>JARQZJ010000068.1:2157500-2792500 GCA_030704895.1 Henosepilachna vigintioctopunctata
CTTAGGGGGTAAAAAATGACGTAAATTTTAGCTAACTACAGTTGTTAACTATCTATCAGATCATTTTTATGTAGATTGATAAATCCTAAGGTTTGTCACAAATTGAATTTCTGAAAGTCACTATAATATTTGACATTTGACAACCAAATAATATATCGATCTATCCTCTATGACATAGAGTCTATGTCGATCGATACCTCATACAAAGAGTGCATCCCTCTATCTTAGTGAGTGGCGATTACTGCAACGTGCGTGAGAACTTTCTTTACTTCGGTCATCCTTTGTGATAGTGACATTTCAAGTCATGCGCTCTTTTTTTGTTTGACCTTTTTTGACAGTTACAATTTATCTCTAAGTGCGCGAGAACTTTTCTCACTTTTTTTATTACAATTTACGATGCCGAGGAGAAGACGACCTGACAGGTCGTGGCGGTCAATCAAATGTGCGAAGGGCTACCTAACGATATAATATATTATATAATGAAATCATGAACATTCGGATTGAGTTTCACTGAGTGAAACTTAACAACTCTACTTACGAGTATGTTCCGGGCGGTTATTTCATTATTAAGAGTAATAACTTAATTTCTGAATCAATTTTGGTATTGACTAAATATCAAAATGCATCATTTTTATTTGGAAATTTCTGATTTCAAGTAGAAACTATGCTTTCTGAAATTTCAAAATTATTTCAGAAATTGAGGAAGTACTGATTTAATTTTGAAATGAATTGCTATCAGGAATTTACAATTAGAAATAATGCATATTGATTTTACGTCAATTCCAAAATTAAATCAGAAATTTAGGTATTATTCATCACAAGAGACTCACCACCCGAAACATATGTAGAGTTGATAGTGTTTCAATTTCAATTTATTATTAATATACTGCAACTCAACGGCAGGATCGACTTGAGTGAATTTTTGTATATGCATTCATTCGTTTATCCTAGTAGCTTGAAATGTCATGGCAGGACAACGCGTGTCGGGTCCGCTAGTATCATATAAATATCATTAGAACATCTTGCTTATTTCCATAATAAATTGAAATTTACACATAAATAAGGATAATATAATTATATTAATAAATATTTAAAAAAATTATCTTATAACTGTATACAAGATAAATGTATTACTTTCAGGAGATGACACGTTATTGAGGGTTTTTTGACAGTTCTTGCATGTGTTTTGTCCAGCTTAATATTTCCTCAATACGTTATCTATTACACACTTCCCTGTAAATTGTTGGTGATTACACCGGCTAGCTCTAAAATTTTAGGAGATTGGGAGACGTATATAAATTCACCTGATTTATGAACAATATATACAGTGAAACTAAATAATTTTATTTAAAATTTTTATTCAATTATCCCTTTTTCTTGATCAGAGCACCTATTTCTACTTTCCACGTAAATGATGGACTCCAATCGTTAGAGAGCCACTCGAAATTTGGTCGAACTCAACTTTCAACTCCAGGATATATTTCACTAGGGCATATATTTCAATACCAGAGGATACAGTGAAGTGTCAAATTGTAACTCTGTTTCTACTCCGGCGGATACTTTTGAATTCCAGGTTATATTTTGGAACTCCAGGGGATATCCGCTTACAAACGCATTCAAAATTTATAGAGATAAAAGATATTATATGGAAGAACCAGAAGAAAAAGTTATCAGTCGCAATATTCACTATCAAAGCCCAATATCGGAGAGAATGAATTTATAACCAGAATGATCAGTGCGTCCTCACATGGGTTTATTTCGAACTACGATTATTTCATGTGATGCTGTCTTTACAATTATTACAAACGTTACAAATCCTATGATTATTGTGATTTCATTGAATTATATTTCAGTGTTTGATATGTTGAGATATTCAGGGATTCCATAGCCAGCGTGGTTGGTTTTGAAATCTTGTCTTGTCTACATTCATGCATTATTTATTTTTGACAAACCACTGTTTCGTTTTGTTCAGTAACGATTCTGCTATGATGGTGATTTCAGGGTAAATATTTGCTTTTATTAAAATATCGTCCGCATAATTTAGAATTTTTTTCTCAGTTTCATCCAGGTATGTGTGTATGTCATTTATAAAAAGAGTAAAGACGATTGGCCAATGATACTTCCTTGTGGTATTCTTAATTTTATAGTTTTAGGTTCTGACAGAACTTGCATAACACCATTGTTCATGTATGTTCTTTCCCTTCTTTTTTGTAGATATGAGTGTATCAGATTCAATTATGTTCCTCCTATATCAATTTGTTTCATTTTTGTTAGGACGTAATCATGACCTAGGCTGTCAAAGACCTTCGATAGCTCTAAGAAAAGACCTATGATCATTTTTGAGTCTTCGAATGCAAGCAATATTTCCGTTAAGAATTCGTAAATAGCTGTTTCAGTTGATCTATTCTTGAAAAATCCATGTTCAATGTTAGAATTTATTTTACAGCTGCTTAAAAAAGAGCATAATTGCTTGTCGATAATCATTTCAAATACCTGAGTATTATACTCAGTGAAACTCAGTTAAACAATATTTAACATAATGTTTCGTCAACTGATCAGCGGAACTTCCTTGTCATATTGTAAATTTGTTCAGTTGTCCTACAGTTATAATGGTATTTGAATCATCATATTGGTCACATTGACTGAAACATCAGTGAGAAATACCGTATATTGAAGAAATATCTCCTCTATCGCTGAGAAAGATGTCAAGTCTTTATGAGTTGAGGTCAAAGAACAAATTTGAAAATAAAGGCTCAATAAATTATAAATGAATTGCTGAGATCACATTTGTTTATTTTCGGGAAACAATAATCACAAATTAATTCCCTACAAAGGGATCGAATGGAATTTTCCTATGGAAAGCTCTCACATCTAGCCTGGATATAACTCTGGTAAGTCTACACTGTTTCTCTCCAGTTCTACAATCTCGGACCCATCTATATACACCTTTGCCCACAACGTATAATTCTTTTGAAGAAAAACATCTATTACAACGAAGAGACGGTACTTCCCGAAAACTGCAACAACTTTGTGCACCCATATTCTTGGGTATTTTCAAACTACAAATTTAGTTCACAAAATTAAGGAATTATGACATTTTAAATTTCGAATTTCAACAGATTGTCAGAACATCAATTATCTTGAATTTGTGAGGTTGCTTGATGATCATTGTTTTCGAATTTTGTATGTCAAATTAGACATATATAAATAGATATGCAAATATAGTTAATATCTGTGATATGTTAGAATCACCGAAAACGGATAGTGTGATCATTTTCTACTCCACATAACTGAGTTGTTGTGAAATTATATTTTCACCGATTCATTTCAAACAAAATAGAATTAAATGAAATATTAAATTGTTCATTATATTAGTATATATTTTTTGTTGAAATAGTTACAAATCTTCGATATATATGTTTGTAAATTTTTATTGTTCAAATTTTGTACTTTTTTCACTGAAATACTGGGGAAATTATTTTTCATGATTTGTTGTTATTTGAGAACACACATCTCACATACTTATACTTATACATACATCGATCTAGAGAAGACCTTCGATCGCATACCTCAGAAACTTGGCGCGATGTCTGGTGAGCCTTAAGTGCACACACGATCCTTGAATTCTAAGTATTAGTAGTCTAATGTATGTGCAGCAATTACAAAACTTGTGTAAGTCCTGCTGGACTAAGTAAATCACTATAGGTACGGGTAGGTGAACACCAAGGCTAAGTACTGCCCCTCCCTATTTAATCTGTGTATGAACTATATAATCCATGATATACACTGTGGTGCATGTACAGTACTATTTCAAAACTTGCAAATATGACCAATCAAATCACAAATAATTTTGATAAAAACAAAATCACAGCAGTATTAAGTTTAGATATCGAGAAAGCCTTTGATACCGTCTGGCACCGCGGAATCATATATAAACTTATACAAAACAATATTCCAATCTACATAATTAAATTTAAAATCTTACCTAGCAAACCGAACTTACCAGGTAAAAATTGGTAAGGTCCTTTAAAAAAAAAACAAAAAATACCTGCGGGGGTCCCTCAAGGCGGAATACTTTCGCCGTTATTATTAAATTTCTACATAAATGGCATACCTAAAACACCCAAAACCAGATTGGAATTGTTTGCGGATGATACATCTATTATATCTGAATCTTGGTCACCAATTTTGGCAAACATACATATTCAAAATCATCTAACACTCCTTGAGAAATATTATAAAAAATGGAGAATAAAAATTAATGCCAATAAAACTACACTTATACAATTTACAATAAAGAAAAAAGTACCTAATAGGAATGTTATTTTATTCAACGAAATAATTCCTATATATAATGAAATTAAATACTTAGGTCTTACTCTTGAGAAAAGATGAACGTTCACTTCACACATCAATAAAATACTCAATAAGGCGAATAAACCATGAATAAAACTTTTTACTCAAATCTAAGTTAATCTTATACAATCGAGGTATCAAACCACTCCCGACTTATGCAAGCGCCATTTGGAGTAAAACAAATGAAACGAATTACAAAAAACTGCAGACATTTCAAAACAAAATTCTCCGAATAATTACAAACAAACCCCGAAAAACCAAAATCGCAGACCTTCAACTTATTACGAACTCAGAAACAATCAAATCATCAATTATAAAACAAACAAAAAAATTCTACTACTCTACAACCAATACTTTGAGTAAGGCAAAACATCTTAGTCTTAACTCAACTCAAACAATAGAATAAAAAGCAAACATAACACAATTCATCACATTTTAATATAATGAATAAAAACACAAAAATAACCTACAATTCTAAGAAATTTATCATCATAAACATCACCATAAATACTTTATTGTCATGAATAATCTCTTAATTCCATACGAGGAATAGTTGTGTTTTATTTCATAAGTTCGACGTACTTCTGTAATAAGTACAATAATCTAGTCATAAACAACCTGCTTCAATATAATAATGAAAATTAATAACTTCAGGTAAAACGCTTCAGTTAGGTACTGAAGAGAATTATACTTAAGGATAATCTGTACATTTATATATTTCACCTTGTAAATATTTTGTATTAGGAACATGGAGAAAAAAAAGAAATATATATATATATATATATATATATATATATATATATATATATATATATATATATATATATTATTTTTATTACGATTGTTCCCCATGAGGAGAGCGACTGAGCTTGAATTCGCAAATATTAGGACTTTTGCTTCATCTTTTTTGCCTCCCAAAAACGCTTCATCCTCTCTGAATGCTCTTTCTTCCGTTCATCTGTCCATTTTAGCCCAGGTTAACGATTTGACTTTTGCTCGAACTTCACATGTGCGATTTTATAGCGACATTCAGTGCGATCTTCGAGATTTTTTATATTGATCTGTTGTAGATTCTTTTGGACCTCTTTTAGCCACTCTGTTCCGCATTTATTATTCATAATTATATCGAGTAGTTTCTTCGATATTCTGGACTGTTTCATTCTGTAGACATGTGCATAGAACTTTGCTCGTCGTTTTCTGATTTCTTCCGTTATCGTATTTGTTTTATTGCTACAGTTCACTCTGAGGTCTTTTAATCCAAATGCCGTTTATATTCATTGGCCTGTAAATCTTTCTGAGAATTTTTCGTTCTGGTTTTTCTATTTCTCTAATTCCTGAATGACCGTCAATAACCATTTTTTCAGATGCGTAGATTGCTTCTGGCAGAATCAATGTGTTATAATGTCTCAATTTGGCGCCTCTCGAAACGCACTTTTTGTTATAGTGAGCCCATGTTAGTTTGTAAACTGTTTGGAGCTTCGTAATTCTCTGTTCATTAGCGATTCGGTTTAAACCTGAGGACTGTATAACTTCCCCGAGATAATTAAAATGGCCGACTTGCAGAATTTCACCATGTTTTGTGATAAGAGAGGATTTATTTGTTGGTTTTCTTCCATGTATTTGGTTTTGTCATAAGAAATTTGTAACGCGGTTTTCTGCGCAATTTCATGTAGTTTTTCCACCGTGAGAATGGCTTCAGTTCTGTTGTCGAAACCCTTTTTGATTTCAAAGAGGGTTTCGCGGTCTACCGAATCATATGCTTTCTTGAAGTCAATGAATGTGATCACTGTATTTCTACATTTCCTCATCTGTAATATCATCTTCAAAGACCAGATCTGTTCAGAACATGATCGACCTTTTCTGAATCCAGCTTGGTATTCCCCAATAAGTGGATCCGCTTGTTGTTATACTCTGTTTAGGAATATATATATATATATATATATATATATATATATATATATATATATATATCTTGAAATTGATTTATTGCCTGTTTGAGGTATTCATTTTGAAAGTTTTTAGCATTAACAGGCTTTTTTAATATGAAAAAGTTTATTTCTGTTGAAGTTTCGTTGTTATATTACAACTTTGTCAAAACTTTATTGTAATATAACAACGAAACGTCAACAGAAATAAACTTTTTCATATTAAAAAAGCCTGTTAATGCTAAAACTTTCAAAATATATATATATATATATATATATATATATATATATATATATATATATATATATATATATATATATATAAAGTTGTGTCTTATTTCATAAGTGGTGCATGCTTTAAGTGGAAGAGATGGTGCTACTGAACGAAACTTCCATTGGTATTCAAGAATCGCTTAAAAGAATAGTAGATATAATAGGAAATCAGATATCAGTCAGGCATCTGTCACTCACAGCAGATCAAATGTTATGTCACGTTCTCCTATCAACTGTATGTAATCTTTATGATGAGTGTTGTGGTCGATGTGATATCTATTTTGATCGGCTATCAGTGATCTTGCCATGCCACTCAGAACAGCGCATTGGGATGTCGTAATATTTTCATGTACTTATGTTGTCTACATATGACTTAGTTATAAATAATATTTTAATTTTAGTTTTTTTCATTTGTTTACTATATATTACTTTTGCAATCGATTTTTATTTAATTTTTATACATCAAATATATTCCGTTACTATATGGTCTACTTCTGCTGACCATATGTAACTTTGTAGTAGACAATATTTTATTTTTGTTTGTTTGGTTAACATCTGGTTATTGTTCATAATTGACATAATTATGAAATAACATCATTTGCAATAACATCTGGTTATTGTTCAATACTATTTCAATTTATTTTGATGTAATTTTTCATGGTATATATTCGCTTATAATAGTAATAATAATAATAATAATAATAATCTTTATTTAAGGTTCTCGTAATACAATTATATAGGTAAAACAATAGTAACTATTCTATTTTTAAGATCAATCTTTTCAGTTATGTTTCCTAAACAAAGATAATAATTTTCTCACGAAGACCGTAGCCTGTGGTGAGTACGAATGTCTATTTATTATTATCTGCAATATACAAGAAAAAACTTATGAATTTAACAATTTGATAACAATTTTGGGGAGGAGAGGATATCAATATTATAAAAATGCGTAACACTATCATATATTGTTTTACAACCATTTTAGCTTTTAAACGTTCACCAGTCGATGAATCATACATCTGTTCATTCTTTTCATCCAGTTCTTTATGGCAGACTTGAATTTTTTAATGTTAATCATATTCTTCAATTCAAATGGCAATTCATGATAGATTCTTGGTGCCAAATAGGAGTAGCTACGAAGAAATAAAGATTTTCTGTATTACGGAATTGATAAATAGTTCCTGCTATATCTGTTATTCACTCTGTGTTCTAAAAAGTAACAACTCTCTATTTTCTTTTTCGTGGGGATTAGCAGCGATTGAACAAACAGCTGTCGTATATCCAGAATGTCAGCATCTTTATACAGAAAGTCAGTAGGATATCTGATATCTTTTTTATGAAGGATTTTCATCAGCCATTTTTGTTGAATTTCGTGCTTTTTTATTACTGTATTAAAGGCACCACCCCACGCAACAATAACATATCGTATCAGAGACTCCGCCAGTGCTTTGAAAATTATTGTTAGTTATTTTTTATGTCTAGAATAATTGACAGTTCTTTAAATTTGGATATTAATCCTCTAAGCTTACCAATTAAGCTTCTGACGTGGGAATCCCATTTAAGGTGCGAATCTAGTATAATTCCTGAGTATTTGCATTCGTATGTGCAAGGAATATTAAATGTCTTTTCAATTATTAATTTTTAAAGCTATTTTAATTATCAGTGGTTCACTAGGTGGAAGTAAGCGCTTATCTACAGCAGAAGGAATGTATTTCGTTTTATTTATATTAATAGTTAAGGGGTGATGCCTCAACCAATTATAGATATTCACAAAATCAGATTCAGCTTTGGTTTTGATATCGCTCCAGCTTGAACTATCGCAGTATAGTCTGCAAAACTGATAATTTTACCTTCACTCTCCGACAACGAAAGTTTATTCATAAAGATTGTGAATAGTATTGGCCCTGATATTGTTCCCTGAGGTACTCCATATTCTATCATCCTTATATTACTGAATGTATTGTTCACCTTCACTGTTTGGTTTCTATTTGATAAGTAGCTTTTAAATAATCTGAGATGGACACCATTAATTTCAATCTCTTCTAGGAGGCTCAAAAGTGTTGCATGTTCAACAGTGTCGATCGCTCTTGCTAAGTCTATTAATATGCACACGGCAAAGTCGCTATTGTTGAAAGATTTATAAATATGTGTCGTCAATTCAATGACAGCGTCTACAGTGGACTTATTTTTTTGAAATCCAAATTGCATGTCAGAAATAATCTTATTAACTTTCAGAAAAGTTTGTAGCCTAATTTTTATAACGTTTTCAACAATTTTTGATAGAACAGGAAGTACGGATACAGGTCTGTAGTCTGCACATCGTTTTCTGTTACTAGCTTTATGTAAGGGCACAATGACCGCTTATACTCTATTATTTTGTATTTTATCGTTCTTTTTTTCTTGTTTATTAATATTTGTTTACAATTTGTTATTTTGTCTCTGTAATTGGATGTATATCTGTTGGGAATAGATGTATTATTATCAGTCGCAGTAAAACGGAAAGCATGAAGTGCCATTTTGCAGGAATAGCCGAGGTTTCGGCGACTCTATAAACGGTACAACACTGCTGAAAGTAAAAAGCTTCAATTACTTTGGGTCGTCATTACACTCAGCACTCACAATCAAAATTGCACTCAGCGGTGCCTAATTATTGTTCTTTGAGATATCAAAATGGCCATCAAGTGCAAAAGTTCAAAACAGTGGTCAACTAGCTTTATCGACCAGATACTACTATGAAGTATCTTCTAGTAATTATATATTTTTAATGGTACAGAAGTTCTATAATTATTTGTGTTTATTGCCCTATAATAGTACATAATGGTTTAAATTACTACAAAAAAAAACTATAACACATATTTAAACAAGAAGAGATTTTTAATATAAGTTTACTTCTGTTGGTAGCATGAAATATTCAGACCAGTGTTTCCGAACGTGGGACCCTAGCTCCACAGGGGGACAATATAATTGTTAGAGGGGGGCAATTTGAAAACTGACTGGATACAAGTTCAGCCTGTACGCACTCCTAAATTTTTACGTTTTTGTTTCTTTTTGAGGGCTTAATAATTTTAGAGAACTAAGGTGGAGCAAGCACAAAAAATGTGGAGAGAAACTGCCTTAAACTGTTTATTTTATGATCTGACAGTGTGACCATAGCACTTTATTATTTTATCTTCTCAGATAAATGAAAATTTCATTGAACAGTTGTAGTTCAACTCAATTCTTCACTAGCCTTTATTCACGTTTTCTAATATTAGGTATAAGATCAATTATTCTAGACTAGTTATTAAATATTCCTATAATTAATTTACATAGTTTCATTGAACCATCTTAATTAAAAGTTTTATCACGAATGAAGAATCATCTGAAGACATAGTTAACGAACAGAAACCAAAAGACAATGAAGAACTTATCCATGGAGCACACCTAAATCGCTTTGTAATTTTCGTTATCAGCAGTTTTCACTTCGACAATTTTTGTTCTATTTGAGATACAGCTTTGAAGTTAGTACAAGAAAACACTGCTTAGATCAAGATTGTTTTTATTATACGGGTAAAATACGATATTGTCCTAAGCATTAACTTCTATAAAAGGCAGTAAGACGCTCGGGATAGTTCAAAAACAGACGCACTCACGGGCATACGTCTTCAGAACATCAAACGCAGAACATTATGTGGAAATAATGTTTTCAAAAAAAATTGAAAACTTTTCATGTGATTGTATAGTATCTCTTCTATAACTTCTATAATATTATTCTATAATATTATCAATACCAATAACAAGTTTTTTGGAGACTTTGTTAATTTTAACAATTTAATTTGTTTTCGTCTTCACTTCTTCGAATTGTACTGCTTTCAATTTCAAAAATGCCTTTAACTCCTATCGATTTTGTATCATTATTTGCTACGCTTCAAGATAGTTAAAGCCAATGCTTCCCGCCTGTAGTTTTTTTGAAACTTTGTTAATCTTAACAATTTAATCTGTTTTCTTGTTCACTTTGAAAACCACACAGATTCAATATCAAATTGCACTGTTTTCAATTCCAAGAATGCCGTTAACGCCTATCGATGTTTTAACAGCAATTACTACGATTTAAGAAAGGGTAGTTAATATTATGAGCCCCTAGTGCAAAGTGTTAGTCGTTATAATATTCAAAGCGCTATTGAGTGATTTAACGCAATAGGTAATAATCGTACTACTTTGTATAGGAATAGCATCTACTTGATCGAAATGGATTGAAACAGTAGTAATATTGAGAAAAAGTTAATTAGATGTATATAATTCATATTAATTTGATAATAATTAAATAATTGAAAATAATGATTAAATGCAAAATATTATTATATTCAACTTGAAAATTTATATTGACTTCATATATATTCCTACTGCATTTCGATATGGAAATGCTACAAAATTGCTACACTTAGGCAATTTTGTGACATAGGGTTGTTTGAAGTCGTCGAAAATGCCACAGTAACTAAACGAGCCAGGAATTTATAAAGTGAATAGGAGTGAAAATGGAACTATTCTCTTTTCTTCAAACTGTGATAACAGTAGTAGGCCAAGTTATAGAAGGCAACTTCTGCACATGACATCGTGATTTGGCACTGTACATAAAATATAGGCACTTCAGTTTAGCTGACAAATCGTGAGCACAAAAAGTGAAATGAAACAAATAGGAATAATGTGTTGCCCCGGATATGAATATGAAACAAGAGAGCGATTTGCATAATGTAATATGAAAAAACTGATGGCACAGTACCTACAGACGACGTGAAGTTATGGTTTCAGCTGGTACCTATACATTCCAAGGCTTGTAGTCGTAATGAGTTATCACTGAAGCACATTAGCAACAGCTATTTCAGATGAAAATGTGATACATATTGCTACTAGTAAGCATATCGAAGAATATTTCGAAGGAGTAGAGATTGTACTTTTGAAATGTTTGGATTTCAGTTCAGCTGAATGAGTATGGAATGTGATATATATTGTTTCTAGGAAGGATATCAAAGGATATTGTGAAGTTGTCGAGATTTTTCTTTGAATTGTCTGGATTTCATTCACTCGAATAACTATGTATGTTATTATAGTTATCGCTGGAGACATAGATTCAAGTTGAATTGCCTCTAACAACTTTGGCGAGTTGAGTGTGACTTCCTTCAGTGAGTATGGAATGAATTTGACCAACTTCATTATCATTATTAATATTGCTCGAGAGCGGAGCTTATCCATACTAATATTATAAATGCGAAAGTAACTCTGTCTGTCTGTCTGTCTGTCTGTTACTCCTTCACGCGTAAACGGCTGAACGGATTTTGATGAAATTTGCTATGGTGATAGACGATAACCTAGAAATGGTCATAGGCTATAAATAATCACGCCATCGTTCTTAGGGGGTAGGCAGTAGGCAGATAACTAAATTGAGTTAGTGATTTTTAGTCGTTTTTGTTGGGACTTTTGCTATTTCACGTCTAAACGGCTGAACGGATTTTGATGAAATTTAGTAAGGTATTAGATGGTTACCTAAAAACGAATATAAGATTAAAATGATCACGTCATCGTACTTAGGGGATAGGAAGTAGTTAGAAAACTGAATTGAGTTAGTGATTTTTTTATGGTTTTTGCTGTGAGTTTTGCTCTATCATGCCTAAACGGCTAAACGGATTTTGATGAAATTTAGTTCGGTGATAGAGAGTAACCTAGAAAAGGATATGGGCTATTAATATTCATGCTATCGCACTTGAGGCGTAGGAAGTAGGCAGAAAACTAATTAAGTTAGTGATTTTTAATCGTTTGTTTTATAAGTTTACCTCACACACGCCTTAACGTCTGAACGGATTTTTATAAGACTTGGTTAATTTAAGGATAGGATCCTAGGCACGGACACAGGCTACTTTTTTACGACGGGAAAATACCTCATTCCCGCGGAAATCTAGCGTGATCGTGTCAAGCAGCGAATGACGCCATAGCTACTGAAATGATTTTGATGGTTTTTTTTTAAAGTGAGTGTTACTAAGACTTCAAGTTAGTATTTGATCACTTTTCTAACTTAGAGGGTAGATAGGTGCCATAATTTAGGGAATTTATGATAAAATTTTGATGCAACTTTCTTTATTTAACAGTTTTACTTGGATCGAAACTTAGCGACATTCCATCACACTACTTAACTTATAGGGTAGGAAGGTACCAAAATTCAGACTACTTTTCACTTCGGGAAAATATCTCATTTCCACAGGAACCTATACATAGTTACCTATCTACAACATTAAAACTCTGTCTAGAATCACATTACGCCAAAACTATTGATCTGATTTGTATACGATATTTTATTCAACTGACTGTTACATTACATACAGATAAAATCTAATTACCTACACCACAGAATTAATATAGTACTACATAACTAGCTACGCTTTAAACTTGAGGAGGTAATTAGATAGACATTTATACGAACTTTAAGCCCAGTAATCAGTTCAGGATAGGTAATCAGTTCATCACCGAAATTATAACACCTAGACTTAGTTTGTTTACTATCGACGATGGAAAATAATTCAATATAACGAAAACCTTCGAATTATACGTCGTCGTAGTGAATACAAGACGCTGCGCCGAGCGATGAGGCGGTGCGGCGCGAGGGGAGGGCCGTGCCCAACTGTGCCTACCCAAGCGGGCAGGTAGTTTTTTTAGGCAGGTAGAAAGAAGCATCAGGTAGTTAAGGTAGCTGTTAGATGAAGGTATTTTCTTAACCAATCATTCATATCTCTAGGTTTACTCAGATACGTATTATTCTTCATTTTTGCACTCGCTTTCATTTGTTAATTCTCAATTCATGTGTAGGTTAAGTGTTTTTTAGCTCACGTCAGGATGTTTATAGTTCGTAGTAAATTAGTTTAGTAATAGATTTTGTCATTATATTATCGTACTTTTATGTTAGTTTTGATAGATAAGTAGGTAGTACCAGTAGTGAAGAAAATTGTGTATTGTGGTGTGGTACATAAATTCAATATTTTTGAATTTATTTAGTTAATTTAGGTTTTAGGTATAAAAGGTTTGTCAGGTGCATAGTTGTTTAGGTTCAATACGTTATTGATTGATTTAGATATTTAGGTTTTAAGTAAAAAGGTTTGCTTTATCGAAGTTTTTATAAAAAATTGTCATACGTTGTAGTTTTTAAAACTACCGATTTTGAAAATCTTTAATTATTGTTTTCGATATGCCACGCAAACGTAAATCCAATCTAAGCCATAGCTCTACCAGAGCTCGAACTGCAAAAGTTGCTAGAAGCCAAGAATCTGAAGAGCAGACTCAGACGCGTCAGATGTTAGATTCTAAGCGTCATGCGACTCAAAGAGCTTCTGAGACCTTAGAGCAGAGTCAGGCCCGTCGAGCCTTGGATGCTGAACGCCACGCATCTCGAAGGGCCTCTGACTCGTTTACGCAGACTGAGACCCGTCGGGCCCTGGATGCTGAACGCCACACATCTCAAAGGGCCTCTGGGACCTATACCCAGACTCAAGCCCGACAAACCTTAGATGCTGAGCGCCACGCATTTCAAAGGGACTCTGAGACGTTTACGCAGACTCAGGCCCGTCAGACCCTGGATGCTGAACGCCACGCATCTCAAAGAGCTGCTGAGACAGTGGAACAGACTCAGGCACGTCGAGTTTTAGATGCCGAACGTCACGGGCAATTGATTGCGGCAGAGACTGACGAAGATTCACAAAGACGACGTCTTTTAAATGCTGAACGGCAGGCAGAAAGAAGACGTACGTTTTACATTATTTACTTTTTATATTTACTAAGGAAACATTCGGAGTTATTCATTATGTGCTTAGGTTGCTTTTGAACAAATTTTGATGTGAAGTTGAGGACCGGAACACGATAGTGGGACATTGTTGCAGGGGGACTTACAGCCGGGAGAAAACAAAAAAACTTATGCGGACGAAGTCGGGGGTAAAAGCTAGTAGACCTATATAGCTCCGATTGGCCCAACGGCCCAAAAACACAGTGGGAATCCGACAGTAACTGTAAACCGACAGTGTAAAGCGTACCGTTCAGATACTGCCCCTCTAAAAGAGAATGCATCGGCCGGGAATCGAACCCGGGCCGCCCGCGTGGCAGGCGAGCATTCTACCACTGAACCACCGATGCTTATTTATTTACCACCTTAAATATTTGAGGCGTGAAGCTATAAATCGTAAATGTGTTTTAAAAGCACGATAAAGGATGAACTATAAAGTATTAATATGCGAATATAAAAACATATTATTTACTATTTTGTGTTCTCGACATTGTCTATTTTGTGATAATTTGGATGATGCCTTATTTTTGATGATTGATAATGAATGCATAATTGATTTCGTATTGTTTGAAATTTGATTACTATGAAATTCAATGTTTTTATTTAAACATATCTGAAACTTACATCAACAATTTGTTTCTTTTGTTTGAAAATAGTAATGAATCAAATATTTGCGCCTGGGTGCAGTGGAGCAAATATTTGATTCTTATGAACAATTTATTGATGACTTATGAAAAATATTGAGAAACCAACTAAGTGGTCTTGCCTCGAAAAATTTTGAAATTTTAGATCTGAAATAGCGAGTTGAAAGGTGTCTTTACGCATTTTAGAGTCATATGACAAATATTAGAGCATAAATTCAATGGACGATGAATCAACTCTGTGATAGTTCATATTTAAATGAGTTGTAAGAATAAATACTTGTTTAAAATTCACTGACTGAACAATTCTTTATTCGACTAGTTTCGCCTTTTACGGCATTATCATTCTTTTTTGATAATGCCGTGAAAGGCGAAACTAGTCTAATAAAGAATCAGTCAGTGATTTTTAGACAAGTATTTATTATAACCTAAGTATTAAAACCCCGAAAAGTCGACTGGCAATCAGCTGACACTCCGGGAAACTCCACAAGCCTGACACATTTTCTGGCTTTCAAAAACGAAACGAAACATTAACGCCCAACGTATTTTCTTGAAAAAATGATTTAATTTACAGTCATAATTATGCTTCTAGACTATAACATAGCAGAAAATATATAGCTCAGAAATATTTGTTTCACCACTGTTCCCTCAAAGATCACTCTTGTTCACTGGAATGACTTGTTCGAGTCCAGTTGACGCAACCCTTCATTAGTGCAAGATTGCACCGTTTCACAACTTTCAATGTAAATAGCTTTATTGTAGTGTTCCTATGGGTTTCAGAAGTGTGAGGTTATCTGGCTGCCTTGTTTCCATAGTTCGTTGGTATACATAGTTTTCGAAAAAGCGAATGATAGTCAACTGGTGAAGGTTTTTCCTTCAAACACAATTCTCAAATTGTTCATAATTATCACGCCTTCAATTTGAAGATACGAATCAAATCTTCACATGTTTTATCCAGATCAGCAACATTTAGATGAAGGTATTAATTTTATGATTGCCATTCTGTACTGGGTTCATTGTATGGCAATAAAGACGTAAAATGAAATTAGTCTTGAATTGTTACATCGACTTAAGGTACCTTGCACATTTGTAGCCTATCTCTGTTTTGTCCTATGTAGAAAATGTTTCGGAAAACTGTAAACGATCTTCAAAGTGATTCAATATTCTCAGAAATCTATAGGCTCACATTGTCCATCGAGTTGACAAAGAGGTCGTAGATCAGATTTTACCCATATAATATAACTAATAATTCAATCAAGTTATTGGGGGACCTGAGCCCCCAAAGAAATTTTTGAAGGGGCTTGGGCCTCCCCAGGCCCCGTGGATTCGTTGTCACTGCCTGAGCGTACTTTTAAATCCGAATTTGTGTCTATACCTCTAATTAGTGAAAATTTGCCTAATGGTTGATGTTATAAATATATCTAGTCTACAGTTGGAGGCTTTTGTCAGCAGGTGAACCTTCAGTCCAACTCATATCCACGACGCATTAATGTTCTGTAATGATAAGAGGCAACAATTTATGCAATTGCACATTGAAAGATGCATTAGTGCATTTTAACCCATCGTTATTGAGTGATGTGTATTTTGTGATGATTCATATTCATTAGGTATACTCAGTGGTGCAGACTTTTACAAATATTGGGGGGCTAATTCTATGGTTTTGCCTCGTAGAATTTTCTGAACTTCAGATGAAAAACAATGAGTTTTAAAGGTTTTCAAGCATTTTACAGTCACATGATCAACATTGGAACCGTTAAAATTCGACATCTTTCAAATATGAAAAACGAAGGAGAATATGAACACCCACGGTATTTACGTAACAATATAATTCTATATACATTCATAATCATGCTCATTAACTATTACAGAGCAGTGAACATATTTTTCTGAAATGACCGAAAAATCTTGGAAAAACCAGAACTATTATAAGATTGAAATTTGAAATATTTCTGTTCACTGTAATAGCTCATTGCAAAATAAGCGAAATACCTAATTCGAGATTACTCTGATTGAGGCTCAGGGTTCCATGCAGTTAATACAGTATGTCCAACACTTTCAGTCAAAAAATATGTGAATAGCGGGTTTTAATTGGGTCATACACCTTAAAAATATTTGAGTCTTTGAGAAAATTTGATACAACACTATAGTGATATAACTGATTGATATAAGGTAGTCTGCACTTTTGTATCATGCAAATTTTGGGAAGGCTCAGGCCCCCTTGGCTCCTTGGAAGCAGCGTCACTAGGTATATATATTTGCAGCAGTTATGAGTAATTTTAGTTGAAAAATATATGGAGATAGAATTTGAATCGGTAAAATGAAAACGCAACTTTTGGATTAATACCAAATATTTTCATTGTCAATGGATGGAGAGATTATTTTCGAATGAGAAGTTTTTGAGGGGAAAAATTACACCTTGTGATTTAACACTATATTTGTTAATGTATTTGCGAAATCAGATTCGAAGTATCACTTCATTTTGAAGCATATGCCTGACGAAATTGGTATTATTTGAAACTATATAGTATATACATAGTTAACCTAACAATGAGTCAATTTTAGACCTATTTCCAATAAAATCAGTAATTTATTTTCCAGAAATAACATCAACGTAGTATTAAAACCTTCACAAAAATTTCTGAATCAATTTTTAATATAGAAGATAAAACAACATCGTATAAAAAATTTGGGACGTATTAACTTAGATGTATTGAGTGCAATAGGTGTTATATAGGATAAAAAGGCAAAAACTTTGTTGGAGCATTAAAAAAAAAAGGTCTGAGGATTAAAAAAGAAACTCGAATTTTGGTCAACAATTTTTATCCACAATTAAGACAATAATCTGTAGCGAACTCAAGAATTTATAAAATCAAATGAAAGCACCAGCAAAATATTTTGTCACTGTACGTAAGCTAATTTGTTATAATAAATGAACAGAAAATATTACATTGCTTGAAAAAAGGACGAAAGTTGGACTTGATGTTCAATAATGAAAGGTATTCAGATTTCTAACTATATTACATAGTTTAGAATTTCTCATACTTAATCAATGGTGTGTTATGAGAAAGAATTTCGCCTGCTGAGAAATTACGGTGGGAAGATAAAGTAAACAGAGAATTCAAGACCCGGAGTTTAGGCTCAGAATTTTTGATATATCGGTAGTGTGTCGCATTGTATTTGAATCTCGGTTATCTGTTAGTATGTTGTACATTTTATTGAAATGCCCTTCAAATCACACGGTATATTTATTAAACTTGTAACGGTTTTGATTCCATAAAGAAAGTTGAGATGCTCCACACGTAATTCATCATAATCTGAAATCCATGCAGTTAAGGTCATTCCTACGCAATTGATGGCAATTTTGTTAGAAAATGGACATGTTATGCAAATGCAATATCCAATTCGGAATGACAACTAAATGAAACGTGCAGATCGACTCATTACATTAATTGAATACAAGGACAGGGGCATATCACTGATCTCCCTCCTTTTGCAGACAGTCTGGCGATTCCAGTGATCTCATTGCGTTAACGAAACTCGTTCACGATATGCAATCGAAATGATTAAGCACCTCAAACCAAATATTCCTAGTTCCTTTCACTTTAGTATGGTTATTCGATATAGCTTGGGATATGGATTTTTATCTGGTCGATTATTGAACTCAATGAAATATTTTTTCATGATTTTATAAGAAGAATATTATAGCAGAGCTGGCAATATAGAACATGTACAATCTGTAACGTTCTATTCATCGATATAACGATGAATTTCGTTATATATATATATATATATATATATATATATATATATATATATATAAAATTTTCAATGGGTAACAAATTTTTTCGGCTGAGAGTTTTATTTGAAAAAAAAAGGGCCAATATTGAAGATATACAAATATAATTTCAGATTTTGTTTATTAGGATTAGAAGCAAACATTAAACAAGGGCTAAACTTGGTGTACTATTTCATTGTATACTAAGCTTTCGAAGTCGTTGATTCCTTCATCAGAGTTAGAATATTACGTCGAAAATTGCCTCGAAATTGTTCAACAACTCTTGAAAAGCTTCAAAAAGCTTAGATGTAACATGAGTATTACACTGCATTTTTTATATAGCCATCTTGCTAACTTTCCAGAAAATCTGCATATCTTTGAATAAATATGGCGGCCGAAAATAGTGAAACAGAAAAATGTGGCAAATGTTAAATTGAATTTGATGGAGACAAAGCAATTGGATGCGAAGGAAAATGTAAAAGGTGGTTCCATTTAAAGTGCAGTGAATTAAATAATGAAGACTTCAATGTTATAAAAAATTGTAAAGGAGTTAAATGGTTCTGCGAAACATATTATAGTGAAAGTGAGGTTATGGACAACATTTTGAAAGCATTGGAATTATTAAATCAGAAAGTGAATGCGTTAGAGTGTAAACAAGAAAAAATGTTACAGGAAAAATATGCAGCTGGCAGTAGTGCTTTGATAACTGGAAAAAATCTAGAAAAAAAACTAGAAAAATCAAAAGAAAGTAAATGTGCTTTAAAAATAGAAGCTGAAAGTGCTGAAATAAGTAAGTCGTCTGATGATATAAAAAAGGTATTAAGGATACAATAAGACCAGAGGATTTAAAAATAGGTGTAAACAACATAAAAAAAATTAGAAATGGTAATGGTAGTGGCAATAACATGCAATAAAAAATCAGAAATTAAAGAACTTCGGCAACAAGTTGAGGCCAAACTAGTTGAAATTTGTAAAGTAACAAAATGAAGAAATCCAATAATAAAAGTTGTTGGAATAAACGAAAATTGGAATAAGGAGCAGCTAAAAGAAGTCATTCTAAAACAAAATGAGATGGATTTAACCAATGCTGATGATCTTAGAGTTATTGCTGTATATAGAACTGAGAAACATAAATGGTATACAGCCCTACTCGAAACAAAATCATATGTTTTTCAAAAAATAATACAAATGAAGAAACTAAAAATAGGATGGGCAATGTGCTTAATTTATGAACATTTTAACATATTGAGATGTCATAAATGTGGTGGTTACAATCATAAAGCAATTGATTGTAAAAATAAAGAAGTCTTTGGAATATGCAGTGCAGACAATCACAAAACAAATGAATGCAAGGTGAAGGAAAGTGAGTGAATAAATTGTAAAACATTCAATAAGAAGTACAATCTAAACTAAAATGAGGGACACACTGTATTCAATATACAGTGTGAAGTATATTCAAGGAAATTAGAGCAAGAAGTAGAAGGAGAACAGAATATGTAATAAACGAGTAGCAATTAAAACAGAAGAACTCAGATTATAAAAAATTAAATTGTTATTCGAAAACGATAAATAATTTAGGTATAAACAGTGACAATAAGATGTATTTGCAAAATATTCAAATTTTACCAGCTCATTTTGATGAAATATCTCATTTCATAATGAGTGAACAACCAGCAGCAGTGTGTCTAACAGAAACCCACCTGACAGAAGAAATTGATGACGAAGAAATAAGTATCGATAACTATAGTATTACCAGAGTAGATTCAAATTCAAGAGCAACAGGCGGTGTTGTATTTTATTTCAGAAATGACATAAAGTATTCTATTATCTATAGATGTGCAATACCATATAGCTATTGGATTTTAGGATGCAAGGTAACAGTAGAAAGAGAGACATTTGTTTTAGTTGGTATATATCGATCACCAAGTGAACCAGTAAATATATTTTTAGAGTTTTTTCAAAACTTGGTGCATGATCAATTAGTAGATAAGTTAGAGGATATTACAATTTTAGGCGATTTTAATATTAATGTTAATATTAAATAATAAGAAAAAGACTCATATGTTAGATGGCTGAACATTTTATCACAAGACCACAATTTGAAACAAATTGTAAATGAGAGTACGAATATATCGTACTCTGGCTGTGAGTCTCAAATTGATGTTGTTATATGTAACTATGGTGCAATTGTAGACTGTGAAGTGCTCAAGATGTCAGTGTTTAATAGTCATTCCCTTATTCGAATAGATATTCATGACTGCTTTTTAAATAACAGAAATAAGCTCATTACATTTAGAAAAAAGCTAGCAAATCCTGAAGAAATATAGTTGAAATTGGGAAGTGTATATAATAGGTACAATTATAGGAATATAGATTTAGATTTAAAATATGATATTTTTTACAATAATTACATGTCTGTGATGAATCAGTTAATGCCAAAACAAACCGTGCTGTGTAATACTAGATACAAAAAATGGATTACAAATGAAATGATCAGTGAGACGAAAAAACGAGATAACTTATCCAAAAGTTTTAAATATACCAAACATAGTGTTGAATGGGAGAGTTATAAGCTAATTAGGAATAGAAATACTAATATGATTAGAAATGAAAAAAAACCATTTTATGAAAGAAATATTGACTTAGTTAAAGGTGATGCTAAATCAACGCGGAAAACTTTAAAAAAATTGATAGCTTCTGATTTTGATGAAAGTACATGTAGGGAAATTCAATATAACGGTAAAATTTTTACTGATCCAAAGATAATTCCTGGAATATTTAATGGTTATTTCATAGATAGCATTCAACAACTTGTAAATAGTATTAATACACCTCAAAGTCCAATTACAGTAACGGCACAACCAAGGCAAATTAAAAGTAAGTGGAGAACTTTTAATCTTTTGGATAAGAATATATAAGAATATATTGAAAGAAATGATAATGAAGTTGCCAAATAAAAGTAGTCCTAATGAAGTTTATATGTCAATGATAAAAGAATGCTTCGAAAGTGTTTCAAACCCCTTGATCAATATATCATTAATTGTTCACTTGAAACAGGTGTAATCCCAAGTAAACTTAAGATTACTACAAAAGTACCAGTCCAAAAATTCTTAATACTGAGTTGATTGAAGAATTCAGAACGATAAACACAATGTCAAGTGAAGCAAAAATCTTAAAAAAGGTAGTGTGTGCAGTTCATTCAACATTTAAATATAAATAATATATCAATAGAGCAACATTCAGGATATAGACACAAAAATAACTCAGAATCAGCATTACAATATGTTATAGAATAATGGAAGCATAATCTAGATAGAGATCAATCAACAATAGTAGTTTTTTTAGACTTGAAACGAGCATTTGAAACTATTGATAGAGATCGGTTAAACAAAAAGTTAAAAGAATATGTCGTTGAAGGATCAGTTTTGGAGTGGTTTCTAAATTATTTGCAGAATAGAAAGCAAGTTGTCAAATGTATAAATTTGGTATCAAGTGAATTAGAAAACAATATTGGAATACCACAAGGGACAGTCCTGGGCCCAATGTTATTTAAAGTGTATATTAATGACTTGGGCTGTAATTTAAAACATTGTAGATATCATCTATTTGCAGATGATACAGTTGTATTTATTACAGGATGCTCTCTTGACATAGTTGATAAATTGCAAGATGACCTAAATCTAATAGTGGAATGGCTAAAGATAAATTGAAACTCAATGCATCAAGAACAAAAATAATGGTAGTCGAAAAAAGCCTCTTATAGAAAATGAAATAAATGTGACTTTAGATGGAGTAAAAATAGAAGTAGTTAGTTCGATCAAATATTTGGGAGTCATTTGGACAGCGGATTAGAGTAAAAGGAACATATAAATTATGTATGCAGGAAAATATCAAAAAAATTGGATTCTTGAACAGATGTAGTAAATTTTTATCGCAATGGACTGAACAAACGGTGTATAGTACTATAATACTACCGCATTTAAATTATGCCAGTACAATCCTCTATTTGGCCAATAAATCTGATGCGAACCGGTTGCAGATATTACAAAACCGAGATATGAGGATCATACATGGATGCGACAGGTATACGAGCATACACACCATGTTGGTAAGACTAAACTGGGTAGACATTACATCCAACCTAGAAATTAACAGTCTGAAATTTACTCATAAGATCCGTTCAAAGTTACTTCCAGATTATTGTATAAATATGATATGTTGAGTTCATTCAAAGACATCCACGGTCACAACACAAGAAATAAAGAAAACTTTATATTAGACCATAAAAATGAAAAATCTACTCAAAATTCTGTATTCTTTAAGGCGGTAAATGTTTGAAATAAATTACCTAACAATATGAAAGAGTGCAAAAAAATGGCAGAATTCAACAGCAAACTAAACCAACATTATCAAGCGATATACTGATGTATATTAAGTATCTGGCATCTAATGAGTAGTATAATAAGTAGTATGTTTAGAAGGGTGTATAATTTGTATGTTAAATTTTATTACTTGTAACAACAATATATTCAAGTCTATGTATAGCGATAACAAAATGCTAAATAAATTTCATATTATTATTATCTTAGCGCTGTTAGTGATGAACAGGGTAAGCGATTCCACCAAGGTTTGAAGGTCATGGGGGCCAGATATCAAGGTAGATTTGATGTCAGTATGACGGCTGACTACTGTTGGAGCATCAAGCGAGAATATCCACAGATTGAATATTCTAAGAAAAGTAATAGGCGAGAATGTTTACCCTAATATCTTTTTTATTTTTGGTAAAAACACAATTTAAATTCAAATATTATAATAATCTTTGTATGAATAATATATAACAATATGTTTAGTTAATACTTAATTTTCCTTAATATGCCCATTTTGTATGTTTTTTAGGGAAAACAGAGGGTATCCTGTAGTTTAAAAACTTAACGCGATAGAGAAAAATTGATAAGATTTTTTTAATTCAGAGACCAGAATTCAGTCAAAAACAAGTCGGAGATCTAAGACAACAAAATTGCTGTTCCCCCAGTGTTGCTGAAGAATTCCATACTACCATAATTCAATGTGAATACAATACAATGGCAGCATGGAAGCACTTGTATTTTGAGAAAAAAGGCAGGAACAACAGTAATTATACTTGTGCATGGAAACATACAAGTCGTTTAACTTGTGGAAAATATTTCAATATCCCATTGCCATTATTTTAATTATTACGGTCATCGATCGTTGAAATTAGGTTGTAAATTCACAAAAATATTTCAGAAATAATATACAGCAATTTTGTTGATTTTATTGATAAATTGAGATTTTCCAATGGTTTCGAATTAAATTATAAAGGAGAGTAGTTAAAAATACCCAGTTTTAAATGCATTTTTATTTCATCATTCACTTTTTTTTCTCCGTGTGAGTCTGATTTTTAGCAAATCAAACAATTTTGTTTCCTTTCCACTCGAGTTTTTCTTCTAATTAATTTCTCAATTTCTGCAGTGCGTAAAGTTGAGCATGTTCGGTTTCTTTTGGAATCCGGGGCAATATTGCCCTTAGTTGTTTCGTTTCTCTTTTCCTGCTTGCTGGAATGCTAGTTGTTACATTTCAATGTATTAACAAGCTACAGTCGGCTCATGATATTCTTCTTTCAACAGGGTCTCTCTCCAACGCACCAAGTATTCTGTTTCAGACCTGCACGATTTTCAATCTCCACTGTGAATGAAACTAGAACGGATGAACATGCTATCCAGGGAAAATAGAGCACAACGATTTAGACTCGAACACGTAATTCACCAACTAAATTCTAAAGTTATAATAAGGGAGTAAATGTTTGTGAAGTAGGAGAATACGTTATTCCAAAAACTCTTTTCTTAATGAGATTTTATGAAACATTCAGTAGAAACATAATAAATCTGGAATCTCCTTCTTGAATTTATACATGCACAAAGACACACAATTATATATATATATATATATATATAATTGTGTGTCTTTGTGCATGTGTAAATTAAATAATATTTATATTATAAATATTATTTATATTTATAAATAATATGCTTCGAGAGAACGTGTTGTTGTTTTTTGGAAGAAAAATTTCTAGATATTTTGAGTGTAATTGTCAATATAATTGTTATTTCAGTGAACTTTTGTGTCTGAGTGGTTCATGTTTGTGCGATCATATGACAATTTGTATCAGTTTGATCAATTTGATAAAGGTTAAAATAATAACCGAAACGTTATTGGAAAAAATTTAACATCATTTTGTTTTAATTGAACCGAAAAACCCAAGAAGCGAATTTATACAATATAAATAAAATGTTTCACGAATCAGATAAATATTCGTATATATATATATATATATATATATATATATATATATATATATATATATATATATATATATATATATATATATATATATATATATATATATACGAATATTTATCTGATTCGTGAAACATTTTATTTATATTGTATAAATTCGCTTCTTGGGTTTTTCGGTTCAATTAAAACAAAATGATGTTAAATTTTTTCCAATAACGTTTCGGTTATTATTTTAACCTTTATCAAATTGATCAAACTGATACAAATTGTCATATGATCGCACAAACATGAACCACTCAGACACAAAAGTTCACTGAAATAACAATTATATTGACAATTACACTCAAAATATCTAGAAATTTTTCTTCCAAAAAACAACAACACGTTCTCTCGAAGCATATTATTTATAAATATAAATAATATTTATAATATAAATATTATTTAATTTACACATGCACAAAGACACACAATATATATATATATATATATATATATATATATATATATATATATATATATATATATATATATATATATATATATATATATATATATATATATATATATATATATATATATATATATATATATATATATATATATATATATATATATAATTGTGTGTCTTTGTGCATGTATAAATTCAAGAAGGAGATTCCAGATTTATTATGTTTCTACTGAATGTTTCATAAAATCTCATTAAGAAAAGAGTTTTTGGAATAACGTATTCTCCTACTTCACAAACATTTACTCCCTTATTATAACTTTAGAATTTAGTTGGTGAATTACGTGTTCGAGTCTAAATCGTTGTGCTCTATTTTCCCTGGATAGCATGTTCATCCGTTCTAGTTTCATTCACAGTGGAGATTGAAAATCGTGCAGGTCTGAAACAGAATACTTGGTGCGTTGGAGAGAGACCCTGTTGAAAGAAGAATATCATGAGCCGACTGTAGCTTGTTAATACATTGAAATGTAACAACTAGCATTCCAGCAAGCAGGAAAAGAGAAACGAAACAACTAAGGGCAATATTGCCCCGGATTCCAAAAAGAAACCGAACATGCTCAACTTTACGCACTGCAGAAATTGAGAAATTAATTAGAAGAAAAACTCGAGTGGAAAGGAAACAAAATTGTTTGATTTGCTAAAAATCAGACTCACACGGAGAAAAAAAGTGAATGATGAAATAAAAATGCATTTAAAACTGGGTATTTTTAACTACTCTCCTTTATAATTTAATTCGAAACCATTGGAAAATCTCAATTTATCAATAAAATCAACAAAATTGCTGTATATTATTTCTGAAATATTTTTGTGAATTTACAACCTAATTTCAACGATCGATGACCGTAATAATTAAAATAATGGCAATGGGATATTGAAATATTTTCCACAAGTTAAACGACTTGTATGTTTCCATGCACAAGTATAATTACTGTTGTTCCTGCCTTTTTTCTCAAAATACAAGTGCTTCCATGCTGCCATTGTATTGTATTCACATTGAATTATGGTAGTATGGAATTCTTCAGCAACACTGGGGGAACAGCAATTTTGTTGTCTTAGATCTCCGACTTGTTTTTGACTGAATTCTGGTCTCTGAATTAAAAAAATCTTATCAATTTTTCTCTATCGCGTTAAGTTTTTAAACTACAGGATACCCTCTGTTTTCCCTAAAAAACATACAAAATGGGCATATTAAGGAAAATTAAGTATTAACTAAACATATTGTTATATATTATTCATACAAAGATTATTATAATATTTGAATTTAAATTGTGTTTTTACCAAAAATAAAAAAGATATTAGGGTAAACATTCTCGCCTATTACTTTTCTTAGAATATTCAATCTGTGGATATTCTCGCTTGATGCTCCAACAGTAGTCAGCCGTCATACTGACATCAAATCTACCTTGATATCTGGCCCCCATGACCTTCAAACCTTGGTGGAATCGCTTACCCTGTTCATCACTAACAGCGCTAAGATAATAATAATATGAAATTTATTTAGCATTTTGTTATCGCTATACATAGACTTGAATATATTGTTGTTACAAGTAATAAAATTTAACATACAAATTATACACCCTTCTAAACATACTACTTATTATACTACTCATTAGATGCCAGATACTTAATATACATCAGTATATCGCTTGATAATGTTGGTTTAGTTTGCTGTTGAATTCTGCCATTTTTTTGCACTCTTTCATATTGTTAGGTAATTTATTTCAAACATTTACCGCCTTAAAGAATACAGAATTTTGAGTAGATTTTTCATTTTTATGGTCTAATATAAAGTTTTCTTTATTTCTTGTGTTGTGACCGTGGATGTCTTTGAATGAACTCAACATATCATATTTATACAATAATCTGGAAGTAACTTTGAACGGATCTTATGAGTAAATTTCAGACTGTTAATTTCTAGGTTGGATGTAATGTCTACCCAGTTTAGTCTTACCAACATGGTGTGTATGCTCGTATACCTGTCGCATCCATGTATGATCCTCATATCTCGGTTTTGTAATATCTGCAACCGGTTCGCATCAGATTTATTGGCCAAATAGAGGATTGTACTGGCATAATTTAAATGCGGTAGTATTATAGTACTATACACCGTTTGTTCAGTCCATTGCGATAAAAATTTACTACATCTGTTCAAGAATCCAATTTTTTTTGATATTTTCCTGCATACATAATTTATATGTTCCTTTTACTCTAATCCGCTGTCCAAATGACTCCCAAATATTTGATCGAACTAACTACTTCTATTTTTACTCCATCTAAAGTCACATTTATTTCATTTTCTATAAGAGGCTTTTTTTCGACTACCATTATTTTTGTTCTTGATGCATTGAGTTTCAATTTATCTTTAGCCATTCCACTATTAGATTTAGGTCATCTTGCAATTTATCAACTATGTCAAGAGAGCATCCTGTAATAAATACAACTGTATCATCTGCAAATAGATGATATCTACAATGTTTTAAATTACAGCCCAAGTCATTAATATACACTTTAAATAACATTGGGCCCAGGACTGTCCCTTGTGGTATTCCAATATTGTTTTCTAATTCACTTGATACCAAATTTATACATTTGACAACTTGCTTTCTATTCTGCAAATAATTTAGAAACCACTCCAAAACTGATCCTTCAACGACATATTCTTTTAACTTTTTGTTTAACCGATCTCTATCAATAGTTTCAAATGCTCGTTTCAAGTCTAAAAAAACTACTATTGTTGATTGATCTCTATCTAGATTATGCTTCCATTATTCTATAACATATTGTAATGCTGATTCTGAGTTATTTTTGTGTCTATATCCTGAATGTTGCTCTATTGATATATTATTTATATTTAAATGTTGAATGAACTGCACACACTACCTTTTTTAAGATTTTTGCTTCACTTGACATTGTGTTTATCGTTCTGAATTCTTCAATCAACTCAGTATTAAGAATTTTTTTGACTGGTACTTTTGTAGTTATCTTAAGTTTACTTGGGATTACACCTGTTTCAAGTGAACAATTAATGATATATTGATCAAGGGGTTCGAAACACTTTCGAAGCATTCTTTTATCATTGACATATAAACTTCATTAGGACTACTTTTATTTGGCAACTTCATTATCATTTCTTTCAATATATTCATATATATTCTTATCCAAAAGATTAAAAGTTCTCCACTTACTTTTAATTTGCCTTGGTTGTGCCGTTACTGTAATTGGACTCTGAGGTGTATTAATACTATTTACAAGTTGTTGAATGCTATCTATGAAATAACCATTAAATATTCCAGGAATTATCTTTGGATCAGTAAAAATTTTACCGTTATATTGAATTTCCCTACATGTACTTTCATCAAAATCAGAAGCTATCAATTTTTTTAAAGTTTTCCGCGTTGATTTAGCATCACCTTTAACTAAGTCAATATTTCTTTCATAAAATGGTTTTTTTTTCATTTCTAATCATATTAGTATTTCTATTCCTAATTAGCTTATAACTCTCCCATTCAACACTATGTTTGGTATATTTAAAACTTTTGGATAAGTTATCTCGTTTTTTCGTCTCACTGATCATTTCATTTGTAATCCATTTTTTGTATCTAGTATTACACAGCACGGTTTGTTTTGGCATTAACTGATTCATCACAGACATGTAATTATTGTAAAAAATATCATATTTTAAATCTAAATCTATATTCCTATAATTGTACCTATTATATACACTTCCCAATTTCAACTATATTTCTTCAGGATTTGCTAGCTTTTTTCTAAATGTAATGAGCTTATTTCTGTTATTTAAAAAGCAGTCATGAATATCTATTCGAATAAGGGAATGACTATTAAACACTGACATCTTGAGCACTTCACAGTCTACAATTGCACCATAGTTACATATAACAACATCAATTTGAGACTCACAGCCAGAGTACGATATATTCGTACTCTCATTTACAATTTGTTTCAAATTGTGGTCTTGTGATAAAATGTTCAGCCATCTAACATATGAGTCTTTTTCTTATTATTTAATATTAACATTAATATTAAAATCGCCTAAAATTGTAATATCCTCTAACTTATCTACTAATTGATCATGCACCAAGTTTTGAAAAACTCTAAAAATATATTTACTGGTTCACTTGGTGATCGATATATACCAACTAAAACAAATGTCCCTCTTTCTACTGTTACCTTGCATCCTAAAATCCAATAGCTATATGGTATTGCACATCTATAGATAATAGAATACTTTATGTCATTTCTGAAATAAAATACAACACCGCCTGTTGCTCTTGAATTTGAATCTACTCTGGTAATACTATAGTTATCGATACTTATTTCTTCGTCATCAATTTCTTCTGTCAGGTGGGTTTCTGTTAGACACACTGCTGCTGGTTGTTCACTCATTATGAAATGAGATATTTCATCAAAATGAGCTGGTAAAATTTGAATATTTTGCAAATACATCTTATTGTCACTGTTTATACCTAAATTACTTATCGTTTTCGAATAACAATTTAATTTTTTATAATCTGAGTTCTTCTGTTTTAATTGCTACTCGTTTATTACATATTCTGTTCTCCTTCTACTTCTTGCTCTAATTTCCTTGAATATACTTCACACTGTATATTGAATACAGTGTGTCCCTCATTTTAGTTTAGATTGTACTTCTTATTGAATGTTTTACAATTTATTCACTCACTTTCCTTCACCTTGCATTCATTTGTTTTGTGATTGTCTGCACTGCATATTCCAAAGACTTCTTTATTTTTACAATCAATTGCTTTATGATTGTAACCACCACATTTATGACATCTCAATATGTTAAAATGTTCATAAATTAAGCACATTGCCCATCCTATTTTTAGTTTCTTCATTTGTATTATTTTTGAAAAACATATGATTTTGTTTCGAGTAGGGCTGTATACCATTTATGTTTCTCAGTTCTATATACAGCAATAACTCTAAGATCATCAGCATTGGTTAAATCCATCTCATTTTGTTTTAGAATGACTTCTTTTAGCTGCTCCTTATTCCAATTTTCGTTTATTCCAACAACTTTTATTATTGGATTTCTTCATTTTGTTACTTTACAAATTTCAACTAGTTTGGCCTCAACTTGTTGCCGAAGTTCTTTAATTTCTGATTTTTTATTGCATGTTATTGCCACTACCATTACCATTTCTAATTTTTTTTATGTTGTTTACACCTATTTTTAAATCCTCTGGTCTTATTGTATCCTTAATACCTTTTTTATATCATCAGACGACTTACTTATTTCAGCACTTTCAGCTTTTATTTTTGAAGCACATTTACTTCCTTTTGATTTTTCTCCACTTATCAAAGCACTACTGCCAGCTGCATATTTTTCCTGTAACATTTTTTCTTGTTTACACTCTAACGCATTCACTTTCTGATTTAATAATTCCAATGCTTTCAAAATGTTGTCCATAACCTCACTTTCACTATAATATGTTTCGCAGAACCATTTAACTCCTTTACAATTTTTTATAACATTGAAGTCTTCATTATTTAATTCACTGCACTTTAAATGGAACCACCTTTTACATTTTCCTTCGCATCCAATTGCTTTGTCTCCATCAAATTCAATTTAACATTTGCCACATTTTTCTGTTTCACTATTTTCGGCCGCCATATTTATTCAAAGATATGCAGATTTTCTGGAAAGTTAGCAAGATGGCTATATAAAAAATGCAGTGTAATACTCATGTTACATCTAAGCTTTTTGAAGCTTTTCAAGAGTTGTTGAACAATTTCGAGGCAATTTTCGACGTAATATTCTAACTCTGATGAAGGAATCAACGACTTCGAAAGCTTAGTATACAATGAAATAGTACACCAAGTTTAGCCCTTGTTTAATGTTTGCTTCTAATCCTAATAAACAAAATCTGAAATTATATTTGTATATCTTCAATATTGGCCCTTTTTTTGCCGAAAAAAATTTGTTACCCATTGAAAATTTTTTATATATATATATATATATATATATATATATATATATATATATATATATATATATATATATATAATATAATATATAATTTTGTTGATTTTATTGATAAATTGAGATTTTCCAATGGTTTCGAATTAAATTATAAAGGAGAGTAGTTAAAAATACCCAGTTTTAAATGCATTTTTATTTCATCATTACTTTTTTTCTCCGTGTGAGTCTGATTTTTAGCAAATCAAACAATTTTGTTTCCTTTCCACTCGAGTTTTTCTTCTAATTAATTTCTCAATTTCTGCAGTGCGTAAAGTTGAGCATGTTCGGTTTCTTTTGGAATCCGGGGCAATATTGCCCTTAGTTGTTTCGTTTCTCTTTTCCTGCTTGCTGGAATGCTAGTTGTTACATTTCAATGTATTAACAAGCTACAGTCGGCTCATGATATTCTTCTTTCAACAGGGTCTCTCTCCAACGCACCAAGTATTCTGTTTCAGACCTGCACGATTTTCAATCTCCACTGTGAATGAAACTAGAACGGATGAACATGCTATCCAGGGAAAATAGAGCACAACGATTTAGACTCGAACACGTAATTCACCAACTAAATTCTAAAGTTATAATAAGGGAGTAAATGTTTGTGAAGTAGGAGAATACGTTATTCCAAAAACTCTTTTCTTAATGAGATTTTATGAAACATTCAGTAGAAACATAATAAATCTGGAATCTCCTTCTTGAATTTATACATGCACAAAGACACACAATTATATAAATATATATATATATATATATATATATATATATATATATATATATAATTGTGTGTCTTTGTGCATGTGTAAATTAAATAATATTTATATTATAAATATTATTTATATTTATAAATAATATGCTTCGAGAGAACGTGTTGTTGTTTTTTGGAAGAAAAATTTCTAGATATTTTGAGTGTAATTGTCAATATAATTGTTATTTCAGTGAACTTTTGTGTCTGAGTGGTTCATGTTTGTGCGATCATATGACAATTTGTATCAGTTTGATCAATTTGATAAAGGTTAAAATAATAACCGAAACGTTATTGGAAAAAATTTAACATCATTTTGTTTTAATTGAACCGAAAAACCCAAGAAGCGAATTTATACAATATAAATAAAATGTTTCACGAATCAGATAAATATTCGTATATATATATATATATATATATATATATATATATACATATATAAATTTAGAAGTTAAATTTGACCAAAAGGGGGTTATAGATATCATATTCTCATGGTATATTGTTAATAAATATATGATACTTGTTAAAGAACATTGAAAGCGATGCCGAACTTCATGGAAGCAAAGCATGAGGAATAGTACTCCGTTCCAAAAGGATATTTCACGAGTGCGCTTTAGAGCAAGACATTGATTTCAATCTCCAGTTAACAGTTAACAGTGAAAATTTCCAAGTTTTGAATATTTCACAGTTCCATCTACAGGAATCAATAAAAAATATAGGTGAGATCATGAATATCCATAACTTATACCCATAATGTTGTACCCATAACCATTGAATGAATAAAATACCAATATCCTTCATCTATGTAAGACTCCAGGTCTTTCGTGCTTCAGTACATAACATTTATACGTACATGGTATTTATAGTCCTCTGGCATGATATTTTCTATTTTGGACTTTCCAAGAAGTATTTATTTAATTTTATGTCGACGAAAGATCAAACAACGAGTTTTACCATAGATTTATGCGTCTGTTTTCATTCCATTGTTTTAACGACCGTGAACTCATTAAAACGTCAAAAATCACCTCAGCATTTTTCATCATTTCTCTGTTCTTCATTTTAAAGCGATGGATTTTTGAACCCGTTCCCATTCCTTTGATCAAATTGATCCAATTATATGAAACATGGGTCCAAAGGAAATTAACACTTCGGTAGTGATTTTATCGAGCTCCTAGCATAAAAAAGCAAGAATTCGATGAGATTCATATTTTCTATCGAAGTTAATAAAATAGCCAATTTGTTTTTCGGATCGATGCCGTTAGGGCGATGAAGTTTAAGCGTAGTCCTCTAATTACAATGCTGATCAAGAATCCTAAAACTACAGAAATCCAACGCATGTCCTGTCTTTTTTAAATGTTGGACAAGAACACAGGGGTTCTGCAAAAATGGACACTCTCTTTTATGCCGTGTTATCCTTTATTTTATATATTATCAAGCGTGATTATTTGTATATTACATTGTTGTTCAGTAATATTGTATATATATATATACACGTTTTTTACAATATACAATGCTTTTAATAATATCAGGCTTTTTTTAATGTTAAGAACGTTGACGTTTCGTTGTATATCACAACTTTGTCAAAACTAATGAATTTTTATATTGAAGCTAATTGATATTATATTCATTAAAACTAATGAAGTTGTGATATACAACGAAACGTCAATGAAAATAAAGTTTCTACCATTAAAATAAGCCTGTTATTGCAAAAAATATTGAAAATGAACTATCTCAAACAGGTAATGAATCAATTTAAAATATACATCTATATATATATATATATATATATATATATATATATATATATATATATATATATATATATATATATATATATATAAGGAAATGAAATTTTTTTGTGCTTATGGCACTGAATGAAATATTTAAGAAGATGAACACTAGAACATTCATTTAAAAATTCAAATTAATCAAGAGAATGTTATAGTAGAGTTAGATATGTGAGCGTGTACGATGTGATGCCTCCATTATCCTTCAAGGGATAAATATTAGAGAAATATTGAAATCGATGCCACACCTTATGGAAGTGCGAGACATATATGTTTCGTTCTGCAAGGAACTCGTCAGTCGCACGTTAATTTCAATTAAGCTCGTGGAATAATGGACATGTTGAAGGATGAATTTGGTGAGCAGCTTATCTCTCGAAATGGCCAAGTGAGTTAGCCGCCAAGATTATGCGATTATTTCTTGTGGGGTTATGTAAGGTAGTAAGTGAATGTGGACAAGCCGAACACGAAACAATGTCAGTTTACTTGCAGAACGAAACATATATGTCTCGCACTTCCATCAGGTGTGGCATCGATTTCAATATTTCTCTAACATTTATCCCTTGAAGGATAATGGAGGCATCACATCGTATACGTTCACATATCTAGCTCTATTATAATATTCTTTTGATTAATTTGAATTTTTCAAATGAATGTTCTAGTTTTCATCTTCCTAAATATTTCATTCAGTGCCATAAGCACAAAAAAATTTCATTTCCTTAAAAATATCGCCGAATTGGCCCCTGAAATACGGGAATAGTTGCGAGCGTACTGCTACCGCAACCGCATTTGAACACATCGTATGATGATATTTGTCCAATAAACATTGCAATTTAGTAGATACCTACGGGTATAGAAGATGTGTGAAATTTCGATGCTTGGTATGTCTGTAATCTGAGAGGGGTGTTTTCTACTGATTTCTATAGATGGAATTGTGGAGTATTTATTACTCTACGATCTTCCACTTGAAGTCACAAGGAGCTGCTTGGAGGTTGAAACCGTTGTCTCACTTCGATGGACGTGGTACGACTGACGAGTTCCTTGCAGAACGAAACATATATGTCTCGCACTACCATCAGGTGTGGCATCAATTTCAATATTTCTCTAACATTTATCTCTTGAAGGATAATGGAGGCATCACATCGTACACGTTCACATATCTAGCTCTACTATAACATTCTCTTGATTAATTTGAATTTTTGAAATGAATGTTCTAGTGTTCATCTACTATATATATATATATATATATATATATATATATATATATATATATATATATATATATATATATATATATATATATAACGGGTGATTTTTTAAGAGTTAAGGTTTTCAGGTTGGCGGCACTGGTTGGAAATGGCATCCAAACGTCATCTGTCGAATTGAAAAGTTTTCAGTATACTCTGCCATTTCATCATGGATTTACAATCGAGCACCGAATGCAAATTGTTGAAATTAACTATCAAAATTCGTGCTATGTGAAAAATGTATATCGTTTGTTATGACCATATTATGGTCGTCATAATCGACCTGGTGAATCAACAATTCGTGCTGTTATCACCAAATTTGGCACCAAGTTTACTTTGTTGGACATTAAACCATTGTCTTGCATGCGTACAGTGCGTACTGAAGAGAATATTGCAGCCGTAGCGTACAGTGTTAATGAGGATCGTGAAATGTCAATTCTCAGCAATTGGGCATGTGTTACTCAACCACATGGGAAATTTTACGTGTTGATTTAGGTTTAAAAGCCTATAAAACACAACTTCTGCAAGAATTGAAGCCGAGTGACCTACCACAACGTCAAATGTTTGGTGAATGGGCCTTAGAACGGCTTAATGAAAATCCGCTGTTTTTTCGAAAAATTGTGTTCAGCGATGAGGCTCATTTCTGGCTTAACGGATATGTAAATAAACCAATCTGTCGCATCTGGAGTGATGAACAGCCACATGCCATACAAGAATTACCGATGCATACCGAAAAAACGACAGTTAGGTCTGGTTTATCATCTGTAGGCTGGTGGCATCATCGGTCCATTTTTCTTCAAAGACGACCATGGAAGAAACGTTACCGTCAACGGCGAACGATATCGAGCAATGATATGCTTTTTTCTTTTGCTCCAGTTGGCCGAGTTGAGCTTGGTTGACATGTGGTTTTATCAAGACGATGCTACGTACCACACATCTCGTGAAACAATGGACATGTTGAAGGATGAATTTAGTGAGCAGCTTATCTCTCGAAATGACCATGTGAGTTAGCCGCCAAGATTATGCGATTATTTCTTGAGGTCGTTTCTTGTATTTCTTGAGGATTATTTCTTGTGAAGTCGTTAGTGCATGTGGACAAGCCGAACACGATTGAAGCCTTACAGGAAAACATAACACACGTAATTCGTGGTATACAAAACTGCACCTTCCGAATGGACTATTTAAGCCTCGGACAACAATTATATGAAGTTATCTTCAAAATGTAAACGCCAAAGGCCAAGTTATCAATTTCAATGAGAATTGTGAATATATGATGCAAATTGAGTGTTTTATTTGATTTAAAAAAACTACGCTTAAAAAATCACCCATTATATATGTGTGCATATAATAGCAAAGAGGTTTTGTTGAAGTGAATATCGTTCCGCAAAGACGAAGTCTCCCAAAATAAATTTTATTTCCCGACTTTCATGACTTGAAGAGATAAGGATGTAGAGTATAGTTGATAGGTATTATAAACTTGGAAGGATTTTATCTTGACCGTAACGAAAAGATTGTAGAACGGTGTAGATACGAATAAGAAAATGAAATACCTTATCAAGGTTTGTGATCGGAGAAAATAATTTCACTTCTATTTTTAAGGCATCGTGAGAAGTATCCATTTATTCTTTCACAATGTCCGTGAGTAGTGGCTATTTGACCTTCTCATTGTTTTTTACTGCCAAAGAGGGAAATAATACATATTATGTGGCCTGTCAACGTCATCTTACCATGAAATTTTATCGCTGTCTGTCGAAATATTCGTGGAGACTTTGTTAAATCGCCTTTTTACCTCAAAAACTGTACAATATTGAGCGAAGCTATATCACTGATTTCCTGGTCTAGTATACGTATTGAAAGACGATGATGAATAAAAAGAGATATTACCAATATCCAGTGACATGTGCCGGTACTAGCTTTTTTCAGTGAAAATAGGGTTAAACTCGGATTATAACACTCGGAAAGAGAATAAATGGGATACTCGTACATCTCGAAAAAAAATGAGTTTGACAATTGACAGAGAAATATATACATTTCAGTTATAAGATTATTTTAAATGAATAACTTCAAGTGAATGTTTGAAATTCGATATACCAAATATATATATATATATATATATATATATATATATATATATATATATATATATATATATATATATATATATATATATATATATATTCGTATATAGTTTAGAGATTCACGGAGCCTTCATATTCAGGCATACTGAGACTCTTTGTTTAGACAGCCTGAGAGTTTTATTGGAAATATTTCAATATTTCGATTAAGATTATCAGTATTGACTAAGTATGGAAGATCCGTGAATCTCGAAACTAGTTATCTTTTTGCCCGCCTGGGTTTGATCTGGAGCGATGAGGCATGGGACCATTCTTATACAATACAGATAAAGCTCCGGGGTGTTTGAATGACATGTCTACAAAGCCTCCACGTACATCGACTAATGCTCTCAGGAGGAGGAATCTAGATTGCTAGAGAGAGTTTATACGTCTTTTCTTCGATATAGGGAGCTTACCCTTGATTAGTTCATGAACGAATGTTTTTCCCTCATTCAGATATAGGACTTGGGGGCGCATGGAAAGTCATCGATTCCTGATTGATTGAATAAGACTGATGATTCCTAATAACGATGAAACAATTGTATCTTTTTATCATTGAACAAATACGATGATTTTTCGAAAAGCACTTAATATTCTCTCTCGAAAGTGATAGGTTCGTTCGATTTTTGAAGACAGCTTCTTGAGAGTTTTGTTTTGTATACATATATATATATATATATATATATATATATAAAATATATATATATATATATATATATATATATATATATATATATATATATATATATATATATGTGTTACGGCAACGTGATTAACTGGGTATTATTAATAAGGACCGGCCATTATTATTAATAATGCCCGACGGCCTATGGTCCATGTAATAAGTCAGTGTTTGAGATAACTTGAAATTATCACTTATACCGGGAAGTATGAATAATTACCTACTTGTAGCCGGGCAATGACCGCGGCCGTTGGCGAGGGGCATTACCATCAAAACAGTCTTGCCATTATTTGACGGGTTAACGGAGATAGTAAGTGAAGATGACCTTGAGGCAATGTTAAAAGCTGGTGAATCCGGTAAAGGTCAAAACGTAATTGTAAACAGAGCGAATGATGCCGTAAATTTCAATTACTGTTACGATTGAACATGAACCCCGTTCCAAACTGACACAACAATCTGCCGGTATTCAACTAGAAAATCAGCAACCTACTGTGGACATAATAAATGAAAATCCTCGACCAGACGATCAACAGCCTTCAGATATGAGCAATGAAAAGGAAAATACAAATAATGAAAAGACTGCATCTTTATTCAACGCAAAATCAAACTAAATTCGGAAGGCTCGTAACGCAGCTAAAGTATCACTATTGATAAAATATCACTTCATAGCAGAAATAGGCCACAGCATTTAAGAAAGGATACCAGATGTAGATCGAGCCAAGACGGATAATAATAATAATAATAATAATAATATTTATTTAATCCAGTAAGACATAAAACATGTATAGGACAAGTCAAAGAAAGAAATTACTTATTTAACAATATTACTATCAAGAAGGTATTCGCCTACATTATAGTAGGCCTTTTTTAAGAGTACCTCCTTCACTATTTTCTTGAACCTGACACCGCGAAGATTTTTAATTTCATTAGGCAGATGGTTGAATAATTTTATGCATTGGTATGAAGGGGACTTTTCATACCTCGCTGTGTCATGTTCAGGTACAAATAATACATTTGAATTTCTAGTATCATAATTATGCGACTCGGTTAAACATGGAAATTTCGTCTGATTTTCCTTCACATACACTAGACATTTATATAAATAAATTGACGATAAGGTAAGTATTCTATGGGCCATAAATACTGGCTTACATGAATCACGTGGCTTCAGATCAAACATGAGCCTTATAATCCTTTTTTGAGCCACAAATATACGTCTGTGGTCCACTGAATTGCCCCAAAGTGTAATACCATAACTCAAACAACTATATACTAAACTGTAGTAAACTTGTAGAATTGTATAAGCTGGTACAGTGCTTTTTATTTTGTATATAACATAAAAAGCTGAATTGAGTTTTTTAATTACGTGATCTATATGATCCGATCATCTCAACTCATGGTCTACAATAATACCAAGAAATTTAGCCTGATTCTTAGAAGAAACAAGACTCTCCCTAAGGGAAAAACTCAATTTTAATTTATTGTTACGTCTTTGATTGAAATAGATACATTCAGTCTTCTCCACATTCAAGATCAAGGCATTTGAATCACACCACTTGATGAACTCATCTGAAAATCGGCTGCATCCATCCATGAGATCCCCAGGGACCGCGCCGCCACCACTAAGGAGGTATCATCTGCAAAAATAGTAACTATTTCTGCACTTAAGTAAGATGGTAAATCATTTATAAATAGCAGAAACAATAGTGGTCCCAGCACGGATCCCTGGGAACCCCAGTCCGGTGCACCACTCCCCAGAACAACGGTCCTGCACTTTGACCGTCATGCGTCTATTAGTAATATAGCTGTTCATCCAATCAAGAAAAATTCCTCTGAACCCCAAGTTGTACAGCTTACTAAGAATAAAACTAAATATTAGACAATCGAATGCTCGAGACAAGTCAAAAAACAAGGCAGCTACAAACGAACCCTCATCTAGAGATTTATAAATATAATCAATGAAAGAAATAGATGCAGTTTGAGTCGATCTTCCCACTCGAAAACCATGCTGACAATCAGATAACACCTTAAACTTATTTAAATACTTTATAATACGATTGAAAACTAGTTTCTCGCAAACTTTGGATACAACACTTAATATTGAAATAGGACGATAATTTATTATATCTAGTGGATCGTTTTTTTTATGAATAGGTATTACAGTAGCTAATTTAAGCATGTCAGGAAATGTACCCGTAGAGACTGAAAGATTCAATAGGTACGAAAGAGGTTCAGCAATAACATCAGAAATTGACTTTAATATTTTGGCTGAAATAAAGTCAGCACCAGTACTTTTAACATTCTTCAAGCATTTAATAGTGTATAACACTTCATGTTTGATTACTGGCAAGAAGAAAAAGGTTTGTGACCTCATTTCAGACAGAGAACACGATTGCGGTAGTGAGTCACCAAAGTGATTATTTAAACTAGCCCTGTTTACTGTAGAAAAATAATTACCAAAAGCAGAAGCAAGAACCCCTGCTTCTGAGCATTCTGAACCGTTTAGATTTAACTTGATTTTCTTATTCCCACTAGACAGTCTTCCAGTCTCCTGGTTTACAATATACCACACAGTCTTATTCAAATTACTTGCAGAATTGATAAGACTAGAATTGTATTTTAATTTCGATTGTTTTAAAAGAGATTTAAAATTCGATTTGGCATTATTATACGAAATTGAAGAATGTTCATTATTTAAATTTTTATGGAGCCAGAAAATATCCTTCAGCCTTGCACTGGCTTCCCTTATCTCGGTTGTAATCCACCACATCTTTGGTTTAGATAGTTGTCTAGACCGCCTGAGTGGACAGTGAAGGTCCATTTTGTAACGAATAATTTCCATAAAGTTCGATAGGGCAGTGTTGACGTCAATACTTTGATAAACCTCACTAAAATCAGCATGAGAACACGATTTAGCTAGGCATTCGAGATTTAGAGTAGAGCAGTTTCGACTGAAGGAACAACGGACTTCGGTGTTCAAAACTAAATTGGGGGAATCATATATGGGAAACTCGATATGCACTGCTTTGTGATCGCTAAAATGGGTTTCATGAATAACCTCATGAAAGTTTACATGATCATAATTTGTTATAATATAATCGATTTGTGTGATTGATGTAATATTATTTTTATTTGTGAACACTCTAGTAGGACCACCTGATATCACTTTGAGCCCGTAGGAAGATAGAACATCATCAAGAAGTTTTTTACACGTATCAGATCTACTCATATAATCTACATTTAGATCACCTCCGATAAAAACGTATTCCGCTATATTTGTACAGCGTTGTAGAACATAAGAAAGTCTCTGCAAGAACAGCTCGTAATTTCCCGCCGGAGGTCTATAAGCACTGACAAAAGTGGCATATAAGGAGTTTAATTTTAGTTTAACAGCACAAAATTCGCAATGACGTTCAACACACAGGTTCGCGATTTCAACAATCTTAAATTCTAAATCATCTTTTACAAAAATTAATGTACCTCCATGTATGCTGCTTGTGCGGCAAAAGGCAGCCGCCTGGGTGTATCCGGGTATTATGGCAAGAGGTAAACTGAATGGGTTGCACCAATGTTCCGCTACACAGATAACATTTGGAGATAGTGGCTGGAGAAAGATCTCAATAAGGTCCAATTTATTCATAATACACTGGGTATTTAACTGCATAATTCCAAACAAATTTTGAGGTCCTGAAAAGGCTACGGATTCGCCAAGTTGTTTTTCTTGTTGAAGAAAAAATGATTGACAGTAGCATGTATAGGCCAGTTTTCAGCTTTTAAGGCCTTTTCATATTCAGATATAGGTATAATAACTTTGAAGGAAGCATAGCTTTCTGGATATCGGGAGACTATTGGCTCACATTTAACCTTGTGAAAGTTTCTATGTAGAAAACTCGTTAGTTCATCCATAGTAATAGTGGGACTAAGATTAGAAACATGCAAAACTTTAGATTTTTCCACTCCTTGGATTGACGAATCATCATTAAATTTACCCACAACTAAGGCAGGTCTTGATCTTTTTTGATTCCCTTTCCTACTGGTTACTTGTTTCCATTCATTTTCACTTTTTTTTACTATTTTAGAGACTGCTCCCTCTTTGTCTTGTGACTCCGATAGGTTGCAATCCCGTCTAGCTGCGACAATCGCTTTATTAACATCATGTGCATTTATTTTATTCTCTTTAGATTGATAACCAGTTGCAGTAGTCTGAGCATATGACGCATTTGATACCGCTTTAGACGATACTGTGGGATCATCTGTAACAGTACTCGCAATTATCTTAGAAGATTTCCTTTTTTTTGGAGACTCCACATGAAATGTATTCAACATACTAATACCCGGAATGTTATCGTCTTTATCAGCACGTGTATCACCTGGTTCAGATTGTTTACCACCTTCATCATCAAATAAACTAGACCGCAATCTACCTTCGTATGAAGTAATTAGTTTTTTTTGAACACTTATTGTATATTCCATCTCTGACAGTAATTTCTCCAGCAGTATTTTTTCTTTCGAAATATATTGGATTTCCATTTTTATAATTTCCATATTATTAAATTCCGGAGAATTCACATAGTCAATGGCAACTTTCATTTTACCAACGCAATTATCACAAACCCACGTAAGATTGATGTTATCTGATAAGACCCTATGCCACAAGTCTTTCAGAGACACACAATTCAGATGAAATTTGTTTTCGCACAATTTACATGTCGAGAACTTATTATTAATAATAAAGTTATCGGAACACCTGGAACATACGTCTATATCACTCGCCATTATTCACTCGAATAGTCGTAATACTCGTATAATTGCTATTATTATAACAGTCAAAAAAGAACAACTTTACAAACTTGGAACTAAACACGGTATTTTAAAACAACTGTACTCCAGAAATGAGTTTACTGTTTGTGAACAAAAGTTCATTTCGATCGAAGATCTTCCAAAAGTTGATATTACCTACTCTTCGAGAATGTGCTCGAAGAGACTCTCATTTTGATGGACAAGGCTTCCATTATTGTAGTAGTGACTTTTAAACTTGATAACTTTCTTACACAGTCCTTCATTATTAGATATTTATGTTGATTTTTAAACTATTGTTCTAAAGTAATATTTTTATCAAAATAAAAGTAACTAACTATTAATTTTTTATATTTTCAACTGTTCATTTTTTAACTACTATGTTCAATAGTTTATTTTTTGTTGACTTTTCATGAAAATTTTGTAAGTTCAATTTCATTTAATAAACAAAAACACTCTAATTCACCTATTTTATTAATTTTCCCAAGATAGGGTGGGCATTATTCATAATGACCGGGAGAAGCGATTACTCATGCTGCTTTAATCACATTGTCCGATTGAGTCGGGCATTATGAATACAGACCGACCCTTATTAATAGTGCCCGGATTTATCGAATTGCCCAAAACATATATATATATATATATATATATATATATATATATATATATAAATATAAATATATATATATATATATATATATATATATATATATATATATATATATATATATATATATATATATATATATATATATATATATATTTTATCGAATGGAATTCTTGGGTTATTAAGTACATAAGTAACTGTTGGTAAATCTATATTTTATTTATATATAGTTTCTAACGTTTCGACGAACCAATGTTGTCTTCTTCAGAAAATTGTTTTTCCTTATAAAAGCTCTTCTCTGCACAAAATAGTGTCAAATTCTTTTAAAATTACAAATAATACGATAAAGAAAATAATCTATTACATAAATAATCTGTTTGAAAATCGCTTATTGATAGTATTTTTAATTCAACGTACCTACCTACGATTCATTTCAATTTGGAACGTTCACATTGTGACTTTGATATTCTTTATCGTATTATTTGTAATTTTAAAAGAATTTGACACTATTTTGTGCAGAGAAGAGCTTTTATAAGGAAAAACAATTTTCTGAAGAAGACAACATTGGATTGTCGAAACCTTAGAAACTATATATAAATAAAATATAGATTTACCAACAGTTACTTATAGACTTAATAACCCAAGAACTCCATTCGATAAAATATATATGTAAATAAAAGTCTAAGAAATAAGAAAAGGAAGAAATCATAAATTGAATTTATATATATATATATATATATATATATATATATATATATATATATATATATATATATATTGCAGTAATTTTTCGTGTTAACCAACTTCGTTCGGACATAAACAATGTATTATTGTTTTTATAGTTCAATTGAGAATTGAAAATTGAAGTTTCATCTCAAAGTGGAGACCTCGGTAGCTTAGCGGTCAAAAGCAGTGTGGAGTAAACCTGAAGACCTGGGTTCGAATGCCAGTCGAGTTCGAAAAACTTTTGAAATGGAATTTCAATTCTCAATTTTACTATAAAAATAATAATACATACATATATATATATATATATATATATATGAAATGGTATTATCCCTGTGTGAGTTCATTTTTATAATGAGGGTTAAATGAAACATGGAGTTGTGAGAATTGTGTTTCATTTAACGTTCATTATATATATATATATATATATATATATATATATATATATATATATATATATAAATATATATATATATAATGAGGGTTTTTTTATATTTAACAATGTTATATAAAAATCACAAATTATCATGCTTGGAATGTGGAGGCACGTAAATAGGCCAAATCAAAAAATGTCTCCAACAGGGGATAACATAGCATAAAAGTGATTGGTGCATTATAAAGAACTTCTGTTCTGTTGTTCAAGATTTAAAAAATACAGACATACGTTTGACCTTTCTAATGTTAGGATTCCGGACCAGCATTGTAATTATAGAGCTATGATTTTCCTTCAAATGTGTCACATAGAAAAAAGCACTCTGTGAACTATAAATCTGTCACTAATCAACTGAGCTCTTATATGTGAAAGATACCCAACCAGACCACCGCTAATGGTATGTTGCTCTTATCAGACAGTGTTGTTTCTTGCCTGCTGACAGATTAAGTACTGTGTTGGTGTTTTAATGTTTTTTTGTTTTGAGATCTGTGAGTTTCTGAAATTTCATTGTTTCATGGTCTGATAATGACTGACCTCATCCTATTTTTGGTATATTCCAGAGGAAGTCACGCAATATTGAGAGTCTATAGGAAAATAAAGTATTTAAACAGACCGCAATTCTGATGTTCGGATATTTCATTTCATTCACTCTCTACAGATGAAAGGAGCGTTCTCTCAGCCTATCCTGATTTGAAAAACATGACATAAAATCAAAATCAATACAAAAGAAAAGATGAAACATAGTCTAGAATGACATGGTCACTAACACCCACTTGACATGCTTCAGACTGAGAAAATCCACCGTTATATTTAGACGTACAATGTGATGGTAAGATATGGCTTTCGACCACATGATATACTTACAATAAGAATTTTCAGGGCTTTCATATCCTGGCACAGACAAACACTGTCGCTTATTCGCACCGGAAAGGCCGAAAAAAAAATTTCATTTCATCGTCTTGTGTTTTTGGCAGCCTTTATTTGTTTTATTTATATAAAACAAATGTGTTTTTTTAACTAGAACTAAGGGCACCTAGATTGCGGCACATTACTTACAATTCATTATGTACAAAACTCCAATTTAAATTGTTACAGGCTATTTCATTTTGTGTTATAATGTTATTTCATTTATTTGTTAAAAATGTATAACCTCATCATATAGAACATTCAATATAGAAAGAAATTATTCAACTGAAGAATGAAGATTTTCTTACCAAAAATACAGAACCCCAGCTAAAAGGACACTTTTTTGAAATGGGGAATTACGTGAATAAAAAAAAATATTTATATGTATCGTACCATTTGAACATGCAGAAACAAAATCTTCGTAATTTCTGGAGGAAACTAAGGTGGCAAAGAAAGAGGAGAAGGGGGAAACGAGGTGGCTTGAGCTTACAAACTGAACGCTAGTCATACAACAGAATGAAAGTTACCAACAGAGGTAACTTCTGATGATATAAGTTTTCACTTTGTCGATGATAAGGGTCGAAATAAGAGGGCCGATAGCGATAATCGGTTTGAATTCGAGATGATTACGCCACGAGAGGTCGTCAGAAGCGCTTGGTATGGAAGGAATAGTTACTAAGATGAAAAATCACGTACTGCTGTTCTGTGTCGACAGTGTGGTGGATATTATTAATACGTCCTCTCGAGATGGTATCTTGTCAGATTCTTCGAAAATGCTGTTGTAACATGTTCACCAAAAATCCCCGCTGCAACATGTCCTAACGATCTTAGACCAATCAGTGCTCTATAAATGTTGTTGAAACTAATTGAAAAGATAGCTACTGCTTAGATCACAGAGTATTCTGAGAAAAATAATATTCTATCCCACTGTCACTCAGCATTCTGACTTCATTAAAGTACCCAATTTGCTCTGTTGAAATATAGAGATGAATTTGAACCATCCACGCAATGTGGATGGCTCTTTGCTAACAATTTTGATTCTGCTAGATAAAACTGAAGTATTTGATTTGGAGGCACCTTAGCGTCTTATGGCAATGCTCAGATGTATAGGTCTTTCTACAAAAACAAAACAATGGTTTAAGAGTTATCTCACTCATCGATAGCAAATCGTGAATTACAATGTGAAACGGTCGCAGAAACACCGTCTCACACGTGAGGTCCTAAAGGAAAGAATACTAGGTCTCATTATTTTCTAAAATTATACTATGATCTACCATACGCAATTCGAAGTTGCAGCTATCATCTTTATGCCGAAGACTTAAAACTTTATACATCTTGTGTAACCCATGCTGTCGTTCCAATCACAACAATAGACACAACAATCTCGAAGATAAACGACTACTTGAGACCTATTTTCGAATGAAGTAGCAAAAAGAACTTCGTATGAATTCCAGTAAATCCAAAATAGGTATCCTAGATTTAAGAGTTCCGTAAATGCTACTATACATGAATATTAGTTTAAAAGAAATAATGATGTCCTGGAATTCGAGACCAAATTCAATTCTCTGTCTTCTATGGCTTTTTGAACAAAACTAACGAAAATAGGCCTCAAATAATTCGAAACGCTGCAATTGGATTTGTTTTCGGCTTCTCTAACCGCGAACAGTGACACCGTATTTGTATTGGGTGGCTGAGACGAAAATCACCTTCAGAGTTGATATTTTTTTTTCAATGAACTTCTGTAAGCTCAAAAATGTTAAAGTTTTATAGATATTATAATGTGAAAAATAATAGAGTCCTGAATATTTATATTGTGAGATGTTTCATGCGGTCGGAAATCTTCTATCAACAGAGCTACTATACCATCGCATTGTACGTCTAAATATAAGGGTAATTTTTTTATCGTGGGGCATCTCTGCTGAACAGAATGTTGCCCCATTTCCGACTTGGTGAAAATCTCTTCGGGGACAATGTTAAGCAGAAATGACTAAGCATTTAATCCTAAGTTTTTAACCTGACTTGACCTTTTTTTGCCGGTATCATAATAAAGGACCATTCAGCCTACCGTTCTTTAATATAGTCATTAACAAGATAATTTTAATAGAATTAAAGTTTACTAAGACAACTTCAATATAGAGATCTACCAAAATATACAATATGGCAGCGACGTTCAAGAGCAGATCTTCAACACCGTTCCAATATTTATATCAATAATCGCAAAGTATTATGTACTATTGAAGTTTGCCGCAGCTGAACTACCCTTCGTTAAACTTATCCTGAAAAATATTATTTTTCACGTTTTATGAATTGAAGGTTATGTTTTTACCAGAATATATCTATTTAAATATTATTACGATTGGCTCGAGTTTTCAAATGACTCAACACATTCACACTTGAGTATTTTAATTTCCGAAATGGATGAATGTAACGCCATTTAACCTGCTTCCATATTCCGAATGAAACTCTTTTATCATCATTCATCCTTTCATCTGCAGAATGAAAATATCAGAATCTGTGCCGTATTTCATGATTCATATTCTTGTTAATTTGCATATCTGTTGTTTGTAAATAGACTCACGGTACGTAATATTTTACTTACCGATGAGATATTTATCTCATCATGTGATGAAATACCACTAATTGTTGAGCTCATATATCTAATTATTACGATTAGTGAGATGAATTTTGAAATATTACGTATGAATGGAATTCAAACTCTACTCAACGTCTATGGTGAAAAAAAAATTAAACAATACAAAAGTTTCTAAGAAAGATATTGTTTTAAGACATTGTCTAAAAACTATGTGAAAATATGTAATATATATGGATTGTCCTCGGTAATCTAACTGAAGCTTAATTATTCGATGAAACTTCATTCGAATATCCTGAGAATTCTTCTCCTGATTTGTATGTTGATACCAATTGGAAATCTGTTTTGTTGAAAATACAAAGAAAAAAACATTTGATAGTAGAAAGTTTTGTTGTCAGAATTTATATTTAGAGGTTTTGAAATTCAACAAATAAAAAACTATTGCTAGGTTAGAAGAGCACTCAAATTTCTCAGCATTAAGTATCGACCTCATTTAGTATAGATAAACATTTCTTAGAAAAATACCATACTAAAGAATTCATCTGGCCACCTAGATGTTTAGAATATTCTTTATGTGCTGATTTTGACTTTATCAAGAAATATTCAATATACACGATCTATCAGTTCTACAAAAATTCAAATAACGTGACCCTAAAAAAATGAGACTTATATTACATAAGAAACATATATATTACATATAAGAAACGCTCTTATATTACAATATGAGAGCGTATTATATTATATTGTAATATAAGAGAGACTGTTGTATAGGGAAGATTAGAAAGCAGACCCCTATTTTGTGAATTCTAGAGCTGAAATAATGAAACACGAAAGCAACCAATCATGTCATGAGATGTTGGATATATACAGCATATAAACTCTGCGAATTGCGGATCTAAAAAGAAGCGACTAAGTAACGAACAACGGTTAATTTGGTGCTATATAGTAAAATTATTTTAACTACATTCAAATATTTCTGCAGTTTTTTCGAATATTCAGCTAGACTTAACCGTAAATGTAATTTATTTTTTTATCACATTCTATTGAATTGTATATTGTAGAGTCCTGATGAAGAAAATAGGTAAGTTTAACAAACTGATTGTGTATTAATCATAGTCCTCCTTTTTATTTGCCAAGAAGAGGATATTTGGTAGTTGAAATCGTTGCCTCACTCGGATGAACGTGGCAGAACTTATGAGTTCCTTCTATAACGAATCATTCTGTCTTTTTTTCCATCGAGTAAGACATCGATTGAATTATTGCTCTAATATTTATCCTTTGAAGGATAATGAAGGCACAGCTAATGAAGATAGCTAATAGCGGAGCCAACGATACCTCTAACCAATCAGCACCACTTTTATCACCACTACAATCGTCAGCGATAAAAGTGGTAAAAAAGTTATAAACACCAGTCTTCGAACAACAAGCATTGATAATGTCAAGCGACATCTTGTCGAAACGTCTGCCAGTTTCCAACAGACATTCAACAAATCAACGGATGTATTCCCAGACTAACATATATATATATATATATATATATATATATATATATATATATATATATATATATATATATATATATATATATATATATATATATATATATATATATATATATATATATATATATATATATATATATATATATAGACCATTTTATATATCAATATATATATATATATATATATATATATATATATATATATATATATATATATAATACAACAAAATTTAAAATTTTGTTCATAATTTAATATAAAATACGCGTGACGACGTTTCGAAGTACTACTTCTTTATCAAATGCTGAATTAATTCTATGTGTAATCTTACAAAGTCAGTGCTTATAGCTGTTTTCACAGAACATACTAGGTATCTCTTATGACTAACTTGGATTGGGGACCATAGAATACACTGATATTTAACAAAAGGATCGTATACCTGGAGATGAACACAGAAAATCAATTTCTTAAGTCAGGTATTCCAACGAAATGTAGGAAATATACAAATATACAACTAAGATTTCTAAGTTCAAATAAAGGAAATTCAATTTTTTTTTTTGACATAAAACATTCCGATAATCTAATTTGAAAATTTCTGAAAGTTCTTCCTATATAAAATTTTTCACAACTGCCACATTTAATTTTGTGAAACTCACACATTTGATTTTATTGATTTTTGATTATTTTACCAATGTTATTAGTGGTCCGAAAAGAAATATTAATCTTATAGCTTGCTAAAAGTGATTTTAATTTCAAACTAGGTGTCCCCATATATGTTAAAACACTATATATTGACCTTTCTTCAATAAGAGGATAAACTTCTGAAACCGCCCTTTTGAAAAGTTTTTTATTCAATAAGTTATTTATTATATATATATATATATATATATATATATATATATATATATATATATATATATATATATATATATATATATATATATATATATATATATATATATATATATATATATATATATATATATATATATATATATATATATATATAGATATAAAGTTGAATGCTTCACGACTGTAGATATTTTCAATTGGGGTTGCAGTCCAGGACCGGAAAATCAATTACCTCTTTAGTATTTTCCAAGCTTTCTAAAATGTGGAGAACTCTACTTGATAATAGTTACCCACACATGTCGCCTACAAAACATCTCAAAACCTTCATTCAAGGATAATTTCTCATAAAAGTGATTGCCGATATACCAACAAGACGAGTTTTTCTGCATTAACTCAACACGTACAAGCCACTGATCACAATAATAATTACAATGCCACAAACATTTTAAATATAATTTAAACGCAAATAATTACTATAATCGCCTGTTCCTAGAAAGGGTTCATATCAAAAAGACAGGAAATTGTATTAATAAAAAATGTGATACAGATAATCTCAGCAACATATATATATATATATATATATATATATATATATATATATATATATATATATATATATATATATATATATATATATATATATATATATATGTATATATATATATATATATATATATATATATATATATATATATATATATATATATATATATATATATATATATGTATATATATATATATATATATATATATATATATATATATATATATGTATATATATATAGTTCAAAGATTCACAGGTAATACAATACTAGTGAATACTGAGACTCTTAATCGAAATATCGACATATTTCAAATAAAACTCTCAGGGAGCTGTCTACACAAATGTTATCAACGAGAACGAACCCATCACTTTCGAGAGTGAATATTAAGAGCGTTTCGAAAAATTCATCAATCTTGTTGAATGATAATAGGATACAATTGTTTCATCATTATTATGAATCATTTGTATCATGAAACAATTGTATTCTATTATCATTCAACAAGATCGATGAATTTTTCGAAACGTTCTTAATATTCACTCTCGAAAGTGATGGGTTCGTTCTCGTTGACAACATTTGTGTAGACAGCTCCCTGAGAGTTTTATTTGAAATATATTTCGATTAAGAGTCTCAGTATTTACTAGTATTGAATTACCTGTGAATCTTTGAACTAGCTAGACTTTTGCCCGCCTGGGCGTGATCTGGAGCGATAAGCATGGGATCATTCGTACACATCTCAGACAATTTTCTGTTGTGTTCGAATGAAATATCTACAAAGCCTTCCACTCGCACTCTTGTTGTCATGAGTAGGAATCTTGAACGTTAGGGAGTGTTAATACGTCCTTTCGCCGATAGAGAGAGCCTACGTGAGTATTTCACTCTGTAGAATCTCTCTTAATTTGGTATAAGACCTATGTTCGTTTTGAAAGTCATCCATTCTTGATTGATAGATTAAATGATTCATAATAATGATGAAACAATTGTATCCTATTATCATTCAACAAGATCGATGAATTTTTGGAAACGCTCTTAATATTCACTCTCGAAAGTGATGGGTTCGTTCTCGTTGACAACATTTGTGCAGACAGCTCCCTGAGAGTTTTATTTGAAATATTTCGATTGAGAGTCTCAGTATTTACTATATATATATATATATATATATATATATAAATATATATATATATATATATATATATATATATATATATATATATATATATATATATATATATTTATATATATATATATATATATATATATATATATATATATATATATATATATATATATATATATATATATATATATATATATAGTAAATTTCGAGAGTGTACATTAAGTGCGCTTTGAGAAAATCATCGATCTTGTTGAATGATAATAGGACACAATTCTCTCATCATTATTATCACTCATCAAGAATCATGACTTTCAAAACGCCCATAGACCTTCATCCCAATGAGGGGAACAACACTTTATGAATATCCATGAAAACCTCAACCTCAACATTCGTTAAGGAACTAATAAAAAGTTAAAAATCGAAATTGTTACTTGAGTTGACTCCTGGATGTAGCACAAATGATAAATTCTTTGAGGAGCTCTTGAAATTACGATCAGAAATCATATATATATCAAATCGAGAATAAAGTTAATGGAATGTTCGCTAATATATTAGTGAAACATTGTTCGATTAATCGAATAAAAACCACTAGTGAAACCAAGCCAAGTGTTTCTTTTGCGATATCTCAAATCGAAATTATTACTTAACTTCGTCGCTCTTTCATATGAAAGTGTTAAGGGCATGATATGACCAGAGATATTACAGAGTCCACATATTCCCCCCAAAAACCGAATTTCAATTCATACTAACCGATAATACAAATTTTTCAAGAAAGGCATATGCAAATATATACCACAGCTAACACAGTTTATATAAGCAGTTTAATCGTTTGGAATTATTCATTCGAAACTCTCGAATAACAGTTTCACTGTACCAGAGGGGATTCATATAATGGCGTTGAGTTTCCATCGTAAATGAATGATCTTATTTACCTTTTTTGAGGAAAATGTTGGTGAATTTTTCATGCTAAGTAAATGATACGCATAGAATATTCACTGACACAAATGTTGGCATGTTTTTAACTAGATATAATCTAAGACTAGAAAATGACTATTTTCAATCATATGGGTTATTTTCTTGCATGCTGCGTTTTGACGTAACCAATTGTGGACATTTTCATTCAATTTTGTTCATATCGCAGCCAAGATAAATTGGAAACAATCTATTGCTTTTTTGTTGATTAATTGTAACAGAAGAAAAATTTAATCCATATTACTTCGAGAAAATGTGTAAATTTTAGAATAAATCTCTGAAAAACTCATAATTATGATTATTAGAGATTCAAAAAAATTAGATACAAAACATGAAAGTACAGTGAACTGAAATCATACAGACTGAATGAATAATAATTCATTGAAGAGTACCCCGAAAGATATTAACTAACAACACATGCAACGAGATCTTTATTAATCTCCTTGAATCAGAAATGCGTATAATTTTGAAAAATACATATCTCAAAAAGAAATTTTCATTTATTTTTCATTTTTAATTTTCTTCAATTTTACACACAAGACACTCTAAATATGTATAGTATATCACACATTTTATACTATACTAAATAGTATAGACATTTATATTATTATCGTGTTCTATTTTTAGAATATCTTTTGAAAGTAATAAAATACAGAGAATATAAACTTAAATTCAAACACTTGAACTTATGATTTACACTTTATTGACTACATATAATGAAGCGTTTCGTCGTTACAAACGACTTCTTCAGATGCTTACAGAATAATAACAACATTTTGAAAAATACAGGTATATATATCAGGGAATTTTGGTGTTCTATGGTTTTGGTTTTACCTAAGATATTCCATTCTGAGAAATAATTTCTATTACCTGAAAAGGTTTAACAAGGGTGAACTGTTTAATTCTATCTGTTCATTAAGCAAGTTTCCAGAATTTTTAAGCCGATATATTTCCACTACTTCCCAATAATCTAATTGACTACTTCTCTCTATATTGTGTAGAATTTTGAAATTCGTATCAGAAGTATGGTTTTCTGTTAATAAATGGTTAGCATAATTCGAATTGCTTTTATTATGGGCGAAGCTATATTTATGTTCCAGTATTCTAGTACCAAAATTTCTACTAGTTTTACCTATATATATATATATATATATATATATATATATATATATATATATATATATATATATATATATATATATATATATATATACCGGGACATGTTCCACAATTCAATTGGTAAACACCTGATTTGTCTCCTCTTTTAATTTTGTTTTTATTGTTCTTAATGTGTCTCGATAAATTGTTGTTCGTTTTAAATGAAATATTAAAATTATGTTTACTTAAAATGTTTTGACTTTTGACTGACTTTTCCAAAGTATGTTAAACTATTATATTTACGATTTCTATCCGACTGATAAGGAAATACTAATCGTAGAGCTTTCCGATAGAGTTTTTTGTCCAGAATTTTTGACACTAGTTCGCTTTCATAATTATTATTAACCGCAATGCTGTTATGTTGTGTTGTTATTATATTAATGTATATCATATGTATTATAATGTATATCATATGTAATGTTATGTTGTTATTATTCTGTAAGCATCTGAAGAAGTCGTTTGTAACGACGAATCGCGTCATGATATGTGGTCAATAAAGTGTGAATCATAAGTTCAAGTGTTTGAATTTAAGTTTATATTCATTTATAATGGATTTAAATTGTTCTCTATACTAATGGAATTCAGCCTAAGACAGAATGTATGGATGGGTGAATTCAACTTATAATTTGTATGGCTTTTCTCTACAATTATAGATTATAAGGCACGCATATGCAGCAAAATCTATTGAGTCATTAAGTAATTTGTAGGAGAAACATATATCAGGTTGTTACCAGAAGAATAGCCTACACAATATTACAATGTTCTTGTAGTTCGTAAATATTTTAACTATCATGGCAGTGAGAAATGCGCAGGAAGAGGGAATGAAGTACCCCAATCTCACTGATACAGTTTATGTAGCGTTCACTATCCGAATTATTGTGATCTATTATCCCGCCATGCTTGTGTGGATATTCATGCTATGAAAGATCAGTTTACTTTACGGAGGACATTCGGATATCCATTTTTCAACAAGAAGGTTCTAAGTCTTTTCGAGTTTTTGTTGAGTTCGTGAAGGCAAGTGGATCGTTATGCTAGTTTTGAGTATTAATATTAGTTTGTCTAATCACACGATAAATTGTAATGTAGAAACCTAACAGAGCTGAATCCTTTATCAGATACCAATTACTCATATATATATATATATATATATATATATATATATATATATATATATATATATATATATATATATATATATATATATATATATATATATATATATATATATATATATATATATATATATATATATATATATATATATTGTGGTTGTTGGATGTTTCAGGTAGTGGGTATATAACTGAAGTTTTGTTGTTTCATTTAGACGTTTCGGGGGTTCTTCATCTCCTTCTTCGGTAATTCAATTAAATGAGCACGATCACGAGTTATATAGAAAAGGGGTAAACTTAACTTCACCAGAACTACGTCCGAAAGTAATAAAAGAGCCTAAAGAACAACTATACGTCAACAACTACGCAAAAACCTTCGTTTCCAAACTTATGAAACAAAGAACACACAGATTTTATAACATTCAGAATCAAAATCCGAAGAATGATAATGATAAGTACGAATCCCAATACCATACTCAAGAAACCTTTCTCTTAAGTTGAACAGTATAGTGAAACCATATAATTTTGAGATAGTACATAAGCCACAGAACCAGATCAACACATTGTTCAGCAAACTTAGTCGACAACTCCAAAAAGAAAGAAATCAAACGTCGTCTACATCATTCCATGCAAAAACTGCGATAAACAATACATCAGACAGACATCCCAAAGACTACAAGACAGACTGAACGCCCACAAATACACAAAAAACTCTTCAACAGCACTAAATAAACATAAAAATGCGAACAAACATGACTTCAAATATGAAAACACGAAGATACTACAAATAGAACCAAAACAGAAACAAAGAGAAATATACGAGATGATACATATACAAACGAACATAGACAAAATAGTAAACGACAAACAAGATATAAAAAACTCAAGCCAACTTTACTTGTCACTACTCATAAGACCACATTAAAAGAAGAAAACAATGACAGCGCGAAAAAGACAAGTAGCACGTATCTTCCGAAAGCGACATTGACACATGATCGTTCCTTCAAAACAAAGAGGTGAGAAATTTTCTGATAAGTTAAATTTTAATTGTAGAGAACCATAATTTTAACATTTGTTTTTGTTAATTTAAATTTATTGTATTGTATTTATTATAGAACCTTCATTTAAATAAATTACCGAAGAAGGAGGTAAAGAAATTCCCGAAACGCCTAAATGAAACGACAAAACTTCAGTTATATACCCACTACCTGAAACATCTAACAACCAGAAAAACCTATATACATATAATAGACAATCAGGTAACAAACCAGGAATACACCATATATATATATATATATATATATATATATATATATATATATATATATATATATATATATATATATATATATATAACATTTAAATGGTCTTGGTTTCTTACAGTTTAACCTTCAAATTGAACCACAGATTACATATTCTCTAACATTGATAAGGCAGCATAGAGTATTTAGGAGAATCTGTATTTTAATGATGGGGCTACAGAGGCGCTTCATGTATAACAGTAGTATTTCTGTACATTAATAATGTATATGAAATGTTTGCCGCTCATCTCAAATTAAGAAATTTCAAAAGTTATGTATATTTTGTACACTACAATATTGTCTTAAAAAATGATTACATAATCATTTTCCATCAAATTGATGAAGATATTTAATTACGAATCTCCGCCTGAATTGAATGAATGAAAGTATAATATGTACTTACATCAATAAGCGATACATTGAAAACATCACCAGGCTGTGCACCGAGATACCTACCGAAACAATTTGAAATGTTATACTACCTGACGCTGTCAATATTTTTCTTGGATTCTCTTTTACAAATAGAGGGCTTCTCTAATTTTATTATCATATCATAGATAATGAGAGACGATGAAAAATGTAAATACACGACGTGATAATTATTGCTCTATATGAGCGAAACGTGAATGGGATCTGCGTTATCTGAGATCAGAGGAAATCGAATTATTATTCCGTTTGTACCAACGTGGAGTTCCCGAATTGGCAAATTTGTTTGAAAAAATCAGCAATTTCAACGTTCTTTTCGTCTCGTTTTTCGTTTCACCAAATGTTGAAGTTAAGGTTCATATGCATTACTTATTTATTTTCGGAAATGAAAGTTACACTCAATTGACTTCCAGCGAAATACTTGTATTATTGGATGTAACCAAAGCAAAATTTTTTTTATAACGTTTGACAAATGAAGTATAAAAATGACCATTCAGCAACCCCTAGCAAACTTTTTGCCGACTATCGTATAAACTTTATATATATATATATATATATATATATATATATATATATATATATATATATATATATTCTCCGTAATACCGTAATTCTAGTGGATACTAAGACTCCTAATCGAAATATTGAAATATTTGAAATGAAACTCACAAGGAGCTGTCTACAAAAATGTTCGTTCAACGAGAACGAACTTTTTTACTTTCGAGAGTGAATATTAAGTGCACTTCGAAAAATCATCGATCTTGTTGAATGATGATAGGATACAATTATTTCATCATTATTGTGAATCATCACTCCTTATTCAATTAATCAATCAAGAATCGATGACTTTCAAAACGCCCACATGTCCTATATCCGAATGAGGCGATTTGAGTACAGAACTGAATAAACAGGATATACCAACATGAGTGCCATATACTTATTTTCCTTATATTTCACATAAAACATAATTATATTCTTCTTCTAGATATTAACACTATCTGAACTAATATAATAATTGTTTATCAAGTACCAGCGACAGCAAAAAGTTATACATTGAAAAGTTAACACATGCGTTTATTATTCAGTATAAATCATTATTCTTTGAAATTAATTCAGGTAATTATTATTATTATTATTATTAATTTATTTAACCATCAAAATAATTACATGGCATGTCAATAAATTTCTGTAAAAGTATACAAATAAAACAACATTTTAAAACCTATAAGTATCACATTGAACTATGCACACAATAAAATATGAAATCATAATCACAACATTCACAAAACTTGTACAAAACAATATACAATAATATACATGTCAGTCCACACTAGAAAGCATCATTGCTCAATTCCATAAACTCCTGTAAGGAGTACAGAGGGTGATTCAATAGAGTAGATTTCAAACGTTTCAAGAATATTTTGTCCGGCAGTTCCTTGATTCGTGAAGGTAACCTATTATGAAATTTAATACAATAATAATTAACACCTATTTGAGTTCTTTTGAGCCTATGATATTCGGTGAGATAATCGTCTTTGCCACGAGTGTTATACGTGTGGATATTAGTATTTGTTAGAAAAAGCTTCTTATTAGCACGTAAGTGCTTTAGACATGATAGTATAAAAACGGACAACACGGTAAGTATCCTCAGTTCTTTGAAGATTTTTCTGCAGCTAGACAACTTAGATTCACCACAAATCGCTCTAATCGCTTCTTTTGCTTCAGCAGAATACCCTGGATCTCCGGACTATATCCCCAGATTAGGATATTGTACGTCGCGATAGAGTGGAAATTTGAAAAATAGGCCAATTTAGCGATGTTCTCATTTGTGACGGATCTCATTCTGCGGATTGTGTAAATAGCACTAGAAAGCTTTTTGATTATTTCTGAAATGTGGACCGACCAGGTAAGTGTACCCTGCAAAGCAACTCCCAAGATTTTTATCGATTCAGTTTTTTCTCCGATGTACTGAAGGATAATTTATTTGTTTTATTAATATTCAATTTCAATCCGTTGGCTTTGAACCATGATTCCGATTGCTTCAGTGATAGCTGTGATCGAGTCATGAGTTCTTCCTTTGACACTCCTGTATTGAAGAAAGTTGTGTCATCAGCATAAAGAATAGTTGCCTCAGAGGTTACATTCCCTGGCAGATCATTGATATATATAACAAACAATAAAGGGCCCAGTATGGAACCCTGTGGCACACCTTCATCTATAGCAGTTTCTAAGGAAGTTCTCCCTTCCAGAAAACTGATTGTGTTCTTTCTGCTAAATATGAAACGAAAATGTCCAGCGCTCTACCCCTAACTCCGCAACGTTCCATCTTCGCAAGCACAATGAGTCTCACCATGCAGTCAAATGCCTTACTCAAATCACATGCTGCGGCCTCCGCTTCTAGTTTTTCGTCGAATGCCTGTGAAATCTTTTCAACCAAATTAACCAATGCCGTATTTGTGCATTTTCCAGGTTGAAAACCATGTTGTCTATCATCTAGAAATGATCTTTTCGAAAGGAATGTCAAAAGTCTCCGCTTCAGTATCTCCTCCAGGATCTTGGAGACAACAGGCAGAACAGATATCGGACGATAATTCTGACAGTCATCCACGTCACCAGATTTAAAAACAGGAGTCACCTTGGCTCGCTTTAGTTCCCTAGGAAACAATCCTTGCTCTATACATTGATTGAGAACCACGCAAAGTGGCTGCGCAATGAAAAGAATCACCTCCTTCAGAAGAGAAGTCGACATTCCATAAATATCACTAGCTTTTTTATTTTTGAATCCCCTTACAATGTCTGTTATCTCAAGGGACGTTGTTGGTCGCAAAAACATAGATTCATAGTGAGGAACAACCTTATTTTCAAAATATGCCATAGCATCCTCCACGGATGGATTGACCTCGTTGATAATATTCAATCCAATATTGGAAAAATAAAAGTTCAGTTCATCAGCTTCTAGCTGACTGTTGACGTCGTGTCTAGATGTTCTTCCCGACTCCCTATTGATCACTTTCCAAATAGCTCTTACCTTATTAGGTGCATTATTTATATATTTAGTGTTTAGGATTTTCACATGTTTTGTATAACTATTTCTCAAACGCGATTTCAAACAGTGTATCAAATTTTTTGATTCATTTGACTTTTTCACTTTATGAATGATCTGAGCAGCATCGATCAGATTTTTGAGAGATTTTGTCTCTTCAGATATTATTTCTACATTTCTTCGATGTTTAGTCCTAATTTTAGGAAAACACTCTATAAAATATTTCTGAAACTTATTATGAAAGTTTTCATAACTTCTATCTGCTCTGTTGGTTAACAACGTAGACCAATCTGCTGCGTTCAACCTTTCCTTGAAGACATTTTTATTTGCCTCATTTATAGCATATTGTACTACATATCTTTCTTCATTTTCTACAGGTGATTCGATAGGGAAAATTAGTTTCTGTGTCAGATGATCGGAAAAGCCAGGGTCGAATGTTGTTGAGTGGTAAGTATTTCGGGAGATGTTAGAAAAAACATTATCTATGCATGTGGAGGTAGTGTCTGTATTCCTACTTGCCTCATCAAACATCGGGAATAGTCCATATGATTCGAAAGTTTCAACCAAATTACTCCTTTCCCTGCTCGCTTTCAATAAATCAATATTGAAGTCACCCACCACAAAAATTGACACATAATAACTTATCAATATTTCATCGAGTACATTTGACAATTTACGCAAAAAAACATCTAAATCTCCTGAAGGTTCACACTTAAATTGATTTTAATTAAAATTTTATTTTTATTATATTATTTTTATATTATTATTATATTATTTTTATATTATTATTTTTAAAATTGATTTTAATTGAAATTCACACTTACCTTGAGGCTACTTACTTAGTCTTTGCAGAGGTAGACAACTTATTGTACACAATAACTCTAACATGCATGACATATACTTTTCTAGATTTAGAAAACCTACAAACTTAAATTTGAAAACTGTCAGCATTTCTAATGTTATAAGCGCTCACATCACTATTGCATTATTTTATTACATTACATGGGAACAATATAGTTTCAATTTTACAAACAACTACTAACAAACTCAACATTATTTCGATAGGAGTATGTCTACTGCATTTCAGAATAGTTTGTAAAGTTCTATTCTTCAAATTTTCATAGCTTTGAGGTTTTTCGTTGCTCAAATCGAATGAGAAAGCGTGAAAATATTCGAGATGAGGCATCATCATTGACATAAACAGTAATAACTCCGATTATGTCCTAAAACTATTTTAGAATTCGCTCTGTGGATTTTGGACCATAAGAAGTCAATGTGATTATTGAAACTCCATTTCCCATCTATTATAATGCCTAAATATTTAAAACATTTTACCCTTTCAATGTTCTGGTTTTCAATTTAAATGTTTATATGCTTGTTTATATGAGTAACTCCAGTGTTTCATCTGAACCTAAAACTATGAAATTAGACTTCCTTATATTCAGCGTTGAACTGTTATCCCATAGACATCAATTTATTGCTCTAAGTTTTCCGTTAATACACTTTTCCATAGTCTTAATATTTTCACCAACTGATGTGAAGCATTTTATCAACTGCGAATAATCCCATATGTTTCACACGACAAATGATATCGTAAATATATAATGAGAATAACTGTGGATCTAAGACCGTTCTTTGAGGTACGCCGCAAATCAACTCCATTGCTGTGGAATGGACACCATAAAACTCAACTTTTTAGGATCGCAAATATAAGTGAAAAATGGACTATTTGTTTACATACCCTTTCGAAGATGATTAGAATTCAAGACAGAAGAAGCTTTTATGCTTTGTTCGATGGTTAAATTAATGACTTGCGAGCAATGTCACTACGAAAGTATTCATTTGTTAGTGTTCGACCATCTTTTTCTGTTGTATTAAATTTCATTATGTCGAGATAAAATGGCTGTATTGTCGAGTTTTGGAAGAAGACAAATCATTTCCTATGGAAAATGAAAGAAAGATACGTGTTATGAGATCATGTTGAAAAATTGTTATACCTTATATATTTAGTTTCCAATTTAAATTGCCTGATGATGGACTGTGAACGCAACAGCAATCTTATAATATATTCTAATATTATAATGTATTCCATAATTTTTCTGAAAAGGAATATTAAGGAAATCGAATCATTTATCTATCGCAATTCTGTTTTCAATATCTATTCCGACTAAATATTCACTGGAACATAAAATATGATAAAAAGAACGAAACAGGTCAATAGAATTTTATTTCGAGTCCACTTTGAATATAAACAGGGAATCATCTGAATCTGATGAAGTAACTGTGTTGAGAAAACAATGTTGTTATTCTTCAACTTAATTATAGTGTAAATCAAAAAACTACTTAGTTTTTTTAACTATATAAACAGGAACGTTAAATAGTTCAGAAATTCAAAACGTTTTTGAAGAGTGAATTTGCAAACATGTGAGCGGAAGTTCCAATTTTCGGCATTACTTGGCATCTCTCAGAATAACATTTGAAAACTTAAAAAAGTAGTTTTTTGAAAAAATGAACTCATTTTCGATTATTTAAATTGGAATATATTCATTCAAATTATATATATATATATATATATATATATATATATATATATATATATATATATATATATATATATATATATATATATATATATATATATATATATATATATATATATATATTATATATATATATATATATATATATATATATATATATATATATATATATATATATATATATATATGTAAGTCTGTATTCAAGACCTGCTTGTTGGTTTATTCTATACAGCTGTTGATGCAAGTAATAACTGAAATTTTATTAAATATTATAACATACATGACAATACATACACAATTACGCTACATTACCTGAATCAACAACAAGTACACTTTAAACAATTATGATTTACTTTACAAATATTAATAACAATATTAACAATCATTCAACACAGCTCCTCGTACCGCTGGTCTCATTGTTCTGCAGTGCCTTAGTATCACTGCCGCTCTCCCCTCCAGGCATGATGCCGCACGCATCCTTAGTTTGGATGAAACACCAAACTTACATCCCCCCTTCCCCACCCAACGGGTGAGTATTGGATTCAGGAACAGGACAGTAAGGGATCATTTTACTTGCGTGAAAAATATTACATTGACTCTATTTGGAGCCCGTGTCTATCATGTATAATAAATTTGAAATTTTTTTTTGTATTTTATAAGGACCCACTCTGATTGGATCCAGCTTGTTTCGGTTAAGGCGACTAGAGTTTTGGATATATACAAGATCTCCCTCTTTATATGTTATTGGTTTTTTATTTTTGTCATAATATATTTTATTTTGATCATGAACTTTTTTTGAATTTAAGAATGCTATTTCTCTGTTTTCTTTTAAATTTTCTAAGTTATTTTTATTCAATTGAGGTGGTGAGAAAGAATTATCGATTCCGTTTAAAAGATAACTAGGGGTGAATTTTGTTGTGCTATGTACAGTGTTATTATAGTTTTCAATGCATTGTTCGGCTATCACACTCCACGGTCGGTGTCTATTCTCCGAAATTTTACATCTAATTGAATTTACTAAAGTTTGATTTGTGCGTTCGTTAAGCCCATTTGAGAAGGGACAATCAACTGCTGTAAATACGTATTTTATTTTTTCTGATTTCAAGAATTTCTTGAATTGGTTGGAATTTATCCCGGCATACTGGTCAGTTAAAAGTAACTTGATCTTATTCTTTTTTTGAATTTTTTTAACTAAATTAATGAAGTCTTTTGCCGTTTGGGTTTTTGATGTTATTGCAAAAGCATATTTTGTGAAATGATCTATCATTAAATGCAAATATCTTTTCGGTGACTTATTACTTCCAAATCCTCCTATTGTATCCAGAGATACAGTCTGAAATGGCTCCGAAGCTGGGCCCATTTGGGATAAGGGCTGTGTAAAATTTCCAAACCTAGTTTTATTTTTTATGCATGTGTCGCATGTTCGACAAATAAGTTTTATGTGTTTGTGCATGTTTTTAAAATAGTATGTTGGTGTCAAGGTTAGAGTTAATTGTTTGACACCTATGTGACTATCACTATGCAGCTTTTTTATTAGTTTAATGCCGAAATCCTCTGTAATCCATATTTTCTTTCGGTTATTTAAAATTTTATAATATATATTGTTTTTAGTTTCGAATTTTTTATTTTCTGTGTTCAATTGTTTCTGATTAGTTTAGAGTTGTTAATAGTTCAGGGTCCTGACTTTTTTTTATATTGAAATTTTCTAGAGGTTTGTGATCTGAAAAAATGGTAAATTTATGGCCCATTAAGTAGTACTGCCAATATAATATGCATTCTTTTATCGCTAGACACTCCAGGAATATTGCACGTTTATTCTTTTGCGATTGAGTTAATTTTTTTGAAAAGAAAAATACTGGTTTTAGAGAATTATCTTTTTGAGGTTGTTTCAAGATTGCTCCTACTCCTTCTTTGGATGCGTCTGTAAAAATGTATATTGGAAGATTTGGGTCGAAAATATTGAGTATAGGTTCGGTGCTTAGATATTTTTTTATTGTATTGAAACTTTCTTCACATTTCCGTGACCATTCAAATTTTACATTCTTTCTAAGTCGATTATGAAAAGGCTCTAGAATTATCGATGCATTTGGAATATATTTTAAATAAAAGTTGATTTTCCCTAAAAGCTGTCTTACATTTTTTTGATTTTGAGGTACTGGATAATTTTTGATCGCATTTAAATTGTCATTTAGGGGACTTATTGTGTTTCCTTTTATTTCATGTCCCAAATATACTACTGAACTCTTAGCGAAAGAACATTTTTTGAAATTTAATTTGAAACCCGCATTTTGAATGGCAGTGAGAGTTTTATCAATGTGACTCAGGTGTTCTGGTAAGTTTTGTGAAAAAATTAGGATGTCATCTATATAGTTTATGGCGAATGCATTAAGTTCATTTCTAGAGATTACTTCACTCAGTATTCTTTGAAAAATTGACGATGCTGATTTCAGTCCAAAAGGTAAACGTGACCATTGCCAGTGACCGTTATGTGTGATGAATGCCGTTTTTTGTTTATCTTTTTCTCTGATTGGAACTTACCAAAAGGCAGAATTTATATCAAGTTTCGTGAAAAACAAACAATCTCGCGCTAAAAGTAATAGGTCATCTATTATGGGAAATGGATGGCATTCAGGAACAATTATTTTATTTAGCTCACTATAATCAATACACAAACGTGACTTTTTTCCTTCGTCCTTCTTAAAAACAAGAGTTACTGGAGACGCATATGGACTGGAAGAATATTCGATGATACCTGATTTTAGAAGAGACTTTACTTGTGTATTTATTTCATCTTTGTCCTTTAATGAACATTTATAGGGTTTTCTAGCAATGTATTTGTTTTTTGTTAGTTTTATAGTGGCTTCGTAATCCGTCACAATGCCTACATCGTACTTGTTTTCCGCAAAAATTTTTTTGTGCTTATCCAATATACATTCCAGAGACGCTTCGTTCTTATTGTTACTGTTTACATTCGTAATAACGGTATTTATATTCATTTCGTTACCTAAATTATTTTCATTTTGTTCACATTTTTGAGTAATTTTCAAGTTTTCATTCTGACATAGCCTGAATTCTTTGATAACATCTAATCCCAGGAGGATATCATCCTGAAATGACTCACTTTTTATCACAAAAAGGCACCAATTTTTTGAAATATTGAAAATTTTCAAAGTTACTTCAATTGAACCTAACGTTTCAGTAAAACCTGAAACCGTATTTATCTTTTTTGCCCCACTTATATTTTTATTTAGATTTAATTTCTTTAAAGTATTATCATTTATTACCGATATATTGCCTCCGGAATCATAAAGCGCAATAACCGGGCAGTTGTCTACTAGAACTCTTAATTTAATAAGTGGGGTAGTTATTCGTTTTTTGATTCATCAGATGATGAAATGCTGTCTTGGACTTCCAAGTTGTTAACCATTTTGATTTTATCATTTTTGAATTTTTGTTTAGAATTTGTGCGATTACGGCATAAGTGTTCTGAATGAAATCTATTTGGAAAACCTATTTTTTGGCAATGCGGACAAGGTTCCGAAACAGATCTATTCGAGAATTGAAGTTGTCTTTTATGTTCAATTACTGAGGTATTTTTATTTTTATTATTAATCAAGCCTTCTAGTTGTCTAACATGCGACATCAGTATATCGATTGAGTTTAAATCCCTCTTACTAAGTCGTGACCTGATTTGGGCTGGAAGACCCAATACAATGAAATTGATTTGGCTATTCAAGGTTAATTCAGGATCAGCATCTATGAGTAAATTTCTTTTTTTTAATGCATAATCTAACATTGGCCCGCTAATATAGCGGAAAGTATATGCATAGTTTATTTCATCCCAACCTATCTCGGAAAAAGTGTCAAGAAACGAGTTTTGCCAAAATTCCCACGGATATGAGAGTGTGTGCGTTTTTAGAAAAGCAAGAAACCAGTCAAGAGCCGGTCCTTCTAAAAAAACTTTCAATACTTGTGGAAAATGCGGATTACCTATCCTTAAACGATTGCATTCCTGCACAAAAAGTTCTAAAAATATTTTCGCGTTCTGATTTTTTCCTGAAAATTTATCTAGAATCATATCTTTTACCACTGAATGCAGAGATTTATTTTCAAACGTTTCAGATTTGGGAATATAAGGAGCGGTGGGGTTGGGATCGACGCAAGCCTGTGCCCCATCCAAATAAAGACCCTTAAAGCATACATTACCCTCCTCATCCAAGTAATTGTCCTTGAGTTCATTAATCAGAGTAATCCATACGTTGCGGAAATTTCCACGTGTCTTCATGCTCTTCGTTACATTTCTCACTACGCTCGTGTCGAATAATTTACGGTGATGTTCTTTAAGCTGATATTCCGTTGGAAATTGAAAAATTGTATCCTCTTTTTCTAACTGCACAGTGAGTACCTTCACAATCGTGGTTTATGCGTCCAGACAATCAGATATAAAATGAAATCTTGCACGTGGTGCCGTCATGTTTGAAAGAAAATGTTGTTTATTTGTAAGTCTGTATTCAAGACCTGCTTGTTGGTTTATTCTATACCGCTGTTGATGCAAGTAATAACTGAAATTTTATTAAATATTATAACATACATGACAATACATACACAATAACGCTACATTACCTGAATCAACAACAAGTACACTTTAAACAATTATGATTTACTTTACAAATATTAATAACAATATTAACAATCATTCAACACAGCTCCTCGTACCGCTGGTCTCATTGTTCTGCAGTGCCTTAGTATCACTGCCGCTCTCCCCTCCAGGCATGATGCCGCACGCATCCTTAGTTTGGATGAAACACCAAACTTACATATATATATATATATATATATATATATATATATATATATATATATATATATATATATATATATATATATATATATATATATAAATTTTTAATATTATTTCGATTGTTCCCCATGAGGAGAGCGACTGAACTTGAATTCGCAATCATTAGGAATTTTGCTTCATCTTTTTTGCCTCCCAAAAACGCTTCATCCTCTCTGAATGCTCTTTCTTCCGTTCATCTGTCCACTTTACTCCAGATTGACGATTCACTTTTTGCTCAAACATTACATGTGCGATTTTATAGCGAGATTCAGTGCGATCTTCGAGATTTTTCATATTGATCTGTTGTCGATCCTTTTGGACCTCTTTTAGCCACTCTGTTCCGCATTTACTATTCATAACTATATTGAGTAGTTTCTTCGGTATTCTGGACTGTTTCAATCTGTAGACATGTGCATAGAACTTTGCTCATCGTTTTCTGATTTCTTTGTATTTGTCTTTGAGGTCTTTTCATCCAAAAACCGTTTCTATTGATTGGCCCGTAAATCTTTCTGAGAATTTCTCGTTCTTGTTTTTCCTCTAATTCTTGAATGGCCGCCAATAACCATTGTTTCAGCTGCGTAGATTGCTTCTGGAAGAATCGTTGTGTTATAATGCCTCAATTTGGCGCCTCTCGAAATGCACTTTTTGTTATAGTGAGCCCATGTCAGTTTGTAGGCCCTTTGGAGCTTGGTTATTCTCTGTTCATTAGCAATTCGGTTTAAACCTGAGGACTGTATAACTTCCCCGAGGTATTTAAAATGGCCTACTTGCAGAATTTCACCATGTTTTGTCATAAGAGAAGATTTATTTTTTTATTTTCTTTCCATGTACTTGGTTTTATCATAAGAAATTTGTAACCCGGTTTTCTGCTCAATTTCATGTAGTTTTTCCACGGCGCGAATGGCTTCAGTTCTTTTGTCTGTGATGATAGCAATATCATCTGCAAAGGTGAGACATTTGACATTTATTCTATTTTCTTTTTTGATACCCACTTGTATGCCCTTCACGTGAAGTTCCCATTCCTTAATGATCTTTTCTAAAACAATATTGAAAAGAATTGGCGAAAGTCCGTCCCCCTGCCGCACACCGGTTTTGATTTCAAAGGGATCTGATATTTCGCCCATAAATTTTACCTTGGTTATATATATATATATATATATATATATATATATATATATATATATATATATATATATATATATATATATATATATATATATATAGATAAACTCAAACTGTGTCAAATTTGACGCTTCTTATTAGCGCAATTTTACTCAAAAATGGGCTTCTCTGCAATTTAGGAAGTTTTAACATTACTTAGTATATAGATAAAAAAAAATTGATAACTAGTTGTTAAGAAGTAACTTCCATATTCTTGCTTGCTTACTCGATTATTAATGTACTCGAATTATTATATGTAAAGAATAAGCGAAACGAAAAATAATTTCAATTTCAGATATTTGATAAAGAAAAATCCTTCTGGCAAATAAAAGTTTGAGGTAAATCTGTGAGAAAAGATCTAAGAATAAGACAACTTTCTTCGTTTTTATTAAACTGTCTTTGCTGCGATTATCGTTATTATACTCTTATATTATGTTGAAGGAATTGTTATTGCTCCTCTATATTTCATCATTGAAGTCAACCCGATAGTTTTGAGATGATGTGATTCCATCCATTATCTATGGCTTAAATCGCTTTGAAAATACTGATTCATTCATAATAAATTTCGTTCAAACTAAAGTTATTCTCAAAATTATTCTTCGATGCTCAATATCTATTTCGATACCTATCGATCAGCAGTATTTTCGATTTATTGTTTACATTTCAGTCATTATTCTTCAATAATAACCTTATATCCTCATTTTTGTTATTATTTTAATTCGTTATCAGCATTACCAATGAAAAAAGAAATAATATGTAAAATAATTGACATAATTTCAATATGCTTGTTTAAGGCACATATTACTCTGATTGATACAGGTTATGCATCAATTAGTAGCAAATGGGGCCACAACCATATTGAAAAGTCAGTTGACCAGTTCTTCCCTTGTTGTGAAATATCTCGAACTGATTTTCGAATTATATTGAAATTGTTCCTCATTTCCAAGCAAGATTTTCATATTCTTCTAAAGAGCTGATTCTACGTATTCATTCCACGGTACACTAGTGATTTTGAATGACTCCACATTCATAAATCTAGGGGATTGAAATCAGGGTATCTTGAAGGCCAGCCTTGAAGGCCGCCTCGGCCGATGCATGAATTACTGAAATTCTCATTCAAACAATCTATAACTATGAGCCCACAGGTAATGAGGAAACGCAGAGTCGTGTTGAAATTACATACCAGCAATATTTACTTTTTCGTCATGTAGTGAAATTGGCAACATATTTTGCAAAAATTCCGAAACACAAAGTAAAAACCACCTGTCGTACTTAAAATGTCATTTATTTATTTATTTATGGTATGGTAATGATAGCACAAATCATTCACAAACAAACGTCAAGGTTTTTCACATAACCAATGGCAGCATTCGTTGCCTTCAGAAAATCTCAAAAACAATAATGTAAAAATGTAATATTCAACAGTGTTGGCGTTTACTTGATGTAAAGTGTACATCAAAAGTTCAAGTGTTGGGATTTTAGTTTATATTCACTTAAAATGTAAAGTAATAAATACTAATACATACTAATATTTTAAAAAACTATTCGATAATTGTCATTGAACTGCGCGTAAATTTGAAGAACGCATTTTAATTAAAATTTTGTGTTCTTTCCAAATATGCAAACGGATCTTGAAAACCTGATTTTACAGGGTGTTTTTTACAAAGTTTCAGTTACTTTCTTTGTTTTTCTCAATCCGGACCAGGACTTATTTGTGATTCAATTGGCTTTGTTTTAGCACACATAATTGACATGTATCAAAATGCCATGCACGCGATGTTATGTCCGTAAAGACGCCAGAAGGAAATTAGCAAGACAAATAAAATACCCTGTATCTTGTTTAGTTAGATCGTCAACTCTATTAAATGGAGTTTTTCTAGAAACGCTCCGTTGACAATATATACTCTTAAAACTTTTCCGTTGACAATGGAACGCCCTGTAGATGAAAAAGTTTCATTGTTGAAGAAAGCATGAACGAAAGTAGAAGTTTCCGATATAACTCGCAACAGGAAGCAGCTGTTGACACGTGCTTCGATCTTATTCGCTAATTTCAGGACGTTACCATGTTCGAGGTGTATGTACCCGGAGATGGAAATAACAAAGAGTTTTCCTTATAGAGAGTCAGCACATTTCAGGTTTCCACACATGCTTGTGTCGGCGGTTACATGGAAAGATCTCCTCTTTGTGATTTTGAACGATTTGTCGTGGTCTCCTCAAATAAGTGGGATTTGCAGAAAAGCAAACTCATCTCTGAATCTATTCGGAAAAGTGTTAGAATGATCCTCCATTCCGACTGCATCTACGATTTGGTTCCTCTATTTAAACAGTGCTAGTGCGTGACCAAAATCATATCGGTAATGTTCAGAGAAGGGCTAGTAATACGCGTTATGGTACCTACTTACGCACTGTTTTTACTGAGTACTTAAAGCTGCTGAGATATTTTGACCTCTCACTATAATGCACTGACTGAAGCTTTCAATCACCACCTTGATCTTGAAGTCTTGAACAAACTGTTTTCTATTGATTTGAAAGATATATTTATTTCAAGTGCGGAAAATCGACTACGGGGTCCTTCGATGAAACTGAAGCGAAAAAGCTTCAAAATTATGATTAGACAGTAATTCTCCTCCAATCTAGTTTTTGGTATCTAGAATTCTCCAGACTCATCGGTTGTTCAGCTTCGATAAACTTTCGATAACTCTCCTATGAAAATATTCAAGTTTTTCTTCAAATGTATTTGGTTGAGTTGCTTTATGATAAATTTCTTAAGTTATTATTTTAAATTTGATATTATATGATTTTCTATGTTCAATGAATGTATCCATTCTTCAGTAGTATTCTTAATTGAGACATAGGATGTTTGTCCTCTACTCTAATTTTATTGATGTCTTCCTGCACAGATGGTGCATCGATTCATTTGAAAGTACCCTGATTGAAAATATTTGAATCGACTTTGTCAGTATTGAAACATTAGTCTGAAAACACCGGTTCGTGCTTACTCTCCGCTAGTACAAAGCCAATTCCATCACCAGATCATAAATTATTTCATGGCGTGGAACGAGAAAAGAATTCTCCGTTGAGTACCATTCGGACAATACGGTTTTTGTGCAAAGCCCGTAAAATGAAATGACTAATCAAAACGACATTCATTTGCCACTGTAGAATGAGACCTAAAATTGTGTTATTTTCAATTTCGAATTCACCGCATGTCAGGTGAAATGTCAGTGTTGACGCATGAATAGCCATTATTTAGGTGACCTACTTCATCACAAATGTCAGAAAACATTTATATAGAACAGAATGTGTTTGACTAACAACATAAATATACATGGAATTCCTGAAATTAGATGAAGTCCTTCAATAAAGTTTCATTCTAATCTTATTTTATGCAAGTCCGTGTTTATTTTCGCAATTTTCGAATTGTACATGGACAAAAGTATTGTAGCCTCGAAGTCTTCGTTTCGTCCCTCCTTAACACTTTTTAGAGTGAATATATATATATATATATATATATATATATATATATATATATATATATATATATATATATATATATTCAAATATATATATATATATATATATATATATATATATATATATATATATATATATATAGATATATATTATTTCGAAAGTTTTTAGCAATAACAGGCTTTTTTTGATATGAAAAACTTTATTTTTGTTGACGTTTCGTTGTTATATTACAAGTTTGTCAAAACTCTTTATTTGATTATTTAGATATTTATTTTTTTTTAGCAAAAAACTTTGTTATTGCTGAAAACTTTCGAAATAAAATATCTTAAACAGGCAATAAATCAATTTCAAGAAATATATATATATATATATATATATATATATATATATATATATATATATATATATATATATATAATGTTTTTAGCAATAACAGACTTTTTAAATGTTAAAAATTTCATTTTCGTGACGTTTCGTTGTATTTCGTTGTATTAATAATGAATGATTGAATTTCAAATGAATTTTAAATTCAATTATTCATTAGTTTTGACAAAGTTGTGATATAAAACGAAACGTCAATGAAAATTAAATTTTAACGTTGAAAATAGCCTGTTATTGCTAAAAACATTAAAAATGAACTGTCTTGAACAGGCAATAAATAAATTTTATAAAATATCTCTCCCCTATATATAATATATATTTATATATATATATATATATATATATATATATATATATATATATATATATATATATATATATATATATATATATATATATATATATATATATATATATATATATATATATATAATATATATATATATATATATATATATATATATATATATATATATATATATATATATATATATATATATATATATATATATATATATATATATATATATATATATATATATATATATATATATATATATATATATATATATAAGAAATTTAATACAACAAAAGAATTCTGTAATTCTGGTGCTATATCATGACACTTGTAGATATTCGATATCAAAGTATACTATAACTTTCTTTCGATAATTTTTTGATGAATTATCCAAGAGAACATTATAGCAGAGCTGGTTATGTGAAACGTAAATGATACGATGTTTCCATTATCCTTTCAGGGATAAATGTTAGAGAATACTAAAATCGATGACTACTGTTATTTGAGTGAAAGTGCTGGACTGCTTAGTTCCTAAATCCAAAAATTGGCTAGAAACAAGAGGGTGTTCGGCGAGAAAGTTCGATATATCATTATCTCTGTTTTATTATTTTTGGCGATACAATAGGACTTATCTTTTATATATTTCGTTTTGGAACCTGTGTTTCAAACGTGAAGTTTACAAGCCGAATCAATCAATTAAATTAACTCAAATTTGGTGAAAATGGATATGATTTGCTCAAAACGCAGGTTGATTAAACTAAATTCACAAACTGAATTTCTTTTTCTGTTAGAAAAGTGCGAAAACACTAAATTAACATATTTTCATGTTATTTTACATTAATAAACTCATTTGTTCAGAGTCAATATGACGTCAGACTTAGTCAGTCCATTGGGATTGACCATTGGTGCATGATATTATATCCATAGTCCATTGGATAGTCCATTGCTAATTATCGACAGAACTGAAACGAATCGACTATTTAGTTGAATTGTGTGAAAATAAATTTTTTTTCTGATTAAGCTAACGGAACACACTATAAAGAAGCACTCAACGAGTATATGTTGAACGCAATGTGTTATAAAATGGCGGAAGCAATAAGGGTGTAACGCGATAAAATTTTTCTTATATTGTATGTGATGCGCCCATCTCAACAAAATTTGGTTACTTCAGTTTTTTGATGAAATAGTATGAGAAACTATATGAGTATATATATATATATATATATATATATATATATATATATATATATATATATATATATTTATTTATATATATATATATATATATATATATATATATATATATATATATATATTATATATATATATATATATATATATATATATATATATATATATATATATATATATATATATATATATATATATATATTATTTTGAAAGTTTTTAGCAATAACAGGCTTTTTTGATATGAAAAAGTTTATTTTTGTTGACGTTTCATTGTTATATTACAAGTTTGTCAAAACTAATGAATAATTGAATTTATGAGTTACTATAGATATCAAATGTGAAACTTATTTTTTTAGAAAAATCAAATTAGTTTTTTTGTATTTTCACTTATTGATTTTCATTATCAGAGGAATATTTCTGACTCAGCATTCGCTTGGGAAGTTTTAGTCTTCTTCACCATGAGGAAACCTCTGAAAAACTCATGGTAAGCCAGGTGATTCTAATAAGTGTGTTTTATATTTACATATTAAAATTACATATAGTTTTCTATACTTATCCAAAATATGTATATTGTTGGTTTATATTCTGGATGAGTATAAAAAATTATATGTAATTATATATAATTTGATTTTTCTAAAAAGTAAGTTTGACATTTGATATCTATAGTAATTCATAAATTCAATTATTCATTCGTTTAATTCAATGGACGATGAATCTACTCTGTGATAGTTCATATTTAAATGGGAGGTAATAAAAAAACTTGTCTAAAAATCACTGATTCTTTATGATGATATCATTCTTGATAATGCTGTAAAAGGCGAAACTAGTCCAATAAAGAATTGTTCAGTCCGTGATTTTTAGACAAGTTTTTATTATTACCTCTCATTTATTCATAAGTTTTGACAAAGTTGTAATATAACAACGGAACGTCAACAAAAATGAACTTTTTCATATCAAAAAAAGCCTGTTATTGCTAAAAACGTTCCAAATAAAATATCTTAAACAGGCAATAAATCAATTTAAAGAAATACATATATATATATATATATATATATATATATATATATATATATATATATATATATATATATATATATTTAAATTGATTCATTGCCTGTTTAAGATGGTTTATTTTCAATGTTTTTAGCAATAATGGGCTCATTTCAATGTGGAAAATGACGTTTCTTTGTATATCACAACTTTGTCAAAAGTAATGAATAATTGAATTTTAGGAATTACTACAGATATCAGAATGTCAAACATATTCTTAAAAAATCCAATCAGTTTTTTTGTATTTTTACATATTGATTTTCAGTATCAGAGGAATATTATTGTTTGTTATTGCTAAAAACTTTGGAAATATATATATATATATATATATATATATATATATATATATATATATATATATATATATATATATATATATATATATATATATATATATATATATATATATATATATATATTTGAAATGGTATTATCCCTGTGTGAGTTCATTTTTATAATGAGGGTTAAATGAAACACAATTCTCACAACTCCAAAATTTGGTTTAATTAGCTACCGGTTTCGCGAAGTATTATTCGCATCATCAGGCTTCAGAGGGCTGTGAAAAACATGTCAAGATGAAGAACAATGCAAGATACAATGCCACAAAACTTACAGTAGACCACGTTGGTCAAGTATGAGAACATGTCAATTACACGTATGTTGTTGAATAACAATGGACTGGTACAAATACTTAACAAATTTTCTAAATGAATAACTATATTATTGACTCCACAAATATTCTAAATAAATAACTATAAATTTTCAATGTAGACTTCTCAAATTCACATGTCAGATATGATGGAAATTGAATGACAAGTGTAGTAGATTTCGCGATATTCGCGCCGATAAACTGACAAATTGAATCAGACGTTGACACACTGTCAAGGAGTAGATGAAATGTACAAAACGAAACTGGTAAACTAGACTGTCACTTCCAACTCATAGTTGGTAAACAATTCCACAACGACACCAGAATTAGGATGGATTCTCAAACAAAACTGCAAATATTGGAGATACATCTGAAGTGAGTTGGGAATTTACAACTATATTATTTATATCATTTTGAACTCTCATTATTTCTAGATGTTCCATGTGTGGAAGTAGTGGTCCCTTGTTTAGAATGTGCAGTGCCTTAAAACCAGTCTGCAGGTCGAATATATGGCCCTCGTCAAGTAGATGTTGGGAAAATTGGGAGAAACCCGTAGACAGGTGGTTGCGAAACTTAGTGTGTTCGCGGATACGGATGCCAAAACTGCGAAAAGTTCGTCCAATGTACAGTGCTGAACATGTAGCACAATTAAGCTGATATACTCCTGACTTATTGAGGATATCTATTTTGTCTTTATTATTGATTAAAGCCATTCCCAGAGTGTTTGCAGTTCTGAATGAAACTTTGAAGTAGTTTTTCAGTAGATTGGCTAATCTGTGTGAAGTGGGACCCATATAAGTTAATGAAACATATTTACTATCATTCCTATCTATTTGTAGTGAATTATTAATATAAACATTTTGTTGGATGATTTTCTTTTGTTTTCTCATAATAAGTTTATCTATTATCTGACTGTTATAACCATTAGTAAGGGCAATATGTTTCAGAATTAAAACTTCCTTGTCGAATGCTGCATTTGACAATGGCAATGTTGTAAGTCTATGTATGTAAGAGTTAAAAGCTGCAATTTTTTGTGTGAAGGGATGACTCGATGTGTTATGGATTATAGTGGAGGTTTGTGTTGATTTTCTATATATTTCGAACTCCAATCTGCTTTTTCCAACCGTCAAGGTGAGGTCCAGAAAATTCAAGCTTCTATTTTCGTTGAACAGTTCCATTGTGAATTTGATTTTTGGATGTATACTATTGATATAGTCTAGAAATTCATGGAGTACATCCAAACCACCTGTCCAAAGCATGACAGTATCGTCAACATACCTGTAATAAAATTTCATGTACGGAGTGAATCTATTATTGTTGACTATTTTGTTATCTTCTAAGAATGATAAAAATATCTCAGCTAATATGGGAGCCAAAGGGGAACCCATGTTTAAGCCTTCCTCTAAAGAATAAGTGACATCAGCAAAGGTGAAGAAGTTCTGTTCCAGACATATTTTCAAAATGTTAATTATTTCGTTGATTTGAACATTTGTGTAATCACTTGATGACAATTCACTCTTAATGAGACTAGTTACTTCAGTTGTAGGAATATTGGTGTACATATTGGTGATGTCCAGCGAGAGAAGAATATCGTTTTCGTCAACCACTAGATTCTTAGTTCTTTCAACGAGCTCTAAGCTATTTTTTAGGGAATATTTGAATTTACCTTTGTATAGTTCTTGTAATATGTTATGAAGCCACCTTTCAATTTTGTAGGTTGGTGAATTAATGTAGCTAACCACTGGCCGAATGGGTATATTTTGAAATGTTTCAGATTTATGTGTTTTCAAGAATGCATACAATCGAGGAATAGTTGTGAAATCAGATGACAACGTTCTTCGTTCCAAATCTGTAAAAATATGTGTTGAATTTTTAAGAGTGCTTTTAACTTTTGTTTTAAATGAAGTAATCGGGATTTTCTTTGCATTAATGTTGTTGTTGTTGAAAAATTCCTTTATTTTATTGTTGTAGTCTTCTCTATTGAGCAAGCACATTGCTGAGCTCTTGTCGCTTTTTGTAATGATGATGTTATTTTCTGATATCCTTTTCTTAATTTTTTTCAATAAAATATCATTGTTATAAAGTGGATATGGAGATTTAATGAGTCTTTGTTTTTCAGATTTAATGATGTTTTTCATTTCACTTCTTAATGAGTCTGGGTTGGTTATAATATCTGAATACTTGTGAAGAATTGATTCAGACTCAACGGCTAAAATTTCTAAATTTTGGACTGCTTGTTTAGAGTTGGAGGGTGAAATATTAAATTTGAAGCCTTTGCTTAGTAACTCCATTTCTTTGTTGTCGAATACTATGTTTGTAAAATTGAGTACTGGTGGCTTAAAATCGTGAATAGCGTATGATTGAGAGTCAGATGCAACTAAGTTTTTTTGTAGCTTTAAGTTTTCAATCTTCTTGTTGATGACAAGAGATTTTTTGTTCCTTGTATAATCCACCTGGTGAAATATGTCCTGCAGAATGTGATCTAGTGAGACTGGACTGAGAGAAGTTCTCATAATATCATATAGCTGTTTCAGCTTAAGATCGATTGTATAAATTTTTTGGTAAGCTAGTCTTATTTCTTCTCTGAGTAACAGTTTATATAATGATGATAAGCATTTTTTACTAGCATTGAATTTGAGTTCTCTATTTATCTTAATGTGTAAATACTTAGGTCTAAGTCCATGTTTCACGCATTGGTTGTTGAAGAATATACTACACTGTAACTTCATCTTCTTGATTGATAGTCCTCTGTAATGGGATTTAATAACTGGCTCTGTTATATTTGAAATGGTATTATCCCTGTGTGAGTTCATTTTTATAATGAGGGTTAAATGAAACACAATTCTCACAACTCCAAAATTTGGTTTAATTAGCTACCGGTTTCGCGAAGTATTATTCGCATCATCAGGCTTCAGAGGGCTGTGAAAAACATGTCAAGATGAAGAACAATGCAAGATACAATGCCACAAAACTTACAGTAGACCACGTTGGTCAAGTATGAGAACATGTCAATTACACGTATGTTGTTGAATAACAATGGACTGGTACAAATACTTAACAAATTTTCTAAATGAATAACTATATTATTGACTCCACAAATATTCTAAATAAATAACTATAAATTTTCAATGTAGACTTCTCAAATTCACATGTCAGATATGATGGAAATTGAATGACAAGTGTAGTAGATTTCGCGATATTCGCGCCGATAAACTGACAAATTGAATCAGACGTTGACACACTGTCAAGGAGTAGATGAAATGTACAAAACGAAACTGGTAAACTAGACTGTCACTTCCAACTCATAGTTGGTAAACAATTCCACAACGACACCAGAATTAGGATGGATTCTCAAACAAAACTGCAAATATTGGAGATACATCTGAAGTGAGTTGGGAATTTACAACTATATTATTTATATCATTTTGAACTCTCATTATTTCTAGATGTTCCATGTGTGGAAGTAGTGGTCCCTTGTTTAGAATGTGCAGTGCCTTAAAACCAGTCTGCAGGTCGAATATATGGCCCTCGTCAAGTAGATGTTGGGAAAATTGGGAGAAACCCGTAGACAGGTGGTTGCGAAACTTAGTGTGTTCGCGGATACGGATGCCAAAACTGCGAAAAGTTCGTCCAATGTACAGTGCTGAACATGTAGCACAATTAAGCTGATATACTCCTGACTTATTGAGGATATCTATTTTGTCTTTATTATTGATTAAAGCCATTCCCAGAGTGTTTGCAGTTCTGAATGAAACTTTGAAGTAGTTTTTCAGTAGATTGGCTAATCTGTGTGAAGTGGGACCCATATAAGTTAATGAAACAAGGGACCACTACTTCCACACATGGAACATCTAGAAATAATGAGAGTTCAAAATGATATAAATAATATAGTTGTAAATTCCCAACTCACTTCAGATGTATCTCCAATATTTGCAGTTTTGTTTGAGAATCCATCCTAATTCTGGTGTCGTTGTGGAATTGTTTACCAACTATGAGTTGGAAGTGACAGTCTAGTTTACCAGTTTCGTTTTGTACATTTCATCTACTCCTTGACAGTGTGTCAACGTCTGATTCAATTTGTCAGTTTATCGGCGCGAATATCGCGAAATCTACTACACTTGTCATTCAATTTCCATCATATCTGACATGTGAATTTGAGAAGTCTACATTGAAAATTTATAGTTATTTATTTAGAATATTTGTGGAGTCAATAATATAGTTATTCATTTAGAAAATTTGTTAAGTATTTGTACCAGTCCATTGTTATTCAACAACATACGTGTAATTGACATGTTCTCATACTTGACCAACGTGGTCTACTGTAAGTTTTGTGGCATTGTATCTTGCATTGTTCTTCATCTTGACATGTTTTTCACAGCCCTCTGAAGCCTGATGATGCGAATAATACTTCGCGAAACCGGTAGCTAATTAAACCAAATTTTGGAGTTGTGAGAATTGTGTTTCATTTAACCCTCATTATAAAAATGAACTCACACAGGGATAATACCATTTCAAATATAACAGAGCCAGTTATTAAATCCCATTACAGAGGACTATCAATCAAGAAGATGAAGTTACAGTGTAGTATATTCTTCAACAACCAATGCGTGAAACATGGACTTAGACCTAAGTATTTACACATTAAGATAAATAGAGAACTCAAATTCAATGCTAGTAAAAAATGCTTATCATCATTATATAAACTGTTACTCAGAGAAGAAATAAGACTAGCTTACCAAAAAATTTATACAATCGATCTTAAGCTGAAACAGCTATATGATATTATGAGAACTTCTCTCAGTCCAGTCTCACTAGATCACATTCTGCAGGACATATTTCACCAGGTGGATTATACAAGGAACAAAAAATCTCTTGTCATCAACAAGAAGATTGAAAACTTAAAGCTACAAAAAAACTTAGTTGCATCTGACTCTCAATCATACGCTATTCACGATTTTAAGCCACCAGTACTCAATTTTACAAACATAGTATTCGACAACAAAGAAATGGAGTTACTAAGCAAAGGCTTCAAATTTAATATTTCACCCTCCAACTCTAAACAAGCAGTCCAAAATTTAGAAATTTTAGCCGTTGAGTCTGAATCAATTCTTCACAAGTATTCAGATATTATAACCAACCCAGACTCATTAAGAAGTGAAATGAAAAACATCATTAAATCTGAAAAACAAAGACTCATTAAATCTCCATATCCACTTTATAACAATGATATTTTATTGAAAAAAATTAAGAAAAGGATATCAGAAAATAACATCATCATTACAAAAAGCGACAAGAGCTCAGCAATGTGCTTGCTCAATAGAGAAGACTACAACAATAAAATAAAGGAATTTTTCAACAACAACAACATTAATGCAAAGAAAATCCCGATTACTTCATTTAAAACAAAAGTTAAAAGCACTCTTAAAAATTCAACACATATTTTTACAGATTTGGAACGAAGAACGTTGTCATCTGATTTCACAACTATTCCTCGATTGTATGCATTCTTGAAAACACATAAATCTGAAACATTTCAAAATATACCCATTCGGCCAGTGGTTAGCTACATTAATTCACCAACCTACAAAATTGAAAGGTGGCTTCATAACATATTACAAGAACTATACAAAGGTAAATTCAAATATTCCCTAAAAAATAGCTTAGAGCTCGTTGAAAGAACTAAGAATCTAGTGGTTGACGAAAACGATATTCTTCTCTCGCTGGACATCACCAATATGTACACCAATATTCCTACAACTGAAGTAACTAGTCTCATTAAGAGTGAATTGTCATCAAGTGATTACACAAATGTTCAAATCAACGAAATAATTAACATTTTGAAAATATGTCTGGAACAGAACTTCTTCACCTTTGCTGATGTCACTTATTCTTTAGAGGAAGGCTTAAACATGGGTTCCCCTTTGGCTCCCATATTAGCTGAGATATTTTTATCATTCTTAGAAGATAACAAAATAGTCAACAATAATAGATTCACTCCGTACATGAAATTTTATTACAGGTATGTTGACGATACTGTCATGCTTTGGACAGGTGGTTTGGATGTACTCCATGAATTTCTAGACTATATCAATAGTATACATCCAAAAATCAAATTCACAATGGAACTGTTCAACGAAAATAGAAGCTTGAATTTTCTGGACCTCACCTTGACGGTTGGAAAAAGCAGATTGGAGTTCGAAATATATAGAAAATCAACACAAACCTCCACTATAATCCATAACACATCGAGTCATCCCTTCACACAAAAAATTGCAGCTTTTAACTCTTACATACATAGACTTACAACATTGCCATTGTCAAATGCAGCATTCGACAAGGAAGTTTTAATTCTGAAACATATTGCCCTTACTAATGGTTATAACAGTCAGATAATAGATAAACTTATTATGAGAAAACAAAAGAAAATCATCCAACAAAATGTTTATATTAATAATTCACTACAAATAGATAGGAATGATAGTAAATATGTTTCATTAACTTATATGGGTCCCACTTCACACAGATTAGCCAATCTACTGAAAAACTACTTCAAAGTTTCATTCAGAACTGCAAACACTCTGGGAATGGCTTTAATCAATAATAAAGACAAAATAGATATCCTCAATAAGTCAGGAGTATATCAGCTTAATTGTGCTACATGTTCAGCACTGTACATTGGACGAACTTTTCGCAGTTTTGGCATCCGTATCCGCGAACACACTAAGTTTCGCAACCACCTGTCTACGGGTTTCTCCCAATTTTCCCAACATCTACTTGACGAGGGCCATATATTCGACCTGCAGACTGGTTTTAAGGCACTGCACATTCTAAACAAGGGACCACTACTTCCACACATGGAACATCTAGAAATAATGAGAGTTCAAAATGATATAAATAATATAGTTGTAAATTCCCAACTCACTTCAGATGTATCTCCAATATTTGCAGTTTTGTTTGAGAATCCATCCTAATTCTGGTGTCGTTGTGGAATTGTTTACCAACTATGAGTTGGAAGTGACAGTCTAGTTTACCAGTTTCGTTTTGTACATTTCATCTACTCCTTGACAGTGTGTCAACGTCTGATTCAATTTGTCAGTTTATCGGCGCGAATATCGCGAAATCTACTACACTTGTCATTCAATTTCCATCATATCTGACATGTGAATTTGAGAAGTCTACATTGAAAATTTATAGTTATTTATTTAGAATATTTGTGGAGTCAATAATATAGTTATTCATTTAGAAAATTTGTTAAGTATTTGTACCAGTCCATTGTTATTCAACAACATACGTGTAATTGACATGTTCTCATACTTGACCAACGTGGTCTACTGTAAGTTTTGTGGCATTGTATCTTGCATTGTTCTTCATCTTGACATGTTTTTCACAGCCCTCTGAAGCCTGATGATGCGAATAATACTTCGCGAAACCGGTAGCTAATTAAACCAAATTTTGGAGTTGTGAGAATTGTGTTTCATTTAACCCTCATTATAAAAATGAACTCACACAGGGATAATACCATTTCAAATATAACAGAGCCAGTTATTAAATCCCATTACAGAGGACTATCAATCAAGAAGATGAAGTTACAGTGTAGTATATTCTTCAACAACCAATGCGTGAAACATGGACTTAGACCTAAGTATTTACACATTAAGATAAATAGAGAACTCAAATTCAATGCTAGTAAAAAATGCTTATCATCATTATATAAACTGTTACTCAGAGAAGAAATAAGACTAGCTTACCAAAAAATTTATACAATCGATCTTAAGCTGAAACAGCTATATGATATTATGAGAACTTCTCTCAGTCCAGTCTCACTAGATCACATTCTGCAGGACATATTTCACCAGGTGGATTATACAAGGAACAAAAAATCTCTTGTCATCAACAAGAAGATTGAAAACTTAAAGCTACAAAAAACTTAGTTGCATCTGACTCTCAATCATACGCTATTCACGATTTTAAGCCACCAGTACTCAATTTTACAAACATAGTATTCGACAACAAAGAAATGGAGTTACTAAGCAAAGGCTTCAAATTTAATATTTCACCCTCCAACTCTAAACAAGCAGTCCAAAATTTAGAAATTTTAGCCGTTGAGTCTGAATCAATTCTTCACAAGTATTCAGATATTATAACCAACCCAGACTCATTAAGAAGTGAAATGAAAAACATCATTAAATCTGAAAAACAAAGACTCATTAAATCTCCATATCCACTTTATAACAATGATATTTTATTGAAAAAAATTAAGAAAAGGATATCAGAAAATAACATCATCATTACAAAAAGCGACAAGAGCTCAGCAATGTGCTTGCTCAATAGAGAAGACTACAACAATAAAATAAAGGAATTTTTCAACAACAACAACATTAATGCAAAGAAAATCCCGATTACTTCATTTAAAACAAAAGTTAAAAGCACTCTTAAAAATTCAACACATATTTTTACAGATTTGGAACGAAGAACGTTGTCATCTGATTTCACAACTATTCCTCGATTGTATGCATTCTTGAAAACACATAAATCTGAAACATTTCAAAATATACCCATTCGGCCAGTGGTTAGCTACATTAATTCACCAACCTACAAAATTGAAAGGTGGCTTCATAACATATTACAAGAACTATACAAAGGTAAATTCAAATATTCCCTAAAAAATAGCTTAGAGCTCGTTGAAAGAACTAAGAATCTAGTGGTTGACGAAAACGATATTCTTCTCTCGCTGGACATCACCAATATGTACACCAATATTCCTACAACTGAAGTAACTAGTCTCATTAAGAGTGAATTGTCATCAAGTGATTACACAAATGTTCAAATCAACGAAATAATTAACATTTTGAAAATATGTCTGGAACAGAACTTCTTCACCTTTGCTGATGTCACTTATTCTTTAGAGGAAGGCTTAAACATGGGTTCCCCTTTGGCTCCCATATTAGCTGAGATATTTTTATCATTCTTAGAAGATAACAAAATAGTCAACAATAATAGATTCACTCCGTACATGAAATTTTATTACAGGTATGTTGACGATACTGTCATGCTTTGGACAGGTGGTTTGGATGTACTCCATGAATTTCTAGACTATATCAATAGTATACATCCAAAAATCAAATTCACAATGGAACTGTTCAACGAAAATAGAAGCTTGAATTTTCTGGACCTCACCTTGACGGTTGGAAAAAGCAGATTGGAGTTCGAAATATATAGAAAATCAACACAAACCTCCACTATAATCCATAACACATCGAGTCATCCCTTCACACAAAAAATTGCAGCTTTTAACTCTTACATACATAGACTTACAACATTGCCATTGTCAAATGCAGCATTCGACAAGGAAGTTTTAATTCTGAAACATATTGCCCTTACTAATGGTTATAACAGTCAGATAATAGATAAACTTATTATGAGAAAACAAAAGAAAATCATCCAACAAAATGTTTATATTAATAATTCACTACAAATAGATAGGAATGATAGTAAATATGTTTCATTAACTTATATGGGTCCCACTTCACACAGATTAGCCAATCTACTGAAAAACTACTTCAAAGTTTCATTCAGAACTGCAAACACTCTGGGAATGGCTTTAATCAATAATAAAGACAAAATAGATATCCTCAATAAGTCAGGAGTATATCAGCTTAATTGTGCTACATGTTCAGCACTGTACATTGGACGAACTTTTCGCAGTTTTGGCATCCGTATCCGCGAACACACTAAGTTTCGCAACCACCTGTCTACGGGTTTCTCCCAATTTTCCCAACATCTACTTGACGAGGGCCATATATTCGACCTGCAGACTGGTTTTAAGGCACTGCACATTCTAAACAAGGGACCACTACTTCCACACATGGAACATCTAGAAATAATGAGAGTTCAAAATGATATAAATAATATAGTTGTAAATTCCCAACTCACTTCAGATGTATCTCCAATATTTGCAGTTTTGTTTGAGAATCCATCCTAATTCTGGTGTCGTTGTGGAATTGTTTACCAACTATGAGTTGGAAGTGACAGTCTAGTTTACCAGTTTCGTTTTGTACATTTCATCTACTCCTTGACAGTGTGTCAACGTCTGATTCAATTTGTCAGTTTATCGGCGCGAATATCGCGAAATCTACTACACTTGTCATTCAATTTCCATCATATCTGACATGTGAATTTGAGAAGTCTACATTGAAAATTTATAGTTATTTATTTAGAATATTTGTGGAGTCAATAATATAGTTATTCATTTAGAAAATTTGTTAAGTATTTGTACCAGTCCATTGTTATTCAACAACATACGTGTAATTGACATGTTCTCATACTTGACCAACGTGGTCTACTGTAAGTTTTGTGGCATTGTATCTTGCATTGTTCTTCATCTTGACATGTTTTTCACAGCCCTCTGAAGCCTGATGATGCGAATAATACTTCGCGAAACCGGTAGCTAATTAAACCAAATTTTGGAGTTGTGAGAATTGTGTTTCATTTAACCCTCATTATATATATATATATATATATATATATTTATTTATATGTAAAAGAATAGCTGGGAGATATCTGAAAATTTGGTAGTAAACTAATGTGGGTGGGGGCAATCATTCTAAAATATTTTCAAGATGGCGATGTCAAATTCCGTATTTCAAAGAGAGCATATTGCATTTTCGGATTCCTCGGAAAATTCTAGATATAGTTTGTAGAATGTTCTATTCGTAAGTCCAAGGGTTTCTGTCGTATTTTGAATTTTATGTTGAAAATGACGTTTTCAAATCAAAACATAATTATGATTGGTTCCCATACCCAACTCACATTATCTAATATTGGTTGGGTTTCTTTAAGAAGAAAATTGACCTCACAAGTATATGTATTGAATTTCCAAAAATATGGGTACAGAGATGAAAAAAAAGAATAAAAATTGAATTCGAAAAAACCGCAAAAGATATTTTTCTCAAATAGAAACCACCTATTTTTATAATTTCATCTCATCAAGTATTGAAAATGAAGTTAATTTTGTTTAACTTCATCTATTTCAAAAATTTGTAATTCCCGAGATAATTGGCAATTTAACATTTCTCTACTATGATTGAGCTATGCGCCTAAAGGTTCAGTTAATATGAGTTGCCTACGGCGGCGTTAGAACAAACAAAACAAAATGCTATCATTTATAGGATTGAAAATACTTTATAGTGTATAGGGAATGTTAGTAACCATTAATAAAACGGTATATGGCAAAAAATCTCCATTGTCAATATTAACGCCGGGATCATCAAATTATTTAAATTTATTTATGATTTAGGGAGAATGTGATAAAGTAATTTCAAAGTTTATTTGATACATTTTTGAAGATATATCTAGAGAAACACAAACTAACACCAAAAACTATTAAAAGGATTATGGAAAAGTTAAGAAAGTTCTTGAAGTGTTCTACAATCCTTCTAACAGTTTCTGGTGTGGGTTTCTGTTTCTCTGGATATCTCGTCGCAAATGTATCACAGTCCTCGAAATACTTTGATCACGTTGTCCATAAATCATAGATAAAATTTGAATAATTTCCATTTGTGAAATTTAAACATCCTGGCATTATTATTGACAATGTTTCAAATGGCAAATGACACCATATTATTTGTTTGTTCTAACTAGTAATAGGTTCACAAAACCTAGTGTTCTGTGAGAACTTGAAACTTTGTGTCGAAAGTTACTCCCAAATCTCTGAATTCCGTACATCTTTTGATTTTATTACTATTTTCATTGTAATTGAAATGAACTATATTTTTTTTAGGAAAAAAAGGCATTATGTTGCACTTTCTTTTTACACCACCGATTCAAATTAAGATGTCATCTTGAAGAATGTAGCAGGCACTTACTGATGAAATTTCCCAAAATATCTTACAATCGTCCACATATAGGAGAAAATTACAGTTCATGTTGCAGGAAATGTCATTCACAAAAATATTGAAAAGAAGCGGACCTAAAACAGAACCCTGTCGAACCACCAACTCCGAAATTTATTTCTGTAATTTGAAACGGCTGCACTGAACAAATAACTGTCTTGACGTTAGGTATTTTAAAAAACAAAATAACAAATTTATCTGAGAGTCCAAAGCGATAGTGTTTTTGAAGAAGAATTCCATGATTTAACCTATCAAATGCTTTAGAAAAATCTGTATAAATCACGTCTACTTGTGACGATTGGGCAAAACTAATAGCAATATTTATTTATTTATTTATTTAACATACACTCTTTTACAGGTCAGGTCCTAATAACAAAACAGGAAACACAACAGATATAAAGAACAAAATTGGTAGTACGAAAGTTTAATTTTTATACTTTGAAATTTCAAATCAATTTTAAATGAAAGAGTCTGTGATATGAATCACAACTGATAAAATGAAATATAATAATTATAGGAATAAAAAAAAATTAAATAAAAAAACTTGAATGCTGACCAGACTTATACATACATATAAATTTAAACGATCAAATACATATACATTCACATATTAACTCATATCAAGAATACTTGCCTCAATATCAGTAACAGAACAGTTGAAAATATCCACTTTAGCTCCCAAAATATTACATTGTTCACACATCGTGTGCAAAGGGGAAAATTTTAGAACTGGAAGTTCTAGCATCTTCCTTTCCAGCATCTAGAACTAGTTCTAGATGAAGGAAGGTAAGCACGTGAATGCGCTTCTGGAAGAAACTCTTAGAACAATAAAATTAAGCTTCTGCAATAATTTCTGACATTTCACTTTATTGTTAATTATTTTATGCAGGTTTCATGTGGTATACCTACCTTCATAGGTGGATATATTCCATTATTTCTGAAGCTCAAAAATTTCAGGAATTTCTGTTGTATAGGCTCCAGTTGATCAATGTGTAACTAATAACCAGGATTCCAGACTGTTGATTCGTATTCGAGTTTATATCTTTTCTGAGTTGATATATTGCTAATTCCTTTTCAACGCGAATAATGAAACCATATACTCTACAGGTAGCGGTTACTGTAACATTGAAAAATTAAATATATTGTGTTATACACGTAAGGTTTGTAGCTGCTGATCCACCTGAGTTGAAGCCGTGTTGGCCATTCGTTAATTGAATTTTATATTCATAATTTTTTCTGTAGTTAATTATCTGTAATATTAGTATGTATATCATTATACTAAAATGTAGTGATTATGTGTAATAAAATAAATCTGTATCGTTAATTATATCTTCTGTATTTGAGATCAACTGACCAATCATGACGTGCTACCGAACAATAGCTCCATGACTACAGAGAAATAAAATGTAGTAAAGTTTTTTCAGTTAATTACCCTATTCGTAATATGATTATTTATGCAAATCAATTTTATGCATATATAGTGCTTCCTCAAATTTAATAGAAAATGGAAACGCTGTGCTATGATGACCATACGGCCACCTTTATTAGGAACATTGTTGAATGGATTCAGTAGTCTTTGGTGTGCGTAATAGTATTATGAGTTCAATATATGTATAACCGTTCTGACGTGAGTTCCAGTTTCGTATTCTTCATTCATTATGGTAACGAAACATATTACGTAAACATACATTCAGTTTTTGTGATGTTCTCCGCTTTCTAAGTTCAATATTACTGCAAAATGACGCAACTTGAAGCCAATTAGACGAACCGAAACGAAATTGAATTGGCAAATTAGTCAGGACTTCGAGAAGATTTCGATACACAGCGAAAAGACGTTCCTAATGTCTATGAAAGAATTTTGATTTTGTGCATCAAAAAACCTCATTCTGCTTTGATTGATATTTATCTGATATTCGTAAGGTGCAGTGGTATAAAATTATGCATTTCATACCGAATAAATTGTGGAGCAAATGGATCACAATATTTAATTAATGAATGAATTGAATTCAGGTTATCGAAACTGAACATTAAAAATTCAAATCTATGTTTGAAGGAATAATTAATTTGAAATACTATAAATGAGTCTATATCAACTATATAATATGAAAGTTGTTTTCTATTAGCGTTTTATGTTCGTAATCTCTGTAAATTACGAATAGATATATAATAATTTATTGAAAGACTCACAAATGCGGGTCATACGTTCATGATTTATCCGAGACCCGAACGGAGATTTTCTGCATGGAGGGCCCCCACTTCCTTCTATAACCTATAGGGACAATTTTACAAGTTTGGTCTGTATAATTTGGAATTTCATTATTTTATCAACTGAGCAAATTCGAATTTTTACTCTTTGGTTTCATATATTTCTGTGTACATCTATTTTCATTCATGTTTTTCGATTCACAGTAAAGTAAACTTTTTACTGCATTTCTAATTCTCTAGAATCTAGATCTAGATCAACATTACTGAAAATCCATGTGAATTCATGATTTTATGGTTGTTATATACACATTTTCATTTTTTTTTTCAATTCTAATATTAAAAGAGATATTTTGAATAACACCAGCAATTATTATTACTATGGAAAATTCTTAGGCAGTTGTAATGACTGTGTGACGGCAATTTGATGCGATCTTTTTAATTTCAAGTTCTCTGAATTGCGCATGAATTTTAGATTTAACGAAATTTAGAAAACTGAGAAATTCCCTGATTAAATAAGTTTGGCTCTTCAACTTACTTCCTGCAATTATCCCCGTAACCGATCATCATTGAAATCTCAAGTCTGTATGTCTCAGTTGAATATTTCATCACTACTTCCTCAAGATAATATCACTTTACAATGAGAAATTCATCATGTCAGAAAAAAAAACCTGTAAAAAAAGCTATTTTCAATTTGAAAAACCTTCATTTTTGTTGACGTTTCGTTGTATTTATATGACAACTTTTCTAAACTAATGAATAATTGAATTTTATGAATTACCATAGATATCAAAACGTCAACACTTATTTTCTTGAAAAAAAATCGAATCAGTTTCTTTGTCTCTTTCGTATTTGGAGGCTCAATTTTTAAGAATATTTCTGGCTTAGCGTTCGCTTCGGAAATTTTAGTCTTCTTCACCATGAAGAAACCTTGGAAAACTCATGGTAAACCAGGTGATTCTTATGAGTGTTATTTATATATACAGATATAAATAGATATAATTTCACGTAGTTGAATTTTATATACTTAACAAGAATATGTATATTAAAATATTTTTATGGGTTTATGTGTGTGAAATTGATGGTAGATCAGGAAACAATGAGTTTTGAAATAGGATGTTTGGTGATTGTTGTGTATTCATTCTGAGTGTTATTTTTAAGGTTCATCAAATCATTGTAAATAGAATTGAGATGCTTTATATCTGTTATTTTATTTACTGTGTTTTTCAAATTTTTACGAATGTGTAACATTTTTAAAATTCTCTACATTTTTTGTCTTTCTCAGTTTCTAAAATCTTTGTGTGTTAATCAAAATGTTTTTCATTCATTTTATGTTTATGTAAGGCTGTGATTTCGTTTTTGCACATTCATGTGCTTTAATTCGTCTTCAATATTTTGCGATTTTCAACGTATATAGCATTCACTTCAACTATTGCAAGATATATACTCGTATTATAAACGGTATCAGTTCTTCTCTGAGTTAATCTTTCGCTGTTCAACTTTGTATATATTTGTTCGACTTGATTTTGTGCAGTATGAGTTCTATAAGGTTTCAATATTTTCGCATTGTTTGTACTTGGTCTTGGAATATTAGGTTGAAGAATGTAGCCATTTTCGTTGGATCTATTTTCTGGTAAATTGGTTGATTGGTAAATTATTATAGAATTTATGAATATTGTTTTTCATGATTTTTTTCATTGAATTATATGGGTAATTATTTTTATGAAGAGCGAACGAACTTCTTAAAGTGTTTCATGGCTTAGAAATGAGGAGTTTCATTTTATTGATCTATACACGAAACTATTTACTTTTTTGAGAATTTCCTTTTTTGTGAATGATGGTGGATTACTTTTATAATTGATTGTTCGTTGAGAACTCATATCTTTTCTATGCCAACTTGTTAAAACACTTTCAAAATTGAATTTTATTTCTGTTTCTTCGAATGTGAATTGTAATTTTGAATAATTTTGAATGATTGAAAATTGTTGAAATGTTTTAGTATAATATATGATCTTCATATGTTATGATTCCACATATCATCAACATATCTTTTATGTAATTAAATATATTCTTCTAAATCATTCATTACTTTTTCTTTCGTAAACTCCATAATCTATTGAACAATAACCCTTGATAAACGACATAAACATTCATGGCGAATTGTTATATTGAAGAATTTTACTCAGAAAATATAATGTTCGAGAAAAATTCAAAACAGGAGTGCTAATCAAATTTGATGTCGTAAAATTTTTTGATATTGATCAAATTTATATTGAAATGTCGGATACAGGAAAGGAAACTCACTACTAATTCATAAGATCAATTGGTTTCATCGATTTTCTCCTTTGATGTTATACTAGTTCAGGTAAATTCGAATAATTGTGTTGCATGTAAGTTGTATTCAGAATATGGAAAGTTTCTGTGAGTTCCTTTGCAAATACTAATGAACAAGTTGTCACATCCACAACATTAACCACAATTGATTGTGGTGATTGCTAGGAACACATTGCATACTGGAACAAGAATAAATACATTTATAATGGCAATACAATTTCTCAATTCAATCGACTTATTTGCAAGTGTGAAGACGTGAATGAAAAAACACTCTGTTTTAGAGAATTATATTATTGAACTAGTACCTAATTTAAGGAATTTCAAAGAGTATTCTGTGAAAACAATACCTATTGAACTGAATTTTTATCATTCAATATAGCATTGATATCGTGCTCGTTTGTTATGAAGTTCAGAAGGTTACAAATAAATTTTTTTTGCTAATAACTGGTGACTTATTGCTCGGAAGTCAATAGAGGTCATGAAAATTATTCGCCGTGAAATTATCTACCGAAAAATTCTGTTGAATATCTCTGCGAAATAAACCGTCTATGGAATAGTGTGCTGAGAAAGCGACTAGAATGCATTTATATTCTCGTTACACCAAGGAGTGAAATCTTGTGCTTTGTATTCATGTTTTTAATTGTCTCGAATAATTTCATCTGATACTTGTACGTTTTGTGAAAAATATACTCACATTGTAGAGGTTTTGGAATGTTCACTCGACGTTTTTTCAGAAGCTGTGAACGAAATAGAAACTGAAGATATCGACAATGAATGACCTTTTGAAAAAAGCGTGTCTTGTAATTTTTGGTGGTGAGAAGGGGAGTGCATTGTCATAATGTACTCGCTTTCTCAGCGTTCTACTCCGGAAAAGGTTGGTTCCTCAGAGAATGCACAATGCATTTCTTGTAGATAATCTCATTGCTAACAATTTTTATAATTACCTCTATTGACCTTCATGGAATAGGTCGCGAGGTATTTGCAAAAAGTGATTTCCGTGAAGTTTGGATCTCTATAAATTATTTAGCCGCCATGTTATAATATCGATTTCATGTTAATAGCAATTGTCACATTTTCATGAAAAATTTGTAATTAAGGTGTATTAAAAAATTCAGCTCACTAGGAATCTTTCCGCAGATAAAACCTAAAATGACTAGACTAAACTGCCTGACAATTGTTTCGGAGTGTTACTTCATCTTCAAAAGATGTTTCGGTTCTGTCAATTTCTTCCAGAAAACATCGTTCAAGTTTATTTATTTTAGAAAGTATTAAAATAGATTTTTGTTGATGTTGAGTGGTAACTATTGCATGGGTGATTTAAATATGAGAAATATTTTCACACACAAATTTTCGATATAGGTTCAAACTGTATATTAATATAACTTCGTCGAATTAATTAGTATATAATTGTCCTAAATTTGTGTTAAGTTGAGTCATATAATTTGAATATCTATTGCTTTTGAATAAATTCCCTTTGATTTGTTTGGAAGTACCTAAAACTCATACTTACATACATGTATGTATAATATTTATTAGAATTAGATTTCTATGGACCCAAATGAATCCATATACGTGTATGAGTACTAACATATAAACACATTCATATAATTTTATGTGCAAAAATGGCACATTAAATATTTGAGGAAATAACTGGATATTCATTCGGAAATGTAATCGCGGAACTGTCCGTGTGAGAATGTCAATGTAACGCATCCACCATTCAAGCAATGAATTTGTGTATACACGTATATGCATTTATGTAGGAATGTATTACCCGATCATATTGATGATATGGATAATATTTGTCTTGGTTACTCGAAAATTATATTAATTCCTTGACAACTGTTTCACCAGTTGACACCAGTTTCCAATACTGAACCGAAGTTTTGGTTCAATCAACTTTAATATTTTTCATTAACACCCAAGAATGATATATGATTATATGAATCAAAAAATAATTAGAAAAATAAAGGGGTACTGAAACTGAACCGATTTCTGATAAATCGAAGAATAATATGAGAAGAATGAATACGCTTCTGCTCAGACTTTTCGGCATTATTATTATTATTATTACATATAATTAAAGGCAGGGGTCTGAGGACCCATAAGCCCATTAACACTTTTTAGAGAATACTGCAATGTGAGGATAATACATTATATAGACATTTGAAAAAATAAAAAAACAATAACAACAAGAGGAAAAAAAAATACTGATCAGTAGGTACACATTGACAATGAAAATATATGACATAAACAATTTCTCAAAATGAAAACAAAAATTCATCTACCACCCTCTTGAACACGTTAACTGACTGATAGTTCAGAACTTCAGCTGGTAAACTGTTCCATACACTGAATACACGATTAGTTAAAAAATTCTGCCACCTAGATGTATGAAGTGATTCCTTCTTTAGCTTTAAATTGTGACCACGAAGTCCGTTGCCATCAAGAATGAATAAATGTCCAAAATCTCTTATTTCGAAATTCGAAAAGTAATGATCAAGTCACCACGTAGTCGACGAGCTTCAAATGTTGGTAATCCAGCTGAAGCAAGCCTTAGAGGTCTTTCGGTCTTTTAAGCTTGAATGATAGTCTAGTAGCCCTACGCTGAATGTTTTCAAGTAGATCTCTCTCCCGCGCCAACTCTGGACACCACACAGCACCACAATACTCCATAGTAGGACGTATGAATGTTTTATATAATCGCATTGATGCCTGAAAGGATATTTTCGCAAACGCTATTTTCAAAAGGTGAAGTTTACTATTTGCTTTTCTAGTTATGCAAGAAATATGTTCCGACCAACTCAAATTATCAGTTATTGTGACTCCGAGATCGTTATAAGAATTAACTTTGATTAATTTTTGTTCGTCTATGGAATAATCGAAACGTGGATTGTCTTTACCCATATGCATAACTACACACTTGTCTTTATTGAGAGGCAATAACCAATCCACGCCCCATTCAAAAATTGAGTTTCAGGAAATTCCAAAATTTCCAAATTCAGGAAAAATCGTCCTGAATTTGGGCACCGCTTGAAACTGGATTTGCGAAAATTTTTGTGTCGTCTGCATAAAAGGCGTTCTCACTTTGAATGTGTAAATGAAGATCACTGGCGTATAAAACAAACAACAATGGACCCAAAACGGATCCCTGAGGTACTCCACTTAAAACTGGCTTTGGTGTAGAAAAAGAATCTCCAGCCCTAACACAAAAATGTCTGTCCGATAAAAAAGCCCTAATCCACTCTAAAAGACATCCACGTATATCGAAATGTTCCAATTTATGCAGAAGCCGTCGTTTGGGCACTCTATCAAATGCCTTTGCAAAATCTTAATAAACAACATCCATAGGCTGTTTTCTATCAGGCGCAATTGTCCATTTATTTACACGCCAAAGCAAATTAGTCATTGTTGATCGACCTTTAACAAAGCCGTGTTGTTGTCTAGGTATAATTTTTTCAAAGAGAAGAAACTGAGACACAGATTCCGTAATAATAGATTACATAACTTTACAAATTATAGGTGTGAGACTAATAGGTCTATAATTGCCTGGGTCTAACTTGTCTCCCTTTTTGAAAATAGGGGTTACTGATGCCGTCTTCCAAATATGTGGTAGGACATGAGCATTAAAAGAAGTTGCCATTAAACGGCACAAAGGAAACGCAAGTGCCTCGGAACATTTTTTGAGAAACAGGGAAGAAATATCATCTGGTTCCGGCGACGAGTTATTTTTCAACCTTTGAAGATGTCGTTTGACAACTGTTGGTGTGAAGTTGATATTCTGTAGTGTGGATTCAACCCGCGGATGACGAATCTCTGGAAAGTGTCCTTCAGATGGCTCAACCGATGAGAATGTATTGGCAAGCGTTTCAGCAACCTCTGAAATATCTGGACAGAGTAATCTATCATCCTTTTTCAATAATGGTATTGAAACTTTTGACGATAAGGAAGCCCGAATATGCCTATAAAATCTCTTATAATCTCCACATTCTGCTATGGAATTTTCATAAGCTACTCTTGACTCGTGTATAGACTTCCTCAACTTCCTTGCGTACTCTCTGTGAATTTGTAAATCCCGCAGATTCTTTGAGCGTGTATACTTAAGCCACAATTTTCTTTTGTGCCTTATAAGGGAGATCAGTTCACCGTTAATCCATAGTTTGATTTTGTTTTATAGAATTTTTTTTGGATGTATTCTCTTTATTGCAGTTATCAATTATCCTCTTGAAATTGCACCACATTTCCTTCGAGTTCCCCGGGTTCCCAACTCTGTAGTCCAATCCATAGCACCCAACTGGTGATTAAGCCCCTCGAAATCAGTTATTTCATGGACAACGGTGTGTTCAATGAAATTAACATTTTCCATGTTGAACTGAATATTGGTGGTGATAACAGCGTGATCGGAACTCCCAACAGGTGAGCAGATAGCAGGCTCCGTTAGTAGGCACCATTGCAACGTCACCATAGACGAATTTCAGATAGGATCAAAGATGAATTTTTCGATACATATTCACGAAATCAAATGAAAAATTTTGTTGCTTCCATTCGGTTGATATTCCATTGTAAAGTGCATCAACCAAGAAAACCAGTTAAAACCAAGACCATGGAAACGCCGAAAAAAATTAAATAAAAGCGAAGGAAAAAACAGGTCAAAAACAATATATATTTTGGAGACTTATTGAGATTAACAATATTTACACAAATTGCAGAACAAAGTCCAAGTTTCTAGTCTAATTGTGAATTTATCAATAACTTCCTGGTAACCTACAATAATATCCCTTTCGATGGAGAGAAAAGCTATTCTGTTAAGCCTACTTTCAGATGTGGCGTTTCTTAAGTAGGTCTTGAGGCCGTAGATCCAATAGATTGCCTCAGGAAGAGGCTATAGATGACGGTAAATTTTCCTAAACGAACCACTTACCGCTCACTGGTGACCCGATCATATATTAGATCCTTTAAATTATCCATTTCAACAACTCAGATAAGTTCAAAATGAAAAAATAAAGATTCCTTTCCACTAATTCACATTTGTTTATTCATCGAAATTACACATTATCCTGGACACATAAGTAAATTTTGTATAACACTGTCTCATTTTGGCGGTGGTGATAGGGGGGTATATACGCCACTGGTTGTTAGTAAATACCAGCCGAAGGATAGCTGTTTCGTAGGATGTTGAGAATACTTTGATACTCAATATCATTTTTCAAATACATATTATCTTAGCAAAAGCATTATAGTTTGCAGTACATTGATATCTCCTTCATTCAAAAGGGATGATAATATAACACGAAACAAAAATTATTTAGTGAAATATATCACAAGTTTTCCAAGCATGGCAGGAATATAAAACGATAAGAAATGAAGTTGTAGAAATGATAAGACAGTCGAAAAAATGATATTTCATTGATATTTTAGACAACAATAGGAACAATTCTCAACAACTAAGGAAACATTTAAAACAATTATTACCAAGTAAAACAAACAATACGTTATATGTTGAAATTGATAATGAAATAATCCGGGATGATCACCATATTGCCCGCTGTTTCAATCTATACTTTGTTGATAGTATAAAACAAATAATTGATTCTATAGTTCCAAAACATAACCATGACTATGTGATGAAATTTATACCGAAATTGTTGAAAATGGATACCTTCGAAAAAATAGATATGGCAGGTTTGAAAACTATTGTGAGAAATCTGAAAAACACTGGTATTTGACCAGTTGAAAAACACATCACTGACTTATGGAATCTTTCCAAATGAATGGAAATGTTCATTGACAATACCAGTGCCTAAAATTTGTAACACTGTCAAATTGGAGGAATTTCGACCTATAAACATTCTTCCGCCATACGAAAAAATTCTAGAACTAGTTGTTAAAAATCAGGTTCTAGAATTATGCGAAATACATTCAGTTATTTCTGACTTACAATCAGGTTTCAAGAGAAATTCCTCCTGTGAGACAGCACTGTTGAGCATATGCGAGGAATGGTATAGAGCTATCGATAAAGGAGAGGTAGTGATTGTAGTGTTATTGGACTTCAAAAGAGCATTCGAAACTTTATGTAGATCATTGCTGTTGAAAAAACTAAATAAAATTGGTTTTGAAGGTTTAGTGAACAAATGGTTCAATTCTTATTTACAATCGCGATCTCAAAAAATTTAATTCAATGGTGTTATTTCGGACAGCATTGGAGTTGATTTTGGCGTACCTCAGGGTACGGTCTTAGGTCCACTACTATTCTCCTTATACATCAATGATATTGTTTTGCATGTGAAAAAATGCTATATACGATTGTTCGCAGATGATACTATGATTTTCATTAGTGGTAAAAATATCCAGACTATGACAGAATGGATCAATAGAGACTTGGCAGCAATAAATGAATGGCTAAGCGATAACAGTTTATCGCTGAATGTTAAAACGTCTAAATTTATAGTTTTTGGTACAAGTAGAATTCTTAAGGTAATGAAAATATAAGTATTAAAATTGAAAACCAGAACATTGAGAGGGTGAAACTTGTTAAATACTTAGGCGTTATGCTAGATGAGAAATTGAGTTTCAATGATCATGTCGACTTGATATCGTCTAGAATCTCCAAGAAAATCAATTTTCTCAAAAGAATTGGGAAAAATCTGACCACATATATGAAGTTATTGCTCTTTAAGTCCATAATTATGCCATACTTTGAATATTGTTCCACTATCTTATTGGGATTGAGTAAAGAGAAAACTCAACAGTTACAAAAGTTACAAAATAGAGCTATGCGAACAATTTTGAAATGTAATAGATATACCCCAATCCAAAGCACGCTAAATTCTTCAGAATTGATGTCAGTCAAACAAAGAATACTTTTTGCTACATATATATTTATATTTAAAGTTAAAAAGAAATTGTTCCCATATAGAGTAATGAAAAATGTAACATGTGTCAGTGATGTGCACAATCATAATACAAGAAATGCTGACAATTTGTACATGCAAGTTTGTAAGCATTCTAAACATAGGAATAGTATATTTTATGAAGGATATAACGCATTTAATAAGTTGCCTAGCTCCATAAAAACAATTAGCCACCTTAAGGTATTCGAGCGTAAATTAGCTAAGTTCGTTTTAAACATAACATTGAAAATAATATACTTTGAACCTGAATGTATGTATGATTTTGTAATAGCTAATGCTAAAATAAATATTATTATTATTATTATATTATATTATTTTCTTCTGACTGACATATAAATAATACTATAATTTTAAAAATATTCTGTATATTTCCCACTACTATATTGTTTCGGTATACAATACCATCATTACTTGGATGAAAACACGAGGAAGTTTCATCGGTTGAATGGAGTTTTCATCCACCTGATGAAAATATTGTATAGGTGCCGAAACAATATTGTAGTGGGGAATATATGGAATATTTTTAAAATTCTTAGAAATGTGTTCAATTTAGAGTAAGCTGACATGGAATTTCAACACGTATCTCCATCCTCAATCAACTATTCTAACAATAATAATAGTATCAAACATTTCATGGAAATTATTTTAAGGATTTATAATTAATAGACCGAAATATCTCAGTAACATTGCTCTTTATTAAAATTTTTGGCCGCGTTATCTAGGTACATTTTCTATTAGATAAAATCACTGACACTCAATTCTACATACACAAACGCCTATATCTTACCGCGGGATTCCTACCGAGATCTCCCATGGAGATCTCCATGGAGTGATGGGGAGCCATCACTCCCCCCACTCGGCAATGGCGAGGACTAACAGCTTGAAAATTAAGAAGAATTTGGTTACATGAGATGTCAGTGCTATCACACTACGTAGGTATTAGTCACCGAATAAAACTTCACTACGATTCTACTGATATACAATTCGAAATAGGTCTTTGATCATGTCACCTCATTTTTATTGCAAATTTCAAGAAAGTTACGAGTGAAGCAGTGCCTAAAGGCTATTTACTATACATCCCTCATTTTTTAAATACAAAAACTGCTCTGTTTCCTGATGACACAGCAACATACGCCCATTCTCACTTAAACTAACGAAGTATTCAAAAATTCACTAATAACAAAATATCAATACCTTTCTTTGTAGTCGATTACAAAAATCTGTCCTTATCATCAGTGAAATATCTAGGAGTTCAGAAATCTAGTAAATCTACCAATTTCAATTGCAAAAAACATATAAAGGATAACTCGAAAAGCATACGGACTTATGAAAAACGTATTTCCTGTTTTGAGTCAAAAGAGCGAGCTCCCAAAATATTATAAAAGACTTGACAGTTATGAAACTAACCTTGACCTAGGCTGCTCACGTGCAGTGCAGCGTAAGTGAGACAACTATGAAACCCTCTTTGGGCCGATTCAAAATGAAATACTGATACTTATTACCAATATAGACAGTATGGACAGATTCCCCAGAATATACGTAATACAGCAAGAAGCTAAAATACTACTCCTTCATGAATACGTTAATGAAATTGCTAATAAGTTCAAAGTTAAGGACCAATGAACTGACGAAGAAATCCCCAAAATAAGACAGCACAATGCTGCACGAATAAAGACTCGTACACAATTTACCGTACCACCATCTGCCAATCTTTCGAGAAAGATGTTTAATATAATCATTGCAGCTCTGATGAAGAGTGTTAAAAATCAAAATTTACTACCAGTTTTTTTCTCGAATAGTGTTCTGTATATAAAATATTGATAAAAATATCAAATACAATAATAACTAGTGAAATGTGAATATTAAATTACGACAGAGCTCAAACTTTATATACCTATTTCAACTGGGATATAGTGAGTTGAAACAAATTATATTTTTTATTAAAACCAACAGGTCGGAACTAGAATGAATGGATAACATAATATCGAATGGAATATGTCTGATATTAAGACACTTTCAGATACTACATATGTCAGTACACACCCCCATATAATGTACACACTCTCATGTAATACTTTGTAAATCAAAATCTGTTGACCTGACTTGAAATGCTAAATATCTGTGTTCGAATCCCTGAATACATATGAATGTTTCTATGTGATTTCGTTGTATTAACTTACACAGTTGCTGAGTTTATTTACTTGGACAACGATATCATTAACAGCGTGCACTAGTGCGAAAATCCCTAAAGGAGAAAAAAACTTTTTGGAAATACATAACATTAGGAATCACAGCGAAGCTAACAAAATTAGACACTTCCTAACTGAATATCAATTATTCTCACATAATAAATCCATAATTTCATCATCTTAAGATGGTTAAGTATTGCATTCCGACGTTTGAATTGTTTGAATATCGATTCATATGTTGATTCCACGGGTCTACATGTTATTATCATCGTTCAATGAGCGTAAGTAGATACATATTAACTCTGAAGTGTGGAAGGATAACCCCGGTGAGAATCGAACTCATCAGTACAAGTCCGACAGCATCATATAGTCACTATACAGTTCGGCTAGTGAACCTTTGTTTATTCGCGTTTCAATTCAAATATTCCTGTAAAGAAAACCGTATTACAAACAGTTACCTGTAGAGGATCTTTTTAATTAATCCATGTGCGGACATGTTGAATATTTTACAGTCTCAAAGATAATGTAATTTTATTTAATATTCATTCCAAAGGATGCTTGAATATCGATTCTTCATTCACAATCCTGAGGAAGTTTATGAAAAATAACGGTAGCTTGTGAATTTTCTAGAAAGTCTTCTTCCACATAATTGAATCAACTAACCTCTTAATGTTTATGTACACGAACATCAGGGATTAAGGGGAGGATCATCCCCTTCAGTGGAATTTATGGGGTATTTAGGGGGATTCAGTGGACACAAATAATTAGTTCCACAAACTATGTGAGTTATTTTGTATATGAAATATACTATATTACATTTATAACTATTTAACTGAATTAAATACTTATTCTATTGATAGTTCTGTTATGTGTTCAATAATGCCACCAAAATTCATATGAAAGGGTGAACAACTGCAAAATCGACGACAACTATATTTTTTGTAGAAAGAATACACGTAAAAAACATTTTTGGAAAAAATGCACTGTCTTCCGATACAAAAAATATCAACTATTTTTTTGATGATAAAGAACTGAAATCAATTAATTAGCACAATTGACCAAATATTTTTTCCTAGGATTTTCTTATAAATTTTTTAGAATATGTGCTGTGCTGGATTGTCCATGGAATATTCGACTATATTTGTTTGGCAAATTCGGTAATAACCTTGAAATACTAAGGAGAAACGGAACTGTGACCCAAATTTCATATAAATAGCGAATTGTTGAAGATAAGAAATATGCAAATCAAATACGTGACTCAAGGTGCGTAAGATAAGTTTTCTAATAAGTGGGGCTGTATTACTTATTCATTCTATCAAAATTTCACCAAATGTTCTACATATAATTTTTCATTTGAATATTTCGGTTAATGTGAACTAGTTATTTAATATTTTATTTTAATATTTAATTATTTTAAGCTCCACACTGAACGTATCAACGTTAACTTTGACACTGTCGAAGCTCATATAAAGTAACAGTACTCAGAGATATTTTTCATATCGAGTACTACATCAGAAATACATTGAATCGAATGAAATAATCGTTGTAAACACTACTAATTGAATGACACATACAAGACACACACACACAACATTATATATATATATATATATATATATATATATATATATATATATATATATATATATATATATATATATATATATATATATATATATATATATATATATATATATATATATATATATATATATATATATATATTTGTAATTGATTTATTGCCTGTTTAGATAGTTTATTTTGAATGTTTTTATCAATAACAGGCTTCTTCCAATATGAAAAACTTTATTCTCGTTGGCGTTTCGTTGTATATTACAACTTTGTCAAAACTAATGAATAATTGGATTTTATGAATAACAATAGATATCAAAACGTTGAACTTATTTTTTAGAAGAATAAAATAAGTTTTTTGTATATAAAATGTATATTTTGTATATATATATATATTATATATGTATATATATATATATATATATATATATATATATATATATATATATATATATATATATATATATTTTTTTTTTTATTTTGAATGTTTTTAGCAATAACAGGCTTTTTTTGATATGAAAAACTTTATTTTTGTTAAAGTTCCGTTATATACCACAACTTTGTCAAAACTAATGAATAATTGAATTTATGAGTTACTACAGATAAATGTCAAACTTATTTTTTAGCAAAATCAAATTAGTTTTTTGGTATCTCCACTCATTGATTTTCACTATCAAAAAAATTTTCATATACAAAAAAACTAACTTTATTCTTCTAAAGAATAATTTTGACATTTTGATATATATAGTAACTCATTAATTCAATTATTCATTAGTTTTGACAAAGATGTGATATACAACGAAAGGTTAACAAAAATAAAGTTTTTCATATCAAAAGAAGTCTGTTATTGCTGAAAACATTCAAAATAAAATAACTTAAACAGGCAATAAATCAATTTTAAGAAATATATATATATATATATATATATATATATATATATATATATATATATATATATATATATAATGGTGGAACTAGACCAACACTTGAAGTGGGATAAGCATGTAAACAGTCTTGCAAAGCTACTCAGAGTTTGCAAATTTTATAGATTAAGGGACATTTCGACAAAAAAATATTTACTCAGGGTTTAAAACGTTCTTGTCGAGTCAACTTTGAGATATTGTATTATTGTCTGGGGAGGATGCTATAAAAATGCCTTGAATCCTCTAGTAAAGGCACAAAATAGTATTCTTAGGGTAGCTCTAAGAAAAAACCGTCTAGACTCTACAAGTTATTTATACGAAGAGGCAAATGTTTTAGCTGTTAGGAAATTGTACATATATCAATCTATACTATGGATGAGGAAACGACACAACAACAAATGCTCTGGCTATGAAACTAGGCAAGCAGACTACTTCGAAATTCCTTCATACACGAAGAATTTCACAGAAAAAAGTATATTTTACTATGGTCCAATGCTGTATAATTTATAACCTGAGGAATTTATTCAATCCACATCTCTCAAACAGTTCAAAATTAACGTGAAAAACTACATCAGCACATGTGACGAGTTTTTGAAATTTTTTTGACGAACTGGTGTATAGCTGAGCATTCGTGTTTATTTATGTGGTTCCTTGGACTCTGTTCCCTTCTGCATCAGAGTGCAATTCTGATGATTGTTCTGTGAACCTGGATTGGGTCTTTTGTTGAATGTTACTTTCAATCGTCAGTTGATGCCATCATCATATTACATAAGTTTGTTGAATCTGGGGTTTTTCACACACAAACTTCAAGTTTAGGTGACAAACAATGTAATGGTGAATAGTTTCAAAATTTTTGTGAAAATCATATTTCCAGATCTAGGTTAGGTTACGATATAAATTTTGAATATATACTCTTGTTACTTGTGACAAGGATGTTTTGTGTTAGGTTTTCTTATGTAATTTGATTAACTGTCATATATTTTTAAATAAATTTGAATTTGAATTTGTATATATATATATATATATATATATATATATATATATATATATACTTGAAGTGTATGTTCGTATTTCAGTATTTTGTGGATGTACTATTCAGCAAGTACTTCGTCCATATATATCTTAATTATGAAAACACAAAATGTTTAGAACATGGCCCATTTCTGCAAAACATTGTATGTAGTGGCTCTGGTGCTGGTACCAAATGCGTCAATTTGACTCATCGCTCGAGCAGCAAAATCTAGGAGCTTCAATTTCAAACGTATGGCATTGGCAGACAACGTTCAATAGCAATGATTTGCTTGTTTCACTTCTAAAAATTGTATGCTTTATAGGGCTTAAACTCAACATTTGTATGTTGTTGTTTTCGATTCCATCGATTCCGTTCAAATTCATTCCGCGCTGAGTGTATATCTTGGTATCGTATATACTTGTATATCTTTGATACATGACACGAAGGTTTAGCATATCTGTTGGTTACACTTTATGTTGAGACCAATAAATTAATATGAAACTGAAATTATGTTCATTGAAACTTAAGCTAAGATTCTATTTTAATTTATTGTATATCTTTGATTCGAATGGCTGGAAGACTTAGGTCGATAGCCTTTTGGAAGTATCCAATAAATGTTCTTTCTCTCTCTCTCTTGGATTTGCTGCACGAGTTCGGCGACTTAAGTTGGTACGACCGATTACTGGCATTTTGAAAAACGAAAATTCAACTGACAATTGAAAAAAACTATGTTTTCTTCCTTATAATCACATATACCAAGTGTCATGTTATTAACATTTATGTTAGTCTATACAAAATTACCAACTCTTTATATTGAATTGTAAACTCAATGTACTTTCAATTATATTTTAAGAGAGTGATAGCTCTGAAGTAACCGTGATGTGCACTGTTTTTTCACATCCTCTTTGTACAAAATAATAAATTCAATATTTTATATGTTATTTTATCAATATAGCTCCAACCCAAGCCTCTGTTTTACACGATATTCAGTTTTTTTATATCCTCTTCGACGATATCTGCAGCACGCATCCTGTCATTGTTAAATATGTCAAACGTTATAAGTATATAGGGATATTCGATATCAATCAGGAAATTGAATTTGATGGTTAAGTGTTTTAAATTTTTACACAAACAAAACAAAAAAAGAATTAGCGAAAACAATCTAGCTGGTCACGCGTGATGCAGTGACCAAGGATAGCAGAGACTCATTTATGTATATATATATATATATATATATATATATATATATATATATATATATATATATATATATATATATATATATATATATATATATATATATATATATATATATATATATATATATATATATATATATATATATATATATATATATATGTATACATATATTTCCAAAATATCCACTAATGAAATCAGATCTGCTTCAAGAATATACCCGATATGTATATTAAGATTTTCTGAGGTTTCTTGCAATCGATGAATAACTCGTATTCTCAACTGAAGTTTGACCAGTTGAAGTCTACGTTTTCATAATTACTTAATTCCTTATTGAATAGCATATGAACGGAATATTAATTTTGCATGAAAAATTTGCTCTTATCGATGTCCCTAATAATTTCGTTCTATATTGACGATTGAATAAATGTGTATTACGAGTATACTGTGCCTTTGATGCAATAGTTGTTGCATTTGAAGCAATTACACTACAAAACCAAGAGAGATAAATAATTTATTGAATGCAATAAACTATTGACAAAAAATAGGACATGCAGTGTGTTATTGACAATGAAATAGGAAACTGAATTAATGCAATAACAGAAGAAAAAAACAATAAAAAAGACTTTTTCCGAAAATAAAGAAGAGGACTATATTTTCGTAACGAATAACAATTTCACATTGCATTCGAGAAAATACAAGCACAGTGGATGACTCCATTTCACTACTATCACATGAACGATTGAATAAATGTGTATTATGAGTATAGTGCGCCTTTGATGATATAGTTGTTGCATTTGAAGCAATTACACTACAAAACCAAGAGAGATAAATAATTTATTGAATGCGATAAACTATTGACAAAAAATAGGACATGCAGTGTGTTATTGACAATGAAATAGGAAACTGAATTAATGCAATTACAGAAGAAAAAAACAATAAAAAGACTTTTTCCGAAACTAAAGAAGAGGACTATATTTTCGTAACGAATAACAATTTCACATTGCATTCGAGAAAATACAAGCACAGTAGATGACTCCATTTCACTACTATCACATGAACGATTGAATAAATGTGTATTACGAGTATACTGCGCCTTTGATGATATAGTTGTTGCATTTGAAGCATTTTCACTACCAAACCAAGAGAGTTAAATAGTTTATTGCATGTGTTGGATCTACAAACTTGTCATCAAACAAAGTCATGAAACTTGTCATGAAAAGAAATGTATACATTTTGAAAACAATTACATGAAAAACAATAGTCAGTTATAAAGAACACACAATATTAACAAAAAACCACAGCAAACAAACAACTGTGTTGAGAAAATTAATATCGAATGCCCTCAAGGCCATCCCATCGAATCAAAACTGAATGAAAAGTATTCCCTTAAATCATCAAACGGATGCTCAAGTAAAAGTGTTTTGTTTTGAAAATCTTTGCTTTTTCTTTGAGTTTTTCTATGAAAAACTAGTTTCAAAATGATCTCAAAAAAAAAACTAGGTAAGAAAATAATTGTTGGAATGTATAGGTAATACTATAGTTTAATGCATACTCTATCTTCAAAGTTCATTGAAATATTGAAAAGTATTTCAAAATCAGGTTTGAAATTTTTACATCGAACGAAATATTCTACTTTTTTATGCTATGTAGAAAAGGCGGTGATAAATATGTAATTTTGCACAGCTCTCATTTGAATTTCGAAATCGCTTTTTACAAAAGCAGAAATATAGAACAGAATATAAATCCTATAATTACTCCAGCACATAAAGTTAACGAAATTATCAGTTCATATTTCTATTTCATGTAGATCGAACGAAAAATTTCCAACAACAATTACTCCAGAGCTATCAATTTGAAGGCAATTATTATTCATATATCATTCTCTCAAAAGTGTCTAAAACGAAACACATTGATCAACCATTTCTGTTATATGAAAAAAGAAATTGAAAATTTTGTAACGCCAGTTCTTTAAAACTGAAGAATTCATATGAATTTCCTTATTAATCAAATGAAATATTCTGACAATTCATCACTTTCATGAGTTGCATTGCTTGAATTCTGGTTTTCTTATGAACTTTTGAGAGGGGAAATAAATCTTCTTTTTAAGAAACGAATGAGAATACAAAGGAAAATATCTTGTTAATATTTTTCGTCGAGGCTTATTGCAATTAACATTGTTATGATGCGATATTGCCAAACAATGATGAAATTATAGAAGTTAATACTTCTATTGAATTTCTGGAAAATATTTTCAATTTTTGTTGTAACTGCTAATGAAGTCTTGAAATTTTTTGCTATATACAGTTTACTATGAAGTAGTCTTATGAACATTTGTGCATGAACTGGGTAGAAGTATGCTTTATTTTTATAGTGTTCTACTAATACTGATGGATTAATTATTGAAAAGTACATAAATAAAAATGTATAGATAATATAATATATATATATATATATATATATATATATATATATATATATATAATATATAATAATAATAATATAGTTTATTTAACATTAATTTTTTACAGGATTTTGTAATATATAAATTAGCACATCGTTTTCTATAATATGACTTTCATACTGTCAAAACCAAAATGTAAATAAACAAAAACTACTCTATTCCCACAAAGGCTTTGCCAGAGCGTGGGATAACAATTTCCTCAACTTAAACAATAATTTCTTCAACCAAAACAATAATTCAAAGTAGAAATAATTTAAAGCAACATTATTCATTCAGAAAACAAACCCAAAGACAACACCCCAGACAGAGCGCTTCCAATCCACTCACTCCATCAAGGAGCCGATGAGATTTCTAGATCGCTCCATGAGAAACGTTTTCGTTCTAACTACGATTTTTTTTCTAGTTTTCAGATTTCTTATTTCATGCGGTAGAAAATTAAATAATCTAATTCCCAGATATTCGAGAGATCGGCGCCCCACAGTAGTGGAGCAAAATGCTGTTCTAGTTTTCTGCTGTGCAACACTTCTAGTATGATAGTCGTGTTCTATATAATTCAATTTCAGCCATTCCTCATATTTTTCGATTACACACTTTGAAAAAAAGAGCTGTCTTATATCCAAAACATCTGCCTCCTGATATAGTTTATCCGATGGATAATCGCTAGTCCTACTAAGCATTAATTTTAGTACTCCTTTTTGGAATCTCTCTAATTTTATTATATGACATTTGGCAGCTGATCCCCATAACAAATCCCCATATGTCAATCCACTTTCAACCAAAGCATAATAAATTACTTTCAGTCTTTTCAGGTCTAGAACTAGTCTCAGAAATTTAAAATTTTGCAGTAGTCCCCTCAAGCCAGACACCACCATCATGACCACCACTTATATTGGGATGTCATGATATTTTCCTGAACTTCTGTTATCCACATATGTCTTAGTTATAAATATTATTTTAATTTTAGTTATTTTATTTGTTTACTAGATAGTACTAACGCAATCGATTTTAATCTTATTTTTATTTATCAAACATATTTCGTTACTAAATGGTCAACTTCTCTGACCATACGTAACTTTGTAATGGACAATATTTCATTTTTGTTTTTAGTTATCTGGTTATTGTTCAATACTATTTCAATTTATTCTGAATTAATTTTTTCGTTGTATATATTAGCTTATACTCCCTATATTTGTTTTTTTTCTTGTTAATTTCTTCTCTTATTTATTATTATTTGTGTACAATTTTGCAATTTTTTGTAAATTGTAATTTTTTTTGTAATTTTTTCTCTGTAATTGGATGTATATCTGTTGGGAATAAATGTCCTATTATTATTATTATTATTATTATTATTATTATATGAGAATTCCATCTCATATGTCTGTCAATTATAATACCAAGATACTTTACTTGATGCTTCATCAAGATTTCTATAACTGTATCATTTTCAGAAATTCCCAATTTATCATATTTTGGGACATTAGATGCAAGACAGCTGAAGGCCAAAAAACACGTTTTATTAAAATTAAGTGTCAAAAACATATCACTGAATGCGTCAATCAAATGGTCCAAATCTGTTTCCACCTTCCCCTTCAAATTTTCCCATGTTTCATCTTTGTAAAAGATTACAGTGTCATCTGCAAAACTTGATATCTCACCTGCTGAGTCAACATTAAGTATACAATTCATGTATATAATAAACAAAGCAGGAACCCAACACCGTACTCTGTGGGACACCATACTCTACAATATTCTTCCTACTACAAGTTGAATCAATTCTTACATACTGCTCCCTATCTTTCAGGTAACTTGTCATTAAATCGCCCACAATTCCCCTCAAACCAATATCCCACAACACCTGCAACAACTGCCCATGATGAACTGTATCGAAGGCCTTCGCAAGGTATAAGGATACAGCCATCGATTTTTTTCCCTTTTCAAGGCTTCGATATATTTTGGACGTCAAGAACACGGCTGCGTTCTGTGTTGAGAAATTTTTGCGGGAGCCAAACTGTCTCGAAGAAATCAAATGGTGCTTTTCCAAATATTCTATCAGACGCTTCTTTAACACTTTTTCGAAAATTTTTGTTAGTGAGCTTATTAGTGTGATGGGTCAGTAATTCAATAATACGTTGTTGTCACCACTCTTATATAAAGGTTTTATGATACCTACTTTAAATGCCTTAGGCACCTCACCCGATACCATTAATTTGTTTATTAAGTATGTTTAAGGTGGCGATATTTCTTCTGATATTTCTTTCAAAGTTTCTGATCGTATTTCGTTTGTTCCTGGAGTTTTATTGGTTTTCAATGATTTGATAATTTCACTGACTTCATGCTGAGTTGTCGGTGCAAGAAAAAGTGAATCCCTCATAGACATTCTCTTTATTTTTGTTCTTACAGGTTTACGAATACCCTCTGCAAGATTTTTTCCGACAGAAGAGAAGAAGTCATTAAACTCTTCAACAATATCAGCTTTTTCTGTAACCAAACCTCCAGCAGAGCCCATAACCTCGCTTATTCCTGTTCTTCTGTAATAATTTTCGTTAACAGTTTTAACGGTTTTCCAAAGTGCCCCGCTGTCAGAACCGCAGTTGTCGATTTTTTTTGAATACTTTTCTTTCGCTATTTTCAAAAGATTATGAAGTCTATTTCTATATGTTGTATATTCTCTTTTCAATTGTGTGTTATTTTGGTCCAGTCTGTATACTATAAGTAATTCGTTTCTTCTTGTGATTGAATTTACAAGTCCCATAGTGACCCAAGTTTTCCTCTTTTTATTGAAATTTTTCATTTTGACTTTTTTTGTGGCTCTTTCGATTTTTTTTTTATAGTATCAAGAAGGAAATCTGCACCTTCATTTATATCATCTGTTTCATAAAATCTGGTCCAGTTAAATTTATTTAGGTTTCTGATCATCTGCTTATAATCTGTAAAATATTTATAACTGGGTTGGTTGTTATTAAGTTTTCTTTGATCTTCAAGGGGTATACCTATTATGGTGGAATGATGATCCGTTATACCAAGCTTAACAGTTTAAGATTAACAATTTACTCCATTATTTTTAATCTTTAGAAAGATCCAGACATGTTCCACTTTCTGGTCTTGTAATTGAGGTAATCATAGCCCTAAACCCATTCTCTTACAAAAGATCCATATACTGAGATGCTACGTCACTTTCATTCAGTATATTTCATTTAATATATATATATATATATATATATATATATATATATATATATATATATATTAAACTCTCCAATAATTGCATGACATGAAGCTCTGTAAGAGGAGATTCCCCCAAAATACAGAAAAAGGCTATTCAAAAACTCAATATCCACTATATATATATATATATATATATATATATATATATATATATATATATATATATATATGAATTATTATTATTATTATCACTATTAATTATTATTTATATATATATATATATATATATATATATATATATATATATATATATATATATATATATATACATAAATCAATTTTAAAAAATATATATACATATATATTTTGTTTTTTTTCTAATGTTTTTAGCAATAACAGGCTTATTTAAATATGAAAAACTTTATTTTTGTTGACGTTTCGTTGTATATCACATCTTTGTCAAAACATTAGTTCTGCCAAAGTTGTGATGTAGGTAAAGCCTGTAATTGCTAATAACATTGAAAATAAACTATCTCAAAGAGGCAATAAATCAATTCAATATATATATAATATATATATATATATATATATATATATATATATATATATATATATATATATATATATATATATATATATATATATATATTTCGTTTAATTTTTATCGGGAACATTGCTTATCCAAAGTTTCTTCAATCTATTTAATATTAATTTGAATTAACACTAATGAAGAAAATTGAATCAATACAATAACAGAAGAAAAAAAAGACTTTTTCCCAAACTACAGAAGAGGATTATATTTTCATAACGAATAACAATTTCACATTGCATACGAAAAAATACAACAACGCAGTAGATGACTCCATTTCACAACTATCACGGAACTATTTAGTCATTTATTGATTGCTTTAGGAGCAAAATATATTCATCAACTGAACAAACCTTTCTGAAATTTAACATTCTCTCAAAAAATCATTTCAATTTCGAAACATCAAAAGAAAACTCTCCGAACTGAAAATGTTTACTTCGAATAGTGGAAATACCGTACCTAAAAAAAACGCTACAATACGAATACACATATTCTTAGCTTCAAGAAAAAAGCTTCGAAATATATCTATCAGAACACAATATCATGATGTCAAGTATTGTTCCTATTAGTTTTACGATGAGTCTGCACCTATATTAAAATATTATGATTCAATTCTGAATTTTTTTCAATTACGTTTCGGTTATTATTTCAACCTTTATCAAACAGATACATGTCATATGATCGCTAAAACAAAAATGAATATAAAAATAATGCCTACAAACGCACTAATGATTTGAAATCTTACCACAAACATGAACACCTCAGACACAAAAGTTGACTGAAATAACAATTATATTCGTTTTAGCGATCATATGACTTGTATTTATTTGATAGAGATTAAAATAATAATCGAAACGTAATTGAAAAAAATTTAACATGATTTTCTTTTAATTGAACCAAATAACCAAAGATTCGAATTTTTACAAAATAAATAAAATGATTTACGAATCAGATAGATATTCAAAAATATATATATATATATATATATATATATATATATATATATATATATATATATATATATATATATATATATATATATATATATATATATATATATATATATATATATATATATATATATATATATATATATATATTTATATATAAGACACAAGACCTGTGTCTTTTTGTTGTTTTCATAAATTGGTGATTGTGCATTTCAGTTATTAACGTAGAATTTCGATTAACTTATAGAATTTTGGAGCTTTATATTTTACCAAGGATTTGTGTAGCTGGAGTTTACGGAATGTTCTAAAGATTAAAATTGTACCCAAATTTTAATGTGTTCAGTTCCTTTGTATTTTGCTGTCGATCTGTCAAACCTGATTTTTAATAATATAATTGTCATTGTTTCGTAAAAATCACTTGCACGGTGGGTTATCAATTGGAGCTAAAATATGAGGTCTGCTACAAATTTCCTTAATTGTATTGAACAACCTTTTAGAATAAACCTCAATTCCGTAAGTTAACCTTTTTTGTTGTTTGATTCACCATTTTGATTGTAATATTACGTTGAAGCACTCCTAATGGAGAAAAAATATAGTTAGGAAAGCTCGAGTTAGGGAAAAAAGAGTCTTCTTATTTGACACCACCTGACTGCTATCCCACGAATATCGAATTTATTTCTTAACTACTCAGTCACAACGAACCTTACATATATATATATATATATATATATATATATATATATATATATATATATATATATATATATATATATATATATACTTTGAAGTTGCATACGTGTTTGAAAAAATACTGAAAATTTTATTGTTCGAATAAATGCCATTAAAGGTTTCCATAACAGGATGAAACAGCCCTGTATGATATTTCCAATCAGTTTGATATTCTTCGTATTTTTCCAACTAGTTCTTCGGAAGTTCCACTGAATACTCTCAAAAGTTGATTATTTGTGTTTCCGTTGACAACATTGTGTCAACGAAACGCGCTGAGAGTTTTATTCGAATTATTCCGGTATTCGGAATAATATATAGATATATATATATATATATATATATATATATATATATATATATATATATATATATATATATATATATATATATATATATATATATATATATAACTTGTGCCGTACGTTACTAAGTATATGTCCAGATTATTATCTTGAATTTCATATCTTCATGAGCATCGCGCTTCAATATTCGCAAAATACGAACACAAACTTTTTTATTTTCCATTTTTAATTCTATAAATTGAAAAATATAAACTCACCCACGAATGAAATTAGCTCCATTCATTATTCCATATCTAAAATCTCCCCTTTATCCCAAAAAGAATGTAGCAACTTCAAATTTTAAGGAAACTTTACACAAATTTTACTCTATAAATTCCGCACAAAATACATCTAAACAAAAAACGCATACCGCGAACAAGACAACAAAAAAAAGCCGATTAAGGAATGAGAATGGTCGAACGGAAGGCCGCGTTCTGTAAACTGAAAATCCAGAGCGCTGAAATTGTGATGGCAGTATCCTGAAAACAAGTGAATGCGAAATTCGCGGGTGGGTTGATAACGTGTGCTCGGTCAGTACACTGAATAAAGGCGGGGATACGCGACAAGATTCAATCTGAGTAGATAAACGACGGAGTTTCATAATGTGTACATTTTTCTGTAGTCCATATTTTGAATCGTATTGATACTGCTATATACTCGTATATCTATATATATATATATATATATATATATATATATATATATATATATATATTTTTGTTGACGTTTTGTTGTATATCACAACTTTTTCAAAACAAATGAAAAATTAAATTTTCAAAGTATTTTTGAAAATTCAATTATTCATTAGGCTGAATTTTTGTTAATGCAATTTGGTAACAATTTTTTATTGAATTACAAAACATGGTGTCTTGATCTCACATGTGAATCACATTATGTGCATACTGTGTACGCACAACAATATAATACCTCGAACCTACCTAACATACAGAATTCACTCTATGTGCAATTCAATGACATTCATGAAAATCAATGTAGTTGTCAACTTTTAATTACACTTCATACTTAAATTTTACAACATTATTTAATATTTAGTCTTGAAAATGTCTAAACTGCCAATTTCCAACATCTTTCCTCATATAATAAATCCAACATTGTGTAAGTTGTGTTCATATGTAAAATGTTATCTCATACTATGTATAAGTATAACATGAATTTTTACGTGTTTCTTTATTGATTTATAGATGTTCTGACGAAGCAACTGATAAGTTGCGAAAGCTCCACAGTAAACAATAAATGGTAAATTAAACGAGTAGGTACACTTTGAATTTCTCCAAATACCCAATTGACCAATATTCATATTTACTTCTTGGAGATGACCACATTGAATTATATATATATATATATATATATATATATATATATATATATATATATATATATATATATATATATATATATATATATATATATATATATATATATAGTATAAATTCAAACCACCGTTTCCTTTTTTTACAGCAACTTGGCCTTTTCAATTTAATTTTAAGAAGAATGTTTTTGGCTCAGCATTCGCTTCAGAAGTGTTTTAGCCTTCTTCACCATGATTAAACCTCTGAAAAACGATGGTGAACTAGCTGATTCAACTGATTGATATATTATTTTTGAACTGAGATGAAGATAGTTGATTTATAGTATACTCTTTCGGTATTTTTATTATTCATTTTACGTTTTAGTGCTTGAAAAAACGTGTTAATAACGTCTATCGGTCTTCTTCTTCATGTCAACTTTAGTTTAGCTGATGAAGGATAAAATCAGAATCCGAAACAAAGACTTACCACAAATTCGTTGTGTCTAATATAGTCTTAGTATTGTCTATATATATATATATATATATATATATATATATATATATATATATATATATATATATATATATATATATATATATATATATATATATATATATATATATATATATATATATATATATATATAATATATATATATATAAATAATATATATACAAATAATAAACTTTTTCATATTAAAAAGCCTGTTAATGCTAAAAACTTTCATAAATATATATATATATATATATATATATATATATATATATATATATATATATATATATATATATATATATATATATATATTTATATATGTATAAATTCATTACAGTCTTATGAATACATATACGTGAAAAGACGTATACAAGAAAAAATTAAAAATGTACATATCATAATAATCATAATGTAAAAATGACAGCTTCTTAAGCTTAAACATGCTGAAATCGAAATTTGTAACTTCTCTCATTACAATGGCTGATCAACCTGGCTTCGATATCCTAAAAGTTCATGATGCTAGCTGCATAAACTGCGCTAGATGTTCTTGTTGTTATATCCGAAAAACTAGTGTTGTACGATACCTTGGGATGGAATTAGACCAACACTTGAAGTGGGATAAGCATGTAAACAGTCTTTCAAAGCGACTCAGAGTGATAGTTTGCAAATTTTATAGATTAAGGGACACTTTGACAAAAAAAATATTTACTCAGGGTTTACAACGCTTTTGTCTAGTCAACTTTGAGATATTGTATTATTGTCTGGGGCGGATGCTATAAAAATGCCTTGGATCCTCTAGTAAAGCAACAAAATAGTATTCTTAGGGTAGCTCTGAAAAAAAAACCGTCTAGACTCTACATGTTATTTATACGAAGAGACAAATGTTTTAGCTGTTAGGAAATTGTACATATATCAATCTATACTATGGATGAGGAGAAGGCACAACAACAAATGCTCTGGCTATGAAACAAGGCTTGCAGACTACCTCGAAATTCCTTCATACATGAAGAATTTTACACAAAAAAGTATATTTTACAATGGTCCAAAACTGTATAGTTTATCAACTGAGGAATTTATACAATCTACATCTCTGAAACAGATAAAAATTGACGTCAAAAACGACATCAGCACATGTGACGAGTTTTTGAAATTTTTTTGACGAACTGGTGTATAGCTGAGCCTTCGTGTTTATTTGTGTGGTTCCTTGGTCTCTGTTCCCTTCTGCATCCGAGTTTTGTTTCAGCTCAATGCTGATGATTGTTTTGTGAACCTGGATTGGGTGTTTTGTTGAATGTTACTTTCAGTCGTCAGTTGATGCCAACACCATATTACATAAGTTTCTTGAATCTGAGAGGTTTGTTCACACACAAACTTCAAGTTTAGGTGACAAACAATGTAATAGTAAACAGTTTTAAAATTTTTGAGAAAATCATATTCCCAGATCTAGGTTAGGTTACGACATAAATTTTGAATATATACTCTTGTTACTTGTGACAAGGGTGTTTTGTGTTAGGTTTTCTTATGTAATTTGATTAACTGTCATATATTTATGAATAAATTTGAATTTGAATTTGAAATTTGAATTTGAAATTTGAAATTTGAATTTGAAATTTGAATTTGAAATTTGAATTTGAAATTTGAATTTGAAATTCGAATTTGAAATTTGAATTTGAAATTCGAATTTGAAATTTGAATTCGAAATTCGAATTTGAAATTTGAATTCGAAATTCGAATTTGAAATTTGAATTCGAAATTCGAATTTGAATTTTGAATTCGAAATTCGAATTTGAAATTTGAATTCGAAATTCGAATTTGAAATTTGAATTTGAAATTCGAATTTGAAATTTGAATTTGAAATTCCAATTTGAAATTTGAATTTGAAATTCGAATTTGAATTTTGAATTTGAAATTCGAATTTGAATTTTGGAATTTGACATGTGAATTTGAAATTTGAAATTTGAAATTTGAAATTTGAAATTTGAAATTTGAAATTTGAAATATGAAATTTGAAATTCGAAATTCGAAATTCGAAATTCGAAATTCGAAATTCGAAATTCGAAATTCGAAATTCGAAATTCGAAATTCGAAATTCGAAATTCGAAATTCGAAATTCGAAATTCGAAATTCGAAATTCGAAATTCGAAATTCGAAATTCGAAATTCGAAATTCGAAATTCGAAATTCGAAATTCGAAATTCGAAATTCGAAATTCGAAATTCGAAATTCGAAATTCGAAATTCGAAATTCGAAATTCGAAATTCGAAATTCGAAATTCGAAAAATTCGAAATTCGAAATTCGAAATTCGAAATTCGAAATTCGAAATTCGAAATTCGAAATTCGAAATTCGAAATTCGAAATTCGAAATTCGAAATTCGAAATTCGAAATTCGAAATTCGAAATTCGAAATTCGAAATTCGAAATTCGAAATTCGAAATTCGAAATTCGAAATTCGAAATTCGAAATTCGAAATTTGAAATTCGAAATTTGAAATTTGAAATTTGAAATTTGAAATTTGAAATTTGAAATTTGAAATTTGAAACATGGTGAAATGATTTTCCGGGCTGATTGGCCGTGGTCAACTGGAACTCCTCCTCTTCCAGACGTTTCGTCCCTAACTGCGAGAGACATCTTCAGTGGCGGCGAGTGCTTCGACGTAGTGGCGTACTGGGCGACGACTCTGGAGCAACTGATGACCTGTTGACTAGAGTGCCGATATTTATAGGTCTTCGTGGCTCGGCAATATGTCCGCTTCGCTCTGATTGGTCCACCCCAACGCGTTCGTTGTCTGCTGTTGGACCAATCAGCTTCCGTTTCAGTGCAGGGTGCCAAATGTTCCTTATTCTCATGGTTTCTTCTTTCCGATTGAAATTGTTGCGATGCTTGTGTATCTCGATAGCCTCTCGTTGGAGCCTGGCGTGGTAATTTCGATCCGTGGAGAGAACCTCAGCGTCGTCGTATTTGATATTATGCTCCAAGTTGTTATAGGCATGTTCTGCTACAGCTGACTTCTCAGGCTGAACTCGGCGACAATGACCTTCATGTTCCTTGAGGCGTGTCTTGATGCTACGTTTAGTTGTACCAATATAAACCGAACCACATGAGCAAGGGATTTTGTAAACACCAGCTGAAGATAGTTTATCCCGTGGATCCTTCGCTGACCGCAACAAATTCCGAACTTGATGGGTTGGCTTGAAAATAGCCCTCACTTCGTGGCGCTGAAGTAATCTCCCGATTCGATCCGTTACTCCTCTGATGAAAGGCATTATTGCCACTCCTTGTTTGGGTTCCTCCGTTGGTGGTACTCCGGTTCCCTTCCTGGGCCTCAGTGCTCTGGTGACTTCTTGGAAAGAATATCCGTTGGCCTGAAAAGCTTGATGGAGATGACTCTCTTCATTTTTGAGTGATTGTGGTTCACAAATCCTACTTGCTCTTTGTGAAAGACATCGAAGAACAGCACGCTTCTGTTTGGGATGATGGTTGGACATTTTGTGAAGGTAGCGATCCGTGTGAGTCGGTTTTCTGTAAACAGTATGTCCTAGCGATCCGTCTTCTCTTCTCTTCACTAGAACATCCAAAAAAGCTAGTTGGCCATTTTCTTCCTTTTCCATAGTGAACTGGATTTGCGGGTGTATACTATTCAGATGATTCAGGAACTCAAGTAACTTTTCTTGTCCGTGGCTCCAAACGACGAAGGTATCATCAACGTATCGGTACCAATGTGTTGGTTTGAGAGGCGAGTTCCTGATGGCAACTTCCTCGAATTCCTCCATGTAGGAATTTGCGATGACCGGACTAAGTGGACTTCCCATGGCGACACCATCTTTTTGTTCATAAAACACGTTGTTATACTGAAAATAAGTAGTGGTTAGAACGTGGCGGAATAGTGTACTGATGTCCCGTGGAAAAATCCTGTCGATCTTGAGTAACGCATCCGTGACTGGAACTTTTGTGAAGAGTGATACCACATCAAAACTCACTAATATATCAGTATCTCGAACAGTGATTAACTTCAGTTTCTCGATGAAATGCGAAGAATCCTTAATGAAGGTAACACTCTGTCCCACATGTGGTTGAAGTAGCCTCGTGAGATGTTTGGCCAGGTTGTAAGTTGGAGATCCTATTGCACTGACTATGGGTCTTAGTGGCACATCTGGCTTGTGAATTTTCGGTAATCCATATAACCTCGGGGACAGGGCTTCGGATACTTTTATCTTCTTTTGAAGTTCTTCTGGGATGGACGAGTTCTTGATGAGGTCGTTTGTTTTACGTAGAATCAAGAACTCGTCCATCCCAGAAGAACTTCAAAAGAAGATAAAAGTATCCGAAGCCCTGTCCCCGAGGTTATATGGATTACCGAAAATTCACAAGCCAGATGTGCCACTAAGACCCATAGTCAGTGCAATAGGATCTCCAACTTACAACCTGGCCAAACATCTCACGAGGCTACTTCAACCACATGTGGGACAGAGTGTTACCTTCATTAAGGATTCTTCGCATTTCATCGAGAAACTGAAGTTAATCACTGTTCGAGATACTGATATATTAGTGAGTTTTGATGTGGTATCACTCTTCACAAAAGTTCCAGTCACGGATGCGTTACTCAAGATCGACAGGATTTTTCCACGGGACATCAGTACACTATTCCGCCACGTTCTAACCACTACTTATTTTCAGTATAACAACGTGTTTTATGAACAAAAAGATGGTGTCGCCATGGGAAGTCCACTTAGTCCGGTCATCGCAAATTCCTACATGGAGGAATTCGAGGAAGTTGCCATCAGGAACTCGCCTCTCAAACCAACACATTGGTACCGATACGTTGATGATACCTTCGTCGTTTGGAGCCACGGACAAGAAAAGTTACTTGAGTTCCTGAATCATCTGAATAGTATACACCCGCAAATCCAGTTCACTATGGAAAAGGAAGAAAATGGCCAACTAGCTTTTTTGGATGTTCTAGTGAAGAGAAGAGAAGACGGATCGCTAGGACATACTGTTTACAGAAAACCGACTCACACGGATCGCTACCTTCACAAAATGTCCAACCATCATCCCAAACAGAAGCGTGCTGTTCTTCGATGTTTCACAAAGAGCAAGTAGGATTTGTGAACTACAATCACTCAAAAATGAAGAGAGTCATCTCCATCAAGCTTTTCAGGCCAACGGATATTCTTTCCAAGAAGTCACCAGAGCACTGAGGCCCAGGAAGGGAACCGGAGTACCACCAACGGAGGAACCCAAACAAGGAGTGGCAATAATGCCTTTCATCAGAGGAGTAACGGATCGAATCGGGAGATTACTTCAGCGCCACGAAGTGAGGGCTATTTTCAAGCCAACCCATCAAGTTCGGAGTTTGTTGCGGTCAGCGAAGGATCCACGGGATAAACTATCTTCAGCTGGTGTTTACAAAATCCCTTGCTCATGTGGTTCGGTTTATATTGGTACAACTAAACGTAGCATCAAGACACGCCTCAAGGAACATGAAGGTCATTGTCGCCGAGTTCAGCCTGAGAAGTCAGCTGTAGCAGAACATGCCTATAACAACTTGGAGCATAATATCAAATACGACGACGCTGAGGTTCTCTCCACGGATCGAAATTACCACGCCAGGCTCCAACGAGAGGCTATCGAGATACACAAGCATCGCAACAATTTCAATCGGAAAGAAGAAACCATGAGAATAAGGAACATTTGGCACCCTGCACTGAAACGGAAGCTGATTGGTCCAACAGCAGACAACGAACGCGTTGGGGTGGACCAATCAGAGCGAAGCGGACATATTGCCGAGCCACGAAGACCTATAAATATCGGCACTCTAGTCAACAGGTCATTGGGGATTCCGTTCGAAAGTAGAGTATTTTCAAGTAACTGCAAGGAATAGAGGAAATTGCCCCTGACTTCAAGCTTTTTCCTTTCCATAGGACTTTTTCAAGTCCTGCAGTTACCTTCAACGTATCGTGGTCAAAAAAAACCGTTGCAAACAAGGCAAAGTGACTAGATTGTGTGTGAACACGGCTGGTGACCACGCCCACCCGAGAATCTTCGCCTGTGAAGCAGCGTTTTAACCCGGTGAGAAGTACTAATTTCGACAAATTTTTCTTTACAGCATATTAGACAAGCGTTGAGTTCCATGCCTACTAATTCAGCCAAACCGGGTGGCCGTAAAAAGCCACCCCAAACCCAAAATGTATCTGCGGACGCTAAATCCGCGACCAAATCCAAAGCCACGCCCACCGCGTCTTCTTCAAAGTCCCAAAATTCGAAATTGGACACGTCTCGTCGACCTTCGACTCCAAACAGCTCTTCGAGCATCACCTCAGGCACCTCTACGAGGAGCCGGACCCTCAAATCCGCTACCTCAAACGCGGAAATCCCACAACTCCTTTCGCGAGTCATCGCGAAACCATCCACGCCCGCGGAGCGAATCTAGGTCTCCTCCCAATCTCCAGCTAGGTCTGAAAAGTCCTGCACTTCGTCTAGAGCTTCCGAAAGTAGCGTTCAGCCCAAATCCAAGCTGTATCGTTACGTAATCCGTAATATACCTACTCACATCCGTACACAGAGAGAATTTTTCAAAATTCTCTGTACAACAAAACTGTCTCTAGTTAACTTGAAAGTTAACTACAATAAAACTGCACTGGTCGAGTGCAAGACTCCTGCTCCGATCAATTTCGAGAAAACTCTCCAAGAAATTATCGGATTTCCAATAATAACTTTCGCCCCTCTGAATAGCCACGCCCACAAAAGCGCGGTTAATCAGAAAAATCCGTATCGTACTCCTGTGTCATCAAATCTGTTGACCTAGAGTATGAAATCGACGAAATATCTGAGATCCTAAATCATCAGATATCCTTCAATAAATGTTGGCGGATTATTTCCAAATCCACCAATAAACCCACAACCCTAATTCGAGTTGTAACTAACTCAAAAACCTCTATCGACCAACTACTGTTGAAGGGCGTCCGTATTTACGGACGTATACATACAGTAGAGCCGTCTAGAGCTCCTCCGCCAATTCAAAAGTACTGCTCTATCTGTACAAAATCTGGCCACGACCGTACCGAGTGTACGGACAAACCATCTTGCCCTTCCTGCGGTAATCAACACCGCAACAACGTCTGCCCAAATCTCAAAAACCCCAAATGTCCTAACTGTAAGGGCAATCATCCTGCCTGGGACATGAAATGCCCCAAACGTCTCGAGCCCCCTAAAGCCCCTGAAAATACCGCCCCAGTCAAAGTTCTCGATGAGAACGATCCCTCCGACGACCCCAATTACGAGCATTTTACCAAGGTGAACTCCTGATAAAGTTTTTAACGCAAACTTTATCTAACATCTTCCCTGAAAAGCGATTACTCATCGCTAAAACAATCGAGCGAGCTTCCGCCGATTTCCTCAATCGTTCTACTGTCATTAATTACGTTGGCGGTAGTATATCTATCACCCTGGCCCCTATCAACTATTTTAGGGATCAAAGTTCACCTGACATCATCCTCGCCTAATTAGTGTATGGAATTCACGCTAGGTACTGTAAACGCTTGCGGTTTACGCCGCAAGCGTCATCTCCTGAAAGCTCTCCTTCTGAACCATAATATTTCTATTCTCTCAATCTCTGAAACCAAGTTGAAATTTGACTTAAAAATATCGAATTACAAAATTTTTCAAAGGAATAGCACTCTCGGCACTATTCGCGGCACTGCACTTTGTATACACAATTCACTATATTCGACCGAATTCAAACTTCCCGATCAATTTTCCAATTTAGAATGTGTAGCTGCGAAAGTTCAAACTAATAATTTAAATGTAGCCATTTTTAGTTACTATCATCCTCCAGGCGACATACTTCCAGCCGATTTTCTAGAATATATAGCCACAATTCCCAATTCTATATTATTAGGCGATCTAAATGCTCGTCATACTCAATTCGGAGACACTATAACAAACAGAAATGGTCGAATTCTGTCTGAATGTCTCATTCAAAATAATTTATGGCGTTGCTATAATACATATCCCACCTTTTTCGGTCACACCGGTATGTCAATTACCGATCATATTATAATCACGCCGGACTTGATTCATTTTTTCGAAGAACCTTGTTTTATCGGTCAAACAATTACTTCTGACCATCTTCCTCTACTTATACATTCAAATATTTCCTATCCTCCGCCTCCGGCGCCGTCTATAATATCATTCAAGGATCACAAACACGCCAACTGGGAAGAATTTCAAAATAATGTGGCTTTAAATCTTCCTCCGCTACAACCTCTTCACAACCAACTTCAAATCGATCAATCCATCAGTAGTTTTTCAACATTCATTTCGCAAACTTATAATGCCTGTGTCCCTGAAAAATTAATAGACATCAATCGTCCACCACTTCCTCCGTTCATAGTCAGTCTAATTAAGTCTAAGAGGCGTCTCTATCGTACGTATTTGCGTACGAGAAACGACGCCTTGAAAACTGAATATAACCGTCTCTCTGCCATGATACGTCGGGAAATTAACCGTTTCAAAGAAGAAAAGTGGTCAGACTTAACGTCTTCACTTGACTTCAGAAACGGTAAAGAGTACTGGCGTAAGTTCAGAATGCTCACTGGTTCTCGATCTAGGCAAATTACACATTTAAAGTCCCCAGAAGGTCAACTCACATCTGACCCCCAGGAGAAAGCTGACATTTTCAAACAGCATCTCCAGAACATCTTCAAAATTCCTCAAAGTCCTAGATTCAACGAAGAGCTTTTTCTTACATCAGAACGACAATTCTATAACATCAAAAATTTAGCGGTTAGGACTGAACTGAACGCAACAAACCCCTTCAACGCCCCAATTCAATCCGATTTGGTTTCCGATGTCATCAAAGCCGGCAAGAATACGGCGCCAGGCACCGACGGCCTATCACGTTCCGTATTCCGTCACCTACCACCGAACGCGATTGACTTCATCAAAAATGTCTTTAATCGTTGCCTCGAACTGTGCTACTTTCCGTCAGCCTGGAAAGAAGCTACAACTATTATGATTCCGAAACCAAATAAAGATTCTACCTCTCCTAACAGCTACAGGCCTATATCTTTGCTAAGTGTTGCAGGAAAAATTTTTGAAAAAATTCTCAATGATCGTCTAAGGGAATACGCCGAATCCCGTAACATTATTCCGACATTTCAACACGGTTTCAGAGCTCACCACTCTACCTACGATCCTCTTTTCAAACTCCATACTGATATTTCCAATGCCCTTAACTCTGGCGAATGTGTACTAGGCATATTTCTAGATGTTCAGAGAGCTTTCGATCAAGTTTGGCACGCTGGACTCGTTCGGAAGCTTCTGACTATTCATTTGCCTATTCACTTCGTTAAGCTCATAATTTCTTATCTTTCCGACCGATCCATCCGAATTAAAGTTAATAATTCATTTTCCGAATATTTCACTCCCCGTGCTGGCATTCCTCAAGGCTCCACAATAGCTCCTCTACTATATCTACTATATACTTATGATTTTCCTCAGCCTGACAATTTACTTTCACAAGTCTCCCTTTTTGCAGATGATACAGCGATCTGGACCACGGCGAAGACAGCAGCGATTTGCAGCCGCAATATGCAGAGGCTACTGGATGTCTTCAGTACGTGGGCGAGCAATTGGAGAGTTACACCCAATCCTAGTAAAACCCAAACAATTCTTTTTCACCATTTTAATTACACTTCGTCCCCTAAATTCCAAAGTGACGACGTCCGCCTGACGCTCTGGGGTGAAAATCTCAGACTTCAGGATGAAATCACTTATTTGGGTGTAACATTTTCTAAATTCAATTCGTGGAAATCTGACCTGGAGAAAACTCTTAAAAAGTCCGTAATAGAGCAAACCTACTATACGCTCTCCGAGGCAGAATACGGGGATGTAATCCCCGTACCCTGCTCAATACATACAAGACATTCCTTCGTCCTGTTATTTCTTATAGATGTTTGCTTTACGCGACTCTCCAGAACCGTTACGTCAAACGAATAGAAAGCTGCGAAAGATCTATCTGTCGCAGTATCTTCCGTCTTCATTATCGTTTTCCCTCTCGTCTTCTACATGACCACATCAAAATGCCCCCCATCTTTATGCATATGAAAAAACTCCAAGCTCGATATGCCCTGCGTACTTTACAAGGACCTAATCTTGAAGCCCGAGCGACGCTGATGGCCCCATGGTACAGGCGCCGACGTATTCTCTGCAGGAAACCGAAAAACAAATTTCCTTTCCCGCCAGCTCGTATCCTGCGAACTTTACAGGAGCCCGACAACGAAGTTCTCGACCATCTAGAGAACATACCTCTCCGAATCCGCTAGCGTGCGTGATAAGTGGCGTAGTGCGCGATATGTGCAGTGCGCTAAAAGTCAAATGTGCGTGAGTGGATAAGCGTGAAGAACATACACCGATTAGTTTTAAGATATCTGTTGATTTTTCTTCCTTTCAATTAATTCTTTCTCAATTCTTCAAAATGTCTAACACAACACCATCTTACGTGGGTAAAGTTTTCTGTGGTTTCCTTTACCATCAAATGTCTGACGAATTGAAAATCGGACATTTGACCAAATGGCACGTAATGTATAAGCCGGCCACAGACGCAAAATATTTCATAAATATTTCATGAACACTCGAAAAGAGTATATGTTGAAAAAATAAAAATTTTTTTTTTTTGTTTTTTTTTTCCATACGTTTTAATGTGAAAATAAATTCTGTTTTTCTTTTTTTTTGTACCACTTTACATCATAAAATACAGGGGTTGAAGAGAGTCGCGAGACTCTACAACTTCCCATTTGTAATTATATATAAACCAAATGAAATGTAATATTACTTTAACACAATAAACGTTTTTGATTTGATTTTTGATTTGATTGAACAGGTCATCAGTTGCTCCAGAGTCGTCGCCCAGTACGCCACTACGTCGAAGCACTCGCCGCCACTGAAGATGTCTCTCGCAGTTAGGGACGAAACGTCTGGAAGAGGAGGAGTTCCAGTTGACCACGGCCAATCAGCCCGGAAAATCATTTCACCATGTTTTTTGAAATTTGAAATTTGAAATTTGAAATTTGAAATTTGAAATTTGAAATTTGAAATTTGAAATTTGAAATTTGAAATTTGAAATTTGAAATTTGAAATTTGAAATTTGAAATTTGAAATTTGAAATTTGAAATTTGAAATTTGAAATTTGAAATTTGAAATTTGAAATTTGAAATTTGAAATTTGAAATTTGAAATTTGAAATTTGAAATTTGAAATTTGAAATTTGAAATTTGAAATTTGAAATTTGAAATTTGAAATTTGAAATTTGAAATTTGAAATTTGAAATTTGAAATTTGAAATTTGAAATTTGAAATTTGAAATTTGAAATTTGAAATTGAAATTTGAAATTTGAAATTTGAAATTTGAAATTTGAAATTTGAAATTTGAAATTTGAAATTTGAAATTTGAAATTTGAAATTTGAAATTTGAAATTTGAAATTTGAAATTTGAAATTTGAAATTTGAAATTTGAAATTTGAAATTTGAAATTTGAAATTTTGAAATTTGAAATTTGAAATTTGAAATTTGAAATTTTGAAATTTGAAATTTGAAATTTGAAATTTGAAAAATTTGAAATTTGAAATTTGAAATTTGAAATTTGAAATTTGAAATTTGAAATTTGAAATTTGAAATTTGAAATTTGAAATTTGAAATTTGAAATTTGAAATTTGAAATTTGAAATTTGAAATTTGAAATTTGAAATTTGAAATTTGAAATTTGAAATTTGAAATTTGAAATTTGAAATTTGAAATTTGAAATTTGATTTATTTGAAATTTGAAATTTGAAATTTGAAATTTGAAATTTGAAATTTGAAATTTGAAATTTGAAATTTGAAATTTGAAATTTGAAATTCGAAATTCGAAATTTGAAATTTGAAATTCGAAATTTGAAATTTGAAATTTGAAATTCGAAATTTGAAATTCGAAATTTGAAATTTGAAATTTGAAATTCGAAATTCGAAATTTGAAATTTGAAAATCGAAATTCGAGATTTGAAATTTGAAATTCGAAATTTGAAATTCGAAATTTGAAATTCGAAATTTGAAATTCGAAATTTGAAATTCGAAATTTGAAATTCGAAATTTGAAATTTGATATTTGAAATTTGAATTTGAAATTTGAATTTGAAATTTGAATAATGAAACAGTCTGTCTTGTAATTCAACCCAGTGCCCATTATGCATTGAAGGATATTGCAGACGTTATTCATCATATTGGCACATACACCCGCCCATTTTTCGATTAATTCCAATTTTTGAATTTATCGAGTTATTAAGATCGAAGTGAATTTTCTTCAATGAATACTAATATCATTCTACAGGAAAAAGTGGTACCGAATAATTGTTAATATTTAACATAGTGTACCTATGTTAAAAAGTCGATACCTGTATTGCGTTATAACATTTGTTATTATTTCAAATAAACATAGCTTTTATACCCCATTTACGGGATTTTTTGATTTGTTTTTATGACTTATCTACAAATTGTAGCTTTCTCGATAGTGTGAAAACAATTATGCTCAACGATGCACAGTATTTGAAGTATATGAATGTATTTTTTGATATAAATAAAATGAAATCATATCAGCTGTAACAACCAATGAGCAATTCATCTTTTCATTTTCCAGAAAATTCGATAGCAAGATATTTCAGAGTTCAAATAATAATGAAAAAAATTTAGGAAAAAGATCATTATGAATTCTGAAATTATGAATTCTAAAAAAGACGATCTAAAAAAACTGAATATCTTATCACATATCACGGTGAGTTCAGAAATAACACGACTAATATTTGAACTACAATTTAATATAAAATTTTGTTTAGTTTGCATAGACTAATATAAATGTTACTAACATAATACTGCAAGGCAAAGTTTAATTTTTATTGATAGGAAAAAATTTCCAATGATGCGAAAAATTATTGCGCGAAGAGCCAATTCAATAAGACGCTATTGGTAGAGCCACCAAAGCCACTATATTCATTCGTTTCCGGGAATGGACTAAATTCTGAACATTTTTTGACTTGCATCCAGCAAATATCTCATGTAATTAATGATATGGGAAAAGTACTTGCTACGAAATTAGGAACACATTTTTATATAGTCCGTTCTATAGTTCAACTATAGAACGGACAGGTTAATAACTTTCAATACATCAAACGTGTTAATATAAGAATTTTTTGATAATTCGACTGATTTGAAATAACATGAAATATTACAGTCCCTTCGTGAGTAAGTAAGTTTCTGACTCCACACGGGATGAATATTAAAAACAAGATAGTTAGCTCAAATAGTAGAACATGTCTTTCTGGTTGTTTGACAAATATTCCGAGAATAATAAATGGGCGTACAAAGTTCGCCAGGTCAGCTAGTAATATATTATATTCATAAATGATTAATTTTGATATTATATATATATATATATATATATATATATATATATATATATATATATATATATATATATATATATATATTTATATATATATATATATATATATATATATATATATATATATATATATTATATACATATATATATATATATATATATATATATATATATATATATATATATATATATATATGTAATATATGTCGCATCGTCGAGACATACTTTATTCATTAAATCTCGCATTTCGCCTGCAGCTTTGATCTGCATGTCTTTGTGCCAAGGTGAAGAGTTGGCCGTCAGGTAAAATTGCCGTCTCACATTAAATGAAAATAAATCGATTATTTGGGATATTAGATCACGTTCAAAATTAATTGGCATGATCAAATTTAGCCATGACCATCTGTAACTAGGTCTTCATTGGCAATGATGCAATTATAACAAAACGGTAGAAATGATCTAGATACTTCAGTGTTTATCTCTCTAACTCAATTATGAATAATGTTTTTGTGGAAAAAATTATGTCACACGTTAAATAGAGATAAAAATATAGGAGTTATGTCTAGCTGGTTGAAACTATATTGAATAATGAATTGTACATTTTCAAATTACTTTGTATTGTTACTCATGGTCACACTAGAAAGTATTTCGTCTTTAAAAAAGCATGTTTCAACGTCCATTTTACATTAAACTCAGTGCTATACAAAATTTCATCAGAACCATTGCGTTATTAGTAAATACCTAATCGAGTTGAATAAAATAGAGTGTATTTAATACATAATATTAAATAAATATTCAAATGTCAATTTTTATTCAGAAGGTATTTATTTAGCAGTCAAGAAATTATGAATTTCTGAACTTGAAAATTATGCAGATGTATACACGTATTACTGACTCATTTGAACATGAAATAACCAAAAAACGTCAATACGAGTTTTATTATGAAACAATTATTGCAACACGAAAGAAGAAAAATCTTGAGATAGTTTGAAAATATTCTCAAATATTTAGAAAATAGAAATGAAAAAAAAATTTACATAATGAGAACATTAAATATTCAGTTTTTCATGTTCTTATGAATACATCGAAAAAATCAAAACAACAGATCACAATTAATAGACAAGTGTACTCCTTCATTAATTAACATAATTTTTAGTGAGTTACACTTCTGAATTGGTAATCTGTATATATATATATATATATATATATATATATATATATATATATATATATATATATATATATATATATATATATACATATATATAATGTATGAATAATTTTCAACGCGAGGTAAAATTTCAATCAAAAGTAGACACTGTCGGCATATCCCGCAATTAGCAGCAGCCGTTGACTCGTGTTTCGAGCTCATTGGCTCACCTCAGAACAGCGTAGCCAAGTTCCAGTTGTACGAATCTGGAAATGGAAAAACAAGAAGGAAACAGACTTTCCACTGAAGGAAGTCGACACATTTTAGGCTACTGCGTTTTTACTCTCCGGGTTGGGAGATTTGAAAAAACTACTTCGACCGTAAGGCGATTATTTATCCTTCATGGATGCCTCTAGCCTAGAAATTATAAAAATTTTCAAATTTTAAACAGCTCGAGCTCTAAACTCGTTGTCAACGGCTGCTACTGATTGCGGGATATGCCGACAGTGTCTACTTTTCATTTATATAGATATATATATATATAAATATATATATATATATATATATATATATATATATATATATATATATATATATATATATATATATATATATATATATATATTTTCAGTGTTTAATTGGGATTGCAGTCTAGGACAGGAAAATCAGTTACCTCTTTAGTATTTTCCAAGCTTTCGAAAATGTTTATTTTCTTCTTCAGGGCTAAAATAGTACAAAAATTAACAGTTTATATAGCAATGCACTATAAAAAGTTTTTTCTTACAATTACTGTGAAGTTAGTCCGAAAGTACATTAGTTTTTTGAATTTTGAAAATAACTACAAGTGTTCCCAAATGCATTGGGTTGGAATGTTACTGCATTCTACGTGCTGGATAGTTGAAGGAAGCCACGACAATGACCGTATTTCTCAATTTGGCTTTTCAAGTAGAGTGTTCCCAGATGTTTTTAAGGGCGTTTCTTAAGATGCATAACGTTGGCCGAAGTTTTATGACTAACGAAAAGAGAATGAATTTGTTTTTTTATGTATTCAGAATGGATTTTTCGGTGAATAGGATATCCGAATATGAGCCATTAATCAGAAGAACCTATGAGATTTATATATATATATTGCTTAAATTATCTGTATCAGATTTTTTGTTAATACAATTTCCTGTCTTTTTAATATGAACCATTTCTAGGAAAAGGCGTTTGTTGTAATTGTTTGCGTGATCTAAAATTTTTGTGGCATTGTAATTCATATTATTCAACTATCCAGCACGTAGAATGCAGTAACATTCCAACCCAATGCATTTGGGAACACTTGTAGTTATTTTCAAAATTCAAAAAACTAATGTACTTTCGGACTAACTTCACAGTAATTGTAAGAAAAAACTTTTTATAGTGCCTTGCTATATAAACTGTTAATTTTTGTACTATTTTAGCCCTGAAGAAGAAAATAAACATTTTCGAAAGCTTGGAAAATACTAAAGAGGTAACTGATTTTCCTGTCCTAGACTGCAATCCCAATTAAACACTGAAAATACATATCTACAGTCGTTAAACATTCAACTATATATATATATATATATATATATATATATATATATATATATATATATATATATATATATATATATATATATATATATATATATATATATATATATATATATATATATATATATATATATATATATAGATAATGAAGAATTTATGGTTTCTTGCCAAAAGAAAAGGAGACCATATTTCAAAGAGACACAACCAATTTGTTTGCTCTATCTATATTTCGGACAAGGATTTCATCTGTCATCAGGACTCTAAAAAATGACAATATTATATCTCCGGAAATAAAAAGAAATTAACACTTACGGCTAAATTAGGCTGGACATAATTGAAACTAAAAACTGGAATGTATCGAGTATTTATTAACTTGTATCAAAATTGAAAAGAAGACCAATAAAACGTTATTCACAACGTCTTCTTCGTAACGAACACAAAAAATGTAAGACTTGTATATTCTTAGTAAACTAGTACACAAAATTCAAATTAGAACTAGAAAACAAGTAGAAAAGAAATTCAAGAACAGATCAAGTGTTGAATAGCATTGGCATTTACTTCAATGGTGTAAATCCATTATAACTATAGGACTATCCAAAAATTTAAATTTTATAAACACTTCTGTTAAAAAATTCAATGGACTATGAATCAACTCTGTGATAGTTCATATTTAAATGAGAGTTAATAAGAAATTCTTGTATAAAAATCACTGACTGAACAATTCTTTATTCGACTAGTTTCGCCTTTTACGGCATTATCAAGAATGAATATATGTTACAAAGACAACCTTTAAATATTTGCAGATTATTTCGGACCACAGAATACACCCTAAATTTTGATATGTTTTGTGGTTAGGTCCTTGGAGGTGGTAGAATATAGAACATCAATATGAAATCCGTTCTGTTCGTTATCCATAGAACATACAGTGAATATAGAGGTAGGGATTTCCAAACTATCAGAGATTTAACAGTGGGGAGTGGTTTAGGTTTAACTGGTCATTGAGAAGATTGAATTTACCGGCTTTTTGGAGTTTATTTATTTCCATGGCTTCCAGGTAGTTCATTTTTATTTCTTCGCACAGTAATGGAGAATATTTGGTTTGAAACACGGTAGGGACTCTAGATGTTCCCGAAAAGCAGATTGTCCGTTTTTTACGTGTTCTTTTAGCCTAGTTTCAAAACATCTTCCGGTCTGGCCAACATATGACGACTTACATTCTTCACAGTCCAATGTATAAATTCCAGACTTCTTCATTGGCTCGGATTTGGACAATTTGTTATTAAAGATCATTCTATCCAATCTGTTGTGACTTGAAAATTCTATATACAAATCCATATTTTTCAAGAATTTAATGATTTTTGAAGAGGGGACGTGTGTATAAGGGATGCTCACATTTCATAATTCATTTTTTTTATTATTATTATTGATGTAGTGTGGCCTATATAAAAGTGTATTGATGAGGGGTTCCTTTTTTTATAATTAGACTATTGATTATTTTCAGTAGAAACTGATTGTTCATAACTATCCTACGAATTACATTGAGTTCTTCCATAAGGTCTTGTCGTGATAAGGGAATCGAAAAAGTCCTATGAATCATTGAATTGAGAGCTGCGATTTGATGGCTAATTGGACTGAACGAATTAAAATTTATGATGGCGTCTGAGAAGGTAGGTTTCCTGAATATTTTGTACCTTGAAAATTGAAAATTTATCCTGTTGTTTTGAAATTGTAAGGTCGAGAAAATTCAACGAACTATTCTGTTCCTTTTCTACCGTGAATTTGATCTTCTCGTGTAATGAATTCAGATATGTCAGGTATGAGCTGATATGTCGGTCTGTTCCACTAAAACCAACTAAGGTATCATCCACATAGCAGTACCAAAAAATTATATGTCTTTTTGATATCTCCGATTCTAAAATTGTTGTTTCCATGTTGTCCATGAATATGATCGCTAATGACGGGCTTTGGGGAGAACCCATAGGTCTACCTGTGGGTTCTCCCCAAAGCCCGGGAGGCTTTGTATATATGGAAATAGGGAGAACCCATAGGTAGTAAATATATTCTGTTTTGGAATCTGAAATTATTCTGTCCCAAAGCAACTTTAGACAATGTGGTGAAGTCTGCTTTTATCGTTGGCAGTGTTTTTCGTTTTTACAAGATGTTTGCAATTAGGGGTACACATTCTTCCGTCCATTTTTCCAGTTCAATGTGAAAAAACAATTAAGTTTTGTCTCCTGAAGAAGACACAAATAAGTGTCGAAATATAGAGAATTATAATGAATAAATGAGTTTTCAAACACTTCACAAGACCAATTATTCCCGTTACCTAAATTTTACTAAGTATCGCACGGTCGAGAAATTACCTTTATATATATATATATATATATATATATATATATATATATATATATATATATATATATATATATATTATTATATTTTGAAAGTTTTTAGCAATAACAGGCTTTTTGATATGAAAAAGTTTATTTTTGTTGACGTTTCGTTGTTATATTACAACTTTGTCAAAACTTATATAACAACGAAACGTCAACAAAAATAAACTTTTTCATATAAAAAGCCTGTTATTGCTGAAGACTTTCGAAAAAATATCTTAAACAGGCAATAAATCAATTTCAAGATATATATATATATATATATATATATATATATATATATATATATATATATATATATATATATATATATATATATATATATATATATATATATATATATATATATATATATATATATATATATATATAACAATCATTCTGTGATATGTTTGTGATTTGTGTTTTCCCAGAAATATTGAAAATTTCAGCAACGGAATCAAAAATTTCGCACTTTGATTTTTCTGATTGAAAATGGAAATTTTATCCTTCGAAATTATGGAATTGTTTCAAGGAAGATGATAAATTATAAAATTCACGCACAATATATGTGATATTCAATTATCGTCAATATTCGATTTTCAAACGAATTTCTTTGTTCATCAACGGTTCAATTTAACATTGTTAATACACAAATATAATTGAATACGTTTGTTGATTTCCGGAAAATGATAGATAATTAGAATTTATTACAGCGAGATACAGTAGCGTAACTAGTCCATCTGGGCAAATTGTTTTTATGGGGCCCTATCAGTAAAAATCGTCAAGATTTACTTAGTTTAATTCAAATGAACGTTGAGATTTTCAGCGTACTCAATAACACGTTGTATATGTCCCACTACCAGCCATTAGCCCCCTCTTTTAGGCGAGAGGAAATAGGCTATAGTACCCGCGTTAGCCCAATGCGGATTGGAGACTTCACATTCATCATATATTAGCTAGCTTTTCGGCGAAGCAACAACATCGTGAGGAAACCTGAATAAATTTACAATGAAATAAAAATAACAATTCAATTTCAATATGATATTTATTGAGAAAAATCTTTCATTCTAGCTTTCTGTTCCGCAAAAGTGTCTATAAGATCATCAAAGTTTGAAGTTTTTGCTATAGAATTTTGAATAGAAAGAATAGCCAAGTTACATAACCTATATTTTCCCATAAAATTTCTTGAATAGGTTTTTACTAATTTTAGTTTTGAAGATGATCGTTCGACATTAGCTGTAGTCGCAGGAATTGTAAGAAATAATATCAATGCAGTGCATACTTCAGGAATGCTGCAGGACATAAAATGATTTTTCATTAGTAATAAATGAGCTAGGTCTGTAATATACAAAGATTGTTCTATTTCCTCTCTGAAAGTGGATCGAAAACTGAGAATTTCCTGGCAAACCATTCAGATATGTCTTTTGTACTTTTGTATATATATATATATATATATATATATATATATATATATATATATATATATATATATATATATATATATATATATATATATATATATATATATATATATATATATATATATATATATATATATATATATATATATATATATATATATATTTACAAATTCTAGAGCTTTTTTCAATAGATCAATGTCATTTGAAACTTTTGAAGTTGAACGTTGCAGAACACTGACATTTTAAACAATTTCATTAATCGGAAGGAAAAGCGATATAAGTTGGTTAATAGTGTTGTCCAACTCGATAAAATATGGTTAGTTTCAGCAAAATTTCCCGATCTTGGAGACGATCATCTTCACAAAGCTCGTCACAATAGCGTTTTACCTTCCCCTGACGAGTTTTAGAAAATTCAGGGGTGATAGAGCATTTTTCTGTTACACTATTTGCGTGCATTTTAAAACTTTAAAATTCATGTCGATACCTTTTCAATTCTTTAAGACAAATTTTCAAACGCATTAAGGCATTCGGAAGATCGGTGGCTTCACACTGAAGTGCTTTAGAGGTTGCATCGATAGTTAGGATATTGCAATGGAAAATCTATAGCACAATAAAATTGTAGTTTTCAATCTCCTTTTTGAGGAAAACAGGTTCATTTTTTTGATCTGATTTTCAATTTAACAGAATTGTTTTCGTTTGCGCTTTTTGGACTTCAACAAACCGGACTTATAAAGCAAAAACGGCATCATACCTTCCTGCCATTCGGTAGGGTTTAATGTTTTCAATGTTATTGAAGTTAAAGACTCACTTTCATTATTAGGTGAAAAACTTGATAAAATATTCCATCTTTTAATAATATGGGGCATATATACGGCATTTGGCTCGACATCTTTTACGAGTTTTTGAACTCCGTCATAAGTTCATTTCATGGTGTTGGCACCATCATATCCTTATCCTCGACATTTATTTAGAGGAATATTTTTGTAATTTATGTATTCAATAATTGGCCTGGACATTGCTAAGGCAGTATGATACTTACCTTAATGAAATCTTAAAAATGTCTCTTTAATGGCAAGGGCCTTTGGGATCCGATTACCATCTTTTTCGATCATACAATAACGTTGAAGTTCACACATTTGATCAATTTTTCAAATATCTTGAGTCGTAGCGAATATGATAGAGAAGAATGGTGGGGCATCTATTTCAATTTGACATGTGCATTTTCCACTTATAGAACCAGCACAGCAATTAGCTCATTTTGTATTTTAGGACTTAAGTATTTTATCTGGCCATTTGGTTTACTTAACAATTCTTGTAAAATCGGGTCGTATTTTCCTGATAACTCAACAATAATCAGAAAATTTTCTTTAGAGCTTGGATCACTGCTATCTGCGTGTTCTCTGTGGTCACGAAAGGCTAAATTACACGTTGAATTAAGTGTTTGAGTAACATCAAGGAGCCTAGAAAGTGAGAGGTAATAATAAATATATGTCTAAAAATCATTGACTGAACAATTCTTTATTCGACTAGTTTCGCCTTTCAAGGCATTATCAAGAATGAACACATAAGACAACCTTGAAATTTTTTCAGATCTGTTCGGACCACAGAATACACCTTAAATTCGGTCATGGAGGTGGAGGTTTACGTCCAACAGCGAGGAGTGGTTTAGGTCTAACTGGTCATTGAGAAGATTGTATTTATCGGATTTCTGAAGTTTATTTATTTCCATGGCTTCCAGGTAGTTCATTTTCATACCTTTTTCACAGTAATGGAGAATATTAGGTTTAAAACAACGTGAGATCTTATGTCGAGTCTACTTTACATGTTCCCGAAAAGCAGATTGTCCGCTTTTTTCCGTGTTCTTTCAAAACATCTTCCGGTCTGGCCAACATATGACGACTTACGTTCCTCACTGTCCAATCTATAAATTCCAGACTTCTTCATTGGCTCGGATTTGGACAATTTGCTATTAAAGATCATTCTATCCAATCTGCTGTGACTTGAAAATGCTATATTCAAATTATTATTTCTGAAGAATTTGATGACTTTTGAAGAGGGGACGTGTGTATAAGGGATGCTCACATATCTTAATTAATTTTTATCATTATTATTATTGTTGTAGTGTGGCCTATATAAAAGTCTATTGATGAAGCGTTTCTCTTTCTTTATAATTAGTGTATTGATTATTTTCAGTGGGAACTGATTGTTCCTACCTATCGTACGAATCACATCAAGTTATTCCCTAAGGTCTTGTTTTGATAAGGGAATCGAAAAAGCCCTATGAATCATTGAATTGAGAACCTTAAACAAGATCAAAACAAGACCTTAGGGAAGAACTTAATGTGATTCGTACGATAGGTATGAACAATCAGTTTCAACTGAAAAAAATCAATACACTAATTATAAAAAAAGAGAAACGCTTTATCAATAGACTTTTATATAGGCCACACTACATCAATAATAATAATGATAAAAATGAATTAAGATATGTGAGCATCCCTTATACACACGTCCCCTCTTCAAAAGTCATTAAATTCTTCAAAAATAATAATTTGAATATAGCATTTTCAAGTCAAGCAGATTGGATAGAATGATCTTTAATAGCAAATTGTCCAAATCCGAGCCAATGAAGAAGTCTGGAATTTATAGATTGGACAGTGAGGAATGTAAGTCGTCATATGTTGGCCAGACCGGAAGATGTTTTGAAAGAACACGGAAAAAAGCGGACAATCTGCTTTTCGGGAACATGTAGAGTAGACTGGACATTAGATCTCACGTTGTTTTAAACCTAATATTCTCCATTACTGTAAAGAAGGTATGAAAATGAACTACCTGGAAGCCATGGAAATAAATATACTTCAAAAATCCGATAAATACAATCTTCTCAAGGATCAGCTAGATCTAAACCACTCTCCGCTGTTAAATCTCTGATAATTTGGAAACCCCCACCTCTATGGCCGAATTTAAGGTGTATTCTCTGGTCCGAACAGATCTGCAAAAATTTCAAGGTTGTCTTATGTATTCATTCTTGATAATGCCGTAAAAGGCGAAACTTGTCGAATAAAGAATGGTTCAGTCAATGATTTTTAGACAAGTATTCATTATTACTTATCATTTAAATATGAACTATCACAAAGTTGATTCATCGTCCATTGAACTTAGTCTAGAAAGTACTTGGCGCCAAAAAGATTTTTCTTTTTTGATCTTAGACTCTTGATCTTCATCAAGTGTTCCATGTAACCGCCACTGTAGATACGTAAGACAGGAATCCAGATGAATTTTCGATGTCTCGTGTCTTTGTGTGGCATCTACAATATGCTTCCAGTCGACATAGCCCTCAATCAAAACATTTTGTATTTTCTAAGGGGCCGGATTAGCGAATAACCAACACGATTCGCAATACGCCTTCTGAAGTATTAAAGTAGCAAAGATAGACATATACGTTCAAGTTTAACGCGCCAGACTTGGAAACAATATAGTAATGTTTTTCTAGAAATGATCTAATGCCACTATCTTTTGAGAAAGGACCCTTTGGTTTACTATGTCCGTTTTCAATCACGAACCTTTTCACTTGATCAATTAGGTCTTTAAAATTACGCTCATCAATAACATGTTCCTACTAAATATGATTCCTACTAAAATATAATTTCCTTTGATTTTTGCTAGTACCTTGTTGTGGATGTTCTGGATCTGGATGTCACTGGTGTTGGGTGCTGCGTTTGGTAATTCTGGTATAGATACTTTTAGTAAGGCCCCATTTTTTCTTTTGGAGCACTGTTCACTCGACTTTTCATTATTAAACTCTTCAGTCTCCCTCTTTCTCTTTCGTTTTTCGCTTCAACTGAAATATTTTCTATTACTAGACATTTTCAAATCTAACTTTCAAAATCAACTTTACTTTGCGACTATTTGTAGATTCAATAACAGAACTAATACGAATACAAATCACCAGTTGTCAAAATAATCACACAAAGAATACGAAGCTAGCAGAGCCCTCATAAAACAATTTCAAATCGGAAATTCCCCTAACATAGTGTTGCTGGCTCGCTCCAACGGCAGCGCCACGAAAAAAGTAGAAACAAAATGAGGGAATTCACCGATCATCAATGCTCACCAACGTACCGCGTTGCCATCATGCGCTGCCAACGGACCGAGACAAAATATGTAGAAAGCAACGGATGTGTTCTGAAATTTATCAAATTCGTTTTGTTTAGGATGTGTAGAAATGCTTACCGATTAACTTGAAATTGTATTATGGTCTTTAGTTGAATCAATTTGGATTTTAACCAGAACTTATAAAAATAAAAAATTTACTTTTCGAGTAAAATAAAATATTCGGGCACTATGTAAAAAACAACTTCTAAGCTCGCGGCTTCTTGGGTCGGGGGCCTGTGGCATTTAGCAGGTCCTGCCAACCTATTTTTACGCCACTGGCGAGGTACATCCAAACGCTTCATTTTTTTCAGTCCGAATTTAACAACTGCTCAGAATTGTAACTGCTACTCTGCTAATTGCAACTCTGCTACTACTGCTAATTGTAACAACTACTCAGAAACAATATTGTTAAATATATTCAATATTTACCTCATAATTTGAATAAAAACCACTCATTTCAGTTCCACAGAATGATATCAATTGCTTGGGAATTGTTTCGCGGTGTTGCCTCATTTTCAGTATAGTAGTGACTTGGCCAAGTTCAGTTTGAGTTTCGAACTTCTCTGCAAACGTCCAAAAACAACTTCTTTAATTTTTTAGACATGTTTCAACAAGAAATCAATTTTAAGAAACATCGATCAAGTTATAATGGACTGAAACCAACGTTATGAATGAACGAATGAACGTTACGAATCAACGTTACGGATGCAAATAATCAACGTTATGTGACAGTCAGAGATATCAATCCAGGAACTCAATTGATAACAAGGATCATATTTATAGGAAATCAAGTTGATAATATTGAGGAAATTTGTTTTTGACTATAATTCTTCAAGAAACATTTGTGATTTTACGAAAAATTATTAGCAGATGAACTTGGCTTGACTTTAGCTTGACTAATTTGGTTTTGTAACCTAAGTATACAATTTTGAATAGGAGGAAAGATTTCATTCAATCGTTTCTGTTCTGAGTTACACTCAGAATAAATACAATTAGCAGTATTTTGAAATGATTATATTATATCTCACTTTTTAAGCTTGATTATTCCTTTCATTTGAGATCCAATAATTTCAGAACATTCGACGTATTAAGTACATATGAAACTCTGATATAACTGCCTTCTCGAATTTTATCAATGAAGATACAATTTTTTCTTTTCGAGAGTTAACATGAAGAGTAAACGAAAATGAAAAATATCGAAATTATTGAAAACAACATACAGCGCTGTTTCAACATATTATGGGAATCATTAGTGTCATGCATGTGAACAATCAAGTTTCGATGGTTTATCGAACACCCTAAGGCCCTATATTTTCAAAATGAGCTAAACATCCATTTCTGAAATACTCACGTGTGACTTCTCTCTATCGGAATAAGAGAAACTCTCTCGAGCATCGCATAGCGCATTTTGGTACGATCAGTACTTCATACAACAATTTCACGCTTTGCAGACGATGTAAACTTCTCAGATCTGTAGAGGTTTAAGAATAGTCTCATGACTTATCACTCCTGTTCACATTGCTCTCCTTCCAACAATGAACATTCTACGGATCTCAATGAACATTAATTATTGGCAAACAATGTTCTAATCTACGAATACGGAGGTGTTCATTGAGAAGCAATGATTTATCGTTTTCCTATCGTGAATTTTCGTTTGTGTTTTCGTTCAAGTTCGTTCATCTGCAACTTGAACCACGACGTTCGAAAGAAAGCCAGCAAGCTCGAAACGTCGGTTTATGGTTGATTTCAAGTGCAGGCTCAACCGTGACATGCTATTACTTTATAATTTCACGTTCGGCAAAAGTTCTTGAATCATTTGAATTGTCGGTTGGAAATTTTGCAAAGTATACCAGTCGCCTCATTGGCAATCAATGTTATAGTCTCTAATTGCAAAGATGCTCATTTGAGAGCCACAAATTGTCGATTTTGTTTCGTGAACTTTCAAATAAGTTTTCGTCTTCGAGTTCATGCATCTGTAACTTAAACTACGCTGTTCGCAAGAAAGTCAAACAGTTCGAAACACGTGTTGGCGGCTGATTTAATGTGCAGGCTTTACTGCGACATTTACTACATTCACGACATCTATTTCTTTTTTTATGATTTTACCTTAAGTGAACCTATATATATATATATATATATATATATATATATATATATATATATATATATATATATATATATATATATATATATATATATATATATATATATATATATATATATACATATATATATATATATATATATATATATATATATATATATATATATATATATATATATATATATATATATATATATATATATATATATATATATATATATATATATATGTATATGTATTTTTCAAATTGATTTATTGTCTGTTTGACATTTTGTTTTTTCAATGTTTTTAGCAATAACAGGCATAATGTTAAAAACTTTATTTTCTGAATTTTATGAATTACTATAGATATCAAAACGTCAAACTTATTCTTTTGAAAACATCAAATTGGTTTCTTTGTATTTTCACATATTGATTTTTAGTATCAGAGGAATATCTCTGGCTCAGCATTCGCTTCGGAAGTTTTAATCTTCTTCACCATGAGGAAACCTCTGAAAAACTCATTGTGAGCCAGGTGATTCTTAAGAGTGTGATTTATATTTACATATATATAATTACATATAGTTGAGTCGTAAACATCATGATGTCGATGATCAAGATGTTGATCGTGCCATAAACATGATGATGTTAATTTCAGTGACCTTTCTATAAAACTAATTATTATTCCTTTTTCTGTTATGTTATTTTATTTTTTAATCATTCTTTCCAGATCTACATTCAATTTCATACACTATCATTTCATAAACCAATCAATATACATATTCTGGATAAGAATAAAACTCGACTATATGTAATTATATATCTTTTCTCGAAATTGATTTATTGCCTGTTTAAGATATTTTATTTCGAAAGTTTTCAGCAATAACAGGCTTTTTTTGATATGAAAGAGTTTATTTTTGTTGACGTTTCGTTGTTATATTACAACTTTGTCAAAACTAATTAATTAGTTTTAATTTTAACATTAGTTTTGACGAAGTTGTAATATAACAACGAAACGTCAACAAAAATAAACTTTTTCATATCAAAAAAAGCCTGTTATTGCTAAAAACTTTCGAAGTGAAATGTAACTATATATATATATAAATATATATATATATATATATATATATATATATATATATATATATATATATATATATATATATATATATATATATATATATATATATATAAATCACACTCATAAGAATCACCTAGCTTACCATGAGTTTTGCAGAATTCCGAAGTGAATGCTTAGCCAGAGATATTCCTCTCATACTGAAAATCAATATGGGAAAAAAAAAATACAATTTTATTTTTTCAAAAAAATAAGTTTGACGTTTTGATATCTAGAGCAATTCATATAATTCAATTATTCTTTAGTTTTGACAAAGTTGTGATATACAACGAAACATCAACGAAAATAAAGTTTTTAACATTAAAATAAGCCTGTTATTGCTGAAAACATTGAAAAAAATATATATATATATATATATATATATATATATATATATATATATATATATATATATATATATATATATATATATATATATATATATATAATACTGGATATATTTTCGACCGGAATAATTCAACATTCAATCGGTATTATCGGGAAGCGGTCAGTGCAAACTGAAATCTCAATTATTCTCAATATTTCGCCATTTATTTGATGGCTTCTTCAGGAGAAGCTACAAAGTATATTGTAAAAATAATAACATAATAACATAACCTTCAATACTTACAGAGATAATTCACTTAAACAAACTCTAAACAATAACAATAAAACATCGACTGCTACATATGACAACATAACAACGAATAACCCGACGAGACCGAACCAAGTGTTAAATCTTTTTTAAAATGTTACAATAAATGCTGCTTAGTTGATTTGTATCTGTTTTATAATTTATTGCATTTTGCGTTTTACTGATGTGATACATTTCAAGAAAAAGACGATTTCTGTAGTTTTGGTTCTTTTCCAAAATCTTCACATCTCCGAATCTGAAGTTATGTCCCGTTTTTAAATGATGGTCTCTAAGAGCACATGATCCCTTCATGTGCTCATGTGGGATCATGTGCTCTTACAGACCATCATTTAAAAACGGGACATAACTTCAGATTCGGAGATGTGAAGATTTTGGAAGAGAACCAAAACTACAGAAATCGTCTTTTTCTTGAAATGTATCACATCAGTAAAACGCAAAATGCAATAAATTATAAAACAGATACAAATCAACTAAGCAGCATTTATTGTAACATTTTAAAAAAGATTTAACACTTGGTTCGGTCTCGTCGGGTTATTCGTTGTTATGTTGTCATATGTAGCAGTCGATGTTTTATTGTTATTGTTTAGAGTTTGTTTAAGTGAATTATCTCTGTAAGTATTGAAGGTTATGTTATTATGTTATTATTTTTACAATATACTTTGTAGCTTCTCCTGAAGAAGCCATCAAATAAATGGCGAAATATTGAGAATAATTGAGATTTCAGTTTGCACTGACCGCTTCCCGATAATACCGATTGAATATATATATATATATATATATATATATATATATATATATATATATATATATATATATATATATATATATATATATATATATATATATATATATATATATATATATATATATATATATTTATTTATTTATATACATAATTATATCTATTATAGCATGAGATACATAACGTGGCAGAAAATCTGAATTAAATTATTCGAACTACCTTAGAGAAAGTTTTTCATAAGAATGAAAAAATGTGTTTCCTATTTATCAAACATGGTGAAATGAAGTTGGCAATTCTATTTCATGGCCCATTGCATGATTATAGACATTATGACGATCACACCTTCTGTGGGTGCGCACCATTGAATGAATATAAATATAATTGCTATTTGTCTCATCCTAGAAACCTATTTCAATCGAAGGTTGCATGTATATTCATCAACTTCTCGGAATACATCGCAAGAATAGGGTAGAGTTTATGGGTTCACATCAAGAAAAGTAAATAGGAAAGGCAATTCAAACAATTCAGTTTATATCCGAAGAATATTTGCCGTCTGGCATGGGTATTGACCTGGAGATTTATGAGACGATTAACATAATTTATCTATTTCTAGATGATTCCATATATAATTCCGATGAATTGAATGAATAATGACAATCAATTCAATCATTTCCAATTTTAACGAGAAATTTAGAAATGCAACTTTCAGGTGTTTAGATTTGAAAGAAGATTGAATCACTTTCTTTTCTTTCGAATTACAGTGGATATTCCAGATTTCTTGAATAGATAACGACTGCCTGAAACAAAACAAAGGACGGTTGTTTGATTTTTCATATTTAATATTATGAGATTGTTGTACGAGAGGAAGAATTGTTGAGTATTTGAGGAATTGTGAGATTTTTCGATGACACAATGCAGTTTATTGTTATACTGATTTTCAGCTGATGTCAGCTTTGATTAAGGAATTAATGAGAATATTTTTTATATGGTCATCTGAATTGTCATAGAATTATTAGAGACATATTCTTAGAATGCGAGCAGCGTGGCATGAAAAATATATTATGATCGACAAAAATCTAAATTCCAAAGCATTTGCGAATAATATTTCAAACACAAAGCCATGAAAGATGATTCTGTTGCTGTTTATTTGAAGAAATATTTAAATTTGGAATCGAAATTACACCACAAAAGTTTTCAACCTCGACTGGGATACGAACCCAGGTCGATCAGGTTCACGCCCTGTTGCTCTACCAACTAAGCTACCTAGGTCTACTACTTCGCGATGCAATTCCGACTATATCTAATTACTCTTTTGTTCGCAAGCCAGTCATCGACGCACTGGTTGTCGTCTTCAAACTGCACGAACGTGCAGTTCCCATCCTTCCCATCCTCCCAGATGTATTATTGAATTTTTTCGTTGATGAACATGAGATTAAATTGGAGTGAATATTATTCGCGCTAACCATGCACGTACGGACATATTGTATATAAAGAAATATTTAAATTTGGAATCGAAATTACGCCACAAAAGTTTTTATATATATATATATATATATATATATATATATATATATATATATATATATATATATATATATATATATATATATAGCAACTACTGAGTCTCTTAATCGAATTATCGAAATATTTCAAATAAAACTCTCATGGAACTGTCTACACAAATGTTGTCAACGAAAACGAACCCATTACTTTCGAGAGTGAATATTAAGAGCGTTTCGAAAAATTCATTTTCAGTACTATTCGAATTAAATGTCTACAAAGCCTTTCACTCGCGCTATTGTTGTCACAATAGGAATCTTGAACGCTTGGGAGAGTTTATACGTCTTTTCTCCGATTCAAGGAGCTCACGTGAATTTTTCACTAAGAAAAATTCCCTTCAATTCGGTATAGGACCTGTGGGCGTTTCGAAAGTCATCTATTTTTTTGATAGATTAAATATCCTATTATCATTCAACATGATCAATGAATTTTTCGAAACGCTCTTAATATTCACTCTCGAATGTGATGTGTTCGTTCTCGTTGACAACATTTGTGTAGACAGCTCCCTGAGTGTTTTATATGAAATATTTCGATATTTCGATTGAGAGTCTCAGTATTTACTAGAATTGAATGATTTGTCAATCTTGAAACTAGCTATACTTTTGCCAATCGGGGCGTGATCTGAAGAGAATAGGCAAGGGATTATTCGTACATATTGCGGACAATTTTATGAAGTGTTCGAATGAAATATCTGCAAAGCCTTTCACTCGTGCTACTGTTGTCATGAGTAGGAATCTTGAACGCTAGGGAGAGTTGTCTCCGTTAGAGGGAGCTCACGTGAATATTTCACTGAGAAAACTTCCCCTCAATTTGGTATATGACCTCAGTTCGTTTTGAAAGTTATTGATTCTTGATTGATAGATTAAATATGGACTGATGATTCATGATACTGAAAATCACTTTCAAACACTTGAACTTATGATTTACACTTCATTCACTATATAGCATGACGTACAAAATCATTTAACTCATTCTAATTGAATCCTTTATGAAAAAAATCATCGTCATCTTCAAAATCTTGGTCGCTGAGGTCACTTCGATCGTCGCTCAACTCCATATAATTCTAAAGGTTAAGGTTAGTTCTTGAAAAACTGGCACTGGAATTTCAGCTGAATGCGACACAGGACGTATAGCTGGCGGTAAACCAGGATAATCTATTTTGTATTTGTTTTTTGTCTCTTATATCCTGCAGTTTTTACTATACAAAAGTAACAATCTTTGGAGTGGTCCTTGTGTTTTCAAATCATTGGTATACCAAACGGAAGTTAACCACGTGTTCCTCTTCTCGAGATTCTCAAACACACCAGCATAGTATGCGCGACAACTGTAGAAAAAAACTTGATAGGAAAAAACTGATCAGCAAGCAACTTTTCCTCTAAAGCAGCCTAAAAGTCGAAGTCAACAGAAATTATGTTACAAATTGTTCCCCCGTGTAATTCTGATTTAAAATTCTAATTTTTATTTTTTGTTCCCAAATTTCAAACTCAATTTCACTCAGATTCTGTAACAATATCTCCATCAGTTGAGATCACATTATAGAATTTTTTGCTACTGAATTCAATAAACTTAAATCGTTTTCGATCAAACAGCAGAAATAGTGGCTCACATGTGCAAGTTAATTTTCATGCCACTTCATGTAGCAAATATCCTCCAGATGAAAGCTCCAGAGGTAACTGAAAACGCTTGAAAATCTCACGGCTTTGTGAAAGGAAGTAAAATTTCAATGCCTTCACACTTATGTCTATTGTGCTCTGGAAGAATTAATACAAGACAAAATTGACTGAAACCTTGAGGAGTTTTATACTAGGTATGGTTTGTTTACTCTAATCGTTCTCTTCAGCATTCATTATGATATTTCGAAAACGTTAGCGTTTTACTTTCGAGTATTTTCCTTTTATATTGATGGTTGGAATTTGCGGATTTCAATTTGAAAAATTCAAATTTATTTTATTTATATAGGGTAACCTGGTCTAGAAGTACGCATTTAAGGTTTTAATTTTCTAAAAAAATCAAAATGAAGGCTAGTAAATCACCTAGGCATTTATTACATCTACAATTTAAACATGTTTCATAAAATAATACAAAAAAAATTATTATTTTCCTCTTAAAATTACAAAAATAATCAGAAATGGGACAAGATCCGCGTCTACGTCGATGAGAGTACGCGGGTCGTGCATTACTTTTTTTTCTTGCAAGTGGCAAATAAAATTTCCTTGACCCTCATATGTCGTGCAAACCTCATGCCACCATTCAGAGCATATTGAACATCCTATCCAGTCTTGTGCGGAGGGCGTCTACGTAGATTTCAGTACATGCTGGACATCTCCATAACTTTTTTTTGAACAGTTTTTCTGGCACATCCAATAGTTTTTTAGCCCTTTTGGGAGGATTTCTTGGTACATTATTTGGAACATTATTTGGTACTTCCTTCGATACTTTCTTTGAATCCAAAGACTCCTAGGGAGTCAGCTTGTACGTAGACCCACTCAAAATATCTGACTTTTGTGGTTAGTTCTATGAAAGTCTGATTGTGGTAGGGGACTGTATATTGAAGGGATATTTAAGGCGATTCCATGTTTTGAATTCGAAGACAGGTGAGTGGTGTACGCGATTCATCTGTCTCAACCAACGGCTGAACAGATTTATAATTTCTTGAGCACGAGGGCTGCGAAGAATTGCCGAGAGCGTTATTCTCATGCTGAACATTTGGTACCAAATCATTAGTTGGTTCGGAAATTTGTTTTTCATTAGATTCTGCCAATGGTCCATTTTGTGCTAGGTGGTCAGCCGATTGGGCAATCAGTTCTCCATCAGTTTTTCTCATAAGCATATTTTCTCGCAAAACTTCAGATGATTGGGTAATCTGTGTTTCATGAGAATCTGTCAGTGGCCTCTCAGTTACTGCAATAGCTAAGAAATCTTCTTCTCAAAAAATGTCTGGGTTTAACGGTTAAATTCGGGTTATCTTGAAGCTCTGTATGGCATTTTCGGAAGTAACTGCTTTAAGGTAAGCCGACCAGGATGGTTATACCCCCATTTTTCACACTATCACGCATAAAAAATCTTGAGAGCTGTTTTGTGACTGCGGTGAGGTGGGGCGTGAATGTGGTTTTTTCTGATGAAATGGACCGCTTCTAAGGTGCAGTGTGACGTGTGGTTGTCTAGTATTAATAATACTGGATTGTCTTTTCTAACCTTTGAGTGGTCTTTAAAATGGAATATCCTCTCAACAAATGAAGAGCTGTTTATATAACTTGAGTCTGACACCATTCTTATAAAGGAAGATGGGGCTCCATCTAAAAGCATCTAAAAAAAAGGTATGAAGGCTGGTGAAATAAAATTGCGTGCAGCATTGACCGCATTTACGGGTGTCACGTTAATGCCACGTTCAGCACTGGAAATCTTATTGACGCAACGCTTTCCTTTTGTAGATATCACCTCTGGAGCTTCATTTGGGACTGTGGAGATCCGGTATCGTCCATGTTATAATCTGCATGAGTAGAGGACTTGTAAGTGTCTAACAACTTCGTCTGATTTTCAAAATAGCGATCATAATGAGGCTCATTAAAACCTATTGCACGAGCAACGCTGGTGTAGCTTGGTGCACGGAACAACAAATTTGAGTGCCGTTTCAAAAAAAGCCGAAGTCACTCTGTATCTGCCATTTTTTTCTTGTTGAAACTATGTCTTAATCCACTCCTTTCAGAAAAATCATGAGCGATTTCCGTAATTTTTAAGTGTTTATCCATAGAACATATTATCTACTTTTTTGATATAGTTGCACAGCCCTATTTCCATTTCAGAGGAGGAGGTTTGGGAGTATCTGCCAAGCTTGAAGCTGGTAACGACCTCTCCCGCAAAGTGGCTTCATGCATTCTCAATGCTTTTGCAACTGACCACTTTGATTCGCCTTCCTCGACGCGTGTCTTGGCATCGAGCCATTGTTCTGGAGTACAAAGACTTCTTTCGCTTTTCATTTGACGTCTGGACATCCTTTGTACAAAACGAATAATTACCTACATGTTATATAATATTACCTATAACATTCCGAGAACCAAGTTTTATATATATATATATATATATATATATATATATATATATATATATATATATATATATATATATATATATATATATATATATATATATATATCTATATTCCATTATGAAGAACAAGTAAAAGAATCGAGAAGATAAGAATAATTGCGTATAAGAACAAGCGCGTACGCTACTAAGGTAGGTACAAAACTGTGTACTGGTACACAGACTAGTCATATCGCAAACGAGCAAATTTCAATGCCATGCCATGCTCTAAGCGTTGACAGGAATCGCGCTCGCTGTATGCGTAACTTCACAGTTTACCTCGTTTATACAAAATAATTGCATTCTTCTTTTAAAAATACTTCCAAAATGGTAAAAATATTTACTATTTCGAGTGAAAAATTTCAAATTTACGTAATTTCTGCGTTTTTATCAGGATTCGGATTCGTTTTTGCTCAGCACTTCTTAACACAGTTAACATCAAATTACGACTGAAGTTAGCCGCGCATTGTAAACAACTTCACGGCTTCCGGTGTAGCATACTGTTATCGGATGCGTACTCCTGGACCAGGTTACGCTATAATTCAAATAACCAAAGTTTGGTCTGAATGATTCATTTGTAACTTTTGAATAGTGCAATTTGGATAGGCGCATAACTGTTTCTCCATCAGAATGTCAAATCTCCCCAGCTCATGTACCAGACTTCATAGTTCTTTTTATGTTATTGCAGTGGGGCTTAGTCGGAGAAACACCGGACTGTGATGCAGTAGGATTCAGTACAGTGTGATAGTACACTGTGATTTTCTATGATTTGAGTAGTTGAATGATGATTATTGTAGGGTAATGTACATAGATTACAATCTCATTGTCCGTTCGGAACCGGCGTAAAACTGTAGGTCCACTGAATCAAAAAACAAATGAGTATATTAGTTTGTTATACCTCTGTTAGTTTCGAGGTACTCACTGTGTTGACAAAACTCTTTTTTACGAGTAAAGTGCGAAATTGAATTTGTTATACGATTTCAGCACTAGTGGTGCTAAATGTGCAACCAAAATTAAATCACCATTCAATCTCTGTATCGAATATCTTCACAGGCGACGAGCAGCCTCAAATTTTACAATTGCTTATATTAATGATTATTGCAATTCGATTAAATTAATCCTCCACTTTCTTTCAATTTTGTTCAGTTGAGAAAACGAAGTTTGAGTGTGATTTATGTGAAATACTTCATTTTCGGGAAGACGAAATGCAATACATTTTGCATTATTATAGATTCATGTGTTCTGCTTTAGGTTTAGGTATTCGTATACAAAATGAAAGAATAAAATTTACTTTGTCAGATTGTGAAGACATTCTTCTGTGGTTTATGTTCAATTGAAGCTTCTGGCTACAGGCTCAATCCAGAAATTGATTGTACATTTCATCATTTCTTTGGAACATTTGGATAGGTTGATTTCGTTATTTATCTCCTGCTGAATTCGTTAAAATTATGCATAGATTATAAGCACTCAATTTTCTCTTAAAAACGAATCACTTTCTCTGCATTAATTATTAACATATTAATTGACAAAAATTAACATGAAGTTGAGGAAAGAAGCCAAAATTCTGCAGTCAAGAAATTAGGCTCTTTAGTCTGATCATTCATTTTACATTCAAAGGAATTCACAAGGTAAGTGACTTCGAACTCATACTGAGTATATTTGAGACAGAATTTTCGCTGACCGCTTGATGAAAAATTGAATCTCACTTTTGATTGAACAGAATTTATGTATACAATGAAATTGATAAGGTTAAATCAATATGTTTCGAGCGCTCAGCTCATTATCAAGACAACTGAAAATATTATGAATCAAATCACTACTTAATGTTTCAAGAATATAATGAAAAATAGTAGGTACAATAAAATTAATGACGTTGAGTCAACATCAGTCTTGATAATGAACCAACCACTCAAAAACATATTGACAGAGATTTATTTGAATATAAACTGAAATTCAAACACTTGAACTTTTGATTAACAGTTTATGCGTTTCGTCGTTTCAAACTACTTCTTCAGATACTTACAGAATACTGACATGAATCGAAAGGTCAATTCGATAAAGTGTAAATCAAAAGGTCAAGTGTTTGAATTTTAGTTTTTATTCAATTGAAAAGGACATTCATTAAACGCTAACACTATGAAATACAACTTTATTTATTTTATTGTATTACTCGCTGATCCGGCTAACTTTGTACGCCAATTTATTTTTCTCTAAATATATTTCTTCAAAAAGCCGAAAATACATGTTCTACTATTTGTGCTATACTATCTTGTTTTTAATATTTATCCCGTGTGGAGCAAGAGTCTTACTCACTTACTTAAGAGACTGCAATACTTTCTGTCATTTCAATCCAGTCGAGTTATCAAAAAATCCTATATTAACATGTTTGATGTAATGAAAGTTATTAACCTGTCTGTTCCATAGTTGAACGGCACGTACCTACCTAGTTTCGTCCCGTATATCTCATCTTCAAATATATGAAATATTTGCTGGATATAAGTCAAAAAATGTTCAGCATTTAGTCCATTCCTGGAAACCAATGAATATAGTGTCTCTGGTGGCTGTACCAATAGCGTCCATTTGAACTGACTCTTCGCGCAATAATTTGTCTCATCATTGGTAGTATTTTCTTATCAATAACAATTAAACTTGGCCTTTCAATATTGATTTACAACGTTCGTTGGTACAGTAGCAACGTTTGGCTGTGAACTGTAATCTATTTCAAAGTTATAATTGAATGCAGGTCGATAGGAGTTTAACGCAACATTTGCTTGTTGTTAATTTCGATTCCATCGATTCCGTTCAACTTCAATCCGAGCATCGAGTTGCTCGTCAATTTGACTCGCTCTTTTATATCTTTGACTTGCTGCATTGCGAGGTCTGCGACTTAAGTTTGTACATCTACTAGCCATCATTTTCAAAAACGAAATTTCAATTGTAAATTAAAGAAAATTATGTATTCTTCTTAACAATGTGCCACGTGCTATGTTATTAACGTGTACGTTAGTCGATTTCAACTTACCAAATTTTTATATGAATTTCTTTCCTGACAATAACAAACACAACAGAAAAATAGTGAAATTGGTTCAGCTGTTGACTATACATTTTAGTTAGAAAACGCGTTTGTATGGAAAAAATGAATGGGTTATTTCTAGGGGTTTCTTGCAATTATTTGAATTTTTCTCGCCGTAAAAACCATCCTCTGACTTCCACGAACATTTCAAAAAACGAATTGGCAAAATTATTCAAAGGCGTTGTTGAGTTAATCGCTCACCAACACATTTTGCGATTCATTTTTATATTATAGATTTTTCAATGCATTCGTGAAATATTAGGCCAATTTTTTAATTTGAGTGGATATCATACCTCTAATTTCGTATTCGTATGTTATAAATCAATAAAAAAATAAATACTTCGAAAATAGATGCATATACCATTTATGATGATTTAAGGTAAGCATGAGATGGGTATGAGCTTTTCTGTTGATAACAAAGGGAAGGGGTTGATAATTTCAATAAATCTACTTACGTAATATATGAACGGTCCTATTAAGTAAAACACGGTATCAGGTTTTGCTATCAAAATGATGAAAATATTGAATGAAGATAATAAAAATCGATATGTTAATTAAATATACCAAAAATGTAGCAGATAAAGGGAGTAAATTTTACTTCAAACTATTCTCATTAATGTTTAATTTCCTTTCAAATAGATTCATCAGAAAGAAACAAAAAAACGTATTTTTTCTACTTGAACATCATGATGTTTCAATGAAATTCTTTTCTCATGCCATATTGACAAATCGAATATTTTTTATGTTGTACCACATATCAATTTCAATTGATCAATTCCTTTTCACGATTACTTCGAAAGTGTTTCCTAAGTCAGCATAACAAGCCCTCAATGTTTCTTCCGCCAAGTGTGTAGGGTTGTGAGGAGGTACAGATATCCTGAAACACATAGAGGCTGAACTATGAGAAAATGTCATAATGAAATGAAACTCACGCATGAAAAGTGTCTAGAGCTTTCTTGAGTATTTCAGTTCCTTCATAGGGTTTCATATCATCCATTTTCTTCAACCCTAGCATGTACTGTTCTTCGCACCATTGGATTTTTTTCACAGAACTTTTCAAATTCACCTCAAGTTTACATCGTATGCAATTAAATATTTGACCTTTCGATAGAGAAAAAGTGAAGACGTTCTGGCAATCTTTGGTAGGACATCTATATAATCAGAGTGTAAGTAATTATTATTCATTTATACTGATTGACACATCGTTCCGTAACACATCGATATCACATTTTTATTTTATATATGTTTTTTTTGTAGCTCATAGCTATTTTAATAATGTATGGTTGAAAATATTAAAATATTTATACAAGGTGTCGCAAACCTGGAAAAAACACATATGCGTTTCATTTCAAATATAAAACTCTTTATTTGAACTTAGTGTGTGAATTCGTCAATGAATTCGGGATGAAAAATGTTTAGATAACCTATTTTCTGTTATAGTTTTCGGCATTATGTCAGCTTAAATTCCAAATTTGCCTAGTAGTGAATACTACCTTTTTCAAGAATTTATAACTTTTGAACAGTTATAAATAAAGTGATGATTTGTTTCATTAGAGCTTCCAGATTTTGGAGCAATTGAAAATTAGGTCTTGATAACGTTTTAATTTCAACTGCATCTACAACTGTATCGGTTTCTTGACAATATTCGGTCTCTTTAGAATGAAATAATAACACCAAAATTGAAACTTTTGGAATGGCGCACCCTATGTTATAGCTTAATCGGAAAGCGCATATGCAATAATCAATGAGTTATTGAAAGAATTAATATTTCGAAAAGAAAAAAGGGATATTCTAAGCAAATTCGTAATACATGATGTCAGAGTTATCGCCAACAATTAAGTCATCAATGCTGGTGATGTCATATTCGAAAAGGAATGTTCATATAATGTTAATATAATGAAAAAATGATTTAAATTGATGACTGATCATCTGAGATTTTGAAAATTTTATTATGGCGGCTGATGAATATTTTCCTGAAAACTGAGAATTTAAATATTAAATATTTTTATATATATATATATATATATATATATATATATATATATATATATAGTACAGTAATTTTTCGTGTTAACCAACCACATGCGGACATAAAGAATGTATTACCATTTTTATAATGAAACTTAAGAATTGAAATTACATTTCGAAAGTTTTAGAACTCGACTGGGATTTGAACCACGGCCTTCAGGTTTACGCCCCACTGCTTTTGACCTCTGAGCTACCGAGTTCTATACTTTGAGATGCAACTTTAATTCATATCTAAGAAGTCTGTATTCGACAAGCTAGTTATTCGACGCTCGGATTGTCGTCTTTGAAACTGCATGAGTGAAACCTACCCATCCTCCCAGATGTATTGATTTTTCCTTAAAGAACAATGATAATATAGTACAGTAATTTTTCGTGTTAACCAATTACGTGCGGACATCAAGAATGTATTATTATTTTTAAAGTGAAACTTGAGAATTGAAGTTGTATTTCGAAAGTTTTCGAACTCGACTGGCAATTGAACCACGGCCTTCAGGTTTACGCCCCCCTGCTTTTTACTACTGAGCTACCGAGGTCTATACTTTGAGATGCAACTTCAATTCATATTCAAGAAGTCTGTATTCGACAAGCTAGTTATTCGACGCTCGGATTGTCGTCTTTGAAACTGCATGCGAAAGTGAGTGAACACCTTCCCATCCTCCCAGATGTATTGATTTTTCCTTAAGGAACAATGATAAATATAGTACAGTAATTTTTTGTGTTAACCAACTACGTGTGGACATTAAGAATGTATTATCATTTTTATTGTGAAACTTGAGAAGTTGCATTTCAAAAGTTTTCGAACTCGACTGGCATTTGAACCCAGGTCTTCAGGTGTACGCCCCACTGCTTTTGACCGCTAAGCTACCGAGGTCTACACTTTGAGATGCAACTTCGATTGATATCTAATAACTCTGTATTCGTCAAGCTAGTTAATCGACAAAGAACATATGTATGTGTAAGTGCATATATAAAGACGCTCCTGATTCAGTCATCACAATATAGAAAATGTAAATCATATTAAAAGCGATGAAATATGTTTGATTTTGAAAAAATTCAATGTTGATGAGGTTTTTTCACGTCAATCTAATACAGAGTATATCAGGTACACTGAACATTAACATAACAATTCACTGAAAATTTTTCAAATATTTTTAGCGCTAATTTTCTAATAATTCCAAAAAAGACATTCGAAAAACTAAACAATTTTCACACTCGCAATGCATTCAGTACCAAAAAGGAATTACTTCATGAATCCCTGGGATTAAACTCGTCTTCGAATTGTGTACACATAATTTGCACCAGAGTACACAAACTCAATTTATGTTTGCACGGACAAAATTGGCTAATAACTGAAACGACAAAATTTTACCTTACACGTGTAGAAACTTCCTCACAGTTGATCATCGGCCAACTTTGCATGCAAGCGTCACATTCGCATTTGAACCAGTATCTTGCTAAAAGGGATTTTTGACGGACTAGAAATGGTTTTTTCGTGAAAATAGGCCCGTAATTTTCGGCTACAATATCGCCAGGATGTATTGGCTTGATGGCATTCACGATAATATTTTTACCTATAAAATATCTGAAAATAAGAACGGTTGAATTTTTTCCACTATTTAATATTGAAATAGAAATGTTATACCTACAATTATAATAGATAATTGATGAGGCCGATACTTGATGTAAATCGATAAACATAATGAAACAATTGTTAAACTGATTTATACATAAGTATCTCAAAAAGAATACCGCATGACGTACGTTTCGATGAGATTCGCCTTTTTCAAATGCTACGTGCAGACTAATGACATTTCTCGAATAAATACAATAGGTAAACTTAAATTATGAATACAGAGAAAACAGGTAGATAATTGGTAGAAGGGATCAATTCATACTGAACTACTGTATAGTAAACTGAGTAATTTTGAAAAGATTGAGAAGGGGGCTTGAGGTATGGTCGATTTGGCTGTTCAAAAGGTTGCCAGAATATTTGTTTTTATTAATTTGAAGTTATTCTGACAAATTAAGCTTCATTCCCTTGTTTGCGCTATTCAAAATTTCAAAATCGGAATTGAATATATGACTTTCATTAATCAAATGATTTGCATAATGTGAATCTGTCTTCTGATTATCAAAGCTACGTTTGTGTTCAGAAATTCTTATTTGAAAACTTCTAAACGTTTTACTAATATGAAACCTATCACAACCACCACAGTTAATTTTATATACTCCTGATTTTTTATTTCTGTTTACCTTAGATTTGTTATATTATATATATATATATATATATATATATATATATATATATATATATATAAGGAATGAAGAATTTTCTTGCGGTGAAAAGTACAAATGACAAAAACACAATTATCGGTATAGCCCGCAACTCAATTGGAAGCAGCCGTTTGCACGTGTTTCGAGCTTTTTGGCTCTCCTCAGAACGGCGTAGCCAAGTTCAAGTTGTACGAACCTGGAGATGGAATCCACAACAAAAGAACACACCTGCAAAGGAAGTCTCCACTGCTAGGCTTCCACGTGAACTCTCCGGGTTTGGAGATTTGGTCAACGTACGCTGTTCTGAGGAGAGCCAATAAGCACGAAACAAGTGTCAACGGCTGCTTCCAATTGAGTTGCGGGCTATACCGATAATTGTGTTTTTGTCATTTTTACTTTTCACCGCAAGAAAATTCTTCATTCCTTATTTACTTAGTCGGTTGAAGACTCCGTAAAGGATAAATAGTCGCCACATTGGCGATACGTTGACCAAATCTCCAAACCCGGAGAGTATATATATATTGTATATATATATATATATATATATATATATATATATATATATATATATATATATATATATATATATATATATATATATTATATATATATATATATATATATATATATATATATATATATATATATATATATATATATATATATATATATATATATATATATATATATATATATATATATATATATATATAAAACAAGTCTGAGGTCAACAAAAATAAAAAATCAGGAGTATATAAAATTAACTGTGGTAGTTGTGATAAGTTTTATATTGGTAGAACGTTTAGAAGTTTTCAAATAAGAATTTCTGAACATAAACGTAGCTTTGATAATCAGAAGACAGATTCACATTACGCAAATCATTTGATTAATGAAAATCATATATTCAGTTCCGATTTTGAAATTTTGAATACTGCAAACAAGGGAATGAAGCTTAATTTGTTAGAATCCCTTCAAATTATTGAATAAAAATATTCTGGCAACCTGAACAGACAAATCGATCATACCTCTAGCCCCCTTCTCAATCTTTTCAAAATTACTTAGTTTACTATGCAGTAGTTCAGTATGAATTGATCCCTTCTACCTGTTATCTAACCTGTTTTCTCTGTAGCCATAATTTAAGTTAACCTATTGTATGTATTCAAGAAATGTCATTAGTCTGCACGTAGCATTTGGAAAAGGTGAATCTCATCGAAACGTACGTCATGCAGTATTCTTTTTAATATATGTGTAAATCTTTGTTTAACAATTGTTTCATTGAAATTATAATAGAAATGACTCTATTGATAACAAAATTAGATAAATTACATTCTGATTGAAGTTATTGAACATATATTGTTATACGTTTAAAAGTCTCAAGAGGAAATTGAAGAATTTTCCTACAGATACAGATAAATACCAAAAATATGAATAAGTTATCTGGATGACAACATCCTACAAAGGACCCAAATCATTGTATTCGATAAGAAAAAAAATGCTACTACTGAATGTGAAAGATGTTCTCGATCTTCCTAATTTGAAATTTCCTAGGGCATAATATCTATTGAAACAGTAACAAGCAGTAGGGAGAGTTGTAATTTTTATTTTATTGGATTGAATCAATCAATTTGCTCTACACGTATCCTAGAGTTCTAACCTTATTGTGAAGAACTCACAATTTCTAAGTTCTGGAAAATGAGTTAGTTATCTCAAACATTTTTCGTAATTATGAAAAATTTTCCATTACCAGTGGAATTCAGATCATTCTATTTGTAAGAATACCTTGTGATAATTTCGAGCAAAAAGAAATGTCAATAAATGAAAGTTAAATGAAAAATAGTTGCCCCTATATCAAATGCAACTGCAGCTCTTTATGACGTGAAAAGCAGTGAAAATAATTTTTCATCACATCAATATATTTCTCATGACATTGAACATTCAAAATTCTTGAGAATGAGGCCTCAATGCTACATTTCAGTTCATTTTTGGTCTTCCTAAATTATTGCTTGGCAAATCGAATTATCCAGTGTGAAATTCAATTATATATTTGATTTTTCTATATCGATTTAACAGCACTGCTCTTGAAGATGAAAATATCAAATGAAATCCCCAGACTTCTTTCCACTGCTAAAGTCAACAATATTCTTGCATCAGTGACTGCGTCCGTTTCAATGAAAATATTACACAGAAAGAGTAAGAAACGAAATATAAAATAATCGTGAACCTCACAACAATTGCTTTCAATTCAATTACCTAATTGCAATTAGAAAATTTCACTCTGGATTCTCTCTCATAACAAGACAATTAACTCTATTGCTCTAATTCACTGAAAGCTAATTGCAAAAATGATTGTATATCATTTCACCTGGTGACAGAAGGATAACACTGATGATTGAACAAAGCTACGGTTGGGTAAACTCCAACTCCGATATAGTTTATTTTAGATCCCTTAAATCGGTGACTGGAAGGATGAATTTTCTCATATACTTCGTGTGCATTGAACTGCAGCATTTGAAGATTGAAAAGCAACACTGCTCCGACTTTGAGTTCCATTTCTGTTGGTATAACTGCAATGAAAAAATAGATATAAATACATATTATATATTGTAGCAGACTCGCAGTCTCAATTCTTATGAATTCTATTCGCTTGAGAAGTCGTATTTTCGCGCTGCTATTTCGATTTTATTTTCTCGTTCCGTCAATAAATGACGGCGAATGCAGGTTTATTCAATATCAAATAGTGACACGCTTTCTTTGGATTCGTTCGGTGCCTGAAAAAAAAAGTTATTCGACGAAATATCACAAATATTTCAATATTGCTTCATGAATGAATCGAGCGGATAAATTTATATTATGTATAAACATATTGTATTCAAACTGACTGGCATTTCCAACTGAAAGTTTCTGGACTACATTTTTTGGCGGCCTTCATAAGCCTCTTATCAAGTTTCACAGGTCACTCAGTTCATGTCAATTGAATTAACTCATTGAGCGGGCATATATATATATATATATATATATATATATATATATATATATATATATATATATATATATATATATATACATATATATGAAAATTTTAGTTCGTCTGCTTCTGAATATATATGGAATGTTGAAGAGACAAAAACCTCCTTTTCTTTCTTTAGCTGTTGCAGATTGTGAGACCTCTGCTTCAGAGGTAAAACCTCCTTCTTCAGCCTAAAAGTTAATTGAAAATAACTAGTAGAGTCAATATTGATATAATGTTACACATATCACTGTTATTTTCAATCAACTTTTAGGCTGAAGAAGGAGGATTTACCTCTGAAACGTCTCACAGTATTATGTATTATTAAAACGCAATAAAATCTGCAACAGCTAAAGAAAGAAAAGGAGGTTTTCGTCTCTTCAACATTTATATATATATATATATATATATATATATATATATATATATATATATATATATATATATATACAATTTATAATTTCTTCCTTCATTTCTTAGACTTATATACATATATATTTTATTGAAAGGAGTTCTTGGGTTATTAAGTCTATTAGTAACTGCTGGTAACTCTACATTTTATTTACATACAGTTTTTAAGGTTTCGACAAACCAATGTTGTCTTCTTCAGAAAATTTTTCTTCCTCATAACAGCTCTTCTCTGCACATCATAGTGTTACATTCTTTTGAAATTTCATACAATACGATAATAAATATCACAGTCACAAAATAAACTTTTTAAATCAAACTGAATCGTCAGGTAGGTACGGTGAATTAAAAATACTATTAATGAGCGATTTTTAAGAGATGATTTGTTTTTTGTCAAACTGCATCGAATTGTGCGTGTGTGGCTGTTGAACATTCAATAAGATATATATATATATATATATATATATATATATATATATATATATATATATATATATATATATATATATATATATATATATATATATATATATATAAGAAAATACATACAAATTAATCAAGAGAATGTTATAGTAGAGCTAGATATGTGAACGTGTACGATATAATAATAATGTAACTATATAATATTTATATTATATTATAATATAATATAATTATATAATGTAACATATATGATATAATGTTACTATACCTACGGGTATAGGAGATATGTGAAATTTCGATGCTTGGTGTGTCTATAATCTGGGAGGTGTTTTCTACTGATTCCCATAGATGGAATAGCGGAGTATTCATAACTCTACGGTCTTCCACTTGGAGTCACAAGAAGATGCTTGGGGTTTGAAGTCGTTGCCTCACTTCGATGGACGTGGTGCGACTGACGAGTTCCTTGCAGAATGAAACATATATTTCTCGCACTTCCATCAGGTGTGGCATCTATTTCAATATTTCTCTTATCCCTTGCAGGATAATGGAGACATCACATATTACACGTTCACATATCTAGCTCTACTATAATCTCTCTTGATTAATTTGAATTTTTCGAATGAATGTTCTAGTGTTCATTTTCTTTAATATTTCATTCAGTGCCATAAGCACAAAAAATTTCATTTCTATATCTATATATTTATATACTAGCTGACCCGGTGAACTCTGTTCCGCCTCAATAAATAAGCAGATTTTGGAATTTATTTAGTTGAATTGTTTATTAGAAAATATAAATAAAAAAATTGAATACATTAATCATAAATTATTGTTTCCGTATTTTGGTGCATAGGTTGCACTCTTCAGTCAAGTACCTTGTGATACAGGACATTTTTTGTTTTATCATCAGGCGCAGAAACAAACAACGCAGATGATAAATATATAGATCTATATCTATATATTTATATACTAGCTGACCCGGTGAACTCTGTTCCGCCTCAATAAATAAGCAGATTTTGGAATTTATTTAGTTGAATTGTTTATTAGAAAATATAAATAAAAAAATTGAGTACATTAATCATAAATTATTGTTCCCGTATTTTGGTGCATAGGTTGCACTGTTCAGTCAAGTACCTTGTGATACAGGACATTTTTTGTTTTATCATCAGGCGCAAAAACAAACAACGCAGATGGTCTTCCGACCCGTGAACATGCCACACATATTCGACCATGGAAAAAACATGGATATTCTTGATTCAAACCACAAACTTTCAAGGATTGGCCTTGTGATTTGTTGATGGTCATGGCGAATGCAAGCCGGATCGGAAATTGAAGTCTTTTAAATACAAACGGCATATCGTTTAGGATCATTGGGATCCTCTGAATGAGAACTTCATCACCTTCGAATTTTCCTTTGAGCATCGTCGCGTAAATTACATTGTTCATCAATTTTCTTACCACCAAACGCGTACCGTTGCACATTTTTGGTTGCTTTATATTTTGAAGCATGGTTACTACGGTGGGTAAATTGTGCGGTGGTAAGCCAGGCACATTCAAGGAGTTTGAAAATTCAATTGGATAGTTGGTGGCTTCATCTGTATTTGTGACGACGTCAATAGATTTTAATGAATGCATTGTTCAAATGATCTTATTCTGAATTATGTAGTTCAGATCATCTTTATTCTAAGAAGCTAAATTGCTCGCTCACTCAACCATTCAATAGTTTTGTAGTTAGAAATAATGTTTGGAAATACATTGTTGATAACTTCGTCTTTTGATGAGACAAAGTTTAAGAAATTATTTGGAAATGATATCAATCCTCTCTATTCGTCGACAGGTAATCGACTTTTACCGAAAATCAGTAATTGCTCAGAGAAATCTTCAGCAGATGTATCGTTCAGCAATGGAACTCCGATGTTTGTTGTCAGCTGCAGTATCTTCACATAGCGCCATAGATTCGACGATTTGAGGCAAGCGTTTATTTCGTCGGCAGCCGTAGATCTTGGAATTACTGGCAGTGTTTGGCGGAAATCGCCAGACAGCAAAATCATTGCTCATCCAAAACATCTCGAGTCATCATCATTGTGTAAATCTTTCAAATGTTCACGAGTGCTTCAAATGCACGATTATGTGCCATTGTGCATTCGTCCCAGATGATAATTTTCGATGCTGATAAAACTTTGGCCTTTGCTGAGTTTTTTGCAATATTACATGTTCGTTCTTCTATAGTTTGAAGATTCAACGGTAATTGTCGGTTTTAATATTTAATAGTGTTGGCGTTCACTTGATGTAAATCCATTATAATTGAATTTAAACTTAAATTCAAACACTTCAACTTTTGATTTACACTTTATTTACTACATATCATGAAGCGTTTCGTCGATTTTTTTTGCTCATTTGTTTGGTCGTATTATTCTGTAAGCATCTGAAGAAGTCGTTTGTAACGACGAAACGCGTCATGCTATGTAGTAAATAAAGTGTAAATCATAAGTTCAAGTGTTTGAATTTAAGTTAATATTCAACGGTTTTAATGCTGAATGAGCATTAAACATTTCTAACAATGTGGCTGCTATTCCAGAAGAAGCAACTGCAACCGCTATGTTTGATCTCGCACGAACAGTGGCTAAAACTACTGACATGTGGAATATCTTAGCAGTTCCACCAGGGGCATCTAGGAAATATAAATCACCATTTCTATCATCAATTGCCTTCATTAATGTATCATAAACTTCCTTTTGTTGGGAATTCAACAGGAGTACATTCGTTTGAACTACTAAATCTAATTCCTGGTGATCATATTTACGTTCCCGATCCAATTCTCGATAAAATGCGTCTAATTCATTTCACGATTTTGTGCTGGCATTCCTAACCTGACTAATAAACTACCGCACATGAGGTAACACATGTCTTCGAACAACAGTAAAGCCCGATTATGTATCTCCTTCATCTCAAGATCGTGATTTCTGGAACTGACACGAATTTGATGTAAAATATCTTCTGACATATTACTGACGTTTTATCTCAAGTCACACGGGAACGTTGTAGAATGGAACAAACAGTATCCTTTGTCTGTCTCCTGGCTCTAACCTACGTCCTCACGAATTTTCAGCCAAATCGGTACAGACGTTCTTGAGTTATAAATAGTGTAAATAACACGACTTTCTATATATATATATATATATATATATATATATATATATATATATATATATATATATATATATATATATATATATATATATATATATATATATATATATATATATATATATATATATATATATATATATATATATATATATATATATATATATATATATAATTCGTTCAGTTTTCTTGTGCTTTGCTCAATAACATGAGTGAGGAGGTTTCTTGGGAATGAGCACAGTTTAAAATTGATGGAATAATTGTTCATTTTACATATGTTTCAGCTCTAGGCCTTTTTCAAGAATATTACAGGTTCATGTTAGTTGGAAATTGACTTCAATTTCACAAATCTTTCGTAAAACTGATAAGTGCGAGAAAGAACAATTATTCCATTAATTTTAAACTGTGCTCATTCCCAAGAAACCTTCACAATTATGGTATATATATACCATATATATATATATATATATATATATATATATATATATATATATATATATATATATATATATATATATAAATAAATGAAAGTGAACATTGTCGTGTCGATATATCCCGCAAATTGGTAACAGCCGTTGACATGTGTTTCGAGCTTATAGGCTCTCCTCAGAACAGCCTAGTCAAGTTCAAGATGTACGAACCTGGAGATGGAAAAACAAAAAAAAAAGAAATACAGACAACCTCTGAAGGAAGTCGCCACATTTTAGACTACCGCATTTTATTTCTCCGGATTGGGAGATTTGGAAATTGCTTCGACCATGAGGTGACTATTTATCCTGACTTGAGTGGTAAAAATTCGATCATAAATGGCCTCATTTAATTTTTTTGGAATTTATTAGGGTTTTTTCTTCAAAGACTTCACCTCTATATCTTCATTGTTTCATAATTTTCTATGAGCGTTCGATCAAGATGCATGTCACGAATTAGAAATACTCTTCTATTTATAGGTAAGTGCACATGAAATCAATTTCAATGTTTTTTTCCTTTTACATCTAATGGGATTGTAGAGAATATAATCATTGAAGCCTATAGTCAAGAAATAACGTATATTTTGACCATAGAGTAAGTCTATGTTGTGTTTTGTGTGTGTCATTCAAATTCAGAGTGTGTTATTTTATGTTTCGAGTATATTTTTATGTGTGTGTGAGTATTTCTGATGCATTTTATATAAAGAAAGTACCACATGCACTTCTGCATATGAAATTGACCTGTTTCAAATTTCACGTGCAGCTGGTGTTTTCTTGAAAAGAAATACGAAGAAGGCTTTCGCTTCACATTTTTAATAGACTGTAATAACTGAATATATGACGTACATTCTCTGCTTCATACATTTTTAATGTTTTGCTGACCATTCAATAAGTTGCAAAATATCGTTCGAAATATAAAGAAATTCATAACTCATTTGAAGGCTACAAATCTGACATTTTCAACTCAAAACAAACCTGAATCATTCGTGAAATTGAAGTATCCAGTTTTCTGTAAACATCTCAACAAAAATGCTGCCATTGTAGTTCTCATAAAAAAATCCTTCGAACCTCTCTTCTCACTGTTAGTGCACAATTTGAAAATGGGCTCTTCCTGTCGGTTTTCGCATATATTCAGCTGCTCTTCCAAGTCATGTTGAGTGACCATTCTCAATGCCAAAAAAGACAGGACACTTAATCCTGAACCATGAAGTAAGTCCATAATTTTGCATTCATATTTGTGATAGGATGCGAGAGCTTGATCTTTACATTGTGTACTGCAGAACGCCACGTTCGAGCAAGTTGGGCACCAAATGGGAGCAATCAACCTGAAATATGAGTAAATATATTTATAAGTGACACATTACATTCAGTCGCTATACAGATGTCTCACCGAGAAACAGTACTAATTGACAAAAAAACTGTCCAAAGGGGAATTTGAAAATTTAATAATTTATATTAATTTATTTAATATATATTATTGACTTTAATATATTAAATATATTAAAGTCGACGAGGACACTCCAGCTGAAATAGTTAGGAGTTGATGAAGTTATACCGGATGTAAGCATGAACTTGCTTCTTTCACATAGAAACGTATGAACATATTCGTATATTTGAATTTCAAACATTTTTTGATAAAGACCCTGATTTCGAACAGTTTGTGTTGTATTCTTCAAGTCTTAATTTTATGCAAGACGTTTCAAGAAACTCATGTAGTAATAAATTCTTTCCTATGGAGAAGTTTTACGTATTTATAATTTTAAATACCAATTCGATATGAGAAGCAGTCATTTTGAGGTAGTCTGAAGAAATTTTAGTAAATTATTATAATTTTTTCAGGATTCGAAGCAAAAATCGCAAAAATTGAGAAGTTCTAAGCTCTGTTCTATCAAATGGAGCCTCATAAATCTTAAAAATTTATACCATTCAGCAATGAAATGAGATTGGACTACTGATAGGTTTTACATATCTGAAACGGTCTACTCTTTCAAATATTGGCAATGAATAATTCGCATATGAGAATTTAATCGAAAAGTTTTAGTTGGATCACTTATATTGGGTAGCTATGACGGCAATGATAATTGAAAACTGTCATTCCGATGCTTTCACTAACGTGTTGAAAATTGAAAATGATAATTCCGGCGCTTTTCAAGCGGCGCTACAAATGAAAAATATTCAAATTCTTTCTTTATTTATGGAGGATGGGAGAAAGTGATATCAATCGCTTCCAACGCAAACGAAAACCTTCATATAATGCCAATACAGAAATTATTGAAACTTTTTGAAATATTTAATAATCGTCACAATGTTAAAAACTTTTTGTTAAATGTTAACTTAACATTTTGTTAAAAATGTTAAGTTCTTTCCGATCCAATCTGCATTTTATGATGTGAAAGAATTTTTAGAGTGTAAGTTTTGAGACTGATGTCATTTTACTACGTTTATAACTGATAATTTTAAGTATGATGATGTTTTTTTATTTATGTTTGAATGTTTCACACTATTGTGTGTCGACGAGTGCAAACAATGTGTAAACTTTACAATGTAAAGCATGAAATAAATATTATTATTATTAATGACAGTTTTCATTTGCCACCATAGCTAACTGCATATGGCTCGAAGTTTTCGATGAAATTCTCGTGAAAAAACCATTCACTTACACATAGTTACAAAAGGGAACACTTTGAATTTATACATCAAACATATACCCATATATTTCCTCGTTGAATGAGATAAACTCTCCGAATTTTCGAGGATCCTGCACACCTCATCTCAATTTCATTTTTGTTGTGATTTATTGAACCCCCCTCGTATTATTTTTTACCGAAAAGATTCGAAACTATCTTCAAACAACACTTTCCCAGATCCAAAACGATTGCATTCAGGTATAGGACTTCTTACACAAAGTCTTGTTGAAATTCAATTGAAATATGTGAAAATATATGGAACGTTCTATTCGAAACAAGTAAGTTGACTCCTACTTTCGGTACTATCAGCAAGTGTTAACCTGTAACTAATCAGCCAATCTGCCTCCGTCGCCTCTCACGAAAACACAATTTTTATGGAGAGCGATTTAATTCCCAATGTGGCTTCCAGTATTGAGAAGTGTTATTGAGCAAAAATATTGATATACAAATCAATTCAACTCTTCATAAGGTTTTTAGTTTTTTTGGTGATCAAACTAGAAACCTATATGTTGAAAGTGTGAAAGTTCACTGAATCATGGTATATTTTAATTATATTGTAACCGATACTGCTACATTTACCAAATGCTAGCTCTTTACGTCAATCCTCCCGCTTCAGTCGATATATATGTATATATATATATATATATATATATATATATATATATATATATATATATATATATTTATATATATATATATATATATATATATATATATATATATATATATATATATATATATATATATATATATATATATATATATTTGAAAATATATGTCATATGAAATTATGAATTCTAAAATGCTAGGGTGTTCTAAAACCCTATGTTTTTCCCTTTTTCGTTTTGAAAAGGAAAACCAAAAAATGGTTTTCCGTTTTTTGTTAGATGACTTATGGAAAATGGAATATTTCAAGCTAGCTTGAGGTTGAGTAAATCTCTGATTTCTCTGGCAATACACTAATTCATGGAATTATTATAATATTGAATATATAATTTGCTATGATAACTAAGACGGAAACATAACCCATTTAGAAGAAAGTGATGAAATTTATACGTGAAATGATAACTGTGTGGTAGTTCATTTCAAACTGAATGAAGATTTAAATCAAACTCTAGGCTTAATGTTTCACATATGTATTAAATAATAAAATAATATTACCAAGTGAAGTCGACATGTTTCGAGCGGTTAGCTTATGTTTGAGCCGAGAGTTCGATTGGAATTTTCATTAAATTCTGTTGTCCCCTTTTTTGTGCGTTGGATGTATCAGCGTAGATTGCTTCTGGAAGAATCGTTGCGCCTCTAGAAACGTAATTTTTGTTAAAGTACACTTATGTTAGCGTGTAGACCCTTTGGAGCTTGGTAATCTTTGGTAACTTTGTTCTATAATTCTTCGGGTCTTAAGATCGATTCCAAATTCTTACATGATTTTAAAAAGAGTTTCGCGGTCTACCGAATCATATGCTCTCTTGAAATCAATGAATATGATCAGTGCGTTTCTACATTTCCTTATCTGCAATATCATCCATGAAGTTCAGATCTGTTCACCACATGATCGACTTTTTCTGAATCCAGCCTGATATTCTCGAATTAGTGGATCCTCTTGGTGTGCTACTGTGTTTAGGAGTGCTTTAAAAGGTATTTTGTGAGCAACCGGGAGTAAGGAACTTCTGCTGTTATTATTGCTTTCCATGTTGTCCCTTTTTTTGTGCATTGGATGTATCAGCGTAGATTGCTTCTGGAAAAATCGTTGCGCTTCTAGAAACGCACTTTTTTTATAGTACACAAATGTTAGCTTGTAGGCCCTTTGGAGCTTGGTAATTCTCTGTTCATTAGCGATTCGGTTTAAATCTGAGGACTGTATAATTTCTCCGAGGTATTTAAAATGGCCGACTTGCAGAAGTTCACCATGTTTTCTTAAGAGAAGATTTATTTTTTGGTTTTCCTTCCATGTATTTGGTTAAATCGTTTATAACTCAGTTTTCTGCGCAATTTCATGTAGTTCTTCTACGGCTAGAATGGCTTCAGTTCTGTTGTTTGTGATGATAACAATATCGCCTGCAAATGCAAAACATTTGACATCTATTATGAAGTTCCTATTCCCTAAAGATTTTTTCTAAAACCATAATGAAAAGGATTTGCAAAAGTCCGTCCCCATGCCGCACGCCGGTTTTGATTTCAAAGGTTTCTGTTACTTCGCCCAGGAATTCTACTTTGTAAGTTGTACGTGTAAGCGTTTTTTCTATAACTTTTCGGGTCTTTCGATCCATCCCAAATTCTTTCATGATTTTAAAATGGGTTTCGCGGTCTACCGAATCATCTGCTTTCTTGAAGTCAATGAATGTGATCACTGTATTTCTACATTTCATCATATGTAATATCATCGATAAAGTCCATATATTTTCAGCACACGATCGACCTTTTCTGAATCTAGCCTAGTATTCCTCAATTAACGGATCCGCCTAGTGTTTTACTCTGTTTAGGAGTGCATTAGAAAGTAGTTCGTGAACAACTGGGAGTAATGAAATTCCTCTGTAATTATTGTATCCATTTTCTCCCTTTTTGTGCAATGAATGTATCAGCCCGAATTTCCAATCCTCTGGTATCTGTTACCTCCTCCTGAATTCTGATATTAAATGATGATGTTTTTGTGTCAAAATAAGATCGTTCAATTTCCAGAGTTCCGCAATAATCCCATCTTCTCCTGCTACTTTGTTATTTTTGAGTTGCTTGATAATTGCCGTAATCGCTTCAATATCAGGAGCTTGCAAGTCTGTTGCGTAAACAACGAAGAGGAAAACTTAAGTTTTTCTTGAGTTGGATTGCAGTTGAAATGGTGAAAGCAACTCTGTCGAACCGACAGAGTTGCTTGCAGTTGAGCTACTAGTGACCCCCCCCCCCATTATATATCACCAATAACATTGCGTCCTTCGCGAAACGCAAGGTTAGGCCTAAAAAATGTTACATTTCATTGAACTAAACATTAGACGGTGCAAAAGATATGTCAGTATGCTCAGGAACATAATATGAATAATATGAAGTAGCCATATTCGAATTAGTCAGATATCAATATGAGTCAAGTTTTTAGAAGTCAACTGTAAAGGTAATTTGAATGTAATGGCAAAAAAAGATTAAAATAATAGTCAAAATCATCATGAGAGTAGAAAATATTATTAACTGTTGATATAGTTTATTAAACGAAAGCAAAACGTTGAAAAAAGTATATATAGTGTACTATACAAACCGTTCCAAACAGTTTTGACAATGACTACCAAACATTTTTGGAATCAGGCAAGCAGCTTCTGGTTTTTCTACTACTAAGGTATCACCAGTTTTAATATCTCCTTCAGACACAATATGCCTTCCGAATGTAGATGTACTTCTAACTTTCAGTTTATCGATTGCATTGGGAAGAACTGCACTCGGTTTTCCTGATATCTTTGGTAGTTCTGCAAAATGGAAGATAGTTATAACTTATGTCTGTTGAACTTCTCTTCCTATCAATTTGAAAAAAATTACTTCAATGTTCCTTTCAAATTCACACATCTTGGTGAAATAATATTTGCTTAAGTCTTAATTGGAGAGTTTTAGGGGGCTGAATTCAGAGGTGTATTTTCAGAATGTTCAGATACAACTGTGTATAATTGACTTTGAAGATCTCGTTCTCATACAAAAATCAATTGCAAAAACATCAATTAAAATTCAGAGAAATATAATTACACTTTTTTCTGTTCGAAGATTTAATTTCATTAAAGTCCTATTTCTATTTGTGAATCGAATGAAAGAACTTTGAAAACGAAGGGTTAATTAATAGGCAGATTGAAGAATAAAAATATTGATATGATCACACCTTTTTTCTTCTTCAGAGTCCTGAATTTTGCAGTCGAACTTGTTTCGTTGAGATATCTTTTAAATAATAATTCCTCATTTTCATTCAGTAACTTTTTCGCTACTTGAAATGATATATCGGCTTTCTTATCTTCATCCAAGGCTTTATAACAAATTGCCAGTCTGAAATATGCTTCACCTTTAAAAATATCTGGTAAACCTTCCCTTAAAGCCAATAGAATATCAGTGCAAGCGTAATTAATTTTCTCAATTTCCATGAGCACTTTTGATCTTCCTATTAGAGCAAGAGAGAGAGAATTTCCATTGTCTGTTTCCATATTTTCTCCTACGAAGAAACAATAATTTAGAAAATTTCATTTTTGGTGATCAAGTTACTGCAAAATTGGGAAATCCTAGAGTTTTTATTAATAATAATGCATATAATCAGATTTTGATGGCTCCGTCCTTACTACGGCTACATAATTATCAATTAAGAAGGAAAACGAAACTTTCACTTTCTTACTTCATTCATTATCACAATTTCAAAAATATAACTGCGATTGTACTTTCGTTACTTCCTCCCTTTTCAATCCATTTTTCAGCAATTTGTGCTGAAATCTCAAGTGATCAGTCCTCAAATTGCCGGAAGATGACTGAAGTAATATTCGTAATTATATTCTAAAGATATAATTATAATAGGAAACGTGATAAACTGAACTTCCACTTCTCGAACAGATATTCAAATGAAAGGTCTAAATAATAAGTGAAATTATGAAACCATATGTATAAATTTTCAGTGAAGACAGACTCGCCGGTGCATAATTATAATGACCTGCAAGCGTTTGAACTTCTCAGTTAATGTGTTATTAATATAACACGAAAAATGCTCATCGATTGAATAATTCGACGATTTGGTTTTTTCTTCCTACTATTTTCTGAAGTATGTAGGGTATGAGAGAGTTTGTGTGAAATTGTCATTCGAAACTGAACTAAGCAGATAGTGAAATATGAGTCCTGTATTTTTAATAATTATGGAAAAGTTTAACAAGCCTCTTCAGATGATTTGGTTGAAAAAAAGTTCATCTTTTCGTGAACCAGATGTACTTGATTTGATTCCCATATTCCCAGATCCCAGAGAACCTATATACGTTTGTACGTTTATATGAATTCAGTGAATTATCCAATTCATGATCGTGGAGACTGATCTTGATATAGGAGAAATGATGCCACCATTAACATTGAGCGTAGTCTGCAAGCACAGGCGACTTAGAACGTGATAATAACGTTCCAAGACCCACTACAGTGAATCGAAATATATATTATAGATAGATTGCCGACAGAAAAATTCAAGGGATTAACATAACCAACAGAGGATTGTTTGTTATGATGAAATAGGTAATGAGTAAACAAATAAAGAGGACCACTGTCAATATAACTACCAACATGTTACGTATTGCATAGAAGAACTTACAAATAATAATAAAACTCAACTGGAGAAAACTGTGAAAAAGAAGTAAAAACATTGCGAAAAAAAAATGAACAAATAAACTGAAGAAACGACTGATATTCATTCAATATTTCAAGCTATATATGCATATATTAAGTTATACATAAAATGAGAGGTAATAATGAATACTTTATATTAGAAAGACAACCTATAATTATTTGCAGATCTGTTCGGACCACAAAATACACATCAAATTCGGTCATAGAGGTGGGGATTTCCAAATTATCAGAGATTTAACAGCGGGGAGTGGTTTAGGTCTAACTGGTCATTGAGAATATTGTATTTATCGGATTTTTGAAGTTTATTTACTTCCATGGCTTCCAGGTAGTTCATTTTCAACCTTTTTCACAGTAATGAGAATATTAGGTTTTAAACAACGTGAGATCTTATGTCCTGTCGACTCCAGATCTTCCCGAAAAGCAGATTGTCCGTTTTTTACGTGTTCCTTCAGCCTAGTTTCAAAACATCTTCCGGTCTGGTCAACATATGACGACTTACATTCTTCACAGTCCAATCTATAAATACCAGACTTCTTCATTGGTTCGGATTTGGACAATTTGTTATTAAATATCATTCTATTCAATCTGCTGTGACTTTAAAGAAGAGGAGACGTGTGTATAAGGGATACACAAATATCTTAATTCATTTTTATCATTATTATTATTGATGTAGTGTGGCCTATATAAAAGTATATTGATGAAGCGTTTCTTCTTTTTTATAATTAGGGTAGTGATTATTTTCAGTGGAAACTGATTTTTCATACCTATCGTACGAATCACATTTAATTCTCCCCTAAGGTCTTGTGTTGATAAGGGAATCGAAAAAGCCCTATGAATCATTGAATTGAGAGAGGCGATTCGATGGCTTATTGGACTTAACGAATTGAAATTTAGAATGTAAATAGTCATATGTTGGCCTGACCGGAAGATGTTTTGAAACTACGCTGAAAGAACCCCTAAAAAACGGACAATATGCTTTTCGGGAACATCTAGAGTCGACAGGACATAAGATCTCACGTTGTTTTGAACCTAATATTCTCAATTACTGTGAAAAAGGTATGAAAATGAACTACCTGGAAGCCATGGGAACAAATAAACTTCAAAACTCTTATAAATAGAATCTTTTCAATGACCAGTTAGACCCAAACCACTCCCCGCTGTTAAATCTCTGATAATTTGGAAACCCCCACCTCTATGACCGAATTCGAGGTGTATTCTGTGGTCCGAACAGATCTGCAAATAATTAAAGGTTGTCATTCATATATGTATTCATTCTTGATAATGCCGTAAAAGGCGAAACTAGTCGAATAAAGAATTGTTCACTCAGTGATTTTTCGACAAGTATTCATTATTACCTCTCATTTAAATATTAACTATCACAGAGTTGATTCATCGTCCATTGAATTTATTATACATAAAAACATGAGAATAAATACGTAAAATGGGAAGGTGAAGGAAAACAGAAAGAATTAGGCCGACATTAATTTATTTACTTCATACTAATATGAATTAAAAAAATATATTCCATAAACAATAGAAATAATAGAAATGAAGCTAAAATGCCGAAAATCACTGAAGACTTTTCGAAGGCAACAATACAATGACGACAAGAAATAACAAGAAACAACCAAACAAAGTAAGAAGGACTGACTGATCTTTCTAGTCAGTGATTATATCCTTCTAGTCAGTAAAAATCAGTCAGTGATTTTCAGACAAGTTTTTATTATTACTTCTCATTTGAATATGAACTATCACAGAGTAGATTCATCGTCCATTGAATTTATTAAAGTAGGAAGGAAACTAAGCTTACATCAAAAATGGTAATTCGGCGAATGTGAGGAATACAAAGGTCGAAAGAAAGAAGAATTTTTCATCATCTCAGAACGTTGAAATACCATTCTGAGAGATGAGAGGGAATCCATCCTGAGGGATGGAAAACGATCAATCATTATCGCACTACCTGACATACCAAAGATAGAACATTATTGTACATAAGGCAAATTAATGTCTATTGTTTTTGGAAAAAATAATCCATTCAATGAACAATGGGAAATATTCAAGACCGGAAGAAGTGAAAACAAATATCATTTCACAAAAAGAACAGACTAAACAGGTGAATGCCACAATGCCACCAACAGGTCACCAGCAGGTAATAGACGGTATCCCATTAATGCAAGCAACTCACTAAACCTTTAAGACATACAAATTCGAAAAGATCGAGACATACATTCAATATTGTTACGTTCAACAACAATTATGAAAACATAAGCATATTTACTAACACTAGAAGAATATTACAAACTATTATCCCGGACATTATAGCCTTTAGCTTCATAAGAAGAGCAGATGAGAAAACGCCAGAATGCGACAAATATATAGCTATTCTAATATAAGTACCTAAATACTGCCAGAGTAGCAAGGATTCATACTGAAAGAACATTTGAAAAGCGAAATAATCAAGTTCCACGGATAATCTTAAGGCAATACAACATATCAAAGTGTCTTTTTATGAGCAACCCACCTGAAATTATACACTTGGATCAATGTTTATACGAAAAATAATACATTCTGAAGCAAAAAAGATACAATAATATCCATGATATGAAAAGGAAAAAGTCGAAAATGGAAAGGACATGTTTGAAAAATTCGTATAAACCGTTATCTCAGAACGTCTTAGTTGAGTTGGATGTAAAAAAATTATATCCGAAAATTGTGGCAAGCTTCAGGGAAAACTCATGCAGGACTGAGCTAAATATTTAGTTTGATTAGTTCCAAAATACTTTGTTGTGGCTCAGGAGATTACGATAAGATTAGTGAGTTTTGTGAAGAAATGCTTGAATAAAAATTGGCTCTTCATATTTGAAAAAATCGTATTGATACACCAATACTTGAGAAAAGTACCAAGTAATGATATTTGGACGATTAAAGAGAAAAATACACGTCATCTTTCATCACAATATTTGTTGTATAACGACTGCAGTTTTGTGTTTTACCGCAATTTCAAGCAAAACAACAATGTGTATTTTTCTCCATATAACTATGCATTATCACAAAGTTGTAATGGACGTTTCTTGTCGACTCAGATCAGGCAGTAAAACACAAGGATAATCCAAAAATAAAAATATTATTTATTATTTACAATTCAAATATATATACAAAATAATAATTAAACCAAAAATATATTCTACTAACGAAGTTTTCCGTGGATAACCAGCAACGGTGCCTAGACCATACGATTCACATAAGCTCTCACCTTCGACTGTTCGAAGGCGCCCCTCGCTGCTTCGCCGACCACCTACGTGGGTCAAACCACGATCTGCAAAGAAAATGACGTCGCCCGAAGTCAAAACCGCCGGACGGACCAGTGAGGGACACGGAAATGAGCCGATCAACACTCGGCACACAGAGAAGTGCTTCGGAGTCAACACCTCCGAGAGAACCAGAGAAGGACCGATCAATACTCGGTCCCAAGGAAAAGTCCTTCGGAGTCAACACCTCCAGGATAACAGGAAAGGAAGGCTAGAGAAAGCTGATAAACACCCAGTTACCAGGGAAGAGTTCTCTGAAGACAACACCTTCAGTAAACTGCGTTTTAACGATCTTTTAATTTGAATGAGGTCCAAAATTTCATACACCTCTTCATCTAATTTTTTTGCTTTTTCTCTACTGCTTTGTGAGAAGTTTTATTCGAAGCTTACTACTGACTTGGAAGCACCAGCCTCTCCTAAGGATTCAGCTTTGGTTGAGAGCTCCAAAGAGTTCCCCTTTCTCCGTTTGCATGTTTGACTATTTTCTTGTCCCGATTTTTTTTTCCATTGCATTGATGAATGATGGTCTTTTATCTGTTTTTCTGGTTTTTATTTCAGACACTCGTTTTACTTCTTCATTTTCATGTAGTCTCATTTTTTGCAACTTTTTTTCCATTTGTTTATGGGTTTTCTGTTTTTACGTTTCCATTTCTATTTCCTTCATAATTCGTTCGTTCGTCATATACCAGGGGGCTCCTATTGTCGTCCTGATTATTCTGTTCATTGTTCCTTGTAGTGTTTTCTTCCTATAGTTCTCATTTGCGTGCCATATGTCTCCGGCGTATGTTATTGGTAGAGTTATTATGACTTTCATTATCGTTCTCTTGTTATCTATTGACAAGTTATTTTCATTGTGCAGCAGAGGTTATATTTGTCCCTGTAGTCTTTCTGCCTTTTTTCTGTTTTCTTCGATTTGTCTGTTGTTGTTAGAGAGTTCATCGAGTATAACATCCAGATACTTTGCTTCTTTTTGCCATTTTATTTGTTTCTCTGCTACTCCTATCATTTCTGGTAGTTAAGCAGATCTTCTTCCCTTCTGATCAAAATGACTGAGACTGTTTTTGTTGTATTTATTTCGATTTTCCATTTCTTGTAGTACATCTTTAGTGTTGTCATGTTCATAATCCATGAGATTTCGAACAGATTTTCTACTCACAATAAATAATTAAACCGAATTAGATGTGAGAAGTTAGTAGAGCAGTCGAGATGAAGCCCTTGTTGTGAGATCCTCGGAGCCTCCCAGTATGTTCAGAATCTTGAAGATTTTGAACAGATTTATATAGTAAGAATAGGAAAATATTTCATAATAATACATCAGGCAATAAGTAAGTAGGTTAAAGCAACTATTGCGAATATGATGGGTTCACCATACTCGCATGAGTGTGATGAACTTCATTTTAGCGAGTAAGCAATTTTTATTTTATGTATAAGTACGTTAATATTTTCTTAATGAAATGAGTTCTACATCAGTCGTCAACTCATTTACCTGACAAGGAGTAGGCAGATTGAGGCCTACCGTCAGTACCGAAACCCTTTCATGCCAATTTCCAGGAATCGGGAGAATTGGGCCCTAAATTGCTTGTCCATCAGTCGGCAACTAATCAACCCTCTGACAAGGAGTAGGCAGATTGAGGCCTTGTCAGTGGGACATTTCCTTGAAGGGAAATAGCACTCCACATTTTTATACATGTTCTGTCGAGCTACAGTTGAACCACTACAAGACTAGCAACCAATACAACCATCCGCGTCTATCAAGGGGCAGTCATACATGAAAGGATCCACAGTCCAGGTCCTTCAACGTTAAAATAAAAGACTATCAACCAAGAGCGCCATCAGCGTCTATCGAGGGGCAGTTACACACGAAGAGATCCACAGTCCAGGTCCTTCAACTAAACTACAAGACGCAACCAAGAGGACTATCAGCGTCTATCGAGGGGCAGTCACACACGGAGAGATCCATAGTCCAGGTCCTTCAATTAAACTACAAGACTAGCAACCAATAAAACCGTCAGCGCCTATCAAGGGGCAGTTATACAAGGAAGGATCCATAGTCCAGGTCCTGCAACGTGAAAATACAAGACTAGCAATCAATAGGACCATCAGCGTCTATCAAGGGGCAGTCAAACACGGAAGGATCTACAGTTCAGGTCCTTCAACGTGAAAATACAAGACTAGTAACCAATAGGACCATCAGCGTCTATCAAGGGGCAATCATACACGGAAGAATCCACAGTCCAGGTCATTTAACGTTGAAACGAATCCAAGCTAAAGTTCATCGATCAAGAGAGCCAGATTGTACACCGCGTGAAATGGGGGAATTTAGTAGAGCCATCGATATGAAGCCCTTGATGATAGATCGTCGGGGCCCCCAGCATGTTCAAAATCTTCGAGATTTCGAACAGATTTTCTATACAGAGTTAATTATAGTACCGAAATAGATGAGAGAAATTAGTACAGCGGTCGAGATGAAGCCCTTGTTGTTAGATCCTCAGAGCCTCCCAGCATGTTCAGAATCTTGAAGATTTTGAACATATTTATATAGTTAGAATAGGAAAATATTTTATAATAATGCATCAGGCAATAAGTAAGTAGGTTACGCAACTATTGCGTATATCATGGGTTCACCATACTCGCATAATTGTGATTAACTTCATTTTAGCGAGTAAGCAGTTTTTATTTTATGTATAAGTGCGTTAATATTTTCTCAATAAAATCAGTTCCACATCAGTAGTCAACTCATTTACCTGACAAGGAGTAACCAAATTGGGGCCTTGTCAGCACCGAAACCCTTTCATACCGATTTCCAGGGATTGGGAGAATTGAATTTAAATTGGTTGTCCAACAGTCGGCAACTAATCACCCCCTGACAAGGAGTAGGCAGATTGAGGCCTTGTCAACAAAGAACCCTTTTATAGCGATTTACAGGAATCGGGAGGATTGGAGCCTACATTAGTTGTCCTTTGGTAGATAATTAATCAACATCTGACAAGGAGTAGGAAGATTGAGGCCTTGTCAGCACAGAACCCCTTTCATACCGATTTCCAGGAATCGGGAGAATTGGGCATTACTAATATTCATACCTTAATAACATTCTTAGATTTATGGTTAGAGATTAGCACCCCATAAATCTAAACATCTCCTGTAGATTCTGATTCTGTTTCTGTTTGATATATAGGTTGCAGTTTCGTCTGCGAATTGCGCTATTCTGCCATTTTTCAATTTTGGTGTATATGTTGAATAGCAGTGGTCCCAGCACCGATTCTTGGGGTACTCCAGCTTTTATTCGTCTTTCTCTTGATTTGTTGTTGCCTATTTTGACTTCGTATGTTCGGTTTTCTAGGTACGACATTATTGTGTTTACAATTTTCCTCGGAAATTGTTTCTTCTTTATCTTGTATATGAGTCCTTGGTGCCAGACTCTATCAAAGGCTTTTTCCATATCAAGGAATAATGCTCCGGTCGGTGTAATCTCCGGATAGATTCAGTTGTTCCTTGATATCTTCTGTTAATCTCGCCAGTTGATAAATTGTTGTGTGCTCCGTTCTGAATCCGAATTGGTGTGTGGAGATTATTCTGTTTTCTTCAGCATGTTTTTTTACTCTTCTGTATATCGATTCCTCTATCAGTTTACTGATGGCTGATAGGAGATTGATAGGTTTGTAGCTGCTCGCTTCATTCCTTGGTTTTCCTCGTTTATGTATCATGATCGTTTCTGATATCTTCCATATCCTCGGGTAATATTCCAGTTTTTTTATCGCATTTCCTATGGATGCTATTTCTTTCTCTATTTCGATTGGTAGGGTTTTAAGCGAATTATTCGTTATTCCATCTCTTCCTGGTGCTTTTCGTGTTTTCAGATATCTTATGTTTTCTTGTACTTCTTCTTGTGTTTTTTTACTACTTCTTCTACGTTATCTTCTTTTTCGATCTATATTTGAATTTGTTTCGTCGTCTCCGTTGCCTTCGTTTAGTTCGAATGGCTCTTCTAGCAATTTTGCAAAGGTTTCCACTTTTTCTGCGTCCATTATCGCCTTTTCCATTCCTAGTTTTATGAGTGGAATATTTCTTCTGTTAGTTTTCCCTGTTACTGTCTTGGCCATCTGCCAAATGGATTTGTTTTCCGTTTCTAGGGTCTCAAGTTTTTCATTCCATTTTTCGTTGTTGTGTTCTCTTGATTCTTTCTTGATTGGGTTGGTGAGCGAGTTTGCATAGTCCTGATAAATTTTTTCTTCGCTTTTTTTTCTCTGCTAATAGTGTTCTTATGTATTGGGGTACGTCTTTTATTCGAGTTCATTGTTTTTGTTTTGGTACTTTTTTCTCGAGCTGTTTTGATTCTTCTTTCCTGATATAGTATTGCCTCTTCCAGCTGTTGGTAGTAGTTTATTATTAGGTTTTTACCTTCAATGTTTTCTTTAAAGCTTTTCCAGTTTGTTACTCTTCTTGTTGTGTTCTCTATGTTTATTGTAGTTTCCAGTTTCAATGTCACTGTACAGTGGTCTGAAGATAGATCCATCCTGCTTTCTATTTCGAAAATCCATCTGATATTTTTCATCAGTGCCATGTCCAATATGTCCGTGGTTCCTACTTTTGCACTGACGTGTTGTATGTTCTTTTGGTGGCTAGGATTATGCCATTTTCTTCTATTATTCTTGAGAGTTTCTTTCCGCTTGTTCGAAACTCTTCAGTTCTAGTCCGTCTGTCAACGCTAACGTTGATGTCTCCCGCTGCTATCATTCTAAAAAACTGCGTTCTAAGCGTGCACCTGATTTTATATCCATCGGTCCCTATTCTCGTTACTCCTTCACTTCGTACGTAGGTACGGTAGGGATCCGCGCAGTGTTCTCTTGTTTATCTTACATTTTGCTCTTGCACGTTCTTCCACCGTTACAAAGTACCGGACCATCTATACAATATTCATATTTGGAAGAGTGTGATCACCGTTTACTCTCAGGTCTCATTTTAATCAATAGATTCGAAAGACAGTAATGATATCGAAGAAGTGTGTTTAGACTGAAAACTCAGTTATATTGCTCATGTGATACTTGATTCCATTGCTATATATATATATATATATATATATAGTTCAAAGATTCACAATTCAATATATATATATGTATATATATATATATATATTCTATATATATATATATATATATATATTATATATATATATATATATATATATATATATATATATATATATATATATATATATATATATATATATATATATATATATATACGTACTTTTAACATTGGGTCTACCCAATGAAAGAATTATACTACGCAAATGCGAGGACTGATGGTAAACGAATGGCTATCTACACAAAACGGTGAACGTTGCGGAGAATATAATTCAATTATATATACAGTTATCAGTAATTTACAGTTATCAGTAATTCAATAAGTAAAAGTTATTGAACCTGATTGACTTTCCATAAACCTCAAAATCATTTGAGGGATTTGCAATAAAAAATGAAAGATTTCGACATATTGATAAACGTAAACAATTAATAACTTTATTGCAGGTAATAAGTAATGAAAATTGTTATTGATACCTTAATTATTAGCTTCAATGCAGTTATTATGTAGTTACAATATATTTATTATCAATTCAATTTTTTCAATATGAGAAAAATGGAATTGCTAAAAGCTATTATGTCAAATTTATATTATGAATGAAACGTATATTTATTTTCAGCTAAAATTATTCATTGACAAAATTCCCTGATATAGTTCCTTCGAAACAATTTTCTTCAACAAATCGGAACTTGAGATAAATATTGGGATTTTGTTGACACGCCACTCAGAGAAAAAAGATGAGCCAAAAATACGATACAATCAAGAGCGTTGAATAAAATGAAGTATAAATGTTTTCCAAGTAACTACAAAATTACGAGAACCACAACCATTTTTCTGGGGCTATTATAAAATTTAATTCGTCGGAACGAATTGAGAAACTGCTGCATGAACTTTATTGATGATATAAATGTTTTCCCGAAAACTTTTAGAGAACATTTGAAAAAATTTACTATAAGCAAAAAGTGAGGGAGCTTTACCCAGAAGGTATTACCTTCTGAAAAATTTCATCTACCTAAAGAACATTACGAAATCAATTCTGAAGATATAATTAGTGGCTTACTTGCTGCGAATCCACAAATGTATGAAGATCAATTTCGTATGTATGTTTTCACATATCGTTAGAGAGTTGGTTGAAATTTTTTGATTTGAAAAGTTGCAAATGCCTACCCCTCAATTTATTTGAAAATTTTTTCTAACAGCGTTACATTTCATTGGTTTTAACTGCTATAGATTGTCTACCATCGATTAGATTGAATAAAAATTCAAGTCAAACTGCAAGTTGACAGAATCACAATACAATGTGAGATTAACGAATAACTTAATGGTTTATATTTAACTATTACGCCACAAAATACATCGAATTAAAGTTAGAGTTAAAGGATACTTATCCTAGGTAAAATAATAATTTTCTACAAAATATTTCATTTGGTGGTTCCATACCTGCTCCATGTGCTTAATTCAATTAAAGTAAGGGAATTATCATATTAAAATTGCAACTAGTGAAAATTTCGACTTTTATAGGATATAAAATGTAATTAGAATAAGGAAAATAACTAAATAGAAGTAAATAAGCTGGCATACGAAGAGGTATAAAAATCTCGAATGTAATATTCATAGTATATTGAGGTTGCAACAATAAATGTGAAATAAGTGAATATGTTCATGTCGAAAAGTGAGCTCCTTCAATTACAAATACAAATAAGATATTCAACTCATCTTTTTTTTCTATTCCTAACCACGCTGTAAGTGTTCTTCCCCGTAGAAGGAAACAAAGGTGTAGATGAAACAAGAAGTGAATGCTTTAATGGAAATGCTTGAGCAATATATTTCTGTTTGTGGGTTTGTTGATCTCAAAACAATCAGGAAATTACAGAACTATTAATATTGTGATTCAAATTAAAAAAAGAAATAATGTCATAATATTCGGAAAAAATATGTGAGTGGAAAATCAACGATACCAACATAATGGAACAAAAAATGGGATTATAAATCTACTATAAATCATAAATTATTATAATTTACTTTATTTGAATTAATTTCAGTAATTAAGTAGGGTAAGTTGTTAATATAAATTCATTCATCATTTCAATTCAACTTAGTTCATTTTACATCCATTACGACGGCTAAAGTACTCAATTGTAGGATGAATAAACAAATAAATAAAAATGAAGAAAGAATAAATGAAAAAGAAGTAGTGGCATTAATTTTGAATTGTTCCAGGTACATTGAAATTTAGGTTAATTTTTGTTGAGATAGCTTATCAGCAATGTTTATCAAATTCTCTGAATCAATGCTGGGGATGTAATTGATTCTATATACTTATTCATAATAAATACTCGTGCTAACAGCCATCGTGACTGAGAACATGCAATGTAACCCGGTTATAACTGAAAAGTTCTGATCCATGTCTTTCAAATTATTGGTTTTATGAGGTAATTTGGCCACGTTTTATTCGGTAGATTTTATATTGTATTAACTGTATTGCTGATTATTTTAGCTGCTCTTTTTCATGTATGGGAAATGGCATATCCGTTTTATTCAATCCAAAATTTTTCTAACAATTTGCTGTAACAGTAAGCTGTGGAGTGTGTTCTATAAACTTCAATCCTTTCAACACTTCAAACTTCAAAGTGTTAATTAACTTGAATTGGTTAATAGCCTAGTTCGCTTTAAAAAATGGCATACTTTCAGAACAGAATAAAATAAAATGCGGATCTAAAGAAATTTTATACTGTGATTCTTTCATATAAAAAGTGCGACTTTTCTGCTTTTGTTTTCTATAAAAATATATCCAAGCTACCTAGGGTATCTATTTTCACCCTCTCACAGAATTTCTATCACCAGATTTGCATTGTATGGAGCGATCACTGGAATCGAATTTCAAAATATATTTTTGCATATCGTATGTTCAAATTGTGATAAATACACCCAAAGATTGTTCATTCTGGACTGATCTCTATTCATAGAACAGAGTTTTGAGGAATTCCTTAGTTTGTGATAGTTGAAATATCATAATTTATCAAGGATGATTAAAAATTTTATACGTAACGTTTCCTGAAAAATAGATATTTCAAAATATTGAGCGAATCGGATCATTTTTATATATAGATATTACAGAGGAGGAAATGTCTTTGTCAAGGACATTGACTTCAAGAAATCATATGATTCGGTAGACCGCGAAACCCTTTTTAAAATCGTGAGAAAATTTGGGATTGATGGAACGACCTGAAAAATTATAGAACATACACTTACAGGTAGAACTTCCATGGTAAAATTCATGGGCGAAGTATCAGATCCATTTGCAATCAAAACCGTTGTTCGGCAGAGGGACTGACTTTTGCCAATCTTTTTCAATATTGTTTTAGAAAAGATCATTAAGGAACGGGAATTCAATCGGTAATGCCCTTCACTTGATACAAGGGCATACAAGTGGTTATCAAAAACGAATATCGAATAAATGTCAAATATCACACCATTGCAGACGATATTGCTATCATCACAGACAACAGAACTGAAGCCATTCTGGCCGTTGAAAAACCACATGGAATTGCGCAGAAAACCGGGTTACAAGTTTCTTATGATAAAACCGAATACATGGAAAGAAAACCAAGAAATAAATTTTCTCTTATCACAAAACAAGGTGAAATTCTACAAGTCCATATACATATATATATATATATATATATATATATATATATATATATATATATATATATATATATATATATATATATATATATATATAAATCTTATATACCTCAGAGAAGTTATAGATTCCTCAGGGTTTAAACTGAATCGCTAATGACCAGAGAATCCAAAGGGCCTACAAGTTAACATGGGTGTACTGTAACAAAAAGTGTATTCTTCCAGAAGCAATCTAGGCAGCTAAAACAATGGTTATTGACTTTCATTCAAGAATTAAAGAAATAGAAGAAAAAGAACGAAAAATTCTCAAATAGATTTACGGACCAATCAATAGAAAGGCATTTTGACGAAAAGACATCAGAATGAACTTTATCAAAAGACAAATATGACAACAGAAGAATATGTATATACATCAATATGTATAAAAAATCTCGGAAATCGCACAAAATGTCGCTATAAAATCGCACATGTGAAGTTTCAGCAAAAATCATATCGTTAACCTGGAATAAAATGGAGAGATGAACGTAAGAAGGAGCATTCAGAGAGGATGAAGCGTTTTTGGGAGGCAAAAAGATGATGCAAAAGTCCTAATTGCTAATTCGAGTTCAGTCGCTCTCCTCATGGGAAAAAATCGCAATAGTGAACTTGAATTAGCAATTAGGACTTCTGCATCATCTTTTTGCCTCCCAAAAATGCTCCATCCTCTCTGAATGCTCCTTCTTCCGTTCATCTCTCCATTTTATTCCAGGTTGACGATATGATTTTTACTCAAACTTCAATTCGATAAGCCCAGCTACAATTCCTGAGTTCTGTTTGATGTTTTGCGTTCTTTCACTTGTGTTGACAGTTGACAGAGAGTTTTGCACTTGACACTCTGTGATCCTTAGTGACGTTTGTCTGTGTTTCCTGACAGTTCGGTATCTTTAACATATGATTGTTGTGACGCCTGATTTTATTTTATATATTTTATATTGCGTTTTTAATGAGATTATCTGGTTCTCTAAGTTCTAAAATTTGTTTTACCATCTATTTTCACTGCTGCGTACAGTCTGGCTACATCTTCAGCCTAGTTAACCGTAAGATGTAATTTTTTGGTTAAAACACTTTGTTTTACACTTATTTATTTTTCAGAGTCCTGATGAAGAATGTAAACATGTTCGAAATATAGACAAGGTTAATATATTGGTTGTGTATCAATTATAGTGGCCCTACTTTTGCCGAGAACTCATCATTTTTTAATAATTAATATTATACGGCAATACTCCTTATTTATCGTATATATATATATATATATATATATATATATATATATATATATATATATATATATATATATATATATATATATATATATATATATATATATATATATATATATATATATATATATATATATATATATATATATATATATGTTGAAGATGAACATAAATCTGATAATTCGTTCGATTTATTCGGTTGTTTGATAGAAATATATTTTCATGAAAGCGTTTATAAAATTTACATATAGAGATTTTTTAAAGGAATATCATAGTTTCACCTGTTGTCTGGGACCTCAAAACACTTTGACTATAAAGGGCCAAAGACCTCATAATGTTATCTTCCCTAAGTGCCGCTTCCGCTTCTTTCCTACAATTATAAGCTACTTCTGAAGATTTCTTTCTGTATAGTTCTTGTATATTGGAGAAGACTTCGGATATCATGTTTCTAACCTGAAACATAACCATTGACAGGATCGTAATATCATCACTTACTGGAAAAAAAGAACATAGCGAACTTGAAGTGCCTAATTACTCACAAAAAATGCGAAGGGAAAGACAGAGCAGAGAACAGATACATTTAAAATCCATAGATTCGAAAGTCTACATAGCATGTATACGCTATAAAGATCAAAAAAGATTTAGGTAATAAGGTAATTAAATTATTATTCAGTTGTTACATTATTCAATCTGAATACTCTTATAACGAAAACAAGCTAATATCATCTATAATATTTCTCACTGTATTACTTGACATGAGCATTAGATCTTTGGAAGAGCGTGTCACGATGAAAATTGAATATATTTATTTGTGAAAAAATGTTATGACATTAAACGTGATGTTTACTCCAACCTCCTTTTCGTGAGGAAATCATTTGTTTTAATTTTTTGAAAATAATTTTATGATGATTTATATATATATATATATATATATATATATATATATATATATATATATATATATATATATATATATATATATATATATATATATATATATATATATATATATATATATATATATATATATATATATATATATATATATATATATATATTAGTAAAAGATTGTTGGGTTATCGGCGATTTAGGCAATTAAATTAATACAAGACTAGTCGTCAGTAATTCTATATTTCGAACTCAGTTTCAGTTCTTCATCAGGAATGCTGGGATTTTCACAAGATGTTAAATAACTATAAGTGGTAGTGAAAAATACCTACATCTGACATAAGTTGTTAAACTAACAAAAAACAATACAGAAGTCATCCAATGATAATTAAATATGACTGCAGTGAAATTGTTCCAGAATAAGTATAACCATGTAAACATGAATAATATAATAGTGACGTTTTTCATGACATAGGTTACTCTTTGAATGACACATAAGTTGCGGCGTTCCCTGTACGTGATGACAAAAGTCTGAGCGTTGGTCTTAGCCATTATTAATTATGCCAGTCTCATCTAAAGAGAGTAAATAGCTGTGTATAGAACTAAGACTCTCAATGTCCGTTCTTTTATTAATGTTGTTGGGGATGTTATTAATGAAACACATCTCCAAGAATATACTTTTGTTATAATTTGTTTCCATTGAGAGAACTCTTGGTTGGCTGAGGTCAAAGTTATGGTTAAACAATCTTTTACTAATGTTCACTACCACGGCTACACTCCTCAGATATTTATATATATATATATATATATATATATATATATATATATATATATATATATATATATATATATATATATATATATATATATATATATATATATATATATATATATATATAACTAATTTTATATTTTATGTATTTTGTTGTATTTACAATTTTCTTGAATAATCTTGTCATATTTTATTATGCATTTATTCGAATCAAAAAAATACTCACAGGTTCATATTCATACAAAATTTCCAATCTCTCCTTATCTTCCTTCATTTTACCGAATCGCTTCTCAATCCATTTTTTTCCAGCGATTTCCAATAAATTATCAGCAAATGTTAAAAAAAATCCCTCACTCTCTGATTGCAGGGTCTTTTCGCCACATCTTGCACTATAATCATTATCATTCAATATTTCACACATATTGAATGAAATAAAACATGTATGTATGCTACATGTGCGTTATTAGAGAAATTCATCTGACTGTTCCCAATCCCAGTAAAAATAGATCTTAGGTAGTATAAATAGCTTTGTGATATGTTGAAACAGCAGAAATCACTTCATTAGATTCAAGTACGCGCTTTTCATTCATATTTAACGAAACATAACTGATTTACCAAATCAATATATGTACTTATATATATATATATATATATATATATATATATATATATATATATATATATATATATATATAAATGATTGTTTCACGACTGTAGATATGTATTTACAGTGTTCAACTGGAATTGCAGTCCAGGACAGGAATATGAGTTACCTCTTTAGTACTTTCCAAGCTTTCGAATTTGAAAAATGAAAATAAACGGGATTCGAATTTCGTTTATTTTCATTTTCAGGGTTGAAATTGTACAATATTAGCAGTTTATGTAACAAGAAACCATTGGAAATTATCATTACAAATACTGTAAAGTTATTCCGAAGGTACATTTCTTCTTTGAATTTCGAAACTAAGTATTCTCAAATATATTGGTTTCAAATATCATTGAATTTTACGTAAAATTGAGCAATGGAGTTGGATTTGGCGTACCTCAGGGTACGGTCTTAATTCACAGATGATTTTACTCTTAAAAATATGCAGACTATGACAGAATGGATCAATAGAAACTCAGCAGCAATAAGCGAATGGCTAAGCGTTAAAATTTCATCGCTGAATGTAAAAAAAATCTAAATAGTTTTGAGTACAAAAGAAATTCTGAAGGTAACAGTAAACAAAATATCACTAATAAAATCGAAACCAGAACATTTAAAAGGCAAAAGTGGTTGCATATTCAAGCATTAAGTATGTTAGATGAGAAATTGAATTTCAATATCACGTCGTTTTCATATCGTATAAGATCTCCAATAAAATCTTTCTGAAAAGAATTGGAAAAAATCTGACGACCTTTGTGAAGTTATTGCTCTTTAAGTCAATAATAATGCCATACTTTGAACATTGTTCTACCTTGCTATTTGGAATGGGCAAAGAAAAATCTCAGCAGCTACAAAAATTGCAGAATACAGCTATGCGAACAATTTCGAAATGTAATAGATACACTCCAATCGAAAGCAGATTACTCAGATCTGCTGTCAGTTAAACAGAATATACGTTATGCTGCATATATATTCATATTCAAAATTAAAAACGAATTGCTCCTGAATAGAGTAAAAAAAATTAACACATGACACACGCTACACATCACTGACATGTGTCAGTGATGTACAGAATTCAATGCATTTAATGAATTGCCTAGTTCCATAAAAACAATCAGTGAACTTGAAGTATTTAAGCGTAAATCAGCTTAGGTCGTTTCAAACAAATATTTGTTGATAATAAATATTGAACGTACATGTATACATGAGTTTCGAAATAGCTATTGCTAAATAAATATTATTACTATTATCCCCAGTTTCAAGCCTAACTATTTCAAACTGCCTCATAGGGGAACATTTATTAAACTTATATCAGGTATTAAAGGTCTATTTTAGCAGTCTCCATGGCAGCGACGTTCATGGCGTTGATTTCCATTATGTCGTAAAAAGGTCCAGCAATCCTCAGAACCGATTTCTGTAATTTCCTGTAGAGATGTTCGCCGAGACCTAGTTCTCTGATATTTTTCAGGAGATTTTTCGGGATTATACCAATGGATATCAAGCTAATTGAAGCAGTACTAACCACGTTCACGTGCCTTTGTATCTAAATTCACACTTCAAGTGCTCGATATTTCGCAATTTTTCAGCATTCTTCTCTATTATATCTATTATATTACATTTAGAATGCCAACTTCGCTAAATGTAGTTTTCCTTGCTCTTCTGTCAACTAGGACCAGGTCAGACCTATTCTGTGGAACTTATTTTTTGATCACTCAAGTCTAATCTGGTCATTCTCCAAAAACATTGACCAAGGAATGTATTCGTAGAAAAGCACCTTTTCCTTTTGTAGAAAATATAATTTCAATGCCAGATCTTGATACACAATCTTTGCTACGGTCTCATGTCTTTCATTGTTGTCCGTTGTAACGAATATTTGACATCCGCCTGTTACATGTTGGATTGCCTCTGATAATTTGCATCAGTATGGCAACTGTCGTTCCTTCAATGATGTGTTCCAGGTAATTGCTGATTTAAATAACCTGATCTTGAATAGCTAGGAGTGTGCCCTCAGCTTTGGGAATCACTCTCCCCGAGACCAACCAGTAGTTCGTCGCTTTTTGTCGACATTTTCCTTCGTGGTCTCATAAATGTGCTTTTCGTTCAAGGATTAGATTTTTCTCTCCAACTCTGTAGCTTTGCGTTATTGAAATGATGATGATACTTTGTAGCCGGCCTTCACTCAGTTTCAGTAGTCATCAATTTGGCAGATCACTCTATGCAAAACAGACTTCCTGAGAAAATAGTCACGTAGATTACCTATTTGCTGGTCCAACAAATGACCGATGGCTTCCAATCCTCTACCGACTTCATGTCTTGGTAAAGCAGTCCTTCCAACTGCGCCTTTTGAGTGGTGGTTATTAAACTACTTAAGCAATGTTCTGATCTTTCGCTGAACGTTTTCAACATTAGTACTGCTTCTCTATACTATTCCGAATGAGTAAATAAAAACTGATTCGGCGTAAGTTTTGATTGTTTTGAACACATGTTTACTGTCAAGTTTTATTTTCAGTAAGTCTCTCACTCTTTTCTTGAATTCAGTTGATATTTCTTCTTCCAATAAACGATAATCGATTCTTTCTGATTGCTTCATTCTCAAGTATTTATAGGTGTTTCCATCTTGCACTGACTCGATGTGGTCTTCATCTTGCATTTGAAATTCCTTCTATTGTATTTTGCCTCTCCTAACACTGAAGGTACGGCACTTATCCAGACCAAACTGTATTTTCATATCCGTAGAAAATTCATCTACAATATCATGCATTGGCTGCAATTGTTCAATGGTACTGATTACTAGCTTCAGGTCCTCCATATATAATAGATCATGGATTCCAAAACTCATTTTGTCTACTGCACACTTTGAGAATAAACTATATTTTAGTGCCTCAATTTTTTCACCTAATTCAAAATCACTATAACATTAAATTAAGTTAATTGATTATCGTGAGCTATATTAGCCAAGATGAAACATTCATTCTGAACGAGACTCGCAAGAGTTAACTTGAGACTGAGCACAATAGATAGTACACAATGGTGCTCAGGTCTCGAGTTAACTCTTACGGGCTACACCTGCCAATGATAATGATTATTGAAACGCAACTTTATAGTATTCCGACAGAGTATCTCTTATTTAAAATAACACAAACATAATTGTTTCTCATATAAAAACTAATGTGAAGGATGAATCTGATGCTGTTTAATAAGTTTGTTGATATCAGGCTCAAATTTATCAAAGAACAGCCGCAAGTCACCACATGAAAAACATGCATAAACTCGTTTATTTCTTTCGACTCTAAACCGTTATTCAGCAGAAGCTTGTTAAAAGATGATTGCCCACAATCTATTATCTACGAAAATTACTTATCTAGGAATACTTATAATTATTAAAATGCGAAAGTGTTTCTATTGCCTTTTTATTTCTTTGTTTGTGTCTACATTCATTTCGACACGGAGCGACATTGACATGAGTTTGTTTTTATTTATGTAATAAAACAGCATATACTTGAACTGCACGGAGAGAAATATCGAACCGAATTTCAGTAATCTCTGAATTAATATTGGTTGATGTTCACAAGTTGTAGTCGAGAGCTCAGTCGGTGCCTTAGAGTCTTCCTAGCTAGATCAAATTACAAATCGCTCGCCAAGCCTCTACACTACATTATTTTCTGGGTCTTTTACCGCCCCCCTTTAAGCCTGTAGTGCCCAAAAGGGGGCGTTATCACCCGCTTTTGGAAAGATTGTAATAGATGATTAACTCTGATGGCTGCCGTGTTATTATATTGTTGTATATCCGTTGTTAGTAAAACTCAATCTCCGCGATAGAGGATCCATTGCCCAGAAGAACCAAAGAGGACTCAGGGAGTCTCCCTGAAATAAGTCCCTCAATACTAATATGGCATCTGTCGATATATAACAGTTGACTCCATTTCGGTGTTTTGTGGTCTTCCACGTAGACATAACATGCTCCGAGAACTTAATTAAAGGAGGGTTAATTGTGTGGTTTTTCATTACCTAAATCAGAAATTTCATTTTTCTTGCGATAAATGTATGCTATAAGCACAATCTTCTTCTTGGAGTTCGCCTAGTTCCAGTTCACTGAGTCCATAATGAGTTGTTTCTTACAATCCATATCGTTTTTTGTGTATATACCGATAATAAAATAATAGCGACCGAAATAATGATATTATTTCGGTCGCAGTGTTCATAGATCGTGTATATTTATATATATATATATATATATATACATATTTTAAAATTGATTTATTGCCTGCTTAAGATAGATTACTTTGAATGTTTTTAGCAATAACAGGCTTCTTTCAATATGAAAAACTCTATTCTCGTTGACGTTTCGTTGTTTATCACAACTTTGTCAGAACTATATATATATATATATATATATATATATATATATATATATATATATATATATATATATATACACAGGTATTAAGATAAAAGATAAGAGACTTACGGTATGAACCTGAAATTTTTGTGACAGCCGTTTACATATGTTTCAAGCTTATTGGCTCTCGTCAGAACGGCGTAGTTCAAGTTTTAGATGTACAAATTTTTGTGTTGCGTTTTGTGATTTTTCTCGTTATAATTAACATCCAAGTTTGAACATCTAAAACTTGAACTACGCCGTTCTGACGAGAGCCAACAAGCTTGAAACATATGTAAACTGCTGTCACAAAAATTTCAGGTTCATACCTTAAGTCTCTTATCCTATATATATATATATATATATATATATATATATATATATATATATATATATATATATATATATATATATATATATATATATATATATATATATATATATATATATATATATATATATATATATATATATATATATATATATATATATATATATATATATATATATATATATATATATATATATATATATATATATATATATATATAGTAAATACTGAGACTCTTAATCGAAATATCGAAATATTTCAAATAAAACTCTCAGGGAGCTGTCTACACAAATGTTGTCAACGAGAACGAACCCATCACATTCGAGAGTGAATATTGAGAGCGTTTCGAAAAATTCATCGATCTTGTTGAATGATAATAGGATACAATTGTTTCATCATTATTATGAATCATCAGTCCATATTTAATCTATCAATCAAGAATCGATGACTTTCAAAACGAACATAGGTCCCATACCGAATTAAGAGAAGTTCTAGAGAGTGAAATACTCACGTAGGCTCCCTCTATCGGCGAAAGGACGTATAAACACTCCCTAGCGTTCAAGATTCCTACTCATGACAACAAGAGTGCGAGTGGAAGGCTTTGTAGATATTTCATTCGAACACAACAGAAAATTGTCTGAAATGTGTACGAATGATCCCATGCCTAATCGCTCCAGATCACGCCCAGGCGGGCAAAAGTGTAGCTAGTTCAAAGATTCACAGGTAATTCAATACTAGTAAATACTGAGACTCTTAATCGAAATATCGAAATATTTCAAATAAAACTCTCAGGGAGCTGTCTACACAAATGTTGTCAACGAGAACGAACCCATCACTTTCGAGAGTGAATATTAAGAGCGTTTCGAAAAATTCATCGATCTTGTTGAATGATAATAGGATACAATTGTTTCATCATTATTATGAATCATCAGTCCATATTTAATCTATCAATCAAGAATCGATGACTTTCAAAACGAACATAGGTCCCATACCAAATTAAGAGAAGTTCTAGAGAGTGAAATACTCACGTAGGCTCCCTCTATCGGCGAAAGGACGTATAAACACTCCCTAGCGTTCAAGATTCCTACTCATGACAACAAGAGTGCGAGTGGAAGGCTTTGTAGATACTTCATTCGAACACAACAGAAAATTGTCTGAAATGTGTACGAATGATCCCATGCCTAATCGCTCCAGATCACGCCCAGGCGGGCAAAAGTGTAGCTAGTTCAAAGATTCACAGGTAATTCAATACTAGTAAATACTGAGACTCTTAATCGAAATATCGAAATATTTCAAATAAAACTCTCAGGGAGCTGTCTACACAAATGTTGTCAACGAGAACGAACCCATCACTTTCGAGAGTGAATATTAAGAGCGTTTCGAAAAATTCATCGATCTTGTTGAATGATAATAGGATACAATTGTTTCATCATTATTATGAATCATCAGTCCATATTTAATCTATCAATCAAGAATCGATGACTTTCAAAACGAACATAGGTCCCATACCAAATTAAGAGAAGTTCTAGAGAGTGAAATACTCACGTAGGCTCCCTCTATCGGCGAAAGGACGTATAAACACTCCCTAGCGTTCAAGATTCCTACTCATGACAACAAGAGTGCGAGTGGAAGGCTTTGTAGATATTTCATTCGAACACAACAGAAAATTGTCTGAAATGATCCCATGCCTAATCGCTCCAGATCACGCCCAGGCGGGCAAAAGTGTAGCTAGTTCAAAGATTCACAGGTAATTCAATACTAGTAAATACTGAGACTCTTAATCGAAATATCGAAATATTTCAAATAAAACTCTCAGGGAGCTGTCTACACAAATGTTGTCAACGAGAACATTCTTGTTTCTTGCCGATTCTTGATTGATAGATTAAATATGGACTGATGATTCATAATAATGATGAAACAATTGTATCCTATTGTCATTCAACAAGATCGATAAATTTTTCGAAACGCTCTTAATATTCACTCTCGAAAGTGATGGGTTCGTTCTCGTTGACAACATTTGTGTAGACAGCTCCCTGAGAGTTTTATTTGAAATATTTCGATATTTCGATTAAGAGTCTCAGTATTTACTAGTATTGAATTACCTGTGAATCTTTGAACTAGCTACACTTTTGCCCGCCTGGGCGTGATCTGGAGCGATTAGGCATGGGATCATTCGTACACATTTCAGACAATTTTCTGTTGTGTTCGAATGAAATATCTACAAAGCCTTTCACTCGCACTCTTGTTGTCATGAGTAGGAATCTTGAACGCTAGGGAGTGTTTATACGTCCTTTCGCCGATAGAGGGAGCCTACGTGAGTATTTCACTCTCTAGAACTTCTCTTAATTTGGTATGGGACCTATGTTCGTTTTGAAAGTCATCGATTCTTGATTGATAGATTAAATATGGACTGATGATTCATAATAATGATGAAACAATTGTATCCTATTATCATTCAACAAGATCGATGAATTTTTCGAAACGCTCTTAATATTCACTCTCGAAAGTGATGGGTTCGTTCTCGTTGACAACATTTGTGTAGACAGCTCCCTGAGAGTTTTATTTGAAATATTTCGATATTTCGATTAAGAGTCTCAGTATTTACTAGTATTGAATTACCTGTGAATCTTTGAACTAGCTACACTTTTGCCCGCCTGGGCGTGATCTGGAGCGATTAGGCATGGGATCATTCGTACACATTTCAGACAATTTTCTGTTGTGTTCGAATGAAATATCTACAAAGCCTTCCACTCGCACTCTTGTTGTCATGAGTAGGAATCTTGAACGCTAGGGAGTGTTTATACGTCCTTTCGCCGATAGAGGGAGCCTACGTGAGTATTTCACTCTCTAGAACTTCTCTTAATTTGGTATGGGACCTATGTTCGTTTTGAAAGTCATCGATTCTTGATTGATAGATTAAATATGGACTGATGATTCATAATAATGATGAAACAATTGTATCCTATTATCATTCAACAAGATCGATGAATTTTTCGAAACGCTCTTAATATTCACTCTCGAAAGTGATGGGTTCGTTCTCGTTGACAACATTTGTGTAGACAGCTCCCTGAGAGTTTTATTTGAAATATTTCGATATTTCGATTAAGAGTCTCAGTATTTACTAGTATTGAATTACCTGTGAATCTTTGAACTATATATATATATATATATATATATATATATATATATATATATATATATATATATATATATATATATATATATATATATATATATATATATATATATATATATATATATATATATATATATATATATATATATAATATATATAATGTTTTTAGCAATAACAGGCTAATTAAAACTATTTTCAATGTTAAATACTTTATTTTCGTTGACGTTCCATTGCATATCACAACTTTGTCAAAACGAATGAATAATTGAATTTTATGATTTACAATAAAGATGATAACTTGAATTTTTTTTATATAACAATTATAAGAAAAAATAACAAAATTTTATCAAGATGGCATAAAAAAAATAAGTTCTCAAAGAACTATAAATTATATGAGTAATCATCACTTTTTCCAGAAAAAAGGAATAATAATTAGTTTTGTAGATCGATCACTAAAATTAAGATCACATCTACGGTATGAAACATTTGAAGAAGTCTGTTCACTTCTCATGAAAAATAATGACCCATATAATTTGATTGACAAAATCATGAAAAACAGAATTCATAAATTATATAATACTTTACAGTCAAAAAAAAGTATATCCAACGAAAATAATTACATTGACCTACCATATATTCCAAGATTGCGTGCAAACATTCCAAAAATATTAAAACCTTATGACTTAATAGCTCATACTGCACAAAATCAAACCAAAAAATATATACCAAGTTGAAAAGTGAAACAATAACTCAGAAAAAAACTCATACTCTATAATATCCCCTGCAATAATTGCAGTGCTATGTAAGACAAATGTCGCAAAATCTTGTAGAAAGAATTAAAGCACATAAATATGCTAAAACTCAAATACCAGCCTCACATAAATATAAAATAACTGAAAAACACGATTTTGATTACAACAATATAAAAATTTCAGCAACTGAGAAAGACAAAAAAAGTAGAGAAGTGTTAGAAATGTTACACATTCGTAGAAACTTGGACAACACAGTAAATGAAAGAACAGACGTAAAATATCTTAAATCCATTTACAACGATTTGATAAATCTTACAAATAATGCTCATATTATAATGAATAAACAACAATCACCAAACATCATATCTCAAAACTCATTCTTTCATAATCTTCCATAAGTTTCACATATGAACCAATCAATATACATATTGAGGTTAACTATATAAAAATCAACTATGTGTAATTATATGTACGTATATATGTACATATATATAAATCACACTCATTGGAATCACCTGGCTTATCATTAGTTTTGCAAAGGTTCCCTCATGGTGAAGAACACTTAAACTTCCGGATCGAATGCTAAGCCAGAAATATTTCTCTGAATACTAAAAAAACAATGAAGCCAATTTGATTTTTTTCAAAAAAATAAGTTTGACATTTTGATTTGGGAAATTCATAAAATTCAATTATTACTTTATGTTAAAAAAATTACAACTTTTCTCTCATAGTTTGTTTTGCCATAAAAGCATTTTTGCTGGAAACACTTGCGTTATAGTTTATATAATTCTCTTTTACAATTCTTAAAAACAAAATTGTATTCCAACGGATCATTTTCTCGAACAAACAAGTCAATTTGAGCAAGATCTGCTCGCCTTAGATCTGATAGATAACTCGTTCGTCGACGTTTGAAGTTTCTTCAAGCTGGACGAGCAACCCTTAAATGCTTGAAGATTTTCATCACAACGATTCATTATGCCTTACAGTGGAACAGTTCATGTTACTTCACTCATAAAATTTCAATGAAAATATGGTGTTTCAATTTGTATTTTTCAACCGAAGTTGGCTCTCAATGGGTTACCTAGATTTAAAACAGTCACACTGTAGAGTGTTGTGAATTTGGAAATTTGAGGCCATCAAAAGATATGAATGAATATTCCATTTACCCTAATATAAAATATAAGGGAGATGGTTTTCAAAAGTTACTTGTAGTCGTGGTCATTTATGCTTACAGCTCCTCAGAGATAAAATTATATGAATATTTGATTGTGTTGGCTTTTACTTGATCCATTATATTTGGATATAAACTGAAATTCGAACACTTTTGATTTACATTCTATTGACAACATAGCATGACGCGTTTTTTCATTACAAGCGACTTCTTCAGATGCTAACAGAATACTGACTAGTCAGTATATTTATAATATTTATTATTTCCCACCTATTACAATTTGGTAGATCCATTAAATATTGTAGTTAATTAGATAGTTCAGGTAAACCTACGTAAATATGTGATTTCGGATTTTGTCTGGAAATGGTGGTCACTAGTTTTCATTTCTATACAAGACGTTTGTCAGCAACGATCTAAACACAACCATCACCTTTCATAGCTTGCAAAGGACTTAAATTGTACGATTACATTTTGCGTAATCAGTTTATATATGAATACCCTTCAGAAAAATATTTTAGTCCTATGCAAAATTACTCAATCAAAATGAGATTAACATTTCTATAGCTTAAATGAATATCAAATACATACAACATACCCAATTAGGGCCATATGAGTTGCCAGATTATTTAAGAGATCTTACATAGCTTGTTAAATATAAACTTAATTTCAAACACTTGAACTTATGATTTACACTTTATTGACTAAATAGCATCACGCGTTTCACCGTTACAAACGACTTCTTCAGATGCTAACAGAATAATGGTCAGTTTATTCTGTTAGCATCTAAAGAAGTTGTTTGTAACGACGAAACGCGTCATGATATGTAGTCAATAAAGTGTAAATAATAAGTTCAAGTGTTTGAATTCACGTTTATATTCAATTATAATGGATTTACATCAAGCACTATTAAATACATAGGTTGTTGTAAATTTTATCGATAAATGATTGTAAATTGTTATCATTAAAAGTATTGAAATGATTATTATCATAACCAAACTATCGTAAGAGATAAGATGAGTGTATTAAGTTATTCAGTACTAAGATGTTTGGGTGTTATCTTGAGCCATTTATTTTGGGCAATTTCCCTTCCTTTTTTTCTGCGAATTCATTTTGTATGCTCAATTTTTGGTGAATGTATTTGTATAAGAACGATAATCATGTTGAAAATGTTTTTCATTGGTTTGTTAGCATTCATTTTAATCAATGAATAATATTATCATTGATATTCCATATTTCGCTCAGATTTCTCCCGCTTTTTCGAAATTCGATGTATTGACTATCAACTGAACTTCTTCAGATTACCAATAATCCTCTCTTTATGTTTTGCCTTGTTGATTGATTACTTCAATTGTTCAATAGTTAACGCAGACAATTTTAAATGTTTGAATACATACAACATACAATATATACAAATAGTTCACTGAACAGAGATTATTCAATATTAACAGAAATTTAATATTTGTGCGATTCAGTTTAAATCAGTTAAATTTCACGCAATTTCAACCTCAGAATTCTAGTGATCTTCACAAACAGCCGTCATTCAAATAAATGACATCTGTCTTTTAGAACTTGAAAATAACTAAGTATAAATGTGAAATGAGCTCCTTTTCTTTGAATATTGATGATAAATCAAAAATAGGTAGGTAATCTTGTAGTTAATAAATGGCCACTCTCTACTAGCATTTCTCTAAATATTCAATAGGAAGTGACAACCGTCCTCATTCCTACAATACTAGATTATCCGGTAAGTTGCTTGGTCATAAAACACCAATTTAAATCATCAAATAGCCAAATTTCAGTAAGAAAATCTATGTCAACACCCAGAAGTTTGGAGCAAGAGCAAGAAGGAAATTTGGTCAAGAATAATAGTGCTAGGTCATTATTTTCGATTTTTCAAAGGGAATCCGAACATTCTTTGGGTGAAGTAGAAGGAGAAGCTAATCCACATTCCAAAACCAACTTTCGTTTCAAATTTCAAAGCAATTCTCTATCGTCATTGAAAGAAAACGAAGAAGACGGGCATTCGGCAGGTTCTTCTAGTCCTGGGGGAAGTACTGCTAGAAAATCCTCAAAATCTATGTATCCTATAAGAAACACACGAAGATCTAGTTTATTATTGGACCCCGCAGATTGTGATGAAAGACCAAACAATAATCAATTGGTACATTGTGAAAATAATAATAACATGGATCCATCGTGTCCAATAGACAATTGTAGACAGCAAAAATACCCCGGATTATTACCTTGTCTCATCGCATTAGGTAATTAAACTAATTAGGTAAAATAACTTGTTATTTTTCGATATACTTGCCCGAAAAGAAAAGAAACTGAAATGCCAAGGTGTAAACTCTTATACGCAAGCTATATTCAATATATTAAAATAAATTAAACTCTTAGCTTAATGTTTCACGATTTATTTAACAATTTGTATAGTCAACATGTTTCGAGCGTTAGCTCATTCTCAAGACTTTCTCATTTCATATTGTTAAATAAATCGTGAAACATTATTTCTCGATTTCAAGTTCAATTAGTTTCAATTTATTTCAATATTCAATTATGTTTCACGAAAAGTTAAGCGAGAATTCAATCTCATTCATATTTAATACAATGCACTCACATATCGCCATAGTATCCTTATTTATCTTCAAATAACTCTCAGTAATAATTTGCCACAATTTCCAAGAGCAGTACATGAACAATTTGAGATATAGTTCATTTTTGTTGCAATAGATACCCCCAGTCACTATGGATTTTAGATATGTTCATATATTTCATAGCATTCAATTTTAATTCATACTATTATGAAGAGTAGATAGAAATTAGTCGATCTCTGTGTATGGAAAGTATCCACCAAATTGTCTGAACCAAATGTGGGGCTGAAGTTAATCAAATCAATTGAAGAAATTATTGATTCAATTCTCTTTAGTTCAGACAATACTCTCCACTTTTCTCGGGGATATTTTTGTTTAATGTGCGATCGTATTACCTATTTATTCTCCCCAAAGATACATGCAAAATGCAATACCATATATTGTAAACAGTTGCGAAATGTTTATTCGCTTCAAATTTTACATAGGTAGATTTTTTTGTCTTTGAGCTCGTTCAAATGAATTTTCATTTTTCTCCAGCAAAGGGCACAAATGATTTTCACAAACCAAATCTTTCTCATCGCCTCATCCTATATATATATATATATATATATATATATATATATATATATATATATATATATATATATATATATATTAGGGTGGGTCAAAAAAATCGATAATTTTTTTTACAAGCTCCTAATTTTAATAGGAAGATCCTCCGCATCGCAGTTTTGTATTTTTTTCTCAGTCCAATAGAAAAAATTCATATCTCTTCATTTATCGATTGAACAGAATAATGTTTCGAGAGAATGTTTTTGGCAATTTAATGCTCTTCAAAAAAGTTGTCATATATTTTTCTCCGTAAACCTCACCATTTGAAAGATATTTAGAATTTAATTTTCATTATTTTAAGACAAATTTCATTTTTGTTTGTGAATTTTATAACTCGACAATAAATGACTTTTACAAAATGCACAATACAAACTTTTGTTGGAAATTAACTGCTCTATAAAAATGGTTTCCTATGTTTTGGCGATGAAATTAACCGTTCAAAAGATATTCATCATCAAACTTTCATATGCACGGATTTTAGAAGTTTTTGATGAGATATTCGAAAAATTTCAATTTAATTCATAAACTTCATATGAATTTCATTTCCTGTCATTAATATAAGTATTATTTGAGTTTTGTTCTCAAAATTATCAGATTTTTTTTTCAATTATTCCAAACATTTTATTTTTAATTATTAGAAATCACGATCCTAGGGAAAATTTCTCCTCTAGAGAATATTCGTTTTATATTCTATTTCATCTGTTTGAATTGCGAACTAGCGCCATCTACTTTTTCCTTCATCGTTATGTTGTCATTGGTTTGTACATATACATACAAAAAACATAAGTGACTTTGTTTCTAAGAAGTCAATGAAACTGTTGGAGCTCTTTGATCTGCCATCTGATTTTTTTGATGAAAATATTGATTTATGATCTACTGATGACAGTTATAATAAAAATAAAGAGTTTTTCGCACAATTAAAAGTTGTTAATGATGTGGCAGAGGGGGTGTCGCATTAGTAAGTGAATATAACCAATGTTCAACAAAAAACAAAGAGCAATTTCAATTTTTATTTCAAGTTGTCAAAGAGCAGCATCAAAAAAATTACCCAACTTGCAACAAAAACTTGTTTGAAAATTTAAATAAAATACTTCTTTATAAATAATTGGACATTGTTTTTCTTTGATATTGAAACATATCATAATATATGTATAATGAAAACTTTGCTTTTTTTATTAATAAATATTCAACTAAACGATAAGTAATGTCCAATTTATTTTTTGAATGGAAACAAATATACTTAAACATAAATAAAAACTTGAAAGATATTTTGAAGTTTCTCAGTTGATAAGAACTAAAATTCGAGTAAATTTTCATTTAAAGTTTGATGATGAATATCTTTTGAACGGTTTATTTCATCGTCAAAACTTAGGAAACCATTATTATAGAGCAGTTAATTTCCAATGAAAGTTTGTATTGCGCATTTTGTTGAAGTCATTTATTGTCGAGTTGTAAAATTCATGAACAAAAATGGAATTCGTCTGAAAATAATCAAAATTGAATCCTTAATATCTTCCAAATGGCAAGGTTTACGGAAAAAATATAGGATACCTTTTTTGTAGAGCATCACATTTCCTGAAAAATTCTCTCGAAACGTTTTTCTGTTCAATCGATAAATGATGAGATATGAATTTTTTTCTATTGGACTGAGAAAAAATACAAAACTGCATGGTGAGAATTTTTTTAAGGTGTAGCAACCCATTTTTCCGTGTCACTTGTAAAAGAAAAATAATCGATTATTTTGACCCACCCTTATATATATATATATATATATATATATATATATATATATATATATATATATATATATATTAATATATATTTCAACATCAATTGAAGAAAGAATTCAACTGTTATTCAACTTTTCGCATTTTTCCAGTTTTATGCCATTGAAAAGCAAAAATGCTAACAAAAATTATGTATTGTGATTGAAAAATGTATTAACAGAGGGTCACCTATAACTGAAATGGTTCAAAAATTCTTTTTGGGCAATTTACAACTTTCGGAATCTTTTTTCAAACTTACAAGGGCAGAATATGCATGTAGTTGATGTAAACTTATTGATAAATTGAACACATTTTCGAAAATTCCAAAAATAATTCCTATATTGTCTACTACACTACAACATTGTTTCGGTATACAATACCTTCATCAATGGATGAAAACTGAGTAAAAAGATGAATAAGGTGTATTATATACTCCTACTAAACTCAGGGTAGAGTAGGGGGGGGGGGTTGTTAACCTTGAGTTTCCCGTTAAGTGCTGATTAATTTTGAGACCTTCCAGGAAGTTGAGTTTTAGATCTATGTCTTTAGTGTGTAGGATCTCGTAATTGTTGTTCAAATTATGTTGGTTATCGATACAGTAGTTTGGGACTGTAAAATCTGATTTTTGTTCTGGTAGCTTTTTAGGATTTTGTATAAAATACTCTACCTGACTGTCCAATGTAGCATTTCCCATATTCACTGGTTAACTTATAGACACCCGAATTTGTTAACCTACACAATCCATCTTAGTTGTTTTTATATAATTCCCTAATATATTGTTTCCTAATATTTGTTCAATTCTCATGAAAGCTATTCTAAATAGTTTAATCCTCTCTTCATGTCGCAAAATTATACAAGATCTAACTAAAATTTCATTTCCAGCGGCACTTATCATTATAGCAATTCCACTTGCGAAAATTTTAGGATGTTTGAAACAAGATATCGGCCAAATCCACAAGGAGGTGCTAGGTTTGAAGGTAAGAAATTTTATGTTTTCTCTTAAGCAAAATTTGCCTCTATTTCAATGTTATCAGTTATTGAAGAATTAATTCCTCGAGAAGCGGCACCGAGTCTTGTCATTCAAATGTTACAAAACGAAAAAATAGAGCTCTCAGTGTTCTAGAGATCGATAATGGCGGGACACGGTGATACAAAAATCGATCAACTAATCTCATGGTGGATCAACATGATGAAATAAAATAGCGCTGAATATGAATTTTCTTCAAGACTTCTATGGCCTTGAAGTTAAAATCTGTCAAAGTTCTCTGATCCGTTTCTGCAGCTCGAAATGCTATAAATTTCATATTTGCAGAATGAACTGAATAAGCCCATTGCCCTTCATTATTTCATTCAGAATTAACTTCAAATATGTACCGTTTGGGAACACTTGCCTACATTGAATATTTTGCTTCTTCCATAATTTTGCGGCTTTGATAGCTACATTCATTTTCTGAGCTCTTGAAAAAAGTTCTACATAATTTTTTAAGTATGTGGTAGTCACTACGTATGTGAAAATACTTACTCACTAAGTATTTTCACTCCCTAAATCTTGCCGTTCGGAAGTAACAAATCTTTATATATTATGTTTCTACATAAATTGCCAGATTGATCAGCACGACCTATCAGGGTTGCAGGTATCAAATGATGCTTAAGTTATTAGTCGAAACATTTGGAGCAAAGGGTGAGTACTAGTCCAGTTAATAACATGAAGAAACTGCGATTACTGATTATACAAAATGTCAAATTATCAGGTAAAAAACAACAGAAATTTCTCATGGTGTAAGGAGGAATTTCTTAAAACGTTGGTATTATGAAAAAAATCTAATGATGACAATGGGGCATTTTTCGAAATCAGTAAGTTTCAGTTATTATATAGATATTCTATTTCAGTAACTGATATCGATTTCTCACTTGTGATATCGAATTCTCACCTAGTGAAGCATATTTAAATATCAATTTAAATTGAACACTTGGCCTAATGTTTCCGGAATGTATTGATCAATAAAAGAAACATAAAATAGAAAAATTGAATAGTCAACATGTTTCCACATCTTGTTGATATAACTTATAGATTTATATAACTTTGCTGTGTTCTTTTTCTGTAGTTAGTTTTGATAAGGGGCGGACCCCTCAAAACATGTTGTTTGTTCAATTTTATTTATTTCATTATTGTTTTATTTTTAAAGAATTCTTGAAACATTTAGACAACTGTTTAATTTGAATTGATATATATTTTTTGATTTAGCTAACTGATTCTATTCTATTTAAAATAGTTACAATATAATTCATATAGACGTTTTACATCCAAACGGTTAGGTATAGAAAGTTGAATTGTACTTTTTGAAATTACTTACGTAAATTGTTCTCATAATTCACAAAACGTAGACAGCTCTGATAGTCCGGAAGTTAAAACGAATATTCGATTCAGAAACAATGCCACGCAATAGCTTCAGTTTATGCTTCAATGTGATTCATATTGAATTTGAAATTACCAAATAATTTTTAAAATATCAAGAAAGGAACTTCGATATTTCGTTAAACTAGAAAACCAATGGAGTTCCGGATAAATTTAACGTTTTTCAAAAAATTTTCGATTTTCAAGTTTTCGATAAAAAGTTTTGGAACGTGTTGAATGGGAATATCATTCAATTGTTTCATCCTTGTCAGGAATTTTCAGTGATGTACATTCAATCATTCAAGTTTGTTCATTACTGAAGTCATTTTCCGAACTAACTAAATATTCACTCCTAAAAGTGATAGGTTATGTTTTTGTTGACAACATTTGTGTAGACAGATCCCTGTGAGTTTCATTTGAAATAATTCGATATTTCGATTGAGAGTATTGACTAACTATGAAGGATTCGTGAAACTCGAAACTAATTATCGAATTTCCGCAAGGTGTGAATAGAAGCGATAAGACAGGTTACCATTCTGACACATTTCAGCTAGAGTTTTGGGGTGTTTGAATGGCATGTCTACAAAGCCCCTATCTACTATCGTGGATATTATCACGAAAACATGATCTAGAATGCTCTAGAAAGTTTATGCCGTTCTTCGATAGATAAAGCTCACGTGATTGAATGGTTCACGAATGAGTGTTCTCCTCATTCTGAAGATGGGACCTGGAAGCGTTTAAAAAACTATTGAATCTTGATTAGATGTATAACACTGAGGATCGCTAATAAGGATGAAATAATTGTATGGTATTTTCTTTCAACAAGTTCAATGATTTTTCAATTTTGAATCGCTCTTGATATTCACTTAATATTCGAAGATGTTCGATTACGTTCTCGTTAAGAAAATTCATGTAGAAAAATTTATGACTGCCAGGATATCGTTATCCTGACTGTCAGGATAACGGATACAGATACAGGATCAGATTTGAGGTGTTAGCGTCGTGCACGACGGAACGCGTCAAAGGCGGACGCGCTAACAACGGCGTGTTTGAAAAAACATCCCTTAGTTTTGATGTGTTTCATGTTCATGCTGTACTGTGAATTGTTGCCATAAATTGAAAGCAATCATATGACATGTATCAATTTGGTAAAGGTTAAAATAATAACCGGAGCGTAATTGGAAAAAATCTAACATCATTTTGTTTTAATTGAATCAAAAAACCCAAATATTGAATTCTTACTATATATATATATATATATATATATATATATATATATATATATATATATATATATATATATATATATATATATATATATATCTATATATTGAAAATGATCATATACGACTAATATGAAATTCAAAACGATTGTACCATTGTTTCAGAATCAAGTTGGTAGTACTGAATCAGAAGATCCCACATGTCCAGGTAATGGTTTCACTTTCCTAATATGAACACTAACGACGGGAATCCTTTTATGTTTGATTATTTGAATGGATATACAAAATGCATTAAAATATGGTATAGATTCGTCCGTTACTCTGTAAATATTTAATAGTGTTGGCGTTTACTTGATGTAAATCCATTAAAATTGAATATAACTTAAATTCAAACACTTGAACTTATGATTTACATCTTATTGACTACATAGCATGACGCGTTTCGTCGTTACAAACGACTTCTTCTATTATTACATTACATTCTGTAAGCATCTGACATTATTCTGTAAGCATCTGAAGAAGTCGTTTGTAACGACGAAACGCGTCATGCTATGTAGTCAATAAAGTGTAAATCATAAGTTCAAGTGTTTTAATTTAAGTTATATTCCGTTACTCTGTAATAATCCAAAGTGATGAAAAACAGAAATTATTTTTCTCACTCATAAAGAGTTAATGTAATTATATATAATACATTAACTGTATATCAAGCGGTTTAGTTTTTACTTAAACCTCAAGATATTTTACTCCATTTTCATGACAAAAGCCTCCATCAAAACACTTTGCAAATTTACACCAAAATATTTGATACTCGTGTTTTCGGCAAATGTTTCGGGCTACTATTTCAATATTCAAAATTCAAATACAAATCAACATAATTGGTTGATGTAAAAAGATATGTATTCAACGGTATAATATTATTTAATTATTCAATATATTTGTGAGACATTAAGACGAGAATTTGATTAAATTTTTTTTTATTTAATTTTTCTATATATAATTGGGTACCCTTACAGTCATTTGAAATTTGCTGATAATATTACCTGCTAAAATAAACTAGACTAAAATAAGACTGAAGAACTAGGACATCTCTTCATAGTCATACTAGAAATGGCAGGAATGTCGGATTAGAAATGAATGCGAATGAAGTAAAACTGATCAACAATTCCACAGAAGCTATCATAGAGGTTTATGGTCAGTTAGAATATATAAAATTATATGTTTACCTAGATCAAATTGATGGATTTCTGGAAGAAATAATGGAAAACGTAGATTTGGGCATTCATATCAGGAAAAATACTCAACAAGAATTCTTCTGTTCATTACATACGGCTGCGAATAATGGGAGTTGACAGACAAAAATAATAAAAAATATGTGATGAACATGTGGAAAGAAGACCTATCGATTGGATCGAAAACATTGAAATTAGAACAAACACCTTATACTGCCCTTAAGGTAGCATTAGAATAAAGAGGCTTCCGAAAAGAAGGTATGAACACGATATCTGCCTAACCTTGAAGCTCTTCTAAATGGTGAAAGCTCAAGGGAGCCAATACCTGGAGTTACGTCGAATTGCCAGATATACTATAATGACAAATCTTAAGGGCACCAATCATTATTGTAATCATCATTTTAATTATTACCTCAAATTCAACATTTCACAGTAGAGTTCTGGACATCCATCTATCACTGATATGCAATATTATGATGATTAGGCTATTTATAACTCATTCACAAATTTTTTCACGTTTTTACAAGTATTTGACATTATTCATCGTTGCAGTTCTAGATATTTGTCCTGTGGGTTTGTATTTCGTCTAGAGTCTGAATTAAGCTTTTAGGTATTAGGCCAACGATTGAAATTACAGGCTTATACAGACTTATTACAGACGATACCTTCGGATTGTTATATGCTGGATACTTTCGGATGCCGTATGGTATTATCTGTACATGTCAGTTTGGATGTTTCAATATCTACAAATGAAAGTCTAGAGTCATTAGTATTTTTGACCTGATCTTGAACTCTTCCGTCTCAGCAAAGAGGTTTCCATTATGAAATCATTTATTTGATGATTCTTGGTCGATATTTGGTTGGTGTCTTCATTTTTATGTCTGCCATGAATTTCCAGACGGATTTCTATTGACGGGCATCACTGTAAAGTTGGTTCTTAACGACGTAAGATTGACAGATGGGTACTTCTCATATGCTCCGACCACTAATTCGTGTGAATCAGATGTTTCAACCTTGATGAACAAACAGTCTTTCAACGTTATGATTTGTCACGAGTGAGACTTGTCAATGCCAGTGAATCCTAGTAAGCCTTACTTTATAGGAAGAATTGTTCTCACGCTCGAAGGATGATGTGTGAGGTATCTCTTATCATCATTGTCATTAGCCTGGCTTGCTGGAATCCTAGATACGTATAACTCTCATCAGTCTTTTAATGTCAGCATTCAGCAGAGCTGTAGATCTTTGGGTAATATTCAGCTACTGGTGCATTCCGATTTAACAACTCATTATAGAATCAAGTGCTGCGTTATTATAATAATTATAGCAAATATAACATATACAGTAATACGTATAATTATTTTTTATCATCCCGATTTCTAGTACTAAACACTCCCCTTCAGGAAAACTTCTGGCCCTTTTGCTTGCATTTAGAATGGGCGCCTCGAAAAAAGTAGTTTCCCTTGCTCTTTTGTCAACCTGGCCAAGTTCAAACTTATTGTGAGCAACAGTTCGATCAGTCAAGATGAAACAATAATAATAATAAGTCATAATAGTCCCAGTTGAGTCTAAACTGGTTTTTCTCCAAAATTGACTCTAGAATGTAGTTGTTTCAAGAAAATTTAAGCTTCTGTAATAGATTTTACTTCAATGGTAGTTAATCCTTGCCACAGAGTCATGTCCCTCATCGTATTCCATAGGTGCAAATATTTGACTTGTGATACTAAGCAACCGTATCGACACCTGTGTTCAGTCACTCTTTTGGTCTTTAACGATGTATTTCATGTAAATGCGGGTTAAAATAACATGGTCTTGAATAGTAGTGTGTCTTCAGTTTCGATCAACATTCTACCTGAGACCAAACAGTAGTTCGAACGCTTCTACGTCAACATTCCCCTTTGCAGTATCATTATTGTGCCGTCCGTGCAAGCGTTTTCCGCTGTTGAGTTCATGAGAACCTGTAATTTGACCTTTGTTGAATATCAGAGGAGTGGATTCATCAATGTGTCAAATCCCTCTGTGCAGCTGTGTGAGTCAGCATACTTTCTGTTCGAATAGTCACGGATATTCAATATGTGTTTGTCAAAGTAGTAATCGCTATCTGCCAATCCTCTACCGCCTTGATGTCTTGATAGAGTAGTACTTTCAACATCTATTTGTGATTGGTGGTTATTAAAGCTTTCGCTGCAGTTTGTCAACATCAATTCTACACCACTTTGCTCATCCGAATCAGTAAAATAATAATTGAAGAGACATAAATGTTGATTGCTCCTAGAAGAGATGTTTGCTGTCAAGATTAGTTGTCAGCAGTTCTTTCTCTCACTTCGTGAATTCACTGGAGATTTCTTTTTTCAATAATCATCGATTATTTGTGATTGTTTCATTCTTAAGTATTTGAAGGTGGTTTTTTTTCGCATTGACTCTATGTGATCTGCATTTTGCATTTGAAATTTCTTCTGCCGTATTTTGCGTTTTTTGGCATTCAAGGTGTGACATTTATCCATGCCAAGTTTCATTTTCAAATCGGTAAAATTTCATCTACAATATCAAAATTTGATCCAACTTCAGTTATGATAGCTATGTTGTTATATTCAGATGGAAATCCATTGTTTTGAGGGTTCCACCTACCCGATTCACTATCTAGCAGAAGAAAAGAGGGCTCCCTGAAATAACCACCTCCTTATTGGTATGGCATCGACCGATTTATTACAATTGACTCCATTTAGGTGTATTGTAGTCCCCTACGTAGATATATGAAGTAAACTCTATGAAGTTAGTTATAGAAGGATTAATTTTGTATTTTTTCCTCACCTGGATCAACCAATCATGAGGCGAGAAATCATATGTTTTCTTGTATTCAAAAAACATGTTTCTTCTCTTGGAATAGGTCTGGTTGCAAATTACAGGATATCAGAATAATTGTTTCTTGCAAGTCATACAATTTTTTGTTGATCGGCAATGATATCATTTCGTTCACAGTGTTCATATATACTGTTAACAAAACAAGGCGTAATTTCATTGTATATCGTTGCAAGACAGGTAAACTGCCAATATTGTGTTAGTGCTCGCGATGTTCTTAAGCCAGTAGTTATGTAGACACCCAGGTCCTTGTGCTTTCCAGTTGTGACTATTTCCAATAACAAGTTCCAGTAACTGACTGGAGGTTTTCTCATTTCATTGTGGGTATTAGTCGCCCTTTTTGCTCCTCTGTCCATTCTGCATTACTATTTGAATGTGCAGTTGAAGTCAACTGCTTACTTTGAAATGCTGAAATGCTTCATTGGTGGGGTACTTTTCATTGTTGTTCAACGTCGAATCAACAGTTGTCTATTTATTGGTACAGAGAGGCCTATACAAGGATCTATCGGATCTCAAATACAATGCATTCCACTCTTTCCACTTATTGCTTTCCTTGCACACTTTCAAAGGACCCTGTAAACCTTTCGTGAAGGGTATCAAGCCATTGATGGGTGGTAATGTTTTCATTGCGAAGACTTGCATGATTTTCATTTATCGCTATTATAAATACCACGTTTTCCTCGACTTAATGTTCTTGTTTCTGCTTGGTATTGCGTTTGCCGGCCAACGTTTTCTACCTCCGTTTTCGTATCTTTTTCCCTCGTTCGTATTTTGACTTCTTTACCTCTTATTGTTGAGACAACTGCATCGTAGATGACCGTTTGTAGGCTTCCAAAAATATCAACGGATTTGTTTTGAGTGCGTTCACAATCTAACCTAATTTGTTGAGAAAAACTGAGAAAAAATTTCCTGCTAAGAGGATCTGTATTGTAATAATCCAGCATTGATTTTCTCATTTCACTATGAAGCACTCTCGTTAAATCCTGTTCGCTCTATTAGTGTTCTTCTGCCTAGATTTTTTCGTTGGTTGCCTTGTTGGTTGTTTATTGGGGCTGTATCTTCCTATTTAATTCGGTTGAGGTAGGTACTCAACAAGGTGATTAGTATTTCTAATCAATAGCAAATAAAAATCTCCTGAATATGTCACTCACTCTCCACAGCATTTAGTATGTGGAAAATCTTGAAATCGATTATCTCTGTGGATATTAGAAGGACTTTGCCAATTGCAGAGTTGATTTCAATAAATTCCAGTGAGTCCATTATTGTTCTTGGTTGAAAAAATGTAATATATCTAGTTCATGATATCCATGAAATACTATTATTGTTTATATAATGCTTTCAAATACCACTGACTCTTCTGCATTATAAAATGTATTTTTGTGTTTCTCTCTTCGTGTACCGATGATGTTAAGCATATAACAATCCGCATATCTCAATTAATACGCTATTTACTTTTCAAAAACAGTTTGTTAACCTCTCTTAAATTAGTTATAGTCACCTCCTGATAATGGGTTGGTAGCCCGAAATATGTGGAGTGTTTTGAATAATTTTGTGAATTTGGCCAAGTGTTTTCAATGATATCTGAATAAGTTCCACTGAATGCTATGGAAGAAATCAGTTTACATCATTCGTTCCTTTATTGTCTGTTTTGAATATTGTAGGGAAACAGCTTTCCAGTGGATACAGCGATATCATTAAATGCATTGTGAAAGAAGAATTGAACATTTTCGATTCCGACAAAACCGGTAAAATCGATTTTGCATTGGAATCTTCTGGTGGTAGAATTGTGAAAACCATAAATACAGAAAATTATGGAACTGGTACTGGTATTCTTGGAATTACTCTATGTGAAGGTAGCAATGGCCCTCGCGCTATCATACAAGTAAAATAATTTTTCTAATTCAACAATGTAAATATACAAATGTTATAATCATTCACAAACAAAACTAAACTTTCATCATATATCTCATAAGTGTGCAATGTTTCTTAGTCATCTAACATTCCGAAAATATTACAAGAAATGAATATGTGTATGAGTAAGAATATAAAACTCACAGCAAATAAACAATGAAATTCAACTTTCAAAATCAAAAAAAAAAAATTAACAGCAATAAATAATGAAATTCAACTTGTATCCAACGATTTTTATTCAATCGCAGATTTTTGTAACTTTGAGATTTGAAAATTATTGTCATGATATTTTATGAGTAAATAATTGAGTTAATCATTGTCACAGTATTTATTCTCTTCTAATGCGACTCGATTGAAGTGTCAATATATTTAGCATTATTTCTCTATTGAACTCAATCTTTATTTCACAGCTCTCTTCAATTCAAAATAACACCACGTATGTAGACGTTGTAGTCAAAACTGGCTGTCTGTCTAATAAATCTTAGTTTCAGCTTCTTGTTAGTTGAACATTTAGTTTTATGTGAAAAATATTGTCGTGTTTCATCAGAAGTTTCCACAGAGTGGATGCTTATTCCAAGAATTTGAATTTTAACGCTTCTGTTGAGTTTGAATAAGCGACAAAAATTTTTATGAGAGATATTTTATACATAAAAACTTTTCACGGTTAAAGAACTGAGTTTCGAGACTTGCTTTTTGCAGGTTTTTTTTTATGGCACATATTTATACGTGAAGAAGTTGAGTGAAATTGGAATGCGTTGTGTGGCAATACACTATTCGTACTTCTGCTTCTTAATATTTCTCAAAATTTTATCAAATTCCTCAAGAGAATGCTGAAAACAAATTATACAAAATGAAAATTCATAAGATGAAATAAGAATTTCATGAGATGAAATAAGAATTTCATAAGATGAAATTTTTTGAATTGGTTTTTGGGAATAGTAAACTCTGTACCTTAACCATTATATATCATTTTTCGTACCACCAAACTTATGGACATAAACATATGTCCATGTCTTAGCCAGGACTCGAACCCAGATTTCCTACTTAGCAGGCCTTGGCCCTCAAATATAGGCTTAACAAAAAACACAAAATTAGTCATGTCCAAAACCAATACATTGAACGCAGCTCGGACATAACTGTTATAAAGTTAAGAATGTATATTGAGCAAACGTTACAAAAGAAGCACAACAAATAAAATCAAATAAAAACATCTTCGTTTATAATTATTGTTGTTGTTTTATTTTAACACTTATAAACATATAGATCTCGTTCAGTTCAACAGACGTTAGAGAAACATACCAAAAACATATTGCTAAATTTTGTTTATTTATTAGTTTCTATTTATCTATGTCACAGGCAAATACTGGTCCTGGCGAATGTTGGGCATTCAAAGGTTATAGAGGTGCAGTCCTCATCAAACTTCTTGGAAAAGTGAGAATAAATGCTATCAGCCTTGAACACATTTCCAAGAAAATTTCACCCACCGGCAGAATTGATACCGCACCAAGGGATTTCTCAGTTTATGTGAGTGTCTTCGTTCATAATTTCTAAGCATTTGCGAATACGTAAACTATGTATGTTTATGTTTCACAAATATGGGATAAAATTCTTCTATCTACTCACATCAGGCTATTTTCGTCAAACTCCTACCGCCACACTCAGAACAGAACCAAAAAGCTCAAAGCGCCTAATTTCACTTACAATGTTATGTGAACTATCTGTGAAAAACAAAAATGTCTCAAATTTGCAAACATTTTCAGCAGTTCGTCAAGAATTGACAGTTGTATTATCCTATTTTCTTGTCTACTCTTTTCAGGGTCTCAAAGACTTGAAACATCCAAAAGTGCTTCTGGGTAGATTCGAATACAAAGCAGACTCCGACCCCATACAGACATTCTTGGTCCAGTCTAATAATTGCGAACCATTTGAATACGTTGAATTTAACGTAGAATCAAACCATGGCTCTTCTGATTATACTTGCGTTTACAGGTAAAACCACCATCAAGTTTATTAATTTTCGAAGAAACAATGATGACGTGTCCAATGTAAAAAAAGCCTGCATATTCCTTCTTTCGTTTGGGGCATATGTGTTGTGTTTCAAAACAATTAATTGAATATAAATAGATAATTGATGAGAAGATTAATATCCATAACTTGGAGAAGATTAATATCCATAATAAAACAATATTTAAAATTTTCTCATAATTTAATATAAAATACGCATGATGACGTTTCGAAGTACATACTACTTCTCTATCAAATGATGGATTGATACATGTAGTATTAATATTAAGTAGTATTAATCCAGCATTTGATGAAAAACTAGTACTTCGAAAAGTCGTCATGCGTATTTTATAATTAATTATGAGAAAATTTTAAATATTGTTTTATTATGAATAGAAATATATTTAGAGATCGAAATATTCGAATTCCGCTGGTGGTTTTTATTTTGGACCTTATATGCATTTTATGTCACCTTAATTATATAATATTTTCTTCCAGGCTTCGCGTTCATGGTACTCTAGACTCAATGTGAAATAAAATCCATAATGATATGACTAAATGTTTTATTTTTTGAATAAATATTTACACAAAGCTAATCCAAACTCGATTCAATAAATAACGGACGGAACATCAACAAACAAGAATAAAATAACCTCTTAACATATAAATTTATAAACCCTCTTATCCCTTCAAATGTTTTTTTACTGTAAGTATGCCTCTATATGGTTTCCGTTGTCAACTTCTTGAATTCAGAATACTTAATTCAAATACCTATCGTAAGCAACGTCTATTTAAAATTACGGTGGATTCAGTTGATTTTTTTCCCTGACTACATAATAGGTACTCATTTTCCTCAGTTAAAAATTTTGTTCAGTTCCTTTACTACTAAGTGAGACATTGAAATTTTCATGCCAATGAAGGAAATCTAAACCTCTCAGGACATTAGCTGAATGAATCTGTTTCAGGGTGTCTCATCACTTATTTGGTCAAACATAATAGGTATGACTGAAAATAATCATGAAAGCCATGTGCTCTTAGCGTCAAAAAATGTCAACTTAACAAAGAACAACAAACAACTTGTGAATCAATGTGCAACCTTCAAAACTCAATAGAAACGCTTTATTATCAAATCAAACATTTTTGTTCTATTTATATTATTTAATAAGTTGACATCGAACTTCAACACGTACCTTCCTCCTCAATCAACTATAATAGAAACAAGTTTATCCTAAGATGTAAACATAATCGAAGAGAACTGAGCCATGAGCGCTATCTACCGGACAGTTATAGCAACACAACCAATAAAATACAGAAAACGGGAGTTGATGAAAAAATTCGTGGATTCAATGTGTTATCTCCATATGTTTAATCGAAAAATGCATATTGATTTGTATCTTCGGTATTTTGAGGTTCTGTAATAGCTCGCTCGTTTTCATCCTGAGCATGAAGTATAAATATAAGGAATCCGAACGTAATGTTGACAGAATGGCATCAATTTAAGGAACAGATCTTTTGCCGGTAGGGCGCGCCACTTTTCAAGAGGTACTCGTTTCAACAAGAAGAGGAAATATTTACGCGTGCAGTCTTGTTACTATTGACAGCTGTGAAATAAAAATTTATATGAATATATAAAATAAATTTTTATTTCACAGCTGTGACGTTATTAATTAATTGAATAATTATAATTTGAAATAATTTTAACATTCGCAAGCCAGCGCGCATTTACGTCTGATAATAATAATAACATCGGTACGACCTGAACATTTGCTCAGCCAGTGGTAGAAGAGAGAAATGATCTGGGTTTGATATTGTGTACATGAATACTACGTAAAAACCTATATCGTTCGGACCCCTTATATATATATATATATATATATATATATATATATATATATATATATATATATATATATATATATATATATATATATATATATATATATATATATATATATATATATATATATATATATATATATATATATATATATATATATATATATATATATACATACATATATAGGTACTTCGTGATCCTGAGGTGGCTATCTCACATAGCTATTGTTAGAGCTATCTACCAGACAGTTATGATTTCCCAATTAAATAATATAAATAGAATATAACAGACTATACATATAAATTATTATTAGCAGTTATGTAAACATGGGAATTGACTTAAATGCATTGATTTAGACTGAGTTCTTTGTAATATTTCCTTAAATGTTATTATTTAGTTATTAGTTACTATTTCAGTTTTTTTAGAGTAGATTGAGCTCTTTGTTATATCTCTTTCATTTTAATTATTTAGTTATTATTTTCTGTAATTGGGTATTATACCTGTTGAGAATAAATGAGTCATTATTATATTATACAGAAAAAATACGTCGACAAACAATTCGCGTTTTAAATGTGCTACTTTGAAACTTAAATATATGCGTATCTATAATAGGTGTCCTCAGCACAAGAGGAATCACGTCTCACGTCTTGTATTTTTAGAAAGCTGAACATTGAAAAAGTGATTTTTAACAATAAAACAGAGAATATACGAGTATTACCGAACAGACATGTTCCATTAAATTCTATTATTCAAAAAAATTCATATGTGCTTCTTTTATATATAAATATATATATATATATATATATATATATATATATATATATATATATATATATATATATATATATATATATATATATATATATATATATATATATCTCTTCTTGAGTTCTATAAAAATAGATTCATTATACAAAATATAGCAGATACTTCGAAATGGTCAACTTCAATCTAAAAATATCAATATGTTATCATTCATCGCGATTATTGACTTCGATCCTAAAAAAAAGATTAAATATCTAATATAGAAAATAACTTGAGAAAAGTAGTGAAATAATCAATCTCTAATTCTTATCATAATTTTCATTGAATGATAGAGACAAAAGCTCTAACGGCTGGATGGTAATAATCTATTAAAGAATTAAGCCATAATCATATAATCAAAAGACTTTTACAAAATTCGAGTAATTCGGATTATATGAGATTATTGCTGGATATAATGTGAGTGTGGAAAACGTTAAAGTTTTTCAAGTTTATATAATTTTATTTATATTGTCATGTTTACTCAAATATCCGATCCACCGATATGTGCATTCATATGAATCACGCTTAACCATGTTTCAAAATAGAGTTGACCCTCACTGCTAGTCTATCTTCGAAATCATAATCCTTAATCAAAACAGTTTGCTGGAGAAGTCCTCTGCCTTCTTCCTTTGTCTGCAATATCAAAAGATAATGAGAAATATATTCTTATTATTATTTCAACAACATGTAACAAATAACATATAAGAAATAACATATGATATTATTAAAGGTTATTTCCTAACAAACAACGAAACCATGAAACATAGCAACAAAAAAAAGCACGACGTTTGGCGTTTTGGCAAAACCAGAAAAGAAGAAATTCGTTAAATTTTATCGGTAAAGAAATTGTAGTTTTGTTAGAAATTTCTTTGAGTATGGGTACCACAGTTCTGACAGATTACAATTTGTTTCCAAATCAACAATTCACCAGTAATAAATTTTTCTTTTAAGATCTGCCATGTGCTAGGAATATCGATTTGAATAATATTCCACGTTTTCGCACAAAATAGGAATATATTGTATGAGCCATTACTGATTTTTTTTCAGTTTAGTTGGAACCTTCTTTGCTCAATTTATTTGATCATGTAGATAGTTTCGGTCACTAAGACTTATTGCCTAGTCTGCTAATTCAATAACAGTTTTCTTCTGTAAATCTGTTGTTGCGTATTGAAACGAGATAACATCCTGTATGTTGCTTTGGTACTCCATTTTGTTTAAATTTTCGGCATTGTGTTATATAGTCATATTAGCCACTTAAATACACACTCTAACGTGAATTTTAGTTTTTGATGATAATTGATGAATTGCAAGTATTTAACACAACTAGTAATGTAATAGATGTCGATGATCATCAAAGCGGCTCTAAGAATAAGACGAACTAAATGAAACTATATAAAAAGACTCCAAAATATATAGCAACATCTTGAGAAACTTGTAAAGATGTAGGAAGATATAAAATTACAACAGATGTTTCAGTTTCTGACCGAAAGCGTAACCTGACCTTTCTATGAACAGGAAATGAAATTTTAACTACTGTTACCGTTTTTTTGCCAAAAATTCTGTGAATCATTTTCAGATTATTCTAAAATTTTGTCATTTTTGAAAAAAAATTTAGTGAGGTAAGGAATGCCTATCTGTAATTGAATTAAATCTGTAATCCATTTTGAACAAAGTTTTCATACCTCTGGTGTTGTTATCAGCAGCGAAGCCAATTCATACTGAGCAAATGCGAGAACATGAGCATCTTTCGTATTATCCGTGTCCATTCTTTCTTCAATGCATTTTCGAAAACTCGCCACTGCTGCATTGATATCACCCAAAATCACATGGCAGGAACCTTGAATTAGCTTCGAAATGCCTTTCATCGGTTCTTTCGCCGTAGACGCCAAATTGCAAACTAAAAAAATCAGAATATATTTCAGTACAGAATTGCACTACAATCTGTATAACACAAGGTCAGCGTCAATCAGTATGTCCGTATTTACCTTTCGAATAACTATCCACCAGGTCGGGACACTGGTGGATAGTTATTCGAAAGGTGAAATACAGACAGTAACTCCGTGGTAATGTTATGAAAGAGCATAATTTCGTATACTGCAGGATTTGTACAATGATTTACAGAGTTATTCTTTGTTAAACCAATATCACAATTTCTCCATCGAATTTGAATAACACGAAAAAATTAACCGCTCTTCTACCTCATACATATCTTTGGTATAACTCATAGGACCTCTTGAATTTATTATTTCATCGAAAATAAGGTTTTCAATATTCCAATTTTTATAGTTAAATTTCATTTCTGAGTTTCACAAAATGCCTTCCTATGCCTCGATGCCTGCGAAAAAAGAAAACGAAAAACAGAGCGAGTAAAGTGGAAAACAAATGAAAAGGTCGTTAGACAAATTTTCGACTGTGGATGCAAAGCAATTATCAATCGTCATATTTTTCACAAATTTGACCTTCTCGAGTTCCAGAAACATCATTGGTATCCAAAAATATTCCGCGAAAATAATAATAGGAAAAATCGAGCAATTTTGTTTGTGCAGATGGAACAAAAAGGGAAAATATAAAACAAAATAATCTCAAAGTAATCATAAAGCAAAGAGTTTCGTAAACAATCTTGCATTATAGCAAGAATACTCAACAGCCAACATGCGAGTGCATTGTATAAAAAATCCATTAAATTCTACCCAAAGGGTCAAAACGAATCACAAGAAAATTAACTATTGTCTCATTCTTCAGAATAATTAATAGAAAAGGAAAAGTTGAAAGATATTGATTGGTTACTGAAACCAACAACTTATTGTCTCCCAATTTTATACTATGCGCAAATCATATTTGGAGACGCTGTTGCCGAAAGTTGCAAGGAAATGACCACTTTTTTCAACATCGTTCAGGAATTAATCGTACGTATTTTTTCTTCATGTTCCACACATAAATGCAGAATTTATGCAGCGCAAAGAAGTAGTTCTAAACATCTTCCTAAAGCAAACACTTTTGTGTTTGCATATTAAACCTATCTGTTACACCATGTTGTCTGCTCGTTCCGATACTATGGAATCCTGAAAGAAAATTATGAAAAAACTGAACAATTTTTCACATTTTATATCAAAGATGAGAAACCATTACCAAGGTAGAAGCTGCCAATTCACTTTAAAAAGTTACTTATATGGGAAAAGATTTAAGAGAGAATAGATGCTTCAAACAAGACTCTTCAACAAAAAGACGAATCCCAAAATACAGAAGTTCCAATATGTGATTCATCGATAGATTTAATGTAACTGAAATTATTTTGACAATTCAGAACAATAAGCTGTTAAAATTTAAGATATTCCATATACGAATGATAAAAAATGGCGGAAAATCTATTCACAATTATTTTTCGGCAGTTTCAATATGTGATTCATTGATAGATTTAATCTAACTGAAATAATTTTGACAATATAGAAAAGTAATCAAAAATTTAAGATATTTGATATACTAATGATAAAAAAACGCCAGGAAATCTATCAACTATAACTTTTCGGCAGTGGCAATAAGTGATTGATTGATGGATCTAACTGAAATGATTTTGACAATCTAGAAGAATAAGCAGAAAACATTGAAGATATTTTATAAACTAAAGATAAAAAACGGCAAAAAATCTATTTAACTATTTCATGATGAATCTCCAGAATATGAAAAAAGATTCCGTGCAAACAACATTTTAAGGTTAATATTTTTTGTTCAATGCCATTCTTCAATTAGCAACACTTGAAGCAGATTTGAGATATAAAACTATCAACAAAAAATTCGAAACAATTTATTTTTTGTGATAGTGATGTTGACTCTTCCGTAATAATTGAAATGTAATGAAGAAATTTTGAATTGAACTTCAATGAGGTGACAGGTCTTAAAACCTCTGAATTTTATTGGAAATACAACTAATTTTCGCCTAAGTATGAACCATTGAAACAAAGAGTGTATTTCATAGATATAAGGACACAGAAAGGAAAGGAAGAAAAAGAAGGCCATGAAAAAGTATTTTGTTATTTTTCTTTTCTGAGTGAAAACACAAAAAAAGAGAAAATCACTCATCCATCCTGAAGAGATCTCAAAGAACATCTACTTGTCAGGTGTTGCATTTGTAATTTCTGCTATTTTGAATGAAATTAGGGTGTATTTACAATTTCCTCTTTACTTACATGAAAGTACTTGATAGTACCAAACTTCGCAAAACTAACCCTCAGTTTTCGTAGATGAAGGATCAAGGTTCCTTTTGGCAAGTTTCAGTCACGTGTTTCTCGCTTTTCTTTCGATTTGCGCTCTTATCCATAATTTTTCTAGGTTTTGGTTACATATTCTGTCTGAATTTTCAGAAAAGTCGTTAACCATGATTATTAGTATATTGTTTTTACATTGAATAATGTTTGGAAAAGTCAAAAATCTTCGTTAGATATTCAATGTTTGTTTCAGGTACGTCACACTAAGGTTGTAATTTGTGACTTGTCAGATATCAAGAAAATATGTCAGTGATTGTTTCTTTCAATGCCAAAATAATCAATAATTCAAGACTTAGTTTGAATGGGGGTCACGTAGCTTAATACACATCATGTTCACAGGTTTCCATTGTATTATACTCAGCATCGAAATTAGCATCATCATATCTTATAATTAGTTATAAATTCAAACAAAGCTTATCAGATTCCAGTGCATTCGTACTCTACCAAAAAACGAACAGAAACACTACCAACTGAGAGAAATCCAAGAACAATAACAATAATTCACTCGTGTTGTCTTGTTTTCGTGTCAAAGTTGCTACTTATCCTCAAAAACTTTTACACGATTTTATCATTCGAAAATTGAGAAATTTCAACAAAAACTAATAGAATTAGCATAGTTATCTATTTTAAAAATTATAATTAAAAGAAAAATAAAGTAGAGGAGCCCTCAATTTTGTTAATATATTTTTCCCAAATGAAATAATATATTTAATAGTGTTGGCGTTTACTTGATGTAAATCCATTATAATTGAATATAAACTTAAATTCAAACACTTAAACTTATGATTCACACTTTATTCACTACATAGCATGACGCGTGTCGTCGTTACAAACGACTTCTTCAGATACTTACACAATAATCTATCTTAGATAAATCTTATTCTGTAGGCATCTGAAGAAGTCTTTTGTAACGACGAAACGCGTCACACTATGTAGTGAAAAAAGTGTAAATCATAAGTTCAAGTGTCTGAATTTTAAGTTTATATTCAATGAAATAATATAGTTGATTATCAAGTTTCTCAAATCCACTTTTTTTGATTATTAATTAAGCTTCAGGTTAAGTCTCTATACTTTCCATACTTACTATTTACCTTTGATTATTGCCAATAAATTCTCTTTCGTACAACTAGCTAAAGAGTTCCACAGGTATAACATTTCGTACACAAACAATTTCCAGAATGTTGTAGGAAACAAGGAAAACTCGTCTCTCCCTGGAAAACAAATCACTCTTCTTATCAGAAATTCGTCTAAGTTGTTTCCTTTAGTTGACATCCGAATGTTGACAATTAGTTCCTCTAGTTCGGAATAGTCGACGAATTCACCCCTAGAACCCTTGCATATACAGGTGATATAACAATAGAAGGGTCTAGACCATCTACTCCAAGTAGACAGCAAGGCAAAAGTCAATTCTGCGTTCTTAAATTCCAGCTGAATAAGATGGCACCAGCCCACCTCGTGAAGCGATAGGATCTTCACTTCCCTTTGCGTGCTATTGTTTACTGATTCTTGAAATGCGATCAGGGCAGAAGGAATGTCACACTGAAAAAAATTGGTATTAGTCTAGAACCCCAGTGCCATTTGATCCAATCCCTGTCCCAGATTACTACAATTATCAGGTTCGTTATTTTTCAATTCATTTTACAAAGTTTCCTGAGAAATAAATTCTATCGACCATAAATAGAATAGTTGCCATTCAAATTCTCTTTGATCTGAAATCAATTCGTGATACATATTCGGAAAAATAACTCTATGAAAACAACAAGGCGCCCAAAACTGGTTCTATCTTTCTCCTTCAGTAAGTATCGCATGGTGGATTTTCAAGTAACTTGTACGAATATCGAACTTTTTTGAGAATTTGAAATCATAAGAGCATGTAGAAAATAACCCTCATTAAATATCATCAAATTTTCTGTGTAATCAAACAATAAATCAGAAATGCTGATACGTGGAAAAGGGTATGACATTATTTGTTTGACAGCCGTTTGAAATGGTAATATGCTTACGTCTAATTTTAATTATCATTTTAACGATTATTCCCTCTCAGGGGACCCATTGAAGTCGAAATCTTTTTTTTCCAAGAGAAATATTTTTCAAACAAGAAAAATCGGACTTTTTCTTGTTTGCCTCACACAAACAATTCATCCCCTCAAAATGCTCTTTCTTCCGTTGATCCATCCTTTTTATCAAAGTTTTGTGCGTTGTTTTTGCTGAAACTTCATACATTGAATAATTTCTTTTCTGTCTTCTGTTTTTACTCTGTAGATAGGTACGTGCATGAAACTTTGCTCGATGTTTTCTGATTCATCCCAAAGTATTTGACTCTTGATGAAGTTCGTTCTGAATATGACTTCGACTATAAACCCGATTTTGTTCTATATATTAAGATATATATATTTATTCATTCATTTCATTCATTTATCCAAATTGGAATACATACAGGCTAAGCTCAATATCAGTACTCATTGAAATAAAATAATATATATATATATATATATATATATATATATATATATATATATATATATATCCTCAAAAGAAAAATATTAGAATAGTTTAAGTTTAAACTTATGCTAATTGAAAAAATAACAAATATTAACAAACATTGAAAGAAACTGTTCAAATTCAATAGCCATTTAACTTCTGACATTCAGCTTTAAGTTAACATTTCAGCGCAGGGAGTGATAAGGTAAATAAGTTCACTCCGCTACACGAAGATTTATGTGCAGCAAGCGCTCTGCATAGTGGAGAGTTTTGGGCAGCATTTGTTCTTCTAAATGAATTATAAAAAAGATCATTACTTTCAAGCCTCAAGTCAGATATTTTAAAAGCAATGTCCCGTAAAATGCCAGTCACACACCTTATATAAAAAGATAACATCAGCAATCAAATAACGTGCAACACCTTATATAAAACGATAACATCAGCAATCATTCGACGTTGCATCAGAGATAATATTCCAAAATCCTTGTGAATGCCGTTATAATTATAATTTTCAATTTTAATATTGTTTCTGTAGGCCAAAAATCTGAGAAACTTGTTTTGAACACGCTCCTGTCTTCCAGTGTAGCAAACAAACTGAGGAATCCAGATCACGGAGACAAAATTGACCCTGCTGAATACCAGTGCATAATACATAATACGCTATATTGCTCTCAAATCATCTACAATGGCGAAATATAAATCCCAGCGTTCTATAACTATTCGCTACATATTGAATATGTTTGTCAAATAGAAGTTTACTGTCGAGATAAACCCTAACAATAACAATATATAACAATGGAGGCCCAATAAGAAACTGTCGATTTCAACCGAAAGTTACCTTACGGCATTTTGCAAGATTTAAAAAAATTGTCTTTACAATATTGAGCCATACAAAAGCTCAATATATAAAACAAAATCCGGTTTATTTATAACACTTCTCGAACCGGCACGATCTCATGGTTACTGATTTTTTTACTTGTCTCCGGCCAGAATAGCAGAATAATCATTGTACACATTGGAAAATGAAAAAATAAAATAAAAGAAAAAAACTTTTCTATACAAAATGTTCATGTGTTTCATATGTGTAAAAAATTTAATGCTGATCCCATCCATATGGTAAGCTCTCACCTTAAATTAAAGAACATATTTAAATGAAGGTTTTGAATAAACAAGATATATGTAAGATAATAGTATAATACCATATTTCAGATTTTAAAAATTTGAAATGATGTAAATGCAAAAGGATTAACTAAATGTCAATATAAAATTGGTCATCAAATATTTAGGCGTCCGTTAATGGTAAAGTATTCGATAGCCTCAAAAATCATCATTTGTGACGAATGCACGTTGGCGCGCAATCGCACTTTGAAAGCTCTTGGTGCAACCTTAAAAGATTTGCGCAGTTACTTGATGATTTTCGGTGGCGCAATAATGTTTCTATCTGATGATTTCAGCCCCAAACACTGCCAATCATTCCTAGATCGACTTGCTGCCAATGAAATAAATGCTCGCCTCAAACATCAAGTCTAAGATGCTTTGTGAATAAACTTCAACTGTCAGTAACATGAGAGTTGCAAAGATAGAAATTCTCGAAAGACTAATCTGCTAGAGATTTTTCGACGCAATTGCTATCTATAGGTAATGACTGTGTTCCTGTCGACGAATCGAGTGCATAAGTACCTCAAATCGCTACCAAAAAAGAGAGTCGAATGGGTGATGCCTTTCGATTGTAACGTTCACCTTCCATTAGATCACAACTGTTTGCTCGGTTTGGGTCGGTGTCTTTGAATGCATTTGTTGGAGTCGTCTAGAAGTGTAAGACGATTGAGACAGTTACTTGTGCAGTTTTATAAACGCAGATTGACGAGCAACTCCTAATAGTGAATTCAAGCTGCCTCTTAAAGGTAAGGTGTGCAAAGGAGTGCAAATGGTAAATACTCCAAATGCAAAAGTGAGCTACATTTTTAAGATTCAAGATAGCTGCAAGTTTACTCATTTAATTGCATTACAAGCGTGAAAAACATAGAAAAACGGAGCTTTCTAAAGCTCCGTTTTCCAATTTAACAGTAAATAGTCATTCGACATGATGAATATACCAATAATTTAATCACGTAGCTTTTATTATCAAAAATCATGCAATTTGGGTGCATCGTTCTCACTTACATTGAGACGACATACTCTTCCTTTGAAAATAAGAATATGGCGGATTCTGCATATTCTTCGCTTGTCTCACGTATTAGTTGGTTACTCATTTGTACACCTGCTCCAACGTTTGTTCCATCGAATCCAAAAAATGGTCTTATAATGCAGTGATACCAGAGCAATGCTAACCTAGAAAGTATAATTAAGATAATTACAGCATCACAAAATTGGAATTGCGTTCTCTGAGGAACGCAAATGTAACCTTGGCTTTACTACCTCTTTAATATTCAGAGGAATATTTCTGGATCAGTATTCGATGCGGAAGATTATTGGTCATCTTCACCTTGAGAAAACCTCTGAAAATCTCATGGTAATGAGTGTGAAATATTTTTCATAATTTTTATTTTACATACTTGAGTTTTGTACGAGTATACTTATCCAGAAAATATATATTGAAATATTTATTATGGGTTTATTTGCGTGAAATTAATGGTAGATCAAAAAAGAATGAATTTTGAGATATGATATTCGATGATTGTTATATATTCATTCTATTATAAGTGTTATTTGTGAGGTTTATCAAATCGTTGTAAATAGCATAAAGCTGATTTATATCTGCTCTTTCCTTTGCTTTGTCTTCCAAATTTTTCAATATTACTGAAATTTCTCTACATTTTTTGGCTTTCTCAGTTGCTAAAATCTTTGTGTTGTAATTAAAATCGTATTTTTCATTTATTTTGTGTTTATGTAAGGCTATCATTTTGTTTCTGCAAATTTGTGTCCTCTAATTCGTTCTTTAAAATTTGCGATGATTGACTTATGTTACCATTTAGTACATATTGCATTCATACCATTTAGTACAATTAATGCAAGGTATATTATGAGATTTTCTCTGAGTTATTCTTTCGTTTTTAAACTTTGTATATATTTGTGTGACTTGAATTTATGCACTATGATCTGTTACCAAATTATAAGGTTTCAATTGAATATAAACTCAAATTCAAACAATTGACCTTATGATTTGCACTTTATTAACGACGTAGCATGACGCGTTTCGTCGTTACAAACGACTTCATCAGATGCTAAGAGAATAATAACGACAAATTTTAAAAAACAGGTATAAATATCAAGAGAACTTGAGATTCTCTGAATCTGGGTTTTACCTGAAATATTTCATTCTGTAATCCAATTTTTATTACCTGAAAAGGTTTAACTAGGGTGAATTGTTTAATTCTATCTGTTTATTGAGCAAATTTCCAGAACTTTTATGTCGATTTATTTCCACTATTCCCCAAAAATCTAATTGACTACTTTTCTGTATATTATGTAAAATTGCTTTGGTTATGTGCGAAACTATATTTATGTTCCTGTATGCTAGTACCGAAATTTCTACTTGTTTTACCTACATATATATATATATATATATATATATATATATATATATATATATATATATATATATATATATATATATATATATATTATTTAACTACACTATTATTGCAACTTTACCTGAAAACGAAGAAACGACAATTAAAGTCTATTCTTCCACCAATTATTCTTATTTATCTATTTTAATTAACATATCTATCACAATAAATCTCTTTTACAATGCTATTTTCTTATAACCTCTCAACTCCATAGACCTCAGACCAAGGATGCACAGACCCTAGCGCTTGTCAGTTGTCAATGTCATTGGTAATGTAGTAAGCGCGGCAAAATTCAAAATTAAAGAAATACTATTTCTTTACATCTCCCCCATGGGGAAGAAAATTCCCCCGTGAATTTTCTCTAGGTCTCTTCCATGTCTTCTCTTATGTCTTCATTGCCCGTTTCTTCCTCTTCTTTGAAACATGAAATAGATTTGACTCCGTTTTTCTATGTCCTGTATCAATCTCGTAAATAGTATTTGTTCATTTATTTATTATTTTATATGGTCCTATTCTTAGTTGATCTAGTTTCTTTCTATTTAGCTTATTCCCGTTTTCAACATAAACCATATCTCCTTCATTAAATTCTCTATCTTTTCTATTTTTATCATAACGCATTTTGTTATAGTCATGTGATTTCAAAGTATTATTAAACGCTGTTTCTTTATCTCTCATCCAGACACTTTTTCCGCGTTCTTGACGTAGTTCCTTTGGTAAGATTGTAACAACTGTTCCATATAACAAGTAGGCTGGTGAGAAGCCAGTTACCGAATGATTGGTCTGATTGTATATCTCTACACATTCATGTGCAATTGTTGTCCATGCTCTTTTTTGTTCATCTTCATAACTTTTGCATCTTATCTTGTTTACAAGTGTTTGATTTAGTCTTTCATTTAGACCGTTAAAAAAAGGTGCATTAACTGCTGTAAATATTATTGTTATTTGTTTGTCATCAAGAAATTTCTTAAATTCTGTGGAGTTTATACCCGGGTGCTGGTCGGTGAGGAGTATCCCAATTTCATCTGGTTCGGTAACCTTGTTTACCAGCTTTATAAAATCATGTGCACTCTGGGTTTTAGATGTAATAATAAATGCATATCTAGTGAAGTGATCGATTAAAAGATGTAGATATTTCTTCGTTGATCTTGATCCACCAAAACCACCAATTGTGTTTATTGATACTATTTCAAAAGGTTTTCTCGCCGGTCCTAAGTGTGACATTAATCCATATTTGTGCTGTCCTCTTGTTTTATTCTTTATGCAAACTTCACAGTTTCTACAAACCTCTTTTATATTCTTCGTTAAATTGTTTGTCACATACAGAGCACTAATACTCTTTAGCATTTGTCCAACTCCAATATGACACAGGTCTTTATGTACTTGTTGTATAAGTTTAATACTGAATCTTTCTGTTATTATTATTTTTTCTTTGTTCCTTACTTTTTTGTAATATACATTGTGTTTTTGTATTATTTTGTTTTTGTTGGTTTGTATATCTTATTTATCTTATTATCTATTTTTATTCTGATCCATTATAATATCTTCCAATATAATTAAGTTCACTATTTTCAGTTGTTCTTCTTTATTTTCCTCTGGTTCTAATACAGGGTTTCTACTCAAACTGTCTGCTTCTACATTTTCCTTTCCTGGAGAATATTTGATTTTAAAGTCATATTGTGAAAAGTAATAAGTCAAATCACCTAACTCTCCATCCGTCCTTGCTTTTAGGTTCATATTCTCTAATGGTTTGTGGTCTGAGTAAACTGTAAATGACTTGCCAATCAACCAGTACTGCCAATATCTCAGAGCTTCTTTGATAGCCAAACATTCAATATAAGTAACTTTTCTTTTCTTTTGCGCTGCATTTAGTTTCTTTGAAAAGTATGCAACTGGTTTTTCTTTGCCATCTGGTTGTACTTGATTCAAAATTGCTCCAACGCCTTCTAACGATCCGTCAGTGTAAATATGTATAGGTAAATCTTGGCCAAAAATCTCTAGTATTGGTTGTGAACATAGCAGGCTCTTAATTTTTTACAAATGCTATTCGACATTCTTCTGACCAATAAAATTTCTGGTCTTTTCTTAATAAATTATGAAGAGGGTCTAGTATTATTGCACTTCTTGGAATGTATTCATGGTAAAAATTTATTTTACCCAAAAACTGTCGAACATTCTTCTGAGTCTTTGGTACTGGGAAATTCCTTACCGAAACTAGGTTGTCCTTCACTGGTTTGACGGAATTGTTCTGTATAATATGTCCTAGATATTTGACATATGCTGATGCAAACGTACATTTTGTAAATTTCAATCGAAATCCTTCTGTTAGGATTGCTTCTAGTAACTGTTTTAAGTGACATATGTGTTCATCAAAAGATTTGGAGAATATTAGAATGTCATCTATATAGTTTACGCTAAAATCTGTGAGTTTATATTTTCTAAGTATATTACTCAATATTCTTTGGAATATCGCCGGAGATGTCTTCAAACCAAATGGTAGACAAGTCCACTGAAAGTGTCCTTCTTGTGTGACGAAGCCTGTCTTTTTCCTATCTTCTATTCGTAGCGGTATTGACCAAAATGCGGAATTTATGTCTAGGCTTGTGAAATAATTACAATTTCTTGTTCTTATCATCAGGTCTTCAATTAATGGAAAGGGTTGTGTCTGTGGTACTACTATCTTATTTAAATCTCTGAAATCTATACATAGTCTTGATTTTTTATTTTCCTCCTTTTTAAATGCTAGAGTTACTGGTGCTGCAAATGGACTGTAAGACTCTTCTATAAGCTCATTATCCAATAATTTTGCTATTTGTTCCGCAATCTCTTTTTTGTCTTCCATTGTGCATCTGTATGGCCTTTTGCAACAATATTTATCCATCAATAAATCTATTCTTGCTTCATATCCCTTAACTGTACCAACATCATACTTGTCTTTGGCAAATACTGATTTATATTAATGTATAAGTTTATTTATTTTGTTCCTTTTATTTTCATCTAAGTGGTCAACTTTTATTTTAAAGTCTTCTTCCTTGATATGTTCATTGAAATTAATTTCATATACTTTTCCTAATCTGGTATCCTCGTTTTTGTCTTCATTTATCTCTTCCTCTTTTTCCCCAGTTGACCTTATATTGTTTTGTACTAAGTATTGTTTTTGACTTATTTTTAAGTTCTCATTTTGTACAAGCTTGTATTTCTTTATTATATCCAGTCCTATTAGGAAATGATATCTAAAATTTGGCTCATCTATGATATATACATCTACATTTTCTTCTATATCAAAAATCTTAATCTTTAGGTTTGTCGAACCACTTGTCTTTTTAACACCATTAATTGTTACTAAATTCTCTTCGTTTTTACCATTTCTTTTTGATCTTATTAATATTAACGAACCCATCTCTCTCGAAAGTGATGGGTTCGTTCTCGTTGACAACATTTGTGTAGACAGCTCCCTGAGAGTTTCATTTGAAATATTTCGATATTTCGATTAAGAGTCTCAGTATTTACTAGTATTGAATTACCTGTGAATATATGAATATATATATATATATATATATATATATATATATATATATATATATAATATATATATATATATATATATATATATATATATATATATTCTGGCTTGTGGTTTGGTTTTAATTGAACTTACAAATACCCCCTACCCTTTCTGGATACTATGCTACATGAGATCATAAACGAGTATATTCCTAAGAGGAAGAAAACTCATGGTAGCTTCCCAGTTTGGTTTTCTGAAGATCTCAAAAAAATTATATCAAATGAATAATTAGCTCATAAAAGATGTAAACAAACATATCTCAATGTTGACTTCGACTTATTTGTTTCTATCAAGAACAGATGTAGAATTGAACCCTGGCATGTAATAGAGATTATATAACGACATTAGACAAATCTAGTCACGGTAACCCGTAAGTATTTTTCGAAATATATTAGTGATATGAGTAAGAGAAGGGTCTACCTAAAGAAATGCATTTGGAAGATTGTAAGTTGAAGTGATGATCGTGAAAACTGATGATCGTTTAGCTGCTCCATTGTGTAATTTATTCAATCTTTCCATACAGTGTCAGGGATATTTTCTGCTTCGTGGAAATTCAGTTTTATAATTCCAACTTTCATAGGACGATATGCATGTCTTCAGTCATACCTAGATTATTTGACACATTGATTGCGAATAAAATTTATCCTTCATTCTACCATAGTTTTCTCGATGAACAACATGGATTCAATTCAAAGAGATCTGTACCAACCAGCTTGCAAATATTTGTTGATATTACTCAATGCTAACATTGGAACGTTAAAGATTGGACAACCACTTAGAGATTGGTTGGCACATCGTATTAGAGGAATTACGTTATGGATCAAGATACGCAAAGAATTGTGTAGAGAATTCAAAATGGAATTAGGTGTCCCACAAGGATCACCTTTGTCAGCGTTTTTATTTCTGTTGTTTATCAATGATATAGGGTACGGTATAAACATAGTTCATTTTTACTGTTCGCAGAAATTCTAAGACCAGTATTGTCAATAGAAAATAGTGAACCCCTTCAACTGGATCTTGATTACTTGATGACATGGTGTGCAGACAATGAACTGGATTTCAACCTAGAGAAATGACAAGTAATGAGATTTGGAAGAGTTAGATCTCCGAACAATTTTGATATCATTTGAACCATCAATCATCGAAGGACGTTATCATCATTTAGGACTTTGGAGCGTACTTTGACCAGAAACTTAATTTCGCTCGTCATATATATTGCGAACAAAGCGTACAGGATGCTTGGCTTTATTATGAGATCAATGACCATTTTAACAACTTAGATATAATGAAGTCACTGTGTTGTGCTAATGTGAGGAGTAAATACGATTGCGAATACGCATCAAATTATAACGTCCGAATAAATTTATCGAATAACATTACTCAAAATAACAGCACAATCAACAAACATTAATGCTATGTATAATATACTATGAAACGAATAGAAGACTTGCTATCATATCAAATACATTTTCTGGATTAATATATCAAAACACCATCACGTTTATAAAAATCGCTACCATTTTCATTCTGACTTACCAAGGGTTTTTCAAAGGTTTCAACGTGCCGAAAAAGACAATATATCGAATGGTGAGCCAGAATTTCAGTTCGATATATATGTATAGGATGAGTAGGAATTAAAGTAGACAACCTAAATTTGATGTTTATTTTGGTACTTTCAAAAGAAAATAAGTGTTTTCAGTTTTTCATCGTTGAAAATATTTTCGTATTATTCTATTTATATGCGACATATTATATGGAAAATTTCAAGAACACATAGAACTAGGCAGTAGTTATACTTGTATGTAGCGACGACAGCATGAAGATTAAGAAAATTCTCAGTTTTATTAATTCATAGCTGAGAAAGAAAACTAAACTTAGTGTAACTTCATAAATGATTCAATCTTTTCAAGATATGTACCTACTTACGTTGCTAGTGGCGCCCTCATGTCTATTCCCAACCTAGCATACATCAAACAAGCCAGTCCATGCATTCGATTACCCTTAAGTCCTAAAAAACTGGTCAGTTTGAATAGTGTCGGAGGTAGCAAAGAAACCCCCAATTGGAAGAGGCCATACCCAAATGCCACAGCATTCATTAGACGTATTATCGCTTTTTTACTTAATTGTGGTTTGAGGTTTTTTCTGAAAAATGAAGTCATTGAATTATCTATCTATATATCATATAGTTCTGCTTGAAATATGAAAATACTGCGAATAAAACTCTCAGAGAGCTGACTACACGAATATTGTCAAAAAAACAGAACCTATCACTTTCGAAAGTTAATATTAAGTACGCTCCGAAAATTATTCAACTTGTTGTATGAAACTGTCCATAAGTGTTTCATCCTTATTCCGAATCTGCATGGGCATAAAGCCAGATGATCAAGTTTCCCAAACGCAGCCACGTCCCCTCTTCAAAATGAGCCGAAGAGTCTTCAGTAAACTGATCACCTATGCTCGATAGATGAACTATCGAAGACTCGAGATAAACTTTCAGATCGCTTTCTAAAATCTACTACTGCAGATGAAAAATTTATATAGATGTGTATATATATATATATATATATATATATATATATATATATATATATATATATAGATGTCAAACAAAGTTTAAATTCAACGAAAACTCTCTATAACGCCATAAAATGTACAGTCCCTTCAGTGTCGTTATATAGAAGTAAAACTATATATATATATATATATATATATATATATATATATATATATATATATATATATATATATATATATATATGTGTGTGTGTGTGTGTGTGTGTGTGTGTGTATTTATTGACCTCCTTAGAATTCTAGCTGCAAACCGAGCTGATCCAGAATATATACGAAGTCTTGAAAATGAGCTAACGCTCGAAACATGTTGACTATACATATTGTTAAATAAATCGTGAAACATTAAGCCAAGAGTTTAATTTATTTTAATATATACGGACATGCCACAGAAACCATCAAAGTAGACGAATACTCGGATAAATTGCCAATAATGAGAGACCTCAGACAAAGAGACTTGTTTTCCCCAAAACTGTTCTCAGCTGCTTTGTAGTGTATGTTCCAGAAGCTGGACTGGAGCGAGAAAGGATTGAAGATAAATGGCCACTACCTTAGCCACTCCTAGATTGGCTGACGATATAGTCCTGTTCTCCCACGATGCTACCGATCTTCAAGAGCGCATCAATGAACTGAGCATAGCGAGCAAGGAAATATGTCTGGAGGTGGACGGATCTCCATTAGAAATAGCAGAGTCTAGCAGAAATTAGGAATAGCAGAGATATGTGTAATAGCTGAGACAGATTGTCACGGGAGACGGGGATATTTCACCGGAGATCATGCAAAGAACCAGAACAGCTTGGGTTACAGTTGGCCGACTGAAACACATCTTCAAATCGGATATGCCACTATCTTTGAAGAGCGAAGTGTTTGACCAATACGTATTAGCAGCGATGACCTACGCCAGCGAAACTTGGACTCTGAAATCTGCTCGTATCCAGAAGCTTCGAACAACCCAGCGGAGTATAGAAAGATATATGATGGGTGGAACCATACGAGATAGAATACGCTGCAGCGGGATAAGAAGGTCAAACAAAGGTGAAGGATGTCGTGCAGTGTGTAGAAGGGTCAAAGTGGAAATGGCCAGACCATTTACCCCAAACAAGACATGTGCGTTGGTCAGCTATGGTTGGTGATTGGGAGCCCAAAGATAGGGTAACACCAAGAAAGCGCCCTCACGATCGATGGGATAAGGAGCTTGTTGATTAGCTGTTCTTTGCCTGGAAGAGAGAGACTGCAGATAGGGGATCTTGGCAAAGACAGGAGAGGCCTTCGTTCTGCAGTGGACGGACAAAGGTTGATGATATATGTTTTTAATATCTATAATAATAATAATATATAAGCCACAATTTTGTCAAAACTAATGAATAATTGAAATTTAGTGAACTACTATAGATATCAAAACGTCAAACTTATCTCATTGAAAATAATCAAATATGTTTATATATGTATATATATATATATATATATATATATATATATATATATATAAAATATATATATATATATGAATATATATATATATATATATATATATATATATATATATATATATATATATATATATACTGAATTTGGATAACGATCGATTGAATGATCGATCTGGTGAAAAAACTCAATTATTCAAACTATTATTCTATTATTCAAACTATTCTCAGTATTTCTTAACTTTTTGGACTTCTTCAAGAGAAAACAGTCTACAAATTATTGATCACAGTTATAAAATATATGATTATATTGAAATGATTAATTGACTTATAATTAGAGTTGACAAAATGATAATAATAGAACTGAACTTAACATCATTGAACAGTCGCTGCTTATTTTGCTTCAAATTTGAAGCCATTGTTAAATTATATCAGATTCGGTTCTGTTATCATCATTTCGTTAACTCCAATATTTGCGGGTTTCAGCGTGAGAAGAAAAGAGTTCATCGGATTTCACCATCGGAACACCAAATTGTTCTGCATATTCCGGTAGGTGGCCATATTTTTGATAGGTTCAGATAAAATGTATATAGGCCAGGGTAGGCGAACCTTTATGCATCAATGTGCCATTTTTTCTAAAAATGTTCAATGGGGTCATTGCCGTGCCATCAAATAATTTCGACTTTCAGATTATTTGGAAAATAATAATAATAAATACTATCTAAACTGTTTATGAAATGAAGTAAACAAAAGAGTTATATTTTGGAATGTTCAATACCTACTTAACACATTTTTTACACATGTTTTATGATCGGCGGCGTGCCTAAAATATTGTATCGCGTGACATCAATGGCACGCGTGCCATTGGTTCGCCTTCCCTGGTATAGGCTAACAACACTCAATCATTACTATACCAACAACTACGTATTCTTGAAATAATTCTACAAATTGCATAAATTGTTACTCACATTTTTTCGGAAGAGAAAATTCCAAAAGTCGACGTGAAATAATTAAAACTGATCGAATTTCCGATACTACCCAATTTGTAACTCCAACTATTGGATTTCGAAAGGGACGAATTAACTGATAATGATTTCCTCATATACTGTGAGTTTGGAGATTTAGTATTGTACGCATTTTTCGACGAATTATTGTATTGGAGATTTTCGGGAGAGTGAGCAAAAGGGGATAAAGAAATGTTGGTGTTTTCGTACAATTCGGTAGACCGAGAATGAGGAAAAGGATTAGATAGGATATACCCTGTGACTGATTTGAGATCCAAGACGTCTTCTCTGTTTGCGAGAATTTCTTTTTCAATGTTAACTGCATTGTCCGAGGAGGGAGATATGAATGTAGGATCTGAAAAAAGTTAGAAAATTATAAAGCAGAATCTCCAAAAACAATGCTGTAAATGCCATTCAATGATTAAGGTAAAAACCGGATAGTTGTCTCACTTTCCAAAAATCTTTATTATGAAAAGTACGTAATCAATATAAATAATACAACACATAGGATCAAAATATGAATCACTGGTCTATTAAAATAGCCTATTCTTGTGAATATAATAAATCACGGTTTGAGGAAATCTTAGTTTATTCAACCTACTCAAAAAATGTTCACAAACTTTATAATTTTGCAAATAAGAATTAAGTTTTTATGCAACAACAAATTGATATTATGAATTTGTACACTCAATTATTCATTACAATCGTCTATTGAAACTTATCAACAATCTTAGATTGTATGCTTCAAAATTATAACAATATAACACGAATGCCCTCCAAATTTAGAGTTAGAAAATGTTAGAAGTTAGTGAACATCGGCATTAGCATTAATTATCAGAACCAAGCTGTTCATCTTTGCATGTTTCGTGCAATAGATTTCGAAAACTATTCGATATAAATGGTTGAATTTGGGTATTGAATTTTATATATTGAAATATATATATATATATATATATATATATATATATATATATATATATATATATATATATATATATATATATATATATATATATATGTATATATATATACATATATTAGAGAAAAATATTTTTGGGTTATCGGCGATTTAGGCAATTGAATTAATCCTAGACTCGTCAGTAATTCTATATTTCGAACTAAGTTTCAGTTCTTCTTCAGGAATGCTGGAAATTTTTACAAGATGTTAAATAAATATGAGTGATAGTGAGAAATGAAAAAAAAATGAAGCATGTGGTCGCAAACATTCATTCTTCAAAGAAGAAGAAGATAGTGAGCGTCGAGTCAACCATTATCGTTTCACTTTTCTGTTTTCGGATTTATAATATTCCCGATCAACCAATGAATTCGGAACCCTCGGTACGGCGTCCCGTATTCTGTCGACTTCTCTTTGTCTAAGTTGTTGTTCTATGTCCGTGGTTGAACTTTTAAAAAATCGGAACACGTAGTACAATGTTCCGTTTTCCGTCAACTTCGTTCAACCTGAGATTTACAAGATTGTGTTTATCTGCACATACTACGACTTATTACTTTCCGAAGTTATTCTGAAAAGTGAACGAAAACGATCAACTCAAAAATGGCATTCAACGCTCAAGACATTATGGATGGAATCAAAACCGAAATTTTCGCCCTGAGAAAGCATGGTCTTCCGACGGACGGAAGAAATCTTGGAATGTCTTGGTGGTGGAGACTAGGGAAACGGGACCATCCAGACCCGTTGAACGAATCCCCACCCCGCGTAGCGCGAACACCTGTAACGATCAGGAGAAGAGGCATGGAGAAGCGAGAGGAGAATCCGAGGCAGTGAAAAAGCCTCGGAAATCAGGTAAGGACTCTGCAAAACACAGTAGAACTAATAGCGAAAATTTGTTTCAGCCGAACGATTTTGAGGAATCAAGAAGAACGAAGAAAGAAAAACGGAAACCGGCAGCGCAGACGTCGACAAGAAATCGTTACGAGGGCCTTAGCGACGAAAGCAATGAAGAAATGATGGAAACTGAGAACATCCAACCAACGGAATATGAAAAAAGAAATGTAAACAGAAATAACGAAAAAAAACCGAGAAATCAAGAATATGAGAAGAAAAATGGAAAGATAGCTCCAATGATCATCCGGGAAAAGGAAAAATGGAGCAAAATCGCGAATATCATGAGAAACAAAGGCATTGCAAAAATGCGCAAACGGAGAAGGGGGCACTCTTCGGAACTCTCAACTCTAGCTGAATCCTCAGGAGAGGCTGCCGCTTCAAAGTCAGTAGTAAGCTAAGGTAACTTCTCTCGAACGCAGTAGAAAAAAGGGTAAAACAAGATGAAGAGGCGTATGGAAGAAATTCCGGACCTCATCAAAATGAAAAGATCACAGTCAGTCGTGTTTATCTGCGCACAACGTTGCAGAATACTAATGCTCTGCGCACGAATGGTCGCTGGGTGATATCGTCTACCTGCTTCTACCTGGCACATCCTTCTGATGTGGGTGATAGTCCCCGAATGACCTCGATTTGCGCGATATTCACTTGTCCATCTCACATTTCGCGCTCGCGTGGGCTTCCACCGTTACAACCGGACTGGCGGAACACAAACAGCCGTATCCGAAAAACACAGAAAGTACGTAATCACAAAGAAATAAATGTCACCTCAAATATGTAACTCAAAACCTCCATTGAAAACTCAGGAGTTAGTTGAAAGAGAAGGGCGTAATTACTTTTTTTTTAATACGGCTTTATTTAATTTCAAAGCAAATAACTGTATATGCAGCTGAGTCTAGCAACGTCCGTTTTTTCAATTATGCTGTTGGCATAAATGTTTCCATTTATGTGGCCCATTTCCAAGAATATCCTTTCTTTCCATTTCGATAATTGGTATCATTAAATTCTCAAAGCGATATCCCTTTCTTGATGAATGGAGTGCCAAAGCACAGCTGTCAGGGTCAACTCTTACATCACTTTTGTGGAGAGTTATTCTTTTTTTATGGCCTGAGAAGTTTCACCTCTATATACTCCCTCACAATCCAAGCATGGAATACTATAAATATATACTCTAATACACAGTAAGACACTGAGTTTTTACTTTAAAAGTTTTTCGGTGACGGTTGTCTCTGTTCCGGTAATCCAGTTCTTCACTCTTTTATGATTGTTAGGTTACACTCTCAATTTTTATATTTTATTGTTAGCATTTGGCTTTGTTACAATTTGGTCAAACATTTAGCCTAGTTAGCCGTAAGATGTTATGTATTTTTCATCACATTTTATTTTAACATCTGTATTTTGTAAAGTACTGATGAACAGTATTACCACATTCGAAATATATAGCAGGTGAACAAATTAGTTATGTGGCAATTATACTGGCCCTATTATTGGCAGAGAGCACTCATCAATTGTCCATTGAAATTATACGGCAATACTACTTATACGGCAATACTATTAACGAATAATATATATATATATATATATATATATATATATATATATATATATATATATATATATATATATATATATATATATATATATATATATATATATATATATATATATATATATATATATATATATATATATATATATATATATATATATATATATATATATATCAAATTTAGTATATGTCCCAAATTGGACAAATTTATACGGACCAATATATAAGTTTGATCGCTAAAAAAAAAAAAAAAATTTATGTATATATAAGACAAAAGTATTGTCCTTGCTGACTAGTCGAAACACAAATATTTATTTCTTCGGGATAAGAGCAGCAGAAAGGTAAGTATTCATCTCAACTCGAGCTTTCGGAAATATATTGTTGTCTTCATCTTCCTTTGTAGAACTTCTCGAAAGCTCGAGTTAAGTTGAAAGAATGTTACTTACCTCTCTGCTGCTCATAGTAGATGTCATAACATCCCAACTTACCAGGAAGATTGAGAGGGCCTATTTGACTGTTGTACAAATTCAATATATCAGTGTAGGTGCTTTGGTATACTTTCCAGGCTTTTCTCAGTACCCATCCCGCTTTCAAGTAACCTGAAATATCCTGCTGCAGAAAAACCAATATCGCAAGGCAAACTTGAGAGTCCGCTAAAATTATTTGGGTTTCTAATGTATCAGTTACAGAGGGTCCTTCATCAGCCGATCCAAACACTTTCTTCTTAAAATATTTAAACCAGCTGCGACTATCGCATCTCTTCTCTACTTCCTTCAATGTTGATATAGCCTTTGTGAGCTTATCTTCTTCGAAGGACATAAGCGCATCCTGGCCAAGAAGTAGAAAATTAGTAAATTCATTTATATTCATCAATATCAATTAATATTTCTGCGCCAAAATAATATTATAACACAACGCATTATAACACAACGATTCTTCCAGAAGCACTTTGCGCAGCTGAAACAATGGTTATTGACGGTCATTCGGGAATAAGAGAAATAGAAAACAAAAACGGAAATTTTGCAGAAAGATTTAAGCGCCAATCAATAGAAACGCCATTTGGATGAAAAGACCTCAGAATTAACTTCATCAAAAGACAAATACAATAACGGAAAAAATCAGAAAACGAGCAAGGTTCTATGTACATGTTTACAGAATGAAACACTCTAGAATACAGAAGAAACTACTGGATAAAATTATAAAGAGTAAATGCGCAACAGAATAACTGAAAGATGAACAGAAAAAAGAGCATTCAGAGCGGATGAAGCATTTTTGGGAGGCGAAAAAGATGAAGCCAAAGTCCTAAGAATTTCGAATTCCAGTTCAATCGCTATATATATATATATATATATATATATATATATAAAAATTAAATGTTTGGATATCAGGATAGCGGTTTGTGTGAAATACTTTATTTTCCTATACACTCAATATTTCGTCACTATTTCGTGACTTCTTCAGGAGTATACTAAAAACAAATGAAGGTACATGAGTCATCACAATTTGTAAAAATAAAATCATTAAAACTTACAGATCTAAAAGTTTAAATATCAAAAAACACATACACGGTTCATACTTTGTCGGCAGGCCAGAGAGCAGTGACTGACACGAGCAATATATCATTAGCGGTGGTCCGGTGCTTTAAATTATTTATTATTTATAGTGCACTGCTCTCTGGCCTGCCGACAAAGTATGAACCGTGTATGTGTTTTTTGATATTTAAACTTTTAGATCTGTAAGTTTTAATGATTTTATTTTTACAAATTGTGATGACTCATGTACCTTCATTTGTTTTTAGTATACTCCTGAAGAAGTCACGAAATAGTGACGAAATATTGAGTGTATAGGAAAATAAAGTATTTCACCGCTATCCTGATATCCAAACATTTAATTTTCATAAATTGTACGGTTGAAATAATAACGATCTATATATATATATATATATATATATATATATATATATATATATATATATATATATATATATATATATATATATATATATATATATATATATATATATATATATATATATATATATATAAACTCTTTAAACTACACCGAATTGAAATCACAATCGGTAATACAACGCTTTCTCATACATCAAAGTCAATGTCAATATTTCACAGGAGAAATTGAAAAAAAAATTCATAGAATAAGAATAACTGTAACGTTATCAAAACTAAGTATTTCTAGAATAAAAATATTCTACCTAATGCGTTCAGAAGAGAGGTCAGCAATATCATTGAATCGCCAAAATTTCGTAATATTAACATAGAATAAACGGTTATCGTATTGGCTATAAAATTCTGCGTTATATTGAAATTATGTGTAAACACTGATAATTTGCGATTTTTTTATTCAAGATCCAATTAATCCATTTTGCAATGGATTATTTCACTGCATTCATAAATTTTCTCATATCTGGTAATTGAAGAAACCAAATTTTTTTTTTGGTTTCAACAAATAAAACAATACTGACAATGTGAGAATATTTTGTGAAATATTCTCGCTATATATATGTTTGTTTTTTTGTTATGTAGATTTTACTATGTATATTTTTCAATATTATTCATTTTTCCATCTAATGGTTTACCCTATTGTATATTGTATTTTCACACATTCCTGTTCGCCAAAAGAATTTCCAAATAAATGCGGTGAATTTCTTTGTGCTTTCATTATTGTTGTCATGAAATTATGACATTGCTCTTTTGCATAAAAATAAGTGAAATCAGATTTTTTTCTTGAAAAAGTTTCAATTTAAAATATATTTACTATTGCAAATTGTAAATTGAAATATTTAGATAATTCCTTCAGAAGTAAAATATTTGAAGTGACAACTATCAACTAAGTAAGTAAAAATCTTGATGAGAAAATTACTGAATAAAACAATTAATATTGAAATAATGTTTTCTTTCAATAACTCAAATAATATAATATAGTGATATTATAATTCACTATTATATTACTTTCATCAAATACAACCCCATATGCAAAAATTTTTGATTTCAATATCAACGTCTGAATGGTTCTTTCAATACTCACCATGAAAACTACATAGGAATAGCCGGAATACATTATCAAACTTTCAGAATGCTTTAAAAATAATGCTTCAGATTCTTCCCCTTTGTTATTAATGAAGAGATTCAAACCCTGTTTTGCTAGAACCCAGTCTTGTTGACCATGAAAATCGGAGCTGATTGATGCCATGGCTATATCTTCAAATTGCTGTACTCATTCAAACATTTTTCGGAATTGAATAGGAGTCGTTTTCACACAACAGAATTTACGATCTCGAACTAACCGGAAAACAAAAGGCTTCATATATTTTTCCAAACTCCGTGCTTTTTTCCAACTGAAATTTGGGTTTCAAAATGGGATGGCAATTCTAAACATTCAGATCTTCATTTCGTTATTTCAATTTTGAGAGTTGTCAATGTCATGCCCAAAATAATGAATGGAAACGTCAAAGTATGAGTATTGATCTTTCTATGCCTTTACTTGGCAAACGCAGTGACGTCGTGTACAGTTTACATTGTTCACATAATAATCCAGTCAAAATAGACTGAATTATGATTCAAGTTTGCATTAATTCCCAACAAACTGGATTTTTATGTAGGCCTTGAATACGTCAAGGCAAATAATATGTCAAAAGACCCCATCGATCCCGATTGTGCGTTGTTTTTATTCAAGGTCAAATGTCAGAAATTTGCGTTTCTTGCGTATATCTCTGAAACAACGAGAGTTATCGAAAAATGGTTCGAACAAAGTTTGTAGATCGTAAAATTGTCTACAAAAAATAATTCAACACTTTTTTTTTACAAGGCATTGCTTTCGAGATATCGTGACTTCAGACCGCAGGAAAATCGTATTTTCGACTTAAGCACATATTTACCCACCACCTCTGAGGTAGTGTACACGGCGCTTTTTTTAACGTGGTTTCCCCAGTAGGAATAATCGACAATATATTTTGATCGAGGGAATGTTATGGGACACTATTTCATTGATGGAATTTTTTTCATTTAAATTCAATGAAAATTTTAACAGTAAGAAAATTAAATCAACATTCATCTTCAAATTCTTCATAGTCACAAGTTTCACAGCCTAACTCTACTTACTTAAGTAGAGTTAGGCTGTGCAAGTTTCTTCCTCCTCACTGTTTTCTTCCTCTTCTTGCTCGATTTGTGTAGACTGCTCCAAGAAGAGAGATATATCAGTTATATCCTCATCAATTTCGAAACAATCTTCATGTGTTGCATTTGATTTAATGTTGGTGCAAGATTGGCCTTGACAATTGGTACATACCGATGAACAATACAATCCAACTTTTGTGCACCCGCAATTATTTGTGCAGACTTTTTTGCAATTACAAAAAATTGTATTGACTAATTTTTCTGGAGCAGGTGGCAGTACAGTTCGGATTGGCTCCAAACTATTATTCATCAATTTCCAGCCCCAATTTTCAGGATTTAGATCATTGCCTAGCCACACTTGCACTTGGTAGAACACACAAAACAAGTGTTGATTAGCAGAAGCAGATGTTGGAGAGAGACAAGATAACTCCACTCTTTTATTTTCTCACAAAACTCAAATATCTGTACTTGTCTATCGATTCCAATTTTTTGGAGCTCCATACATAGCAAGGAGAACACGAATTCCATTGGTGAGGATAACATCTGCTGACGAGTTAATATTTGTAAATACTCTTGCGTTATCAATCAAGTCTTCACATTTTTCAAACAATTTCATTACTGTATTTTTGCCTCTTTTGAAAATGGCTGATGTAGTATCGCAGCCAGTTATCGCATGAAGGAATAATATATGAGGCTGACATTTTGGATATGCAGTTAAACTTTGTGAAGAATATATTTTCGTTTGAACTTGAGCTCTCCCAGGTTTTAAAAAGTAAATGATCTTATCACTAGGTGCTTGTGCAGTTAATATTATTATGAAATCTACATCTTCTCCAACAACGATAGTTGTTGGAGAAGATGTAGACGTCATGACGTCAAGCTCAAATGACGTCAGCGTCATTTTGAGCTTGTTTCACAACAATATTGGCAGCTTCAAATTTTTCACATAACATCGAAATCAAACGAGATTTATTGTGAGTATTAGCAATAAACTGCTGTTGGTTTGTCGGAACAGTCATTGATCGATCAAAAACGATATCAGATGATGAAGATGTTTGTTTAACTCGACGACGTTGTTCTGCAGCTTTGATATTTTTTGTATAATCAGTGTAACCGTCAAATATTATAGTAACGTTGTGACCAAAGTGTCTACGAACATACTGAAGATATTTGTCCAAAATATTCAAAATATTAAAATAAAATGTTAAGCCAACAAAAAAACTCCACCAAACATTTTGTCCCCCTAAATTTAGGCGATGATTCACTCAGAATTGTATATTTTTCACGTACTCGTGTGCATGGGGCAAATAAAACTATGTTCTAATATTTTTTGGGTAAATGGGTAACCCGATGATGCATACTGGCCACGTGGGAGAGCATATTCGTGTTTTCTATGTTTAAAATAGCCATAATTCGAGAACAGTACACCGTACAAAAAAAGTGTTGAAATATTTTTTGTAGACAATTTTGCGATCTACAAACTTTGTTGAAATCATTTTTCGATAACTCTCGTTGTTTCAGAGATATACGCAAAAAACGCAAATTGGTGACATGTGACACAACGCACAAGCGGGATCGATGGGGACTTTTGACATATCATTTGTAATGACGTATTCAAGTCCTGCACAAAAATTCAGCTTCTTGGGAATTAATGCAAACTGGAATGTTCATTTTGACTAGATTATAACTGAATCGTTTTAGAAATGTATTCCGTGAAAATAACGCTATAATACTTCCATCGTGAATTTTTGTCTTGTGATAATAAATGTTACCTCATTACATTTCACAATTCTCATCTTATACTCATTATATCATTAGAGATACTTTCATAATTTTATTTCTCTTATTTCTCCCTGGTTGCTTATTATCTTCTATACGCCAGATGTAGACGAAAAAACAGTTTTTTGTAATTTAACAACTTGTGCATCCAATACTCCATGCTTCCTCAATTTCGAAGATTTCTATGTAGGTATGTATTTCACTTCCGTTTCAGAAAATAGAAAGGACCAACCAGTTTAAGAGCATTCTAAGCACCGACGAGACAAAAATAATGATTTATCCGTTTGGATTGAACATCTGAAGGTAGCACACTGCCTGCACTAGTTGTTGTCTTAGTATTTGTTGGAAGTCTTAGGTTTTCTGTATTTTGAGCTTTTGATTTTCTGACTTTTCAATTAGATCGTGTCTAAGGACAGTTTATGTTAGATAAGAAGTATATTGTTGGTCACCATACTCGGTCAGAAAATTCAGTATAAAGCAAACCTACATACTCGATAAAGGATCTTGAGAATGAATAGATTTTAAGGACCTCTGGGACATAATATAATGAAATATAGTTACTTTCATTTTATACAGCGAATGCTGTAGTCATCCAATATATATCAACGGAGCAATCTAGACGAATGTCTATTACTTCAGAGATCGGACTAGACTTCAGCTTAAGAAGTTAGAATTTGTTAGTTACAATTTGAATATATGTTGTTTGGATTATCGATTTATTTTATGTTTTCAATCGGATAACATTTAAACGCAGTTTGCCATTTTCACTTTATTTTGTTAGTGACAACATGATTCAACACAACATAATATTTTATTTCAGCAATATATTATAGAAAAACAAAGTACTCTGTTCGAATGCAGCTCAGAACTATTCTCGTGCCATTATATGGTATTTAGGTGCTATCGCGACTTGACCCTTACAGGACTGTCTAAGGGTGGGGGTTCACTTATTGCCGTTAAGATTAGCTACAAGCCACTCGTATTGATATCAAATCAATAAAAGACTTATTTCCCACTATAGATATAGTAGTATGTAATATTAGTTGTTTTAGTCTTAGGTTACTAGTTTTTAGCATTTATGTACCTCCAACTGTCACTTTTGAGGAATTTCATCGATTTGTTGATTCCCTCGAATCTGTCATTAGTCTGTTTACCCACCACAATATACTGATTTGTGGTGATTTAAACGTATCAGCTTATGGCTCGGCACCGGGTGATGTGAGGCTTTGAGTAATATGTGTCGTTTTTTGGATATTCAGCAATACAATAGTATTTCAAATATAAATAATAGATTTTTAGATTTGATATTCGCCAACTTCTCTTGCAATGTAGCTCATGATCCTCATCCCCTAGTTAAGGAAGATGCTCATCACCCTGATCTAGAATATTCATTCACTTTAGTATCGAAAAATCCTAGTCCAAATTTTATTCATAACCATGATAAAAAAGTTTATAATTTTAAGAAAGCCAATTTTCCCCTCATGTTTCAGTTGATTAATTCTGCTGATTGGTCGATCATTCGTCAAATGAGATGACTGTGACTTGGCTTGTGAAGTAATGTATGCCAAACTCAATAACATCTTTGACTTTTGTGTGCCATTTCATACTTCTAAATATCACCGATATCCTCCTTGGTTCACACACGACATAATATCTGACATACAATTGAAGAATCGTTTTCATGGCTTATATAAGAAACACAGACACGATAATTATTATGATCAGTTCAGAACCCTGCGTGGCAAAATCAAACGAGATATAGAAGCTTCCTATACAAACCATATTCGATGCATAGAGGACAGAATCTGTGAGGATCCACTAGCTTCTGGTCGTTTGTACAAAGAAAGAAATCTAAATCCCGCATTCCTGGTATTATGAAATACGGAACTGTTGAACTAAATAATTCTCAGAGCATTGTTGAACGATTTTCCACTTTCTTTTCAAGTGTCTTCACTACCTCCAACGTACAATTCTCTCCTGAGAAGTATGATATTATATTCCCAAATCACAATTCCATTTCTCTTCCTGTTGTATCCGGAGATGATATAATCAGAGCATCAAAGAAGCTCGAAAATAAATTTACATCTAGTGTTGATCATATTCCTAGTTTTTTAGTTAAGGAGTGTATTTATTCTTTCGCTGAACCTTTATCCCTAATTTTCATTATTATTTTAAAAAATATGCTTATTCCAAAGATTTGGAAAGTTACAAAAATTTGTCGAGTTTTGACATCCGGTGATGCTGCTCTCATAACTAACTATAGACCCACAGCAATTTTGTGCAATTTTGCTAAAATATTCGAAATTATTCTATATGACTCTATATACCGTTCAGTTCGCACACTTGTCTCACCACACCAGCATGGGTTTATGAAGAATCGATGAACTGTTACTAATTTGGCATGCGTTACTCATTCCTTGTCAGAAACATTAAATGGCCGTGGCCAGATGGATGTTATTTACACAGATATCCAGAAGGTCTTCGACCAGATCGATCAAAGAATACTTTTGTCAAAATTGAAGGCTATAGGTTTTTCATATAGGTAGGTCATATTTTTCGGATCGTTTTCAATATGTAATTACAATAATACAATAAGTATTTTTCATATGTAAGAATAATGATAAAATAATTCATTTCATTATTCACGTTAGGCAATTGTCTATATCATCAATAATTGTATTTTTTCAAGATATCATTATGAAGAATGATCATTGAAAATTTTCCAGAATACAATTTTATGTTTTTGCAAATTTATTACCTATACCCTATGCATAGTTAACATGACACATCACTGATAATAATTATTATCAGCTGGTGTATTTTTAGAGCTGATAGACAACCTCGAATTACCTATTATGTAAGGAATCGTAATGACTGACAGATCTAGTTTCGTGATTGTAGATAATATTTCTGATTTATGATTTCATAGGATAGAAAATATAAAGTCATCATATCCATGATATTGGAGATACCTTTGATAGATTAATAAATCTGAAGTTGCATACATGATAAGAAAAATTGACGCAAAAGTTTTCAAACATTTACAGAATAATTAAAAATAGTTTAATGAACTGCATTCTGGAATTATAATGCAGTTTGAAGAAAACAGTATCCTACTCATTTCAAAAAAAATTTACATTAAGAATAACGATCAAAATTACGCGCTCCCAACCGTTCAACAGTGCATTACCAGCCTATAAATATGTCTTTAAACATTACCATTCCAGTTGATTGAAATAAAAATATTCATTTATCGCATAATTAAAAAACACTTAGCTAAATTCAACACGAATTTTTCGATATACCTGACATGTATTTTGGATTGATGTTCCATTATCAAGAGTTTAATAAAAATGATAAAATATTATTGTCAATTACCATTGACAAAAATTCATATAAATTCCGAGAATTGAAAAATATTCTAATAGTTTAGTCACAAATTATTCCATCATTAGACGACCTTCAAAGAAATTACTTTAAAAAAGGAGGTTTTGAGTATATACTTTGATATATATTCTCAATGGATATCAATATTTATAGGTAAGTTAAAATATGTATAAGTATATACACACACATGTAGGTGCATACACTCAAACATATATTAAATTAAAAACGTTTGGTATAGTTTCACAAGAATTATAATTGACAATTGTTTCGGGATGTCACCCCATTTCCAAAAGATTTATTTGATTCAGTTGAAGACTAGACCAAGAGATCAGCGAGCATTCATTCACATACAGATAATTTTTCTGCTGATGAAACTGAGTGAATTATTGAAGAAAATTCAAAAGTTCATAGTAAAACTAGCTAAATGAATTTATATAAATCATCATCATTTTCATCATCAACCTCTGTCCGTCCACTGCAGAACGAAGGCCTCTCTCTGTCTCTCTCTTCCAGGCAACGCCCAGCCAATCCACAAGCTCCTTATTCCATCGATCGATGAGGGCGCTTTCTTGGTCTTACCCTGTCTCTGGGCTCCCAATCACCAACGACAGCTCGCCAACGCACATCTGTTGTTCGGGCTAGGTGGCCTGTCCATTTCCACTTTGACTTTTTTACACGCACCACGACATCCCTCACCTTTGTTTGACCTCTTATCCAGCTGCAGCACATTCTAATTCGTATGGTTAGATCCAGCATGTATCTTTCTATACTCCGCTGGGTTGTTCGAAGCTTCTGGATGTGAGCAGATTTCAGGGTCCAAGTTTCGCCTGCGTAGATTATTGCTAGTAATACGCATTGGTCAAACACTTTGCTCTTTAAGGATAGTGGCATATCTGATTTGAAGATGTGTTTCAGGTGGCCAACTGTACCCCAAGCTGTTCTGGTTCTTTGCATGATCTCCGGTGTAATATCCCAGCCTCCCGTGACAATCTATCCCAGATATGTGTGAGACGATGCTATTTCTAATGGGGATTCGTCCATCTCCATTTGCTATCTGGTGCAGAAAGGGTTCAGCATCATCTTTGTTTTTGGACGCGTTGCTCCACGACATGGGACTGTTTCTGTTTTTCAAACAATCACTGAAGAGCCCTGATAGAATGCGGTGAAGTACTGGGCCCCTGACTTGATAACGTCCACTGTGAGATCGACCTCACCTGAAGAAATGTCGGATTTCAGGGATTCAATTGCAGTTCTCGTTTCTGATGCCAGAACTTCCGGTGGCTCTTCATCCAATATTATCCCAACATGATTACGGTTATCGCTAGAGAGTTGAGAACTCAATGGCGGCTTTTAGAATTTCGGATTTCTTCGTAATTCCGTCTCCGCTTGAATTTTTGAGCGCGATTATCTGATGATTCCCAATCATGTTCTTCTGGATAGCTTTCTTATAGCTTCTTGCATCTTCTATAGCCTGCCTCACTGTTCTTGTGTTGTTAATTTGGAATTTTTGTGACCAGTTTGATATCCTCCCACCTTAAGAGCCGCTGATTTAATAGCGTTCAGCAGTGCATCTTCAGAATCTATTGGTCCGAGAGCCAGTTGGTTAGGGATTTCCTGCGAATTCGTCGGATTTCAATTTCAGGTTTCCGATGTTGAATCGTTTCTCTCGTACTTGAAGAGCTTCATCTTCTCCAGTTTGCCATTAAAGCAGACTACACATCTTACCATGCGGTAATCTCTTCCTGCGTCAAACTGGTTCAGCACACCACAATCGCGAAGGCTCCATGTTCTGTTCAGAAGTATGTAGTCAAGTTCGTTTTTCATGTTGTTAGACCCATGCCAAGTCCATTTCCGCGATGGCTTCTTCTGAACCATGCTATTCGCCACAACAAAAGAACAAGCCCCCGCAAACTCCACCATTTTGCTTCCTCGATCATTTCGCATGTCATATCCGAAACCTCCAACCGACCGCTCTCCGGGTTGTTTTCCTCCAATTTGAACATTGAAGTCGCCTATAACCATTTTGAAGTATACGTCGCTGCTTTCATAAAGATGTTGTACCTCTTCGTATAACATCTCGATCTTATCGTCAGTGTAGGAACCCGTTGGATCAAAGACCTGAAGAATCATGAGCTTGTATCGTCCTGATATGGTCATCTCGATTTTGGAGACTCTATCTGAGGTGCTCTCGTAGCTGGTGATAAGATGTTTGATTCGTCGATTCATAATGAAACCTGTACCATTCTGAATCATTTAGCTCTACCTCTATATATAAATAGAGATATATATATATATATATATATATATATATATTGGGGCAACTTTATTAATCTTGACACAATGAAAACGCTTTACTACTCCTTTATTCGCAGTAAACTGGAATATGCGTCTATAATTTGGTCTCCTGTGTACATAAATTCTATTGTCGACTTGGAGGCAGTTCAGAGGAAATGTTTGAAGTATATGTACTTCAGATGTTATGGGCAATATCCTTCTAGAGGCTTCGACCATTCTTTCCTAACCGATAGTTTGGGAATTGAATTATTGAAGTTGAGGCGTGAACGGTTCGGCCTAACATTTCTCCTCAAAATTTTGCACAATTCGATTGACTCACCATTTCTTCTCAGCAAAATAAATATTCGCGTACCAAGGCCTGGTCTGAGGCGGAATAATACATTTTATATCACTTACAGCAGATCAAATGTTATGTCACGTTCTCCTATCAATTTTATATGTAATCTTTATGACGTTTGTTGCGGTCGATATGATATCTATTTTAATCGGTTAGCAGTTATATTGGCATGCCACTCAGAACAGCGTATTGGGATGTCGTGATATTTTCCTGTACTTCTGTTGTCCACATATGTCTAAGTTATAAATATTATTTCAAATATTATTTTAATTTTAGTTATTTTATTTGTTTACTAGATAATACTAACGCAATCGGTTTTAATTTTATTTTTATTTATCAAACATATTTCGTTACTAAATGGTCAACTTCTGCTGACCATACGTAACTTTGTAATAGACAATATTTCATTTTTGTTTTTAGTTATCTGGTTATTGTTCAACACTATTTCAATTTATTTCGAATTAATTTTTCGTTGTATATATTAGCTTATACTCCCTATTTTTGTTTTTTTTTTTGTGAATTTCTTTTCTTATTTATTATTATTTGTGTACAATTCTGCAATTTTTTGTAAATTGTAATTTTTTTGTAATTTTTTCTCTGTAATTGGATGTATTATTGGATGTATTGTATTATATTAATTATTATTATTATTATTATTATTTTATATAATTATTATTATTATATAAGGCACTATCGAAAATTTTTCTTACATTATTACTATGAAGTTAGTCCGAAAGTACATTTGTTTTTTAAATTTTGAAAATAAGTACAAGTGTAATTTCAAAACAACTTCAAAATACAAAAAACAAATGTACTTTCGGACTAACTTCATAGTAATTGTAAGAAAAATTTTCGATACTGCCTTGTTATATAAACTGTTAATATTGTACTATTCTAGTCCTGAAGAAGAAAATAAACATTTTCGAAAGTTAGAAAAATACTGAAGAGGTAACTGATTTTCCTGTTGTAGACTGCAATCCCAATTAAATACTGAAAATACATATCTACAGTCATGAAATATTCAACTATATATATATATATATATATATATATATATATATATATATATATATATATATATATATATATATATATTTATTTAGTGCGATATTCCGATATATTTGACGATAATGCGAGTGCGATAATCGTAAGAGATAGGACATGTGATATTTAATGTACTCTTTCTGATGGTATTAATCGATTAAAAATTGAAAAAGTTATATCAGTGCAAAGCTAATAAGCTCTAGAATTTAATTGAAAAATAGACAAATAGAAGTTCTAAACCACTATTACGGTAACCAGTTTTGAAATATCTCGGAAGTAGTGAAATCATATTGAATAAATATAACAAATTCAACAGTGATAACAAACAGATGTGGAAATAATGTGCATTCATAAATGTGCATTGATGAATAAATTGATTGTTGATAAGAAAGATATAAACAGATCGGCATGAAGTGTGGCGAATGCAATGACTACACTGCTAAAAAAATGCAAATACTAGTAGTATAAAAATAAGTTAAATGCGCTAATGAAAAAAGTAAAATCAACTATTTCAAGAATCAACTACAGAAGGCTAAAGATAGCTAATCCCTCTGGAAAACTGTTAATTCTATTAGAGGAAGAGGCACAAAATATAAGGGTATAAAAAGAATTTGTAATGCTAAGAATGAAATTGTTAATGATGAAATCGAAATTGCTAATACATTCAATGAATACATTTCAAGTATTGGACAGAAGTTAGCAGAAAAAAGCCGAAAACCTAAGAAATCTATTCTGAAAAGAACTGCCTTGAGAAACTCAATTTATCTAACACCAACAACACCCGAAGAAAGAAAGTTTATAATAAAAACATCGAAAAGGGACAAAGCACCTGGGTTGGACGGTATAAAATCAGAGACTTTGATAAATATCATGAATTCCATTGCGGAACCTCTGTCCCATTTGATCAACAAAATAATAGAAGTAGGTGAGGTCCCAAAGTCTTTTCAAGATCGGAGTGATTGTACCATTATATAAAAATGGAATAAAGGAAAACTTTCAAACTACCGTCGAGTAAAAATTATTAGTAATATTGCCAAAATATTTGAAAAGGCTCTAAAAAATAGATTTGTAGCTTTTTCAGAGAATTATAAAATTATCTCAAGACAATTCGGTGTCAAAAGTAGCAAATCTACTCAGGATGCTATTAAATTTCTTGTTACAAAAATACATCAAAATATCGAGAATGGTTCAAAGTGGGTTGCAGCCTTTCTAGATTTGGCGAAAGCATTCGATACTGTTCACCATGAGAAGTTGCTAAAAACACTGTGGGATGTAGGGATCAGAGGAAAAGCTGAAGAGTTGATGAAAGTTATCTGAAAGATCGAGAACAGTCAGTAAGAATAAACGCATCATTAAGCGAACGAAGATACATTAGTTTTGGAGTACTAAAGGACACATAATAATAATATACTCCTAATAGACACACTGGGTACAATCTCTAGTTTTGCCGACAACACTGTCATTATTAACGAAGATGAAAATTGGGATAATCTCAAAAAAAAATTCAGGATGATTTAAAAAACTTGATTAATGCTTTTGATGAAAAATAACTGACTATCGATTTTGATGAAACGTATTTCGTACATTTTAATTGCTATTCCGACAACAAACCGACATACGATAAATTAAGTATGACAATTGGTGGTGATATAGTCGAGATCTCATTCTCATATCTAGGCGTTGAGAAAACTTCTTAAGGTGGAAATATCTAGGCGTTATCATCGCCTAGAATACAGACTGATATATAATCTTGGGATGCAGCAGCACAAACAGTTGCTACAAACTACTAAAGAAACTAGAGGCGTTGCAAAGAATAGTCTTCTTTCAACAGAAATGAGAGAAATCCCATCATTGATGGTTTGTACTAAACCAACCAAGAGAGAATATGTCGGAATTATTTTGGGATCGCCTTGGATTTCTTTGGGTTTGATTGCTGTGTGCTGGGATCCCTGATTTGTGGTGTTTTTCATTTTATTTTGATGGTATGGAATTTTTTTTTCATAGAAAATCAATACGGAAGCCGATTAAATACAATGTAATTTATTTTACAGTTAAGAAGATTTTGTTTTGGTTTATATAAATTCTTTTAACCCCACAGACTGGCATTGCCAAAGTGGAAAGTAATTTACTTTATTATGTTTGTATTATATATGTAACAATTGTTTCTCAAATATATATATATATATATATATATATATATATATATATATATATATATATATATATATTGATATATATATATATATATATATATATATATATATATATATATATATATATTTATATTTATTCATTTCAGGGGCAGATTTATATTCATAATTATAAGAATTATCGGTTTGTAAAAATTGTTGCTGTAGTTATGGTTCTGCATTTGCCATAAGAGTGATTTCGATTTCGATATCGATTTTCGATACTTATATAATGATTTTCGTTACATTCAAAGAATTGTATTATTATCCATATAGTAAGATCGAATTAAAGTTATTTGTTGTTTTAATAAACATATAATTAAAGATTCATATTTATATCAAATATGGTATACTAATAAATAAATTAAATATATCTTTTATTGTTCTAGTTTCATCCTATTTTATTGGCCTCCGCAAAATTTCGGTAATATTGGATGGCCATTCATGAAAAAAATTTTGGAAACCCTGACCTAACCTGACTTCATATACAGCATATATTGTTCTCTCATATGTTGATACATATATATACGAGTCTAATACGCATCAAACTATGAATGTATCTTCACACTGAAGGCAAGTGTAATATTAACTTTGCAGTAAATTTTAAGCAAAGATATAAAATGTATTTAGGCGTTTTGCTTTATTGAAAATATAATAAAAATTGATATGTAAAAATAATTCATAATCATGAAGATGATTATATATAAATTCAGCAACTATTACTAAGCTAAATGCAAATAATTGAAATCTTTATTTGAAGTACCAAATCACGTTCTCAGAGAGCATAAAAAATGAGTAAAAATTGTATTGAAATTCAGTACTCTGTTTCTGTCATAAAATTATGATAACCTCAACTTCTCGTTCTTCGACACATCTTACAAAACACAGTGTTCTTTCTCTTTTCGTTTTGTTGGTGTTCTTAACAGAATGACTTTCCGTTTAAATTACGTTTGTTAAAATTGCAACAGTTATAAACCGTTCAGTTCCGAAAGAAAATGGATTTGGTTTTTTGTAAGTATCTCAAAAACCAAATAGTTTAGAAATGTAAAGAAATATTCCAAAGGAAAAAAGAATTTCTCAAGAAGAATCCTGAGGTAAAGAAAAGAGGTAATCTGATTTGCACAAGTTACCCAAGACCCCCTTCAGACACTTATAATGAATTATTTGAAAAAATTAAACAGGAAATTAAAAAAAGGATAAAATTCAGGCACTTTAAAATGCCTGAATTGTAAAAATTGAAGAATAGAATTCAGGCAATTTAAAATGCAGAAATTGTAAAATGTAAAAAATACAAAAAACATGGTTTGAACCTAAGAAATATATTATTAATTTGAAAATTACGATAAGAACTTTGACATTCGCTCTAACGCTGTAGCACGTCTTCGAGCATGTTTCTGAAGTATACTGAACAATTTCTTGTAATATTTCCTAGATGGTGTTTAATCTTAAATATCACTATAAAAATGACAGCTTTGGACCTTATTACAACAAGAGTTCATCGTTAAGTAACTGCGAGGATAATAGGAAATATTCTCTGTTTTCAAGCTATTTCCCATCCATAGGACTTTTTCAAGTTCTGCAGGTTACTAGATACAATAAGTTGTTGATACAATAGTTGTAAATCTAACACAAAGTGCCAGTGCCAGTGACCCAACAAGTGAACACGGCTGTAGGCCACACCCACAGGACCCGGTGAGATACTAACGAACCGTTCCTTTTCAGCATTATTGTGATTTTTTATATTATAATACATTGCTCGCGACTTCTAACAAAATGCCTAGTAGCCCCAAGCCGGGTGGTCGGCTACTTCCAAAACGGCTAAAATCTTGAAAATTATCAAAGCCACGCCCCCGCGACTTCATCGCCGAAGTCGCCATCGATTTCAATAGAGGCCCCCGTCCGCCGAGCCTCTACCCCCAACAGCACCGTCTCCGGCGCCTCAACAAGAAGCCGAACATCAAAGGTCACCTCTAATAATCCAAACAACATACCATCACTACTTTCTCTGGAAGTCGCGAGACCCTCGGCACCGTCTTCACCTACACCATATCTCGCCTCATCATCTAGGCGATCCTCCTCATGCTCCAGTGCACGTTCTACTTCTTCCAACAATTGCACTGTCAATCCACTTCCAAAAAATATTCCGATATGTTATCAGGAACATTCCCGACAATATCAAGTCCCAGCGAGAATTCTTCAAAATTCTCGGCACCACCAATCTTTCAATAGTTAACCTCAAAGTTAACTTTAACAAAACAGCGCTTGTAGAGTGCAAGACTGCTGCCCCATCAAATTTTCAAACCACACTCCAAAATCTCGTAGGAACCCCAACTATCTCCTTCGCCGCCTTAAATCGTCACGCTCACAGAAGCGCCGCTACCGAAAATAATTCAACAGTCTCCTATTCCTGCGTCATTAAATCAGTTGACCAGGAATGCACACTTGAAGAAATCGAGCTCATCCTACGGGAACAGGGTGTTAATTTTAACAAATGTTGGCGAATAATATCTAGGGCAACCGGTAAACCAACCTCTCTCTTTCGAGTGATTACACACTCAAAATCTTCAATGGATCACCTACTACTGAAAGGCGTCCGAATTTACGGACGAATCCATACAGTAGAGCTCTCCAAAGTCCCTCAGCCAATCCAGAAATACTGCACAACCTGCACTAAATCTGGACATGACCGCACTGAATGCACGGATAAGCCTACGTGTGCATCTTGCGGTAACTCTCACAAAAACAACATCTGCCCCAATCTTAAAATCCCACATGCCCCAACTGTAAGGGAAACCATCCAGCATGGTATATGAAATGCCCTAAACGTCTAGAACCCCCAAAAGCTCCCGAAAATACAGCCCTTATCAAAGTCCTCAATGAAAACGACCCCACCGACGACAATTCTTACGAGCATTTCTCTCGTGTCGATTCCTTGATAAAGTTTATCACTCAAACTTTATCGAACATATTTCCCGATATGCGATTACTTATTGCCAAAGTCATCGAGAGGGCCTCAGCCGACTTCCTCAACCGAACTACCGTCATTAATTACACTGGCGGTAGAATTTCAATTGCAATGGCCCCTATTAACTATTTCGGGGGAGAACGATCATCACAGTTCAATCCTGTTTAAAATACATAGTCTATGAATTAAATGTTAGATACTGTTAACGCTTGCGGTTTACGCCGCAAGCGTCATCTGTTGAAAGTGTCAAATACAAAACATTTCGAAGGAATAGCACTCTCGTCACTACTCGTGGCACTGCACTATTAATTCACAACACTTTATATTCGACAGAATTCAAACTCCCTGTTCAATTCTCAAATCTCGAATGTGCAGCCGCGAAAGTACGAATTAACAATTTAACAGTAGCCATATTCAGTCTTTATAATCCTCCTGGCAATTCACTTCCAGCTGATTTTTTCGAATATATAGCCACAATTCCAAACTCTATTCTGTCAGGCGATCTCAACGCCCGACACATTCAATTCGGAGACATTGTAACAAACAGAAACGGTCGAATACTGTCTGAATGTCTCATACAACACAACTTATGGCGTTATTATAATATCGACCCCACATTTTTAATCATAATGGTATGTCTATCACAGACCATATCATCACGACCCCAGATCTAATCAATTATTTCGAAGAGCAATGTTTTATCGGTCAAACAATTACTTCTGGCCACCTTCCACTACTTATTCATTCAAATATTGCCCAACCACCGCCTCCGGCCCCAACGATCATTACCTTCAAGGACCACAAAAACTTCAACTGGGAAGAGTTCCAGAATAATATGGCAAATAATCTTCCAACGCTACAACCTCTACAAAATCAATTTCAAATAGACCACTCTCTTAATAACTTTTCTACTTTCATTTAGGAAGCTTATAATGCCTACGTCCCTGAAAAAACGGTAGATATTAATCGTCCTCCGTTACCGCCATTCATCGTCAGTCTTATTAAGTCGAAGAGGCGTCTCTATCGTACGTATTATCGTACGAGAAATTAACCGCTTCAAAGAAGAAAGGTGGTCAGACATAACGTCTACACTAGACTTCCTGAAAGGTAAAGAGTATTGGCGTAAGTTCCGCATGCTCACTTGTTCTGGATCTAGGAAAATCACTCATTCAATGTCCCCCGACGGTCACATCACATCTGACCCACAGGAGAAAGCTGATATTTTCAAACAGCATCTCCAAAATATCTTTCAAATCCCCGAAAATCCAAGATTTCACGTGCAGCTATTCAATACCCTAGAACGGCACCTAGATATTCTCAAAAATATAGCGGTTGTGACTGAATTGAATGGCAATAATATTTTCAACACACCTATTAATTCTAAATTGGTTTCCGAAGTTATCAAATGCGGTGAGAATACGGCACCGGGTAAAGATGGCCTCTCTCGTTCCGTATTCCGTCGCCTACCGCCAAACGCCATAGAATTTATTAAATGTGTCTATAATCTACTGTTTGGAAGTATGCTACTTTCCTTCTCCATCGAAAGAAGCTACAACGATAATGATCTCGAAACCTAATAAAGATTCTACATCACCAGATAATTACAGGCCTATATCCTTGCTTAATGTAATGGGAAAGATATTTGAGAAAATATTAAACGATCGCCTTAGAGACTTTGCCGAGTCTCGAAACATTATTCCGACTTTTCAACACGGTTTCGGAGCCCATCATTCCACATATGATCCTTATTCAGACTCCACACCAATATCACAAACTCATTGAATTCTGGCGAATGTGTCATAGGTGTATTCTTGGATGTTCAGCGGGCTTTCGATCAGGTTTGGCATGCCGAACTCGTTCGAAAGCTACTGACTATCGGATTGCCTATACACTTCGTCAAAGTAATAATGTCATATTTAATAGATCGCAGAATCCGCATAAAAATTAATAACGCCCTTTTCGAACCATTTATTCCCCGGGGTGGCATTCCCCAAGGTTCCGCAATAGCTCCATCACTATATTTAATATACACATACGATATTCCACAACCGGACAATATACTCTCAAAAATTTCCCTTTTTGCAGATAACACGACGATCTGGACCACGGGAAGGACGTCGGCGAATTGCAGCCGCAATATGCAGAGACAACTAGATGTCTTCAGTACGTGGGCGGGCAACTGGAGAATTACACCCAATCCCAGTAAAACTCAGTCTATTTTATTTTCTCACTTCAATTATTCACACTCTCCTAAATTCAAAGGTAATGATGTTCACCTGACGCTCTGGGGCGAAAACCTCAGACTTCAGGACGAAATCACTTACTTGGGTGTAACTTTTTCTAAACACAATCCTTGGAAAATCGACCTGGAGAAAACTCGCAATAGAGCTGACCTTCTTTACGCACTTGAAGGCAAAATACGGGGATGCAATCCCTATACTCTGCTGAACACTTACAAGACATTCCTTCGTCCTGTAATTTCGTATAGACGTTTGCTCTATGCGATTCTCCAAAAAAGAATTGTCAAACAAATCGAAAGCTGCAAAAGAGCAATCTGTCGCAGCATATTCCGTCTCCCTTATCGATGCCCGTCTCGGCTCATTCATGAGCACACAAATATGCCCCCAATCTTCGAACATATGAAGAAATTACAAGCTCGATATGTCCTACATACTCTAGAAGGACCAAATCTGGTTGCCCAAGCGACGCTGATGGCCCCATGGTACACAAGCCGAGGTGCACTCGGCTTGTCGTCTACTCTCGGCAGAGTGGTCTAATGTTGTGGTGACAATGAAAAGATAGTAAAACCTTAGTGTCTACCTCGCTAATTTACCTCCCTATGGGTTCTAAATGGGTTTTTTGTTATACAATTATCAGATACCGCGATAGCATTGATATTGGTAGAATAAGTTTTCTGTGTTCTTACATTATTCGGCTGATGTTTCTTTCAGTTTGTCCTATATAAACTTAATCACAATCTGAAAATTTAAGTTTATACCTCATGAGTTTTCAAAGACATTTTCTAAAAAACTTTTATTTGTACTAAAAGGTCTAATTATGTATTTTAATCTATTTCAAATTCAATTAATAACTCTACCTAAAACTTTAATTATGCAATAAAATTAACTGCGAAGAATTTTTGTCCAGCTGTAGTCATAATATCAAGATCTGCAATCCTGTTTTATCATTTTCTCAGATATAGGTGTCTCAACTATGGCTTCAACTGATAATGACTCCAATACTTGAATTTCCTTTTGAGTTTTTTCTAAATACTTTTTTGGTACTATTGATACTATTATATCAATATGTGAAGATCTATAAAACTCATTATTTTTATTAGTTTTATTTGAATATAAAAATGGAATGAGTGGAGTAAATTTTTCATTTCTACCGCAAATTTCATATTTAGAATGAGTTAATATGCATTAAAAAGAATATCCCACTAAACTATCCTATTCGTATCCAGCCAAATACATATTACATCGTCCATGATCGTTTTTATACTACAAAGAAGACAACGTAGTTCTATAATCTTTAATTGTGAATTTTGTGTTGTATTCATTTAACGTTGGCAAGGTCATAATTAAAAATTAACATGTTTTTCAAGCATCATATATGTTAAGGTACAGTAGGAAACAGTAATCACCAATGCGAAACATATTTATTGGGACTGACTTAGTTCTTGTAGTACTGGTTATAAAAAGCATCAATACTAGCTCCGCTATAAAAAAGTGCAATCGAACTCTATAATTTAACTTTCAATCTGTCATTAAAGGATAGGTAACGTCTGTGCGTATTACGTAGTAAGTCACATCGAATGGAAGTGGCAAAGTTTGTATTATTCGTATTCACTTCTGCACGTTATCTCTGTATGTAGGCTATCACTCTCACTTTTTCCTAGACAACACAAATTGGTTTATTTACTTGACACGTCAGATTAAAATTTAGAGGCAAAGGATATAGGCATTATGGGGTTTATTAAAGATATACTTTTACAAATTTTTCATCTTAGTTAACCTGAAATGGAATTTTCATAAAATTAAGTAATTTTTATTCTCATAATGATACTTTATCTTTCAATTAAAATATTATCTACCTTATCTTCATGGAACATCAATTATTAATTAACGACATTGAGGAAATGAACTCATCAAAAGATTGGAGGAACGCATTGAAAAAACCTCCAGCGTATCGAATTATAAACCGTACATTTGGTTTCAGAAATAGACAGCAGTTATACAAAATGTTATATTATCTCGGAATTATTTCTGTAATTGGACTGTTTTTGTATTATACCTTGCCAACCTTCGACTTATCATCGCGAAGTAATGGTTATAATAGTACGTACCCATTGACGGCTCCAGTTGTTGCAAACCATCTTTATACTTATAGAATAGGTGAGTTCATTTCATTATGTTTACCAAATAATATTACATTCCATAAGTTATTGATTATTACACATTAAAATCTGCACAAAAATTATGATTAGAATTATGGCAATTAGTGAAATATGTGTCTCTTTTTACCTTGATTAGCACAATTCAATAGGGCTATGAATGTTTGTGTTCAGTGGAAAGTAATGTTCTTTATATCTTTAAATTGATGGAAAAGCTAATCACTTTTCGGTAATACCCACTTTTCTAATTAAAATCTCAACATTTTGAATTTCAGGTATAATAGCAGACCTGGATACAGATTCTCTGCTTCCAAATGAAAAAAATACATGGTATTCACTTTTCAAGAAAGGATATTTAACCTACGATACAAAATCTCAAAATATAATAGTATCTTGGGATAAAACTGGACCAATAACTTTGAAGAACAATTATGCTCTCAAAGGAAGAGGAATGGAACTTTCTGAACTTGTTGTATATGATGGTAAATTATTGACTTTTGATGATAGAACAGGTCTTGTATTTGAAATTGCTGGTAGTAATATTATTCCATGGGTTTTATTGATGGATGGCAATGGCAAGTGAGTTTGTGAAGTTAGGTTTGTAGAAAGCAAATAGAATATTAAATAAGAAATAATTTCTTTCATTATCACTTATTTGGCTGATATATAATTGAAATACTTTCTATAGTACAAGGAGTTATAAAGATAGTCTCAAATTAATCTATGAATCTGTTTCAATTTGAATTATATCATATTCTGAAATGTATTGACAAATAAAACAAACTTAAATTATTACACCAGGTTGTATATTATTCACAAAGTCGACTTCTTTCACATAATCTGCAAGTAGATATAGTAATATACAACTTATTTCTAGAAATTCAAAGGGTTTCAAGACAGAATGGGCAGCTGTGAAGGATGAAAAATTGTATCTTGGATCTATGGGGAAAGAATGGACCACTGCGACTGGAAAGTTCGAAAATTATAATCCTATGTGGGTTAAAGTTGTGACAAAAGAAGGAGCTGTGAGTAAAAAATCATCTACTTTTGTGTAGGTCCATTTATAATATTTACACATTTGCAAAAACCATTGATAATAGGAATCATTGATAATTAAAACTTTTCATTCATTCAAAAAATCTTTTTGAAGGTAACATATATTTTGTAACAGGAAACACAACTTTAACAAACGAATGGTTACAAAATTTTGAATGTAATCCAGCCTTAAGAAATTTTTCATCAGATAATGGTCATGCTAATTATTAAAATAATAATTCCAACAATTATCTGAAATACTTTGAAAACAGACAAAATATCTTCAAATAGTAATAAATATGCTGGCCTCCATAAAATGTATGTAATGTATTGTTATATATTCTAATAGCATATTATCATGGATATTCTGGTCTCCATTAAAGTATTATAAGTACAGTCCTTATTTATTTGAATATCGGTAAATTTAATTACTAACTTTGGGTTAAAGTTAAAAAATATGCTGTCAGCAATAAATATCAAGATATTGACAAGTATAATTTATGAAGTTCAGTTGGACGGTATCAAAACTATCTTTTGAAAACAAACTTAAATTTATATTTTTTCACTTTTAGATTAATTGAAATTTGACAATGACTTTTTAGGTATCTCATTTAAACTGGGTAGAAGAGTACAAAAATATTCGTAAGGTGATTGGAATTGAATGGCCGGGTTATATGATTCATGAAAGTGGGTTATGGTCAGATTTACACCAAAAATGGTTTTTCCTGCCTAGAAGATGCAGTAAAGAGCGGTATGATGAAGTTGCAGATGAAAGAAGAGGTTGCTCTGTTTTGATTAATGCAGATGCTGCTGTAAAAGTAGTAAGGATAGTAAAAGTAAGTCCTTCTAGTTAAAATGCTTCTTATCAAATATTGAAGTAGCCAAAATGTTATAATTGTTAGTAAATTGTAGTGAAAAAAATTTTCTGATAAATATAATAAAAGTGAGACTTTGTTTATATTTCTCTAACATTTTATGCTCATGTGTGTCAATCTATTATATTTATTGTAATCATATTTCATGTCCTAACATATGAAACATCTAATGATTTTACATTTTCGCCAATTTTGTCAAACAACAAATATTAACATAAATTAAAAATTTTAGAAAAATTATATATTCATTAAATTTTATTATAATTAACAATTGTGATATTTAAATTGTTTTCATTTTTCTTGCAGATTCCAAATGAACATATCACAAGAGGATTTTCTAGTTTCAAATTTTTGCCCAATACCAATGATGAAGTGATTGTTGCACTGAGAACAGAAGAATTAGAAGGTAAAACAAGAACATTCATTACCAGCTTCACAATACATGGGCAAGTTTTGTTAGAAGATTTACTCATAGCTGATAACAAATATGAAGGATTTGAATTCATTTGAAGAATTCAGTTGTTATATTGTAAATATTTTTGAACAAAAATATATTATTCTTAATTATATTGATGCATTTGAAGTAATTCCCCTTCTAGTGAGAGTAATATATAGTGCAGCCATCTCCCTTAAATGTTTAATTTTGATTATTCAAATAAAGTTTTCAATAACATCCATTTATGTTAAAAAGATTGAAAAAAACTTGGAAAGATAGCATTTTTTTATATTGTTTCACTATTGGGGCCATTCAAGTATTACGTAAGCAGATTTATTACAATTATTTACCCCCCCTCCCCCTTGTCAGCAAAAGTAAGCAAACTGCTTACCCCCTCCCTCCCATGCTTACGTAAACATTTTTTAATTTATATATTGATTTTTTGATGATTTATGAGCAGAAGTTATAATTCTAAAGATAATAAAATGGTTTTTTATAGAGATTAGATTTTACTGATGCGGTATTCAACATAGAGTAAGGTACAAAAATATTATAATATTAAGTAATATTACGAACATAAAAACTTACTTAAAATTGTTTACACATATTTATTGAAATTAACAGTCCTCAGACCATGATACCCGAATCCATGATTCTTTTTTCGATGACATTGGATGTTAACTGCTCAGCGTTGTGAGTCTGCTCACTTTCATCCAATTTTGGAATGTCTACGTCATTTTCATGGAGTCATTCAACATCATCGTGCTCTAAATTTTGAATAATGCACATCAGTTCATCAGCACGACGACCAGCGACTCTTACGGGTCTAACTTTCCTGTCATTGTGCGTGTTCACTCATTACTCAAGGTAATTAAAACATATGAATTATTTGAGGGAATCCCGGAAAATGCGTTTAAGTTTTCAAGCAAAAGCAAGGTGAGGGTTGCCATATGTGTAAAAAAGTAAATAACATCTGATGACGTAATCATCATCTAGACCCCCCTACCCCCGATGTCATCAAAAATAAGCAAAGCAAAGACCCCCCCGTCCCCCAATAGTGCTTACGTAATAATTGAACGGTCCCATTGATGTTTAATCTCTTGCAATGTCTATGTATACTATCTCTTCATTCCGTTTCTTAGATAGGAATCAATTACGTGTTTGTAAATTGATCTATCAAATTACTGCAAAAAAGGAATAGGAACCACCATACATAAAGCTAAGACAGATACTTTAGAGAACTATAGACGAACCCCTTGCTGCCAGTGTTTGGAAAAAACTTTGAAAAAATACGGAAAAGTAAATTAAACTTACAAGCAAATATAAATATCTGGGAATCCTAATAGATCATAAGCTCAACTTCAAACCTGAAACAAAATCAAAAAACAAGCAACTATCACTAGAGCAAAACACTTCAGGTCAATAACATACAAAAACAAGGAATTAGCATTGCCACGGCAAGCAAAATATATAAAATTTTATGCAGTCCCCTTTTAGAGTATGGACATCCATTTTTTTTAATGGAAGTAAGGCATTATTGGCGAACGTAGAAATAGGTGAAAGAACCAGCCTTCGTAAAATAACAGAATTACGCAGTCCAAACAATTCCCTATTTAATCCATCAAATAGTTGCTGTTCTTCTCTTGTGGAAATAACAAAAATATAATCCTACCACTTCTCCATGAGTACAACAGGGGCAATCCAGGAAGAGGAAACTACCTGCCACTCCCTTGTTCAAACACCTTATGAGTTTATATATGTGTATATATTATTTAAATGCCACTGTAAAATTACTATAACTGACTGGAAGACTTAGGTTGATAGCATGTTGGAAGTATCCAATAAATGTTCTCTCTATCAAATTCATCTGAAAATTTTATACTCAGGAAATTGATAATGAAGTAAAAGATTGAAAAAAATCGTCAAGGCTACCAGATATCACTTTAACGATCATGTCCTTATCTTTAGTTTATCCTCCTCAATCAGTAATTTTGACAGAAAAACATGTTATTGATCACTTATTAATAGGAGGCAACAGTGAGAAAATGGAAAATCCTGCTTGGTGTCAAAGATATTTTGTCTTTCTACTTTTTTCAAATATATGAGATGAATATTTTAGATACTCTTCATTATTTAATAGTTTGGCGTTTACTTGATGTAAATCCATTATAATTGAATATAAATTTAAATTCAAACACATGAACTTATGATTTACACGTTATTCACTACATAGCATGACGCGTTTCGTCGTTACAAACGACTTCTTCAGATGCTTACAGAATAATGGTATATATGGAATATGGTTTGATAAGCTTATATTCGATACTCTCATTAATACTAGAATGTCCTTGCTCTACCAGTACTAAAAGCACAGAAAGAAAATTTACTTTTATTTTCCTTTAATCAATCTGATCTAAACAGCTATCCAGATATATGAATATTTCTTACTAAAACACTACATTATCAACTGTTTAATCAAGCTGCCTATAATATGAAGAACCTCTCCATGATTTAGGACTAAAAGCTTTTAAAATATACTCAAGTTAACAACACAAAACGAACTGGCACTTGATTTGAATGTTACATAGCTAATATCTAAAATTTTGTGAATAATCTCACTTAAGAATTTTAGTTGATTCTGATCATGGATTTCATTCAATGTTTTACATATTTTTGATATTTTATGCATATATGCAGTGAGTACATATATGAATTTAATTTTATAAATTTTTATATTCTGTTTAGATTTGCGTTGATTCATATATATGTTTAAAAAGGGTTTCCCGTCGTCAACAAACAGTTGTACAAATATTATACACTATGTTTGAAAATAAAGAATATAATACATATTATACTTAAATTAGTGTAAATAATTACCTTGTGTCAATGACCTAGATGTCGAGACACTTTAATTTCAAATAAATAAAAACTATATTATTTTAATTAATAAGGACTAGGTAAATAGAAATATTATAAAAGGCACAATATTATAATTACTTTATTTATAAGCTAAATATTCCAAGTAATTTCAATAGTACAATCACTACAGCATGAAGTTGAAAATGCAGGTATTAATGATATTTGTAATTCCTGTGTGAAGCTGAAATGAAAAATGACAGATAAATAGCTAAAAATATTATAAATATGCATATTAGAAATCAAATTTGGAGGTGTTGAAGAAATCAACAGATATTGAACTGAATATTATAAAATATATACATATTATAAAATGTCAATTTCTGAATATTCCACAATTTATTGATGAATTTTACTAAATCTATGTATTATATACCTTCCATAAAGCCTCTTTTTTGCTTTCAAATTATATGAAATCAACAATAATTCAAATTATTTGGGCCATTGTTATTTATTCTGTTTGTGAATGATCTGATGGATAATATTGACTCGCCGCATTTGACGATTTGAAACTATAACATAACAGATCACAGGACAACTTCAGCAAGCGCTGAAACATGTTGCCAGTTAGATAATTACTGAGTTTCAATGTGTCAAAGTGTAATGTTGTCTCTTTCACTAGGAAAACTCAACAATTATAAGACTATTTCATGCCCTAATCCATAGCATATATATAGCATATAATCCATAACAAGTTGGAGTATGTCAACATGATCTGGCACCCTATTTATACCTGCCATAAATAACATCTTGAGGCATTCAGAGAAGGTTGAAATTCTTAGTTTGCAGGGAGAATAAAGTTTATTCAGAGGGGAGTCAATCATGACGAATTATTGAGTCATTTAGTCTAATATCATTGCAGGGTAGAAGAGAAAGTTTATTACTCAAATTATTATATAAATTACTTCACAACAATATTGATTGTCCACTCTCATTCGCTTTGAAATTTCGTGTCCCTTAGGTAAAATTCTCATACAACAGATTTATTCCACCAAGAGACTCCAAGGACCAACTCGCTAATACAATCCCCCATTTGGTTTATGGAGTCTACATACAATAAGAGTTCTTAATAAATGTGATATTCAATTTGACTCCATAGAAATTATTATTAGGAGTTATGTGAATAAGGGAAATTGACTAGAATGAATTTAATTAGATTGAGTTCTTTATATTTCATTTAATTTTATTATTTAGTTATTAATTACTTTTTTATATTGGATTCAGCTCTTTGTTATATTTCTCTTCTTATTATTTAATTAGTTATTTAGTTATTCGTCATTATGTTAATATTTTCTATAATTGAGTATTATACCTGTTGAGAATAAAGAACTTATTATCATTCCCCGATTTCAAACCTTACGGCTCCATACTCCCTTACAGAGGAATATTCACTTATCCCAGATATTATATATCAGAGGTTTTAAACTCTGTGGGGGCCCTTTCCAAGTTACCGTGGCGGCAGTCCAATGGCGGCGGCCATCATGGCGTCGATTTCCGTTATGTCCTAAAAACTTCCTGATAGACCTTGCTGTGGCAAGCAGCACTGATTTATGTAATTCCTTATAGAACTTATACCATTGGATCCCAAGATAATTGGAACAGTCCTAATCACGTTCATATTCCAATGTCTCTGCACTGCACTTCAAGTTCTCGATATTTTGAGCATTCCTCTCAATTAGGTTGTTCACATTTGGAATGGCCACCTAGATAAATGTACTTTCTCTCGCTTTTTTGTCAACCAGTACCAGGTCAGGTCTATTGTGGGGAACTGTAATATAAGCAATCATTCTCCAAAATTGGCTTCGGAATGTATTTGTAATAAGGTACCTTCTCCTTCTGTAGAAGATGTAATTTTAATGCGAGTTCTTGATGCACAATCTTTGCTACGGGTCATGTATCTCTTTGTACTCCGTTGATGCGAATATTTGACATCCCCCTGTAATATGTTGGATTGTCTCTGATGTTTGGCATCTGTATCAGCACATGTCGTCTCTCATTGTTGCGTCTCACTGTGTTTCAGGTAATTACTGGCTGAAATAACCTGGTCTTGAATAGCTAGGAGTGTGCCCTCAGATCAACCAATAGTTCGACGCTTCCTTGTCGACATTTTTCTTCGTAGTCTCATTAATGTGGCTCCTGTGCAGCAATTTTTCTTTCCAACTCTAGCTTCTCATTGTTAGATTGATGATAACTTGCAACCTGGCCTTCACTCAGATTCAGAGGAGTGGAGTTATCAATTTGGCAGATCACTCTGTGCAGATGTAAGTCAACAGACTTCCTGTGGAAATAGTCACAAAGATTCCCTATTTGCTGGTCCAACAAGTTACTGATGTTAGCCAATCCTCTAAACCCGCACTCATGCCTTGACAAAGTTGTCCTTTCAATTACGCTTTTTGGGTGGTAGTTATTAAACCTCGTAAGCAATGCTCTGATCTTTGGCTGCAGGTTGTCAACATCAGTTCTGCTCCACTTCGCTATTCTGAAAGAGTGAACAAAAAGTGAAAAGGGTAAGTGTTGGCCTTGAAGAGATGTTTACTATCGAGTTTTGATTTCAGCAGGTCTTTCCTTGCTTCGTGAATTCAGTGGAGATTTCTTCTTTATTTAAATGATGATCGATTCTTTGCGATTGCTTCATTCCCAAGTATGTATAGGTGTTTCCCTTTTGCATTGACTTGATGTGGTCTCCATTTCGCATTTGAAATTCTTCCTGCTGTATTTTGCCTCTTCTAATACTTAAGGTATTATTTTAATTTAAAATTAATTTAATTTATAAGGCCATATATCCATACCAAACCTTTTTTTTTATATCGCTGGAGAATTGTCGCTTGGTGCTGTCATTAGTTTCAATTCGTCCATATATAATGGACGATTGACTTTGATGGCTTATGTGTCGTTATGTTTGATGGAAAATTGACTCTCGATAGAGGATTAATTGTCAAGCAGAACCTAAGAGAGCTCATAGAGTCTCCCTGAAATATTCTTCTCTTTAATGGTATGCCAACAGTTGATATATTAAAGTTGACCCCACTTAGATGAATTGTGGTCTTCCACATAGACATAGCATGTTCTAAGTAACTAAGTAGGTGAGGAATCAATTTTGATAGCGACAATAGCGAATTAAATTTAAAAAAAGTAATTGAGCTGCTGTATATAGTGATAAACAAGTGTGAAAAACTCGAAAAAGAAAATGTGGAAATGCGTGAAACATTAAAACAGATGCAAGTGTCAAGTAGAACAGTATGCAATACACACAGCCCACTTACAGTAGAAAATACTGCAAGATATGGAAAAGGAGCAGAACAACAGTCATATGCAGATGCTGTAATCATCAGACCAAAAAAGCTGCAACAAAGCGAAATAACAAAAGAAGACCTGAAGAAATGTGTTGACCCAATTGAACTCAACTTGAACTTAACCGAAGTTAAAAAAACCGCAAGAGGGGGACTACTGATAGGGTGTAAAGACAAGGATAGCGTGACGAAGTTGATTGAGGAAAGTGGAAAAAAGATGGGGAACAACTATGACATTAATCTAACAAAGGCAAAAAAACCAAAAATAAAAATTGTAGGCATTGAGGAAGAAATGGAGAAAGCTGACATTATAAAAAGCATAAAAAGCCAAAACCCTTACATAAAAACAGAAGCTTACATGGATATAATTAAAATTAAAAAAATGAGAACGGTATTATTGTATACTAGAGTGCGATGCAGAGACTTTTGGACAAACCATGGAGTACGGAAGGCTAAATATAGGATTTGCAGTTTGTGCAGTTTTTGAACATCTGGGTATACTTCGTTGTTTTACCTGTGCGGGATACAATCACTTAGCAAAAGACTGTACGAAAAAGGAGGTTTGTATGAGATGTGGGTTTGAAGGTCACAGGGCAGAAAGCTGCCAAAATACTACAAAGAAGTGTTTGAATTGCGACGAAATGAATAAGAAGTTTAACTTAACACTCAAAACAGATCATGCGCCATATGACAACGAGTGTGAAATCCTTGTGAGAAGAAAACAGACAGAGAGAAAGAGGACTGATTACGTTGGTGATGCAAGCAAAAATGGGCAACTGTAGCAATTAAGAAACAAAGAAAACAAAGCATTATCTGGTAAAGAAGAAATATATTTGCAAAATATTCAGAGTATTATTGCAAATTTCGATGAATTACACTATTTTGCCATGAGTCATAAACCAGCTGTGGTTTGCTTAACAGAGACACATTTAACAGAAGAGATACAGGACTTCGAAATTAAATTGGACGACTACAACATTTGTAGAACTGATTCTGTAAGCAGGGCCACTGGTGGTGTATTGACTTACATCCGCAAAGATATAAAGTACACGGTTATAAAAAAGCAGGTGGTGCAGATGAACTATTGGATATTAATATTGAGTGTGACAGTTTAAAAATCTAAATATATTGTTGGTGTAGTATATCATTCACCAAGTGCATCACATTGTGACTTCTTAAATGATTTTGAAGTAATCTGCGAAGAAATAAATGATACTGAAAACTGTACGGTACTGTTTCTTGGTGATTTTAACATTCACTACGATGAAGAATGCACATATGGAAAACGACTTAGGACATGTATTAATGATTACGGTATGAAGCAATTAGTTGAGGATTACACACACGTGTCACCAGAGGGAATAAAATCGTTGATAGACTTGGTGATTACTAATTATTGCGAAATAAAATGTGATGTTGTGCGACAGTATATATTTAATAGACATTCACTAATAAAGTTGACTATTCGTGGAAAAAGTAATCAGAGTACAAAAGTAGTAACTAGAAGCAAGTTAACGTCCATAAATGAATTCAAGAAGGAAGTGCTAAAGATTGCTGACAACTATAGTTATATGGAGCTCTTCGAAAACAGGTTTAATTATTTCTACGGAGAATGTCTCTCGGTGATTAACAAACTGATGCCCAAAAAAGTACAAGAACATAAAGCAAAATATAATCAATGGTTTAATAGACAAATATTAGATGCAATAAAAACAAGAAATAGCCTGTACAAGAAATTTGTCATTACGAGAAAAAATGAAGATTGGAAAGAATATGTAGCAAATAGAAATATTGTTAAACAACTAATCGGCAGAGTAAAGCTAGAATACTATGAGAGTAAAATAGATTTAAAAAAAAATAATCCCAAGAAAATGTGGACAACGTTAAAACATTTAATCAAAGCGAAAAATGAAAGTATATACAACGAAATTGAATTTGATGGAATAAAATATGATAATAGAGTAGTGATTGCACATAATTTCAATGAATATTACATAAATAGTGTAAAAAGCATTATGGGGACATTAGGATCAGATGATAATACAGAGATTCAAGAGAACCCAGGAACTGAAGTGTTTGAAAGTTGGAAGCTACTGGAAGAAAGTGAATTGAAGAATGTGTTGTTTTCTATGCCCTCGAAAGGGAGCCCAGATGATTTGACAATTGACTTACTGAAAATATCATATGAAGAGATAAAGAATATATTGATCAACATTGTTAACAGCTCTCTCGAAGAAGGAGTTATTCCAAAACAAATGAAAATTGCAACGATTGTACCTGTTAGAAAGGTGAATGGTACTATAAAAGCGACTGAATTTAGGCCTCTAAATACATTACCATCTATAGCGAAATTATTAGAAAAAGTAACATACTCACAGCTAACTCAATTTATAAATAAAACAAACATCCTGACACAATACCAGTCAGGTTTTCGACAAAATTTTAGTTGTGAGACAGCGTTACAGTATGTGCTCAGTGACTGGAAGGAAAGTAAAGACCAAGGAAGATTTACCATTGTTACATTTTTAGACTTAAAGAGAGCATTTGAGACAATCGATAGAAGGAAGTTAATATTTAAGTTAAAAAACTACGGTATAAGGGGAACAGTATTAAAATGGATAGAGGGATACCTGAATGAGAGACAACAGAACGTCAAATGCGAAGATGTGGTTTCAGAAAATAAGTTTGTTGAAGAAGGCGTGCCGCAGGGAAGTACATTGGGACCCCTGATGTTCGTATTGTATATCAACGACTTAGTCAAAGTAGTTAAATATGCAACGATACATCTGTTTGCCGATGATACTATGATATACATAAGTGGAATAGATAGGGATGATATAGAAAGGAAGCTAAATGAAGATTTGGAGAGGGTGCGAAGATGGTTCGAGTGTAATAAATTAAAAGTAAATAGCGACAAAACAAAAGTAATGATTATCGGGAAAAATATGAATTTTAAAATTAAATTAGGAAATGAGGTACTAGCAACAGTGGACAAAATTAAATACTTAGGTATAATAGTCGACAAACAATTAAAGTTCTCTGAACATGCTGATTACATATGTAAGAAAATAGCAAAGAAAACAGGTGTACTGAAAAGAACTGCAAAACATCTTTCTAAAGATACAAGATTGACCGTGTATAACACGATAATAAGACCTCACTACTGTTTTGCCGGCACTGTGCTATACCTGCTTAAATCAAATGATATAAACAGACTACAGAGGCTGCAGAATAAAGCAATGAGGATAATACTAAATTGCAGAAGAGATACAAGTATCAAATATATGCTAGAAACTTTAAAGTGGATAAAAGTGGAGGACATGTTGCAGATCAATGCCCTAATTTTTGTGCATAAAATTAAGTTGGGATTGGCACCAGAATATTTGATGAGTAAGTTGACAAAGTTTACGGAGGTGCATAATTATAACACAAGAAACAATACCAATTTTATGCTGGATCACAAAAAACAAAAGCTGCACAGAATTCGGTGTTCTTCAGAGCTGTATAAGAATATAATAAATTAACTACAAATGCAAAGGATTCAACGTTAGAAAGGTTCGAAAAGTTGTTGGTTGAAAAATATAGATGTGGAACAATGGACCAAGGACAGCTATAGGGACAACATTAAGTGCCAGTGATATTCGAGTATCTCATAAGTTGTAATGTGTTTGATAATTTGTTGTTGCGTTATTGTAAGGCTACATAGCTAAATAAAGGTATTATTATTATTACAAATATGACATCGAAAATTGCTATATATTTCTTAATAAATTTTAGGAAATTCTAAAAAATGAATTGCAAAAGGTTGGAAAGAAGTTCCATCAATCACATTTGACATAAAAGTCAAATAGAATTGGCACATCCATTTCATTCATCTGGAGACTTACCTCTGGTACATTTAGTCGAGAAGTGAAAAATAATGAAGACTTCGAGACTAGTTGAAAAATATGCCTGGATCTGGATAGCGTCAAACTATCTATGGTAACATAGTAACAAGAGTAACATAGTAACAAGATAAATTGCCAGATAATGATATTCCTTCTGAAGTTTTACATCCAGCAAGTATTCTAAGATCTAAGTTTTCACAGTGAAGATGAAGTTCAAAATAAAAAGGGTAAAAAAGGTATCATATTATCCAGTCAGTCAGTATACCAATTGTTTGTTTTAATACTGCAGGGTACTTTATTACCCAGGATAGATACGATATATTAAATTATATCATTGTAGGACAATGATTGCAATATTGTCACAGACTTATGAGCTCAAACATATTTCATAAATATAAATATAGCATATTTTATAAAGCTATAAAGAATAAAAGAACAATATCATACTTACTGATACGATCATAGTTCAAAATATAAAATAAAATCGAGGAACCAACAACCACTTGAAAGAATGGGGCAACTCCTACACGTTTAGGTTGTACATATTTGTGTTGCCATCTCCAGAAGGCTGCGAATAAATAAAGTTATTGATATATTCCAATTATACACTTGAAAATGTACCTCTACTGATTGCAGCTACCATAGCATTTGGACTTTTGTTTCTGCGGCCAAACCAAGCTCCCAGTTCTCCTAGTTTTACTTGCGCCAATGGAATATCCTCTAAAACATTTTAAATGATGAAAATTCTATTACGTAACACTTTCAACGGCAGGTTTATATAACTCACGCTTTCCATAAAAACGTGCTGGATCATAAGGTCCATGTTTCTGAGGATTATATTCAACTGGATAATCACCAAAACCCATAATTGAACCCACTTATATAGGTAAAATAATTCACAAAATCGATCTCCAAAAACCTGAAGTAAAGAAGTGTGAAATTAGTTGACAGTTGACATACTCATTTCCATATTAGTTTCATTTTACTAAATTGTAGCATAGACCATAGAATAAAAAACATTTCAATGAAAAAATTGTATTCAACCTGTCAATTCTCGGAGGATTGTATTAGTTCAAGGGCTGGCAGACATAATATATTTTCTAAAGAACAAAATGTGGGTCCTCTGGCAGTGTTCATATGAACCTTAAACGCCACCATATTCGCTAAGTTGGTCGGGAGGCCATTTACTAGCTATCAGTTGAAGAAGGTATCCATAAATGAGACTAACTCATCCTAAAGTCTGATTTTTATGTATCACACAATTATTTGCATAAAATAATATCTATCACTGCCGGACAGTGGCCGCAAGATATAATTTCCGCCAGACGCTTTGAAACTCTATTTTAATTGGATTAGGTGGACCTTATTTTTTAAACAGTTTTAAAACGTCTGGCGGATGCTATGTCCGGCGGAAACTGTCCAGCAGTAGGAAATATTATTTTTTGTACTAATAAATGCGTTATATATATATATATATATATATATATATATATATATATATATATATATATATATATATATATATATATATAAATCAGCCTTTAGCAGCGTCGGACTGGCCATACAGTCGTCGAGGTGGCATTTGCCAGCCGGGCCCCAGCCTGCGTGGGCCCCCCACGGGACCGGGTTGCGGGGCATGCGGTAACACAGTAGCACAGAGGACCTGCGCAGCGTGCCCCCTATGCTACGGTTGTCCGCGTGCATGTCTCAGATACTAAGCGTTTTACTAAAAATTTAAAAAGTCATAATTTGTAGCAAATTGCTTTGCCTACAAATTTGTTGCCTACAAATTTATATAATTCAATCTCTGACCCGTTCTAGTGGGACTCGACCCACGACCTCCATTTGTACGGAATGGTGCTCTCCGAACTGAGCTATCTAGCGGTTAAGTAAGAAACCTTACAGGAATCGGTCATGATTTCAAAGGACTGGGACATTTTTACTGAGGTAAGGTCACGGAAAAAAAACGCGTAAAATTCGCAATTTACGAGGTTTTCTAGATCTTGCTAAAACTCGATGAATTCGGAACTGCAACATTTATAAATTACAATTAAGAAACGTAACGTATTTATTCTCTCTCATCTCATAATTCCTATGAAACGGAACGCATCACTCAAGTAAAGAATCTTGTGATTAGGGTCGTTGGGAATCCCCGACGTGCGTTCGCTGCTCCTTGAGTCGCATTCCTTTGTTAAGTCGGTTTGCATTGCCGTTACCGTCGATACTCTAGTTCAATTACGTTGTTTTTAAATATTATACTGACTAACTTTACATCGAGAAACTTTACAATGGAAAAGGTAAGTTGTATAATATTATTTTTATTGCTTTCTGAAAAAAAGTTACTTTGGAGCTTTTGTAATCTAATATTATATACCTAAGTATTACTCAAATTGATATAATTAACGGTTTCAGTCACGTTCAGGGGCAGATAAACCTAAATCTGGTTCGGAGAAACGGAAAAATAGAAGAAAGACAGAATTACAAACAGCGGCTTCGAATCCAAAGCAATCCAGGCTTTCCTTCACGTTTACATCTTAAGAGCTTGAAGATCGTCAAAATCGGAGCGAATCACAACCAGGTTTATAGATTTAATTTAATACAATTTTTTTTCTAATTTAACAAATCTTTACATATTCGTTTCTTAGTTTTACCTATAGTTTAATTTTTTAGTTCCTTCTTTATTATCTAAAAATTTGTCAAAATTATCTGTTTTTAGCCAAAATTGCGCCTTTTTATATATTGACTTTGATGTATAAATTTTAAGCTACAAATAGGTACGGAATGTTTTAGAGAATGCTAAATTTTCTGAAATCTTAATGTATTATAAACAAAAGTCTTGGCTGATTAACTCATTAGTGCCCAGACCATACCCTTGAATGTAGATAGCTGAATTTTTGTAATGAAATGAAATCCCTCTACTCATATTGTAGACGAAAAACGGATTTTTATTAACTTTCTGTAACCCCTCAACCGATTTCAATGATATTTTGTGAATGTGTATAGCTATCAAATATTTATGCAATATTTTAGGACCCTCATCATCATCATCAATATTTGAGTTAGACGAAAAATTGGATTCAGTTTCGTATGCAAGTAATTCAGAGCATAGCAGCGGCGACTCTGCCGTCTAACATGTGTTTTGCGTCTGACACCACGAAAGAAGAAGGAGGAAGAAGTCCATTCATTGATGGCGTTACTCCATCCAAAAAACATATTTATGAGCAACTTGTCAAACACGAGGAAAGCCACAGTCATCAGTTAGCCGTAGTCGCCTTGCTTACAGAAAAAAAAAGAGGAAATGTGGAACAACATCTCACGCGGAAGAATATGCAAGAGATTTCCAATAGGCGTCTGGTCCTGAAAAGAATAATTGATATAATACTATTTATATCTAAACAAGGCATTGCCTTCGTGGAAAAAGTAAGGCCTTGTACTCTTTAGCGGATATCGCAGGCGACAACCAGAATCACGGACACTTTTTAAATTTAGTTGTCCTATTGTCGAAGTATGATCCAGTTCTTAAGGTCCACATGTCCGAGGCAATTACTGAAAGAAAAAAAAAAAGAATCAGGAAAAGGTAAGGGTCGAGGTAGGCTTATTACCTTTCTATCAAAAACCACTATAATTTAATAAATATATGTGCACTTCAAGTTAAACAAGAAATCGTTAAAGAAATCCAGGCGGCGAAATCTTTTAGCCTTAATGTGGATTCTTGCCAGGATGTTGGCGTTGTTGACCAGGATGCAATTTGCGTGCGCTATTTCAAGAGTGGGATCCCACAAGAACGGATGGTCAGCATGGTTCCTGTCCGGAAATCAACAGGAGAAGATTACCCAGCTCTCATAAGCAATGAACTAGATCTTATAAGTGCCAAAATTAATTTTCACACATTGTTATGCACATGTTTTGAACTTAGTGTATTTATTCATGAATCATTTAAGCGCACATCTCTATGGGTGGAGAAATCTTCAGAACTTGCAGCTGGACAAGACAAATTGAGACGATTACAGAATATCGGAAAAACAAGATGGTGGGCTAAAGACAAAGCCTTGACCACTGTTATGGAGAAAACTCGATATGTGGCGTTAATTAAAACTTTAAGGGCCATATCTTCGAGCACGGAGTTCGAGCCAAAGGTTTTGTTCCAAGCAAAGGCTTTGATGGATTATTTTTTGAAATTCGAAACTATCCTGACAGTCTTCACGTTAAAAAAATGTTTGACCTATCAACCCCAGTAAGCCAATATCTCCAAACCCCTACATTGTATTATCTTAAAGCTTGGGGATTCATCAAATATTTAGATATGGATTTACGAAGATATTTAGATACTTTTGATGATGTTTTCAAGCTGAAAACATTGAGCTCGACATACAAACCACGTTACCGTCACGAAGAATTTCTAAAAAACCGAAGAAACATGACCAGTTATGTGAAGATGAAGTAACATTATTGGCTACAGACCCAAAGAGATTTTATTCCATTTCTGTCTACAAAGTCATTATTAATACAGCTTCAGTTAAAATTAACGAAGAATTCATCTGCAACGAAGATTTAATGAAAGATGCCGCTTGTTTGGACCCGAAAAACTTCAATAAAATCAAAGAAAATGGGATTCCTAATGACGCACTAAAGTCTATCGCAACAATTGCAAATGTACTCCGACCCTGGCCTTTAGAATTTTAACCCTGCGTAGGACGCGGCCGATATGATAGGCTCACGCTTCGATTTTTTTTATGTTTCTCCGGTGTGAAGACAGGTAGTGGAGCGTCTGTCCCAAAAGTCATCTAACTTTTCCAGGTGAATTTAGTCCCTGAGTTAGTATGTTATCGGTCATCAAGAAGACTAGTTATTCACCATCTGTTCTCACAGGCTCACCTCGCCTGTATACGTTACAAAACCAATAAGCATTTACAACTTTTTGCTATAAAGAACATTTCGTGATGTTTTTGAGATTTTTGTCAAAAACTGCCAGGGCCAGGAGTACTACATTTCTGGCGAAAATGTCACAATCGACGAAATGCTGCCTTTCAGAGTCTATGCTCCTTTCGTCAGTAGGTATATACCATCGAAGCCGAACAAGTATGCCATGAAAATTTTTGCTCTCGTAGATTCGAGAATGATTTACACCCTATATTTAAAGGTTTGTTTGTGAAAGCAACCAAATGGTCGATACCAGTTGAGCAATAAGCCGAATGATATTGTTATGAGAATTTCAGGATCCGTGTTTCGAACTGGTCGTAATATTGTTACAGATAATTGGTTCTCTGATTTTTCACTCATCAATGAATTGAGAAAGCAGAAGTTTCTTATGTGGGTACAGTGAGGAAAAATAGAAGAGCTCTACCAGCTCTTATAAAACATAATATTATTCCCTTAGTTTAACTTCTGTAATGAATACTGGAGAATGACATTTATTTTTGGTTTTGAATAAAATTTACGCTATATTTTTCATTTTTATTATTTTCCTCATTTCTTTCGTTATTGAAAAGACTAAATTCAGAGTTTCAACATAACTCAACATTGAAAAATAAAATAAATAAATAATTTTCAATGTGAGCCTATCAAGCTCACCGTGCCCTGATTTTTCGAATCTTAGCCGCGCCCTACGCAGGTTAAACAGGTTACTGCCTGTTTACTTAAACAGGCAGGTTAAACAAATAATAACGATAGTCATAACCAACATTATTTGATTGACAACCGGTTGAAGTGGATTCAAGAATGGTTCAGATTCGCAATTGGACCCGGTAGGTGGTGCTACAAATCGAGTTATTGAAATTTTCGAATTAGAGATGCGTTACCAGGACAACGTTTGTCGGGTTCGCTAGTGTACTTATAAATTTCTAGACGGAGAGGAGTTAAAACAAAGCTTAATGAAATCGAATTGAAGAGTAGAAGACTACCAAATGTATGCCTATTCACCAGGGAATATCGAGTTGCTAAATTGCGTTTCTCTAGAGCTATAGCAAAAGTGTACTTTCAATAATTAGAAACAACTTTTATTTTATATGAATCATGAGCCAGTCTGAAATCATCACTTGGACGTTATCGCCTTTGGAGAACAACCCGAGTATATCTCTCACAATGTTCCATTTGTTTAGCCAGTAATATTCTGTGGTGCAATTTGTTGTATAGATAATTTTATATCCAAAGTATTGTAGAGGAGCGAGATATGCTAATTATTTATTTGTGGGATCAGGTAAAACAAGTATTTAGACGCTGTATATCAATTCCAAACTCATATGAAGAACTTGAAGAAGATGTGCTTGCTGAATGCAATTGCAGTTATTAAGATTATTGATAATCTTCAACTCAATCAATATTATGTCCAGACAAATGGAAGCCGTTACGAGAACAAAGGCCATATTCGATATTAATTTTATAACTAACGGTTCAATTTAATTTAGTTTAGGTACTCTAACAATTTTTGAGGCATTTAAATTTTGTCAATCTCTCTCTCACAACTATTGGAAGAATCAGAAGATCAGAACTCCCGCACGAATGATCCACATATAATAGAATATGAAGAAATCTGTGCATTAGTACTTTCATGAACACTGATGACCTTTCGAGAGCTTTTGATTGCTTTATGTTCGAATTTATCCTAAGCAAGCTGTATAATATTGGTTTCAGGTGAGTTGTATTGGACAGGTTGCAGTCCCTCATTGTTGTTCGTTCTATGGTGGTAAAGGTGCGGGAGTGTTGGTCTTGTGAGTACGATGTTGGTTGGGGACTCCTCCATGGGTCTATTCTTGGGCAGTTATTTTTTCTACTCTTCATCAATGATTTACCTGAGTGCATTGTCTCAGGCAGAATCACGATTTTTGCAGACGACATCTCGTTGGCAATTTCGGATAACACACCTAGGGACCTTTCGGATAAGTGTTCTGAATTAATGTTATGTTTCACTGAGTGGTGCCGTAGAAATACTCTCATTTCGAATGTCGGAAAGACGAATTGCATTCATTTCAGTGCAAGAGCCATGGATAAAGGTACTCTGAGGTTTGAGTCTGATGGAAACAATATAATTTCCAAGGACAGCATCAAATTTCTGGGTATTCAAATTGATAGTGAGTTACAATGGTGCAGGAATCTTGATTTATTGTGCGGAAAGCTGAATCAGGTCTGTTACGCCATATATAGAATTAGGGACTCGTTGCCTATCCGTGCTGTTGTTGTAATTATTAGGACTTTTGCTTCATCTTTTTTGCCTCCCAAAAATGCTTCATTCTCTCTGAATGCTCTTTCTTCCGTTCATCTGATCATTGTACTCCAGGTTGTCGATTTCACTTTTGCTCAAATTTCATATGTGCGATTTTATAGCGACATTCAGTGCGATCTTAGAGATTTTTTATATTCATCTGTTTTAGCTCTTTTTGGACCTTTTTTAGCCGCTCTGTTCCGCATTTACTATTCATAATTATATCGAGCAGTTTCTTCGGTATTCTGGACTGTTTCATTCTGTAGACATGTGCATAGAACTTTGCTCGACGTTATCTGATTTCTTCCGTTATCGTATTTGTCTTTTGATGCGGTTCACTCTGAGGTATTTTCATCCAAATGCCTGTTCCATTGATTGGCCCGTAAATCTTTCTGAGAATTTTTCGTTCTTGTTTTTCTATTTCTCTAATTCTTGAATGACCGTCAATAACCATTGTTTCAGCTGCGTAGATTGCTTCCGGAAGAATTTTTGTGTTATAATGCCCCAATTTGGCGCCACTCGAAATGCTCTTTTTGTTATAGTGGGCCCATGTTAGTTTGTAGGCCTTAGGAGCTTGGCAATTCTCTGTTCATTAGCGATTCGCTTTAAACCTGAGGACTGTATAACTTCTTCGAGGTATTAAAAATGGACGACTTGCAGAATTTTACCATGTTTCGTGATAAGAAAAGATATATTTTTTGGTTTTTTTTTCATGTATTTGGTTTTATCATAAAAAATTTGTAACCCGGTTTTCTGTGCAATTTCGTGTAGTTTTTCTATGGCGAGAATGACTTCAGTTCTGTTGTCTGTAATGATAGCAATATCGTCTGCAAGGCGAGACATTTGACATTTATTCTATTTTCTTTTTTGTACCCACTTTTTGGTACCCACTTGTATGGTCTTTACGTAAGAAAAAGTTATCATTCCCTAATGATCTTTTCTAATACAATATTGAAAAGGATTGGCGAAAGTCCGTCCTCTTGTCGCACACGGGCTTTGATTTCAAAGGGATCTGCTACTTTGCCTATAAATTTTACCTTTTAAGTTGTCCTGTTAGTGTCTGTTCTATAATTTTTCGGGTCTTTCGATCGATTCCAAATTCTTTCATGATTTGAAAAAGGGTTTCGCGGTCTACCGAATCATACGCTTTCTTGAAGTCAATGAATGTGATCACTGTATTTCTACATTTCCTCATCTGTAATATCATATTCAAAGTCCAGATCTGTTCAGCACATGATCGGCCTTTTCTGAATCAAGCTTGGTATTCCCCAATTAGTAGATCCGTGGTGTTCTACTCTGTTTATATATATATATATATATATATATATATATATATATATATATATATATATATATATATATATATATATATATATATATATATATATATATTAAATATTGTGAATTCTTTCGGGAAGCGGTCTGTGGGAGAATGAAAACTCTTACGTTCTCGTTAAACTCAATATTTCGTCACTGTAAATTGGTGACTTCATCAGGAGTACACTAAAATGAAATGAAATTACATTAATTGTAAAGATAAAAGGAACACATCACAGAGCTTGCAGATATAGAGTCTCAGGGCATTAAAATGCAACAACGAAGCACTGTGGGTGCCGCACGACTGACTGATGGCAGAGTGGGGACGTATCATATACTTTTTATGATGCGGCAATAGATGTTACTAAGTTGGCCCGTATCAGTTTTATAGTTGACACAATTTTTGTTTTTCGCTATATGACACATTTCTAGAAAAAGTCTCGTTTTATAATTGCTATGTTGATCGATAATTCTCACACTGTCGAAGTCGAATATATGTCCAGTATCATTATGGTGTTGCACCACTGCACAAGAATTTTTACCTAAACGACAATCACTCTTATGTTGTGTAATACGTTGCTTCAGCCATTGATTAGTTTGTCCAATATAGGTGCCTTTGCAATGCGAGCAGGGAATTTCATATACGACATTGTTTTTTTGCATGGTTGGTGTTTTATCCTTTACCTTGGAGAACAATTGAGAAACCGTAACTACATGGTAGTTTGCGATTATCAAGTCTGGGATTTGTTTGAATAAGGACTTTAGTTGCAATGAGAGTTGATTTATGTATGGTATTCTTCTGTATTTCATTGCAAGTCGTTCTGTAGGTTCTGTAGGACCATCATAGATATTAGAGTTGTATATAAGAAAATTCAATATATGTTTCGGGTATCCATTATTAAAAAATACCATACAGTATTTTCAAATTTTTTTGCAGGAACCTTTCATCGCTTATATGTGTTATTCTGTTCTTCATAGCAATAACAGTGTTGTATTTTTGGTTCTTAGGATGATTTGAGTGGTAGTTGAGGAATCTATCAGATGATGTTGCTTTCCTATACCAGTCCAGAATTATATCACCACTGTCAAGTCTGATCAATTTAGTGTCCAGGAATGGTACACTCTGTTGTGTTTCTGTCTCTATCGTAAATTGCACATGGTCATTGGCAGAGTTAAAGATCTTCAGCGTCAATTCTTCATGGTTATTTGGACTTGCACAAATAATATCATCAACATATTTATATATGAAGGGTAGGCTATATGGAAACTTTGGAATGATCTTTTTTAGGAGGTGATCTAACACTATTTTTGCCAGAATGTTACTAATAGGAGATCCCATAGGAGTGCCGAAAGTTTGTTTATAATGACAATCGTTGAAAGTGAAGTACGTGTTATTGAATATGAATCTGATTATGGTCAAAAAACTTTCTTGTGAGAGAGATGTGCAATTTTTCATCTTCTGCCATTCGATTGTTATAATGTCTATCACCAGATCTAATGGAATATTCGTGAATAGGGATATGACATCCAATGAAACTAAGACGTAGTCTTTAGGTATTGTGGTGTTACGAATCTTGTTGACAAAACTGAATGTATCTTTGATATTAATTTCGTCATAATCTTCTTCATTAAAAGCCTCGCATAAAATTGTTGTTAGGAATTTGGAAATATCATAAGTTGTTGAGTTGACAGAGCTTATGATCGGTCTCAGTGGGACATTCAGTTTGTGTATCTTCGGTAAACAGTACAATCTAGAGGATGTCGAGTTGTAAATGGTTAGTTTGCGAGACAGTTCTCCAGGAATCTCCTTTTTATTTTTCAGCTCTTCAACTTAGTAACATCTATTGCCGCATTTTAGTGTACTCCTGATGAGTCACCAATTTACAGTGACGAAATATTGAGTTTAACGAGAACGTAAGAGTTTTCATTCTCCCACAGACCGCTTCCCGAAAGAATTCACAATATTTAATACGTAGTACGGTCGATAACAATACTCTTTATTGAATTAATGATGGGTTTTTATCATACTATCAGTCAGACATATGGGGAAGACATCATGCGACTTATGAAGCTGTGGTTATCATTTAATTTGAAACTGGCCGCAGGTACAAACAGAAGAATATTCTTACTCCGTTGCCGAACATCCAAAGTAATTCCACGACACATTCAAGATAGCATGAGAGGAATACAAAAATTACTACTTGTCAACAATGATTCCAAAATGACTAATGAAACAGATTGTCTTATCTCACATATGTGTAAGCGAATATTATCTATGGAAATCAAAATAACATGCAACAACATAAAGAAGATCGAATCTCGCATCCACACTTACAAATCGCAACTCATTCCGATTCTTCCAGCTGAAATTTTTCAAGAATATGACACACGAGTAAAGATGAAATCTAGTAAATATCACAGCCTAGTTAAGAGAGCTAACATCGGAAAGTTCAATATTATAATGGAGAATAACCAATCTAAGAACCTTTTATTCATTGACAATTCGAAATGGTTCAAGAATTTATCTGATGTTCCTATCCCTCAGGACATCGTTGATTTTTTATCGCTTGGACCGAAATTCTCATTACAGTGTAGAAGAGAGAATATTCAAATTGAGAGATTGTTGGCGGATGTAGAGACAATTATTGCAGATACTCCTAGAGATACACAAGATTTATTGAGAGCAAATGCCACTAATATCATCACAAACTTTTTGCAGAGGCCAAATAACGAACAACCAACTGCTCTTCATAAAACTTACAAAAAAGTAAGATCATTCATGAAAGAACATCCTGATCTTTTGATCGTGCAATCTGATAAAGGTGGCTGCACTGTTGCCATGAACAAAAACGAATATAATAAAAAAACCCAAGAACTATTGCAGGATCAAAAAACATACAAAAAGATACAAAAAGACCCCACTGCATCAGTTCAAAAAAAAATACAATGATTTAATTAAAGAACTGAAAAATAAAAAGGAGATTCCTGGAGAACTGGCTCGCAAACTAACCATTTACAACTCGACATCCTCTAGATTGTACTGTTTACCGAAGATACACAAACTGAATGTCCCACTGAGACCGATCATAAGCTCTGTCAACTCAACAACTTATGATATTTCCAAATTCCTAACAACAATTTTATGCGAGGCTTTTAATGAAGAAGATTATGACGAAATTAATATCAAAGATACATTCAGTTTTGTCAACAAGATTCGTAACACCACAATACCTAAAGACTACGTCTTAGTTTCATTGGATGTCATATCCCTATTCACGAATATTCCATTAGATCTGGTGATAAACATTATAACAATCGAATGGCAGAAGATGAAAAATTGCACATCTCTCTCACAAGAAAGTTTTTTGACCATAATCAGATTCATATTCAATAACACGTACTTCACTTTCAACGATTGTCATTATAAACAAACTTTCGGCACTCCTATGGGATCTCCTATTAGTAACATTCTGGCAAAAATAGTGTTAGATCACCTCCTAAAAAAGATCATTCCAAAGCTTCCATATAGCCTACCCTTCATATATAAATATGTTGATGATATTATTTGTGCAATTCCAAATAACCATGAAGAATTGACGCTGAAGATCTTTAACTCTGCCAATGACCATGTGCAATTTACGATAGAGACAGAAACACAACAGAGTGTACCATTCCTGGACACTAAATTGATCAGACTTGACAGTGGTGATATAATTCTGGACTGGTATAGGAAAGCAACATCATCTGATAGATTCCTCAACTACCACTCAAATCATCCTAAGAACCAAAAATACAACACTGTTATTGCTATGAAGAACAGAATAACACATATAAGCGATGAAAGGTTCCTGCAAAAAAATTTGAAAATACTGTATGGTATTTTTCTTAATAATGGATACCCGAAACATATATTGAATTTTCTTATATACAACTCTAATATCTATGATGGTCCTACAGAACCTACAGAACGACTTGCAATGAAATACAGAAGAATACCATACATAAATCAACTCTCATTGCAACTAAAGTCCTTATTCAAACAAATCCCAGACTTGATAATCGCAAACTACCATGTAGTTACGGTTTCTCAATTGTTCTCCAAGGTAAAGGATAAAACACCAACCATGCAAAAAAACAATGTCGTATATGAAATTCCCTGCTCGCATTGCAAAGGCACCTATATTGGACAAACTAATCAATGGCTGAAGCAACGTATTACACAGCATAAGAGTGATTGTCGTTTAGGTAAAAATTCTTGTGCAGTGGTGCAACACCATAATGATACTGGACATATATTCGACTTCGACAGTGTGAGAATTATTGATCAACATAGCAATTATAAAACGAGACTTTTTCTAGAAATGTGTCATATAGCGAAAAACAAAAATTGTGTCAACTATAAAACTGATACGGGCCAACTTAGTAACATCTATTGCCGCATCATAAGAAGTATATGATACGTCCCCACTCTGCCATCAGTCAGTCGTGCGGCACCCACAGTGCTTCGTTGTTGCATTTTAATGTCCTGAGACTCTATATCTGCAAGCTCTGTGATGTGTTCCTTTTATCTTTACAATTAATGTAATTTCATTTCATTTTAGTGTACTCCTGATGAAGTCACCAATTTATAGTGACGAAATATTGAGTTTAACGAGAACGTAAGAGTTTTCATTCTCCCACAGACCGCTTCCCGAAAGAATTCACAATATTTAATATATATATATATATATATATATATATATATATATATATATATATATATATATATATATATATATATAATATTTAGAGTATTTTCAGCCGACGGATTCTTGCAAACTTCTGTTTGTTTGTAAGCGAATAATAACTGTTTCCTTTATTTATATTTACAAATGTTTAGTATACGTGAAAGAAAACGAACACAAATTCGTTAATCTTTAGCAATACCATAATAATGATACCAGAAATGAGGGAATTTTATGCATACCAAAGCATAGATTAGTTAAGTATAGATCTTCACTACCATTTCAGTGCATTGGACTTTTTAATCACCTTCCTCAAACAGTAAAGTGGCTCAAATTATATTCATTCAAGAAATATATTAAAAAATTTTTATTACTACAGGCCCTTTACAGTGTGGGTGATTATTTGAACAGTAGTATAAAGATTAGTGCAGATTAAGATGTCCGTTATGCATGGGTATTTTTTTTTAATGTATGTAGGCATACATATCTGTAATTACTTTTTGTTAGCATTGACTTGTCCGAAACAATTGAAATTGTCTTACTGGATGAATAAATAAATATTGTTATTATTATTTCGGGAAGAAATGAACATAATATATGAGAGATTGTTTCTAGAACTTTCATTATATTTAACATCCCAGGATACTGGAGAAATAATTTAAATAGGGCCAGCAATACATGAACAAGGTAACATTCATACGAATACGGGTATCACTCGTCACTAGATCCACAACCTAACTCTATTAACTTCCTTACGTAAGTAAAGATAAGCTGTGATACATCGTCAACAACACGAGAAACATAACTTAATATTATCTGTTATTTTTTTTGAAAATCTATAATCTCAAACACAGCCTAACTCTAACTACAAGCCACAGCCACCTTTAATACAGGCCATGAGATGAATATCTGTCATATGTCAGAGAGTGGGCTAACAATCCCGCCATTAGTATTACAGTGTAATACGAGTGTTGATGTTGATAATTTGTTGAAATCTCAACATCAAAGACTAAAAAACAAAGTGTTTAGTTTGTTTACAAATTTCAGTGAAACAAAATCAATTTTGTGTTGTCTAAGACTTTCGTAGTTTGAAGTTGAATATTTTACGCTTTCAATTCTAATCGACTATTCATCAATTTTCTATAGTGTTATTTAGGTGCTAGTGTTAATAGTTTGTCGATAACATAACATAAAATTATGAAAACCAAGTGTTTTTTGTGTACCGATTTAATCGAATCGAATTTGTGTTGTGTTTTGAGTACGGATTACCTACAAATAATTTTTTTGTGAAATATAGTGTAGAGGATAGGTATTCCGTAGGTGATTCAGTGAGTTTCAAGCTTGGAATAGATGAGTTTCTAAAAAGCATATTTTCTTGAAATGACGAAAACTTGTTGCATTTCTGGTTGTAAATGAAACACGAGTTTACTGTTATTTCAACTACGAATTATTTGAGAGAATATGAAATAGATGAATCAGCTGAAATATATTTATCCGGTTATGCCCCACACAAAATATCCAAAAAAGTATAATCTGCAAAAGTGAACATCTGCATCTCGCTTGTTACTGAAGGTATAGGAAATTCAACTGATAATGAATATTTTAATTATTTGCAACGGGGAGGATTGAATAAACCTACAGATTTAGTTAAAAATGTCTTATTTCACATGTATGCCATATTTGAAAAATGACATTTCTCTGACCCAGAACGGGCCTTTTTGAATAATATACACCAGAAAGCAATTTTGTGTAATCTCACTGTATTAAGCGTGTCATTGGATGAGTCCTTGAAAGATTTTTATTGTTGCTGTTTATGTGGTGAAGACAATAAAAATATTCTGAGCATGCTGTGTTCCATTTTTTCGAATATCTTATTGAAAATTTAAATCTTAAAGAAAACTCAATCAAAAAATAAACGAAGAAAGTTCAATACTTTCATGAAGTAGTTTGTTGGTTGCGCTATTCAGAAATATAATATTTATTTATACTTAGGTAAATAATTCAATTTGAGTAATTCCTACAGCGTTTCTTTCAAGGTTCCTATTCTCTCAAATAATTCAATAAATTTGGTTAGGCAACTTTTCATGTAAATAAATCCCACTGACTAATAGAAGTATTTTTTACGCAGTGGGGCTTTATAGAAAACATCGTTGTTTTCTTGCAATATTAAATGTTTTACATTTTTCTGTTACAGAAATATGTGCTCACATAGCCAATATAATATTATATATGTTATAAATACTATTAATATTTCTTGTTTGTTAGCAATATACAAAAATAGATGAAATAATGCTTGAAAGCTTGGGTACATCCGTCTAGGATTGCCTTACCTTTAAACACAATTTGGCAACACCGAGGGACTACGCTCTTCATGGCCTATATTAAAGGTGGCCGTGTGCAAGCCATGAACATTGGCAACGCCGCATCAGCTCATTCCGGTAGACCGATCGATCTTGGAACATCGGTCTACTGCATGTTATAATTGCATTTTCAGAAAACTGTTCAGCGAAACGGTACTTTGTATAAAAAAATTGTTTGAACAAAAATTGTAAATCATACAATTATCTATAGAAATTAATAATACTCTTTTTTTCTAAGAGGAACTATGTCTGAGTTATAGTGATTCAAAAGTTGTATTTATAGTATGTACACTAACAAGTTCACTTTATCTATTAGAATTGACAATATGCTATAAATTTTATTATTTTTTATTCTCAGGTGGGAGTAAATTTAACGCATCTGTCAATTCCTTCAAAATTTTATTGAGATGTGTACAGTAATTTGGATGGTTAAATGATTCTGATATCATATTTTTAAAGAGCAAGCAAATTTTTTAGTTGAGACCATCTAGTTAATTTCAGTTGTAAAATCCATTTCAAATTATTAGGAGACAAATTATTTTTAATGATAAAATCATTTACATGGATATCTGAATCCACTAAAATCTGATAAATTAATTGTATACTGTTTATTTGTGAACATTCAGTTACGTTTGATGGAAAATCTAGATTGTAGAAAAAATGCTGTTATTTAAAAAAAAATTTATATTCCACGATTTACATATAAAAATCTTCTTTCATACTTGGATGTTAAATCAATAAAATTACAAATTGAATCCGAGTTTTCAAAGGCGTCATTCAATTTCTCACGTTTCTTCAATGCTATGGTTCTTTCAGCTGGATCTTTTCTTTGAGCGTGGACTGTTTTTGATAAGTATGGGTAAATTTGGAAAAATACTACTTTAAAAGGTACTGCATTCAAATTGAGTTTAACTTGAGCATATATTGCCTTCGTTGGTCCATCTAGCAAACGATGAATACCTTCTCTAATAAGTGCACCCTCTGGAAAATGTTTGGCACAAGCTACAGAATATTTTGTGGGGGTCCATGACGCCCTAGGAATATTTTTTAGCCATTGATTCATTACATTTTCATCTTATGAAAAACGAAATACAGAAACTGGTAGTTCGCCGGACTCGAGGTAAGTTTTGTAGTTCGACTTGCATCCAGGAACACATCAATGACTTGGCGTGTTAATTTTTGTGCTAATATCAAGAACAAGATCTATAAGAGATTAGTTCTAAATAACTACTAAGTCTAACAAACGGTAAGTAACTCTACTAATCACAAATAAGGAACAATTCTAGCAAATAATGCTTTTGTTAATGTCTGAACTACTCAGTCAAAATATCAGTAATAGGTAGCTATTTATATATAATTTTCAAAGGTATTCCTTAGTTTATTGCTGAAAAACACAGTAGCACTTTCTAAACACTATACATCACACAATAGCACAACAACTAAAACGCGGATTTTTGTTTTTACACAATTATGAGATGAAAAAATTAGGTATTATTTCTACCTCTCCTGGTATAACCAAAAAAAGGAGAACTTAAAACACAACAGATATTCCTGTTTATATATGACATTTGCGGGAAATTTCTTTTGCTTGTTCTTGACAACTTCAAACAATAGCACTTTTCACAATTTATTTTTGGATTTGAATGTTATTTCTCTCGTTAAATAGCGATTTATTCAGCAGCAATGAGCAGAAACCATTACAACGACATTACAACATCTCTATTTAAGGTCTTGCTTCGATGTTGCCAAATTTCGTAGTTCATGGCTTGTAAGTAGAGTTAGGCTGTGATCTCAAATATATCATGGTCTGTCTTTTTGAAAAATAGAAATGTATTTTCAATTTTAAAATATTCCAAAATGCAATAATTAATGGCTTTTCCAGAATATAACAGGTACAAAATAGAAGGCTGTGGGAAAAAAGGTCAGATAAGATGTATATTCTTTTGTGAATTTCATCCAACTGCAGGTCCAATAATTTCTTGTTCTGTAAGTAAAATAATGAGTTAATTACTTTATGACATTGTTACACGGCTTTCTTTACTCGTACAGGAACCTGAAAATTATATTTCCAAAGAATTGTTTGATAGTATCAGCGTATATATTATTACAAAAGCTGAGTTGCAGAGAAGTACAATTACTGTGTACGTGAAAATTACTCTTTCGAGTAAACATTGTTAAAATGTTTTATTTCTAGGACTTTATCAAATTATAAGATTCTTGGTTTCCCTATTAAAATTGAAGATAAGAAGTATGAGAGGAATGCATTTCTTTTCAATTTATGTTTTGTATGTGATAGTGATATTAGGACAGTTCACTATGAACCAGTTGTTACAAAGTTATCAGATTACCTGACAGCTATGGAAATTGAAAGCAGCTTTTTATCAAAAGGAGATAAAGTTGTGAAGTTGAAATCAATTTTGAAACAAATCTTAGAAGAGTTGAATACAAAAGGTATTTGAAATATTTAAATTATTGTTGGTGTCATCAATATCACCTTGGTGTCATAGGGTATAATTTTAGGTGAATGTGCTCTAAGTCAGGGGCCTATTGCAACACATTTAAAAGTTGTTAGTATTCGTGTTGACCCTTCTCTTGTAGCAGACCATCAAGTTCCTATTTTAATCAAGGAACTGCCTGAACAACATTGGGATCTTACTACTCAGCAAGTGACTACTTATATTGATGGTTTTAACCACATTGCCAGAATTGCTGCTCTTTCTGATGTGGAGAACAGCTTAGTGAAGGCGTGTATACAGAATTTGATTTATTATGGTGTTGTGTCATTGGTTCCACTTTTTCAATATGGAAATGTTTATTGCACCACCCCAAAAATTAAAATACTTGCTCAGAATTACCACTTTCAGGTAACTCTCTATTATAACGTATTCATATTATAAACTCGATAAATATATTTTTCATCTTCAAAAATTATGTTGAATGTGAACAAAATTTGAATCCGATAAGGAATATGAAGATTTTCAATATTTTTTTTATATAATTTTTCAGCAAAGATGTCTGAGCTATGTAGCCTATAGTCAGAGGGCATTACCTAACCTGAGGGAAGTTTTCAGAATATACTCATCTATGACGAGAGGTACAACAGTCAAAGATTTGTGTTTACGATTCAACCCTGTAAATTTAAGAATAAATGAAAGGAAATTAGTCCAATTTGGGGTACTAGAAGGACTCATCAGACGAATACACAAATATCCTGTATATTTAGGTGATCACGCAGATTTACAAAAATCTTTATCAGGATCCTCAAGTCTGGATGAGATTTGCTGTTCTACTAATATCACCACTCAAAGATTAGAAGATCAGCTTGAAACAGATCATAATGTTATAATGATATGGAAATAGAGCAATTATTATTAGATATAACATCATAAAATATTTAATAACATCTGTCAAACTTGACTATTCAAATTTTTTCAATGTATTTTTTATCCTTAGTACCTAAAGTTAAGGTAATTTAAATCACATAATTCCTAAGTAAAACTTTTTCAAAAAGAATGAATTTTGTACACAATTGTAATTCCTAGGTAAGTGTTCAAGTTTAAATTTTATATTGATGAATTATATTGAAATTTATATTTCAAATTGATGAATTTTAGTGGGTTCATCACTCGTTGATTGTTTGCAGGCTTCTCAACTATTGGTAATTTTAGATATATTGTAAATAAAATAAAACAATATACACTTAAAAAAACCTGTTTTTAATCAGTGCAAGTACGATTATTGGCATAAAGATGAAACCTGTGTAATTTTTTTCAAATATATATTTTCTGAAATTTGTCTTTAGCTTATATTTTCAATTTAAACATCCAATGTGATATCTAGTAATTGTATGTAAAATTTATTTCTTCAAAATAATATTAAATTATAATAAGTTATTCAAATTATAATAACTTCTGTTTTACATCTTTACACTACCATAAATATTTGTGATGCATAAAATTCTATTGAATTTTTCATTTTATACTAAGATACCTTTTTAATACAATGCTGAATCTAGTTGCAAAAATAAAATAGGTTTTTTCCATTAGTTTCAGCAGTTAGCTTGATAGTTTATATACATTATATAAGTGTAATGAATTATTACATTATGTTTGTGTGATGAATTATATAAAAAAATATTTAATTTTGAGATATTTCAATTTCTGAATGTAAATATTGTCCTTCTGCTACTAATGAATCAAGCTTCGAGTTTTTAAACTTATTGTTTTGAGAAATATAACCGACTACAAACAGTACTTCGGTTAAAAAATTCCAACTTTACTGATTAGAAACAATGGAACATCACATTATTGTTTAAATAAAAGTCTTTACGTGACTTACTTTCAAAGACTAAAGTAATGAAATTAAGGATATTTTTTATTTCAAGAAAATTTTAAATCAAATATAAAATACTATCAATATATGCGTTTTTCTTAATTATATACAAAATACTCGAGACCTAGCATGAAGGTACAAAATATAAATTTTATAATACAATATTTTCAATAATTACAAATTGTTACACAATTGACCCCATTCCAATGAATGATATCAAAATTGGCTGAAAATGATTGGACATCCTGCATTTGCATGTTCCATAACTTCCAATTTCAGAACACCAACAGTTTCTTTCAATTGAGCCAATAATGATGCCAATTCACCATTTTCACCTTTAAGTTGTTTCACCTTATCTTCAAGTTTTGAAATACGTTCAAGCTTTCTAGACCTACATTTTGAAGCAGCAAGTCTATTCCTCTGTCTCTTTCTTTCTAGTTTCATTCGTTCTTGGTATTCCATATCGACTGGAGACATTGGAGGAGTGTTTGATATATTAGGCACAGTTTGAGGTTCTTCTTTTACCATTGGTAAAAATGCGGGTTCATTATAGAGAGTACTAGTATTACTATCAGAGCCAATTGAATGCAACTTATTCAATGCCTCCTCAAATCCACCGGCAAAAGAAGCTTGCTCCATGGTTACAGACTTGGAGGTAAAGAAAGAAGGAGTTGGTGTATTAACAGATGGATTACCCAGAATCATATTTTCTAGTTCTGGAGTATCAACCTTCAGCATGTTCAGATCTGGTGACAAAAGTAATCCTGAATTTGCCGCTGGAATATTTAATGTTTTCACTTTATTGAAATCTAAGGTTAGACTTCTCTTCATATTGTTGATGTTATCTTTATCATTGAAGGAACCGCTCATCTTCAATTGTTTACGTATAATTCCCAACCAAGCCAAGACCAAAGTGAGAAAAATAGATGTACGGGTAAAATTACCAACCCTAGTAGTATATAATATGTTGTGTCACTTAATTCCATAAAATCTGAAACCATAAAGAGACAGTAAAAAAGAAAATTAATAATGAAAAATATAAGGAAAACAGAGGAAACGAAAACTGTTGATGTGACCCTGAACTATTTTAGAATTATTCTATTTATTAAAACTAAATTAAAAATTGCATCAACAGTTCATATTGAAGAGGAAATAGGACAAAATCGCCTTAATATAAACAGCAATATAAATATACTCACGTGTCTATTAAAATATTCCTAAATTTCAACTACTTTTTTAGTAAAAACACAAAGGTGTGTCATATCACTTCTACAAATTCCTTAGTTTAGTATTGCCAATGAGCTGAAACTTTGAAACAAAATTTGAAGTAATAATTTTTCCAACTTTGCTATTACGAATGAATTGTGTAATTTCTCAGATTTGTTATTATACAAAGTGAAATTCTCAAACTTGGTGAGGAACGAACAACAAACAAAAACGTAATTTTCAATTTAGTGGTGAGTCATACCCTTTCCTCCTTGATTGTACATGCGACGTCATAGGAGCCGGAAATTGTTATTGGTAGAATTTAGATTGAGAAGGATGGAGCTATCAGCCATCTCACCTACTTCAACTAAAGAAGAAAAGCGTAATATCGGTATACTACATTATTGCTATTGGACAGAAAGTGGCGGAGCCAATAATTGGTTCTAAAAAAAAGTTCATAACGATGGCGCCATATTTTCTGCTCAAAATTCACAAGTGCGAATATTTTCCTTTTGTACCAAAATTTCAAGGCTTGTCATTTGAACATGATCACCGTGATTTATTAAATTGAAATAGCTGTAAAAGTTTCCAATTCCTCTAATTTCTAATTTCTAATGATACTATTTCATAGTATCATTAATCAAAATTTATAGTGAAATAAAAAAATATGTTAAATTTTAACTTAACTTTTTTGCCTTATAAACACAGTTATATAAGGCAAAAAAGGGATGATCTCGAAATGAATCCTCATTTAGGCAATATAAAAATGCCTTAAAAGTCACTTTTAATGAGAAGAACGTTAATATCAATATTCGCGAATATCTTACTCTTACTCTATATGGAAAAATATTTGGACAAAAGTTTCAGATAATAAAAATCTCTACAATCTCTGTCTGAAACATTTTCATACGACTGTTTTTGAGGTATAGAATAAACAGCGCCCAGCGCACAAACGTACCTACGATATATAGCTGAATGCAGGTAATGTGTGGATCGTAACATAGTACGCCGTATAAAATTTATTATTTATAAATATATAATTATCAATTATTTATTTTCAATTAAAATAATTAACTGAATTATATATAAAGGGTGAGTCATTTACTTTTTGTGGTGGGGTTTTAATTCCAGATTGCGCATGCCTTGTGTCAACTGAAGTAACATTCTTGTTCAGTAGTGTTTGAAAATTTATAATGGAAAGACTTAGCCTGACGATGCGTCTACAAATTGTTCAACTGTTCTACGAAAATGGTCGTTCTACGAGGAATGTGTTTCTTGCGCTTAGAGTAACTTGTGGTCCACATAATCGGCCTACCGAACGCACAATTCGTTCTACCATCAGTAAGTTTGAGACCCAATTTTCATTACTGGACAATACTCGATCAAATAGACCTCATCCAGCACGTAGTGAAGGAATATAGGTGTGAATATATTCATAGATAGAATATATATATAGGTGAAAAGCCATATAGGTTTTCAATGCCGGATCAGCAAGAAATCGAAAAGCAGGTTAATTAGTTGCTAGTTGCTAGCTAATGGGTTAATAGAAGAATCTTCTTCACATGTCCAGATCACACCCCGGCAGGCAAAAGTATAGCTAGTTTCAAGATTCACAAATAATTCAATTTTATTAAATACTAAGACTAGTGAAATGAAATTAGAGAATAATGAAAAGTCTACAAAGCCTTATACTCGCGCTACTGTTGTCATGAGTAGCAATTTTGAACGCTAAGGAGAGTTTATACGTCTTTTCTCCGATAGAGGGAGCTCACGTGAATATTTCACTGAGAAAAATTCCCCTCAATTTGGTATAGGACCTATGGGCGTTTTGAAAGTCACCGATTATTGATTGATAGATTAAATATAGACTGATGATTCATAATAAAGACGAAACAATTGTATCCTATTATCATTCAACAAGATCGATGAATTTTTCGAAACGCACTTAATATTCACTCTCGAAAGTGATGGGTTCATTCTCGTTCTCGTTGACAACATTTGTGTAGACAGCTCCCTGAGAGTTTTATTTGAAACTAGCTGACTCGGCGAACTTTGTACGCCTATTTATTTTTACGAATATTTTTCAAAAAGCCGGAAAGCAAAGTTTTACTATTTGTGCTACACCATCTTGTTTTTAATATTTATCCCGTGTGGAGCTAGGGACTTACTCACTTACGAAAGGACTGCAATACTTCCTGTTATTTCAAGTCAGTTGAATTATAAAAAAATTCCTATATTAACACGTTTGATGTATTGAAAGTTATTAACCTGTCCGTTCTATAGTTGAACGGCATGTTCCTAATTTCGTATCAAGTACTTGTCCCATATATATCATCATTAATTATATGAGATAGTTGCTGGATATAAGTCAAAAAGTGTTCAGAATTTAGTCCATTCCCGGAAACCAATATAGTGTCTCTGTTGGCTGTACGAATAGCGTCTATTTCAATTGACTTTTCGCGCAATATTTTGTCGCATCATTGGTAATATTTTCTTATCAATAACAATTAAACTTTGCCTTGCAATATTGACACACAACGTTCATTGGTTCTACAGAACGATTTGCTGTGAACTGTAATATATTTCAACGTTATAATTGAATCCAGGTCGATAGAAGTTAAACGCAACCTTTTCATATTGTTAATTTCGATTTCATCGATTCCGTTCAACTTCATACCGAGCTAACCGTTGCTCGTTAGTTTAACTTGCTCTTTTAAATCTTTGACTTGCTACATTGTGAGTTCTGCGACTTAAGTTTGTACATTTTATAACTATCATTTTTAAAAACGACATTTCAACTATAAACTAATGAAAACTATGTTTTCATTCTAATCAAATATACCTCGTGCTATGTTAACGTGAATGTTAGTCTATTCAAACTTACGAAAATTTTATATTATATTGAAGTTTTAATATTAGTCGTGGTAGCTCTGAACTAACCGTGATGTGTGATAAGGTATTCAGTTTTTTTACATTTTCTTTTTGAGAATTGATAATTATTGGTAACTTATATAATTAATTAAGCATTCTTAAATTTTCTAATTTTACACGCAATTTTTTGCATTTTTTCCCAGACAATAACAAACACAACAAAAAAAAATAGTGAAATCGGTCCAGCCGTTGACTCTACATTTTATTTAGAAAACGTTTGTATGGGAAAAAATGGGCTGTTTTTAGGGTTATGCCGGCAATTATTCGAACTGTTCTCGCCGTAAAAACCATCCTTGGACTTCATCGAACATTTGAAAAAAATAATTGGCAAAATTGGTCCAGGCGTTTTTAAGTTATGCGCTTACAACACACGATTCATTTTTTTTGAGATTCGATAGTTTTTACTATATATATATATATATATATATATATATATATATATATATATATATATATATATATATATACGAAAACTATCAAGTAAAATGTCATTTGTGGAATAATAACATTTAGAGCTTCAAAAGTCTCTAAGTTTCTTTTTAAAAGGATTTACGGATTAATACTCAACTCCGGCATGTCTTGGACATAATTTAAACTTACTTGTACTGTGGTGGGTATTTGATATCAAACTGGCACTACGAGTATCATAAGAGTGACAATCTCCCCATTTTTCAAAACCACTGAATCCTAACCTTACAAGCATGATGCATTTGTAGATGTAAATATATGCGGCGAGTAAGCAACTTATTTTTTTTGAAAGTTTCAGTACAGTGTCCTCTGGAAGGTAGTGCGGCGACTAGTCACATCCTGCCATTGGATGCACAAACCGATAGACTAGTCACAGCAAGGAAGAAGAAGAAAGACGACTGCGCATGCTCGAGACGCAACCTCAGGACATAACAACAAGATCTCGTCGACTTCGGCGCTAGTCGCCAAGCAGTCAACATGACTGTCTTCAACAAACATTATTAGTGCACTCAAATGTATTTAGTTGTAAATAGTTATATTAAATAAAGTTGTTCATACTGAACAGAGTTTGGGTGTACATTCTAACAAACCCCAACAGTAGCCTGAATAGCTATAGACCTTATAGCTTTTTCTGACAAACAAAATCTCTGCCATTGCCAGATGAATTTTCCAGAGAACCTCATTATAAGACTGATGAGTGTACACTAATGAGTAATGAATATTGAAGAGTGCTTCAAGATTCAGTTCATCACGAAGATTTATTATAGCGTAAAATGCTGTATTGATGCGCCTGCAGACTTCAACATCCACACACCTATTGTAGAAATTTAATCGAACAGTCGAAATGAAGTCAAATTATTTTTGGGACCGTGTCTGAAATCTCAACTTCACTTCACCAACACTGTCTTCCAACTCTGCATGAGTTCTCGCCGAAACTGCAATGGAGCTGACAACTGCAATCATAATTAAATGACCGAAAGTCAAAAAGTCTGCCAAATCGTTGATGAAACAAACGGAGAGCAGAGGTCCCAAAACGTATCCCTGAGGTACCCCTGAGTTCACTTCAAAATCCTAAGAGAGTGTACGAGAGAAATCTACGAACGGCCTTCTCGAAAATAGATTAGATCTAAGCCACCCAAGAAAATTTTCTCTGAAAACAAGCTTTGAGAGCTTATCGAGAATGAATTCCATGCATAAAACGTCAAATCCGCGTGACAAGTCGAAGAACTGCCCCGCTACGTACTAGCCCATATCAAAGTGAGTATATACCAAATTGAAAACTTCACATGCAGCGCTCTCCTTCTACATACCACGTCGAAAACCGAGCTATCGATCGCACAAGAGCCTGAATCTCTCCAAGAAGCCAACCATTCTATCATATAGCAATTGTTCAAAAACCTTAGAGATTGTATTCAATATTGCTGCTGGTTTGTAATTTTCCACATCAAGATGATCCATTTTTTATGGATTGGCACAATAATAGCCGTGTTCAGCGAAGCAGGATATTCCCTCTGCTGAATCGAATTATTGAAAATATGAGCCAAAATTTCCGATATCTGACATCCCACAGTCTTCAAGATTTTAGTTGAGATTCCACAGCTGCTCTTGTTCTTCAGAAAATCAATAGCCCTTCTCACCTCAACAGAGTCTATAGGTAAAATAACTAGTATATAGTAGAGTCTATAGTAAAATAAAAAGTGGACGCACTGAAAGGAGGAAGTGAGCAAGAATATGAACGTATTCCTACTCCAAAGTGCTCATTTAAAGCTCACGGGACAATGCCTTCGGAATTATCTTTAAATTCGCGAGTTTTACATAATACGTATTGTATGTAACCCTCAAATTTGAAGCGATATAGTCAATTTTTATTGAAGAAGTCCTTCCATTTTTTAGTCAAAAACACTAGTAGGGTCGTTGGATGTGACGAAGATGCCAAAACTATCAAATACGCAACGTAGAGACTGCCTTTGTGGACTATCGACCAGATAATTTATATTCAGATCCTCAGTAGAAATGATGTTTGGGAAATCCGAAAACAAATGGTAAGAAGATCAGTAAGACGGTCAAAAAAATCATTCACATTATTGTTGTCACGCCCTAAACATCAATTAAACATTACTTAGGTATGACTGAAGAGTTACAATTTTCTCCATACTCATACAAAAGATACTCAATATACTAGAAATACTCAAAGAAAAGTTCACTGGAGAGATCGTTCTTAATTTCGGTACTTTTCACACCAGTCATTTCTAACATAAATCGAGGAGCCCGATCATAACCCGTATAAATCAGTTAAACATAAAAATATTGTTTCGCCAACACAGTGGCGATAAAAATGATAAACAGTTCATCATTTACATCTGATGAATCCAGTGTGTTGGCGAAACAATATTGTTATGTTTAACTTAATTATAGCGAAAATCAGAAAACTACTAGTTTTATATAAATTACTTACATCATACTTATATTACTTAAATCATACAATGTACCTACTAATCCAGGAAAAATTTGATTCCTTTGAAACATTGGACGGTATTTACAGTATCAATATATATATATATATATATATTAATGATTGATGAGGCCGATACTTGGAGAAAATTAATATCCATAATGAAAACAATATTTAGAATTTTCTCATAATTTTAATAAATATGCATGACGACGTTTCGAAGTACTACTTCTTTATCAAATGCTGGATTGATACTAGATGCAATTTTACAAAATTCACTACTTATAGCTATTTTCACAGAACATTCCAGGTATGTATTATGACCAACTTAGAATGAGGACATAGAACAACTGATACATAACAAAAGTGTCTTATACCTGGAAATGAACAAAGAAAAATCACTTTCTTAATTACGGTATGCCTACTAAAGATATAAATAATATCCGGTAAAGATTTCTAAGAAACCAATAAAGGAAAGTTAAAACTTTTTTGAACATGAAACCGAAAATTTTTTTTTTTTTTTTTTTTTTTACAAATAATTAACTAAACCTACGTAATCAATCTGATCTGCTAACATTCTTATTGAACATATTAAGTAAAGGGCTAGTGTTAACATCTAACTGGCTATTAAGTAAAAGTCCCGAATTTTTGAATTTATTAATCTGTAATGATTCTAAAAGATTTAGTTTGGAACCTTTATTCTCTCTATATAATATTTCAAACTCTGAACTAAATTTATGATTTTCATCTATTAAATGGTTGGCATAATGAGAATCTGTTTTCTTTTTCTCAAAACTACGTTTATGTTCCGATAATCTAATTTGGAAATTTCTGAAAGTTCTTCCTATATAAAATTTTTCACAACTACCACAATTAATTTTGTATACCCCACACATTTGATTTTTATTAATTTTTGTTTTATTATTTTTAATTATTTTACCAATATTATTAGTGGTCCTAAAAGAAATATTAAGCTTATAGCTTGCCAAAAATGATTTTAATTTTAAACTAGGTGTTCCCATATATGTTAAAACATTAAATATTGACTTTTCTTTAATGAGAGGATAAACTTCTGAAACCGCTCTTTTGTAAAGTTTTTTGTTTATTAAACTGTTTATTAATTCTGGTCTATATTCATTGTTTGAGGCTATTTGCATAATTATGTTTTTCTCTTTGTTAAAATCAACCTTCGAAAGCGGCAAGTTAACAAGTCTATGAACCATACTATTGAATGATGACATTTTTTGTTGTATGGGGTGAACGGAACTATTATGAATGACTGTATCCGTATGTGATGGTTTGTGATAAATAGAGAACGAATGCTTTTTGTCTACTTTTTTAATTCTTAAGTCTAAAAAATTAATTGAGTTTTCCATTTCTTCTTCTAATGTAAATTTTATTTTGGGGTGTATTGCGTTAATGAAATTTAGAAAAGAATGAAGTTGTCTATTCGAACCTGTAAAGCAACAAATAATATCGTCAACATATCTGAACCAATATAGAAAACGTTGGCTCAACGGATGGTCGTGGATAGTATGTTCTAGGTTGTCCATGAATATCTCAGCACATAAGGGACTCAGCGGATTTCCCATTATCAAACCTTCAGTACTGTTAAAAATCTGACCGTTAAAACTAAAATAGTTTTGTTCTAGACATAATTCCAAAAGCGAAAGAATGTCTGACTTCAATATTGGATCTACACAGTTATTATTAAGTGACTTTTCAATCAATTTTAATACATCGTTCGGTGGCACACTTGGGAACAGATTAACGACATCAAAAGACAATAATTTCGAATTTGCTGGTAAAATTACATCTTTAATATTGCGAACCAATTCGTACGAGTTTTTAATAGCGTATTTAGGTATAAAATTACAACATGTTCATAGACTTGTTAACTTGCCGCTTTCGAAGGTTGATTTTAACAAAGAGAAAAACATAATTATGCAAATAGCCTCAAACAATGAATATAGACCAGAATTAATAAACAGTTTAATAAACAAAAAACTTTACAAAAGAGCGGTTTCAGAAGTTTATCCTCTCATTAAAGAAAAGTCAATATTTAATGTTTTAACATATATGGGAACACCTAGTTTAAAATTAAAATCATTTTTGGCAAGCTATAAGCTTAATATTTCTTTTAGGACCACTAATAATATTGGTAAAATAATTAAAAATAATAAAACAAAAATTAATAAAAATCAAATGTGTGGGGTATACAAAATTAATTGTGGTAGTTGTGAAAAATTTTATATAGGAAGAACTTTCAGAAATTTCCAAATTAGATTATCGGAACATAAACGTAGTTTTGAGAAAAAGAAAACAGATTCTCATTATGCCAACCATTTAATAGATGAAAATCATAAATTTAGTTCAGAGTTTGAAATATTATATAGAGAGAATAAAGGTTCCAAACTAAATCTTTTAGAATCATTACAGATTAATAAATTCAAAAATTCGGGACTTTTACTTAATAGCCAGTTAGATGTTAACACTAGCCCTTTACTTAATATGTTCAATAAGAATGTTAGCAGATCAGATTGATTACGTAGGTTTAGTTAATTATTTGTAAAAAAAAAAAAATTTTCGGTTTCATGTTCAAAAAAGTTTTAACTTTCCTTTATTGGTTTCTTAGAAATCTTTACCGGATATTATTTATATCTTTAGTAGGCATACCGTAATTAAGAAAGTGATTTTTCTTTGTTCATTTCCAGGTATAAGACACTTTTGTTATGTATCAGTTGTTCTATGTCCTCATTCTAAGTTGGTCATAATACATACCTGGAATGTTCTGTGAAAATAGCTATAAGTAGTGAATTTTGTAAAATTGCATCTAGTATCAATCCAGCATTTGATAAAAATTTGACGTCGTCATGCATATTTATTAAAATTATGAGAAAAAGAAGTAGTACTTCGAAACGTCGTCATGCATATTTATTAAAATTATGAGAAAATTCTAAATATTGTTTTCATTATATATATATATATATATATATATATATATATATATATATATATATATATATATATATATATATATATATATATATATATATATATATATAATAATAATAATAAACTTTATTTAACTGCATCACAGTCTGGTCAAAGTGTTTGTACAGTTAGATACACTTATTGATTTTTAATGGCATTTATGATGTACAATATAAATGTCTATCAATTTGTTGACCTATTAAAATGGACTTCTTCAAGGTGGTAAGTCACATTTTCTTTGAAGTATGCTTTTATGCTTTTTAGAGCTGATGTTGTTAATGCTCTCCATTCCGCAGGTAATTTATTGTATAGCTTGACCCCAACAGTCAGTCTATCACCAATATTCAGCCTTTTCTTTGCGATTTGCAAGTTATCCTTGCTACGGATGTTATATGGTTGCGTATGACCTCTGGTTTGATGTGTTGAGCTGTTAAGCTTTACCTCCATAACTAATTTTATGGCCAGCTCAGAGACCACTGTACGTATTTTGTATTTCAAAAACAGGGGTCTGCAGTGGGTATCAGGGCTGACGCCTTCTAATGCTCTTATAGCTTCTTTTTGTGCTTTTAATATTTTGTTGGTATGAGCTGAGACACCCCATATTTCCAAGCCATAGGTCATCCTTGAGTGAAAAAGTGCAAAATACGCTTCCAGAGCTGATTCGACACTTATTATTTGTTTTATGGGTCTTATTGGAAACACCATTTTATGCAGAGTATGAATTAGTTTTTCACAGTGATCAGCTCACGTTAGTCTTGTGTCCATGATAAAACCTAGAAAATTTGCAGTATCAGTTGATGATGGGATTCGTTTTGATGACGTAAATATTAAGGATTTAGTTTTGTTCCTATTTAGGCATAGTTTGTTTGCATTGAACCACTTTAAAGCTTCTCCATCAATATCTTCCATATTCTTCTCTATAACACTCAACTCCTTGTGTTTTATTGCTAGAGTCGTGTCATCTGCATACAGAACAGTGTGGCATTTGAGATTTTCTGGCAAGTCATTTAAATACAGAACAAAAAATAATGGTCCCAGTATGGAGCCCTGTGGTATTCCATGCTGTAGGGGCAGCATGCAGCTTTGGTCCCTTTTGCTCTGTACAACTTGATAGCGATCTGTTAAAAAGGATTTAATTAATGACAGTGCTATTCCTTTGATTCCATAATGCTCAGTTTTCATCAGGAATATGTCATGGAACATGCAATCGAATGCTTTTGTAATGTCGTAGAACCGAGCTAGCACCATATTCCGCTCTTCAAAACTTTCAATGATGTAGTCGTTGAGTTTTTTTGCTGCTGCTGTGGTGGATTTATTAGCTTGAAATCCGAATTGTTCTTCAGCCAATAAGTTGTTATGTGACAAGAATGATGTTATTTGCTCTGCTATGGCCATTTCTAAAATTTTTGAGAAAATGGGCAGTATTGCGATAGGTCTGTAGTTGTTTACATTTTTTGGGTCTCCTTTTTTTGATATTGGACAGATTTTTGCTATTTTCATTTTGTTTGGAAAAATACCTTGTTCAAAACAAGCATTTATTATATCTGTCAATGGACTCGCTATAAACTCCATAATGCTCTTGACTACAACTGTGTTCATTTCGAAAATATCCTGCGTGGATTTAGGTGCCATTTTCTGTATGTATTTAAATATGTCTTCTTCAACTATTGGTCTGAAAAATAATGATTTGAAATTTTTCCTTTCTTTAAGATAGCTTCCAGCAGATCTTTCAACATTTGTTATATCTGCAATGATGATTGATGCAATAGTTGTGAAGTATTTATTCAACATTGCAGCAGGTGGTGGGTTATTTGAGTGATTTTTTCCTTTGCCTGTTTCTTCATCGATTAATGTCCATGTCATTTTCTGTTTATTTGATGCTAACATAATTTTTTTCTGGTTCTGATTTTTCCTTTCCCATTGTGCATATTTCAGGTAAAATCCTTTGTATCTCTTATATTGATCTAGAATTTCTTTTTCATTAGTTTGAAAATATGCCTCTCTAATAAAATCAAGGGTTTCTTTTATCTGTGTCAATATTTTAGTACTCTTATAGCCTTGATTTCCAGGCTTTTGCAATATTATTGCTATTATAGTGTGAACCAATTATGTCCATAAAGTGATCAAACTTATCATTGGCATCTACAGTTTCAAAAACTTTTCTCCAGTTTTCAGTTTATAGACTTGACTTAAAATTTTGAATATTTTGCTGTGACAATTCTCTGATAAATTTAGGTTCTTCTAATATTTTCTTATTTGTTTTGAATTCACAAATTTGTGCCAGGTGATCAGACAGATTTGGATTATATGTAAATGCTTCAGTATGTAGTAAATTAGTGAAGATATTATCTATGCAAGTTCTTGTACCATTATAATGTTGTCGGGTATATATGTGTATCTTTTTTTGCAGACCATATGTAGAAAAGTATATACATATATCGATATTGTTGGTGGATTGTGGTGTGTTGTTTCGATTAGCCTATTCGATGAACTAATTGAATTGACCAACTGATTGAATTATTAAATATTGATTTTATTTGTTTTATATATCTCTTCTGTTATCGAGAATAATTTATATAATAATAATATAAATATCAAATAATTGTAGCATTATAATTCATAATAACTTACAACTATCATAAAATGAAAGTGTTAAAAATAATATCATAATAAGATAATAATATTAATATAATAAGATAAATTTATTGAGAAACATTCCTTACATTTTAAAATTACATTCATTTCAATTGACACAATAATTACAACTAAGAAAAATGTTCTCAAAAGGACCGAATTCAGTTTGAAGTCTGATCTTCCATTCAGCCCTCGAGCAAAAATATTGGTTGAAACAAAAATATTGGTTGAATTCATATTTACAATAATATGCAACTTTGATTGAAAAGAAAAGAAAAAAAAATCCTCAGAGATATTGAGCATTTGAGACAATTTCACATGGAAGAACATTTGTGTTAAAAAAATATACAAACATATGATACACAAAATTGATTCATACATTATTGCCTATATCCGAATCATCGAAGTACTCAACCAAACTATAGTATGCCTTTTTTAAGAGCAGAGATTTAACTCTCCTCTTAAACAAATGATCTTTCAGTACTTTAAAATACGATGGTAAATGGTTGAAAATTTTAATACTCTGACAATAGAGAGAGTGCTCAAATTTAATTGTTTTATGCATAGGAAAAAGTAGCACATCCCTGTTCCTTGTTGAATACTCATGATTACTATTCAATTTAATAAACCTATCTTCATTTTCTTTAACATATAACAAACATCTATAAATATATAAACACGGTAAGATGAGTATGTTATTATTAATGAAGATAGGTGTACAAGATATTCGCTGATGAATATTGAATATTAATCGAAGTATTCGCTTCTGTGTAATAAACACCCTATTTATTTCTGTAGAGCAGCCCCACAGCAGAATATTATAATTTAGATGACTACATACAAGACTGTAATACACATTAATAACACAGTTTCTAGGTACGATGTTCTTCAGCGAACATCTTGTACACCTATCTTCATTAATAATAACACAGTTTCTAGGTACGATGTTCTTGATTCTAGAGATTGCAAAAAATGAGTTGATCAATTTTTTACATAAGACCTCAATGTGTGATGTCCATCTCAAATTTCTGTCTACATATATTCCAAGAAACTTTGTTGATTGGGATGATGATATAGTGTTGTCCAAATATTTAACATCCAAGATACTAATTTCATTGCCCTTCAGACAAAACTGAACACATACAGTTTTGTCAACGTTCACCATCAGATTGTTCATTCGACACCAACTTACAAACTCCCTCACAATGCATTCACATGCCTCCAGAAGTTCTTCAGGAGTCCTGCCAGAAACAATCACCGATGTTATTATGTCTCTATTTCTAAATTCTAAATTTAAGCACAAAAATTGCGAAAATATTCGAGATATATAATTTCGACAAAGTTGTACAAAAATGAAAAGCGAAACATTAACTCTAAAAAAGTACTTGTACTCCTAATGAAATTCTATGTAACAATTTTAGTAAGTGCTACAAAATTCAAACATCCCCAAATCTAAAGGAATGAATTAAACACAAAATAAATTGAATTGTAGCAACACAAAAGGATTACAATTCCAAAATGAAATTTTGGAATTGCTATTTATAATTGAAAATTTAGATAGCGCTATCGATGGCCGAAGAGATATAAAACAACGAAGTTCAATTTACTGCGACTTAAGTTTATCGGATATAGCGCTAACCAAAATAACACACCACGAACGACTAAAAATAGTACCTACTAATTATATTATATCGAACAAATAAAATATTAAATGTATATTGTATCTGTATATTTATATTGTATATTGTATAAATGGTAAAACGACGAAGATTACCCCTGAAGCGAAACATTGGGCAATTGAACGAAATTTTAATGATTATTTGGTTTCAATTAGTCAACTGCCAATTAGAGAAAATTTTTCATTAAAAAATTTGACGAATCTTCAATTTGACAAATTATTACGTTAAAAAGAAACAAATTTTCAATTTTTACGGTTTGTTAATACATTTTTTTCAAAAAATTATTGAAGAACTTGATTAATAAATATGTTTCTTTGAAATTTGTGCTTTTTGTTTCTGAATTTTCAGTCGAAATTATTTATCCCATCATGAATGGGTATATGATTCTCAAATCAAATTAATTTTTTTATACTTTTTTCTTTTCATTTCAGTTAATGAAAATATAATTGAGGTACAAAGTGTATATATCTTCAATTTGTGAACGTAAGATCGACTTTTAAATCCTACTTCAAGAATGTACATTTGAATTCTTAAATGTAAACTGAAATAATTATACCGAAATACTCGCTTCTCTTAAATATTCGCAGTACTTAATAGATTCAGAATATTTTACGTAAATATTTTGCGTAAAATGCGCATCCATGAAGTAGTGAGTGATAAGAAAGAAAAGAACAAGATTTATTTCTGTTGCAAGTGAATGAACGAGACTCGATCCTGCGCAAGAGAAGCGATATATCTATTTATACTATCTAAATAGCAGACGAATTTGTGAGAAATCCAACAGTATGATTACAGTTTTTGTTGGAAATCGATATGGAGAAGCTTTCTAGATGTTCGTTTTAAGAATTTAATGAGTTCTTGGAATTGTTCACCATATTTTCGTATTTAAATTCCTATGATATTGTATCATCTTGTGGCGTCCCCTGTGGGCGGATTTTTAAACTAGGATGATAAGAGAGGCACCGTGCTCTCTAGTCTAATCAAAGCACCTTTTTAATACTGGCCATGGCAGTGCCTTAAATTGTATCGTTCCCAGAGATGAACTTTTCGTACGCGACTAAATCAACTATATCCCTGAAAACAATAAATTTTAGGCTGTGAACTCGTAAATCTATGTAAATGTGACGGTAGCCTGCAATGTGTATTTGTTTTTGTGTTTAAATAGTGTTACGAATATGTGTAATGTACCGCCAAAGTTCTATCAACTGTGTCGTCTTTGTTTATCAGACGATGCTGAGGCTTTGTCGTTGTTTGATAATACGGCATCGGATAGAAATATTCAAAGAAAAATTATGACGTGTCTCTCAATCATGGTGAGTGATTCATAATTTGATAGTCAAATTATAATTAGTCTTATTAGAACATAGATAATAATTACAACTTGAGATTAACCTATGTTTCATATATTCTTCCATTCATCTTTTGTTCCTGTTGTGTCAAGACTCCTCAGATTACTTTGATAACGACGATACAGCTGCAGGTTTTGGCTATTTTGAGCGCATTCTGTGCCTCATGTCTGTGGTCTGATATAAATGTTTTTTTTGTAGAACATCTGCTGCGTGGGACTCGATGGATGCATTGTGTTTGATCGCAGCGGTCCAAATGCGTTTTTAATATAATTCTTTTCATTATTAGCTGAATTTACCTGGTCGATTGCGTTTTGCTAGAGAAAGTTTGGCAAGATGAGGGAGATAAGAGATGAGTAGGCCGTGATAAGAGTTTCTTTGTGCTTTGAACCGTTCAACTGGTAGATTCTTTATTTTGAAATAATTGCTCGGCTTTGAATAAAAAGTTCTACATGTATAATGTACCTATCTGGCGATTTTGTTATCAGAATAGAAGTCAGTTTCATTTTTTGTTTGGCAATAGGTGTACTTACGGCGATGGTCATTCTACCATCAACTTTTAATTGGAATAACCCATCATTTTACATTAAAAAATTTTAGCACCTTGACTTGTTTTTTATTAGTTTATCTTATATTTCGTGATCGGGAATACCCAACAGAGTTAATGGATATCTTGCTATAAGGATAAGTTCAACCAAATGACCAAAAATGAAGTTCATATTCATCAGTTATTTTTTCACTATTTTGTTTTTCATAATCTTAGATTGACATTAATTGAGAAAGAAAAAATTGTGATAAATTACTTAGAGGTGAACTGCTTCTGTGGGTTAGGTACCTACCCGATTCCTTTTTGCAGTGTTCTTAATTTCCAAAACGAAATCACTAATTGATTTTATTGGTTCAAATATTTTAAATTAATAGTTGAAGAAGTAAGATTCTGGATAAATGAATCTGGACCATTTACATTTTGTCTTGTTAATGTGCTATTTACAGATACGAAAGTTCTTTTTATTGCGGAGATGCAAGAGTTAAGTTTAGAACGGCCCTTAAATGTGATTTCTGCTATCTTGAATTCCCCATGTCCTTTCTTCGAAGATTTGGAGAAAATTCATTGTATTGGTGTGACAGTGGATATTAAAAATGATCCTTTGCTTGATAAATGACCTCTCTATTCAATTTGTGTTAATATAATTTTAGGTTTGAAAGTGCTATTCATTGCAGTGTTGCAACAGTTTATATTGCTTCTTAAAAGTAGTGTTAGATTCACGAAAGCTCCATTTGATTGTAGTGGTGCAAAAATTGTAACTTCGCTGTTGATAATGATTCTTGACGAATAACGATCTTCCCCATTTACACTCTGTCGTCTTAATATATCCCTTGAAGTTCCCAAACTGCTAATTGCATTTAGTGGTGGAATAGTTGCCAAATTGGTTGTTAAATATGATTTATGATAACTGACCATCCCTATTTACATTTTGTGAATGAGGGAGTTGTGTTAATATTGTCGTAATAATTATCACATTTAAACATTATTATTATCAACTGAAAATTATAATGAAGTTCAGAAGCGAATTAATTTGAGATCATTGGAATTACGCAGAAAAGCTTTGATCTTAATGTTAGTCTATCTAGGCATAAATTAGTGAAAAACTTTATCGATTGTAAGTATTTATAAAGCGAATTAAGACTTAATTGTAATTCTGGAATTCTCCGATCAAGAGAAATTTTCTATATTCCTTTGTCCTCAACTAATTATATTTTTAATAGTCGTTTGATAAGAGTCCAACGATTAGCAAATTACTGCGAAGTTGTCCTTCTCAATATCTACTTTTTCCCTCAAAGCATGTTTAGAATCATAGCTGCATCAGAATTCGATGAGAAATTTGTGGCGATAATAGTTATTAATTATGATAATAAATAAATGGTTGATTTGTATTTTTTAAAATTTAATAATAGTAGATATATAAGTACGTTTGAAATTAACTGTCTATATTAGTAAGGTAAGTATTGTCAAGATCAGTGTTTCCTAAATTTTTTGTGTCATGCCCCCCTTAGTCATTCTAGAATTCTTCGTCCTGAAAAAAGGTGAAAAAATTAAAATTGAGAGGTGTGAAAGGGATAAAGTCTTGACGAGTCCAATTTGGAATTGCCCTCCTTAATAATCGAAATGTCCTCCTGTTTATTGTGGGTCCCACGTTGGGAAACACTGGTCTGGATAGTCTGTGTTCTGTGGGCTTATAATTAAAATGGCGTATCGTTATATTTTTCTGTTTATATTTTTTTATGTGGACCTGTTAGGTTACGAAATTTGTAAAAAGGCATGTTCGTATAATTAAGTAGAGGAATATATCATTCAAAGATGCTAAAGTGCTCTTTGTGTACCCATTAAATTATCGCATCAGCTATAGTTAGATCCGTTCATAAATATGATTCTGGATGAATAAGAAGTTAAATGTTAAGTATTTACTTTTACTTTTTGTGTTTTTTGAAATTTTTCAATTTTGTTTTTTGTCTTTTCTTCAACTTTAATTGGATTGAATACTTGCAGATTGTTATAATGCAGAAACTTCTACATTCAATTACAAGGAAAAAATAACAACTCATTAAATTCATAATGAAACAATATTAAAATTTTTCTCATATTCTTAATAAATAATAATACGCATGACGCACTTTTCGAAGTACAACTTCTTCTGATGCTAAATTAACACTGATGCAATTTTTCAAATACAAATGCTTCAACTGAAATGTAGGAAAAGAGCTTAAGAAACTGATGTTCTTCATTTTTATTCTATCCTCAAATTTAGATTATTTATTTGAAAAATTGGATCAGTGTTAATTAAACATCAGAAAAAAAAGTTGTTCGAAACGCGCGTCATGCGTATTATTATTTATTATATGAGAAAAATATAAATATTGTTTCATTATGGATATTAATTTTTTCAGAGTATCTGCCTCATCAATCATTAAATCGATTAACCAAATGAAATAGAATAACAATAAGTACTAGCACCTAAATAAAAAAAATGAAAAAATAAAGTGAATCTTATGAAAACTGAAAATAAAATTAAAATAGCAATAACTTTTATTTGCTATTTAATATTATATATAATATGTATTATATATAATATATATTTTAAATACTATTAATAATATGTAACATTAATATTTATTATTAACAATAAATAAGAACTATATGAAAACGAAAAAAAACAAACTAAAAATAAAATATCATCTATTACTCTCATTCATATATATTCATCAGAAGTTTATATATATATATATATATATATATATATATATATATATATATATATATATATATATATATATATATATATATATATATATATATATATATATATATATATATATGGCTATAAATATATAAAGAAAAATTTGAAAAAATTCAAACTAGCCTATATATAATTATGTGTGTGAAACTGGCCACTGTTTTTCGAACTAACCTAAACATGTTTCGATCTGAAATTTTTGGAAATTTCGTAAGGGCATTATCACAAAATCCTCTTTCATTCTAGGAACACCATTTTCAATAAGATCGATGATATCAATTTCAAGTTTCTTAAAATACTCTCGTAAATTTTTGATCAGCTTTCGTAATCGCTTTCAAAACTTCCTAATATTCTTATCTTTAGCAATCCAAAATTTCGAATTATTTTTTGCAGAGCCAGCTCTAATTTGAATTTCTAAATTTCACGAAATAAATTTCTTCGGGACATTCATAAAAAGTTATTCATAATTTGTTATTATAAAACCCGTTTTAAATTTTCGTTGTAATATGATTTTGCAATGCAGGTCCCATTAACAATTTCTCACCATCAAAAAATATTGTGCATATTATTCGATTGATTTTATTTATTCTTCCTGGTCATCCCCCGTACGGAGTGGGTGTCGTCACCGTAACCCACGTCCGTATCACGTTAGGTCGATTTCCAACGTTTATATTTATCTAAACATTTCAACATTCACTATCAGAAGATGCAAATGAGCTGATCCTAAGAATCCGCGATGAATTCACATAATCGTCTGTGTACTGTGCGAACGGTTAAATACAATGCCTCACACTGTTTTGTGAGTCATGGCTGCCTAGAGATACTAGATATCCAGAAGAGGCGAGCCGATCCTTAAGTGGAGATTACGTTATTGGGTTGGACACACGTATCCAATAATTGTTTAATTGGATGGGGTACTTGTCTCTGCGCGCTTTGTAAACAACGATTTTATCCCATTTCTGCTGTAATTTAGCTCGGAGATATCCTCTTCCACGAATTGTCAGAGATATTTCCAATTGTGATTCATACTGCGCTAGTTGGCTGTGCGAAATTGAACGAAATAAAAACGAACATTAAAATATACATTGGAAATTTTTTTGTATTGTGCTACAAATGCTACGAAAAATTTAAAAAAATAGGATTACACAATTCCAAACACTTCTATCCCCTAAAAATTTCTAGTATAAAACCGATTTTTAATGTTAAATATTCCGATATAGAATTTTATTGAGTTCTTTCTTTGAATTCATGATATTCATTTTTCGGGAATTGAATATGTTCGTTAGAAATATTTCAATGATGGTTTTCAAAAATAAATAATCAGATATTGTGACGATAATTTACATGTACTTTCTGAATTTATTTATATTCTGCATGTCAAAGCTCCAATGATAGCAGGCAATAAGTATTATCCATGAATCGTTTGAAATTCGTTAAAACGAATCGTTATAACATGGAAAATAAAGTCATTGTAATTTTCCGATATACTTATTAGCATAATATTAGCAGTTTTCTCGGTTGTTGGGTTCAAACTGCTGCACTGTAAATAAAACATTTGATAAGCATATTTACGAAGGAAGTGGACTAGTCCGTCCCTTTTTCTCCTTTTTCTTATTATTCATCTTCTTGAGAATAATACATAAAATCTTGTATAAACGTTTTTTAGATTTTGTTTCTCCGAAAGACTCTTCCTCATTATTCGAAAGTTTTAACAAAATTATTTGGATACTTAATAAATGATGTATATCAATAATAAATTACATTTCACAGTTGGAAAAAAACTAATGAAAACTCAAACTTTCCAGATGTTACGATTATAATAACAAAAAACCCCGACGATTGAACAATGTGGCATTAGAAAAGATATAAGTTCTCAACAAACAATTAATTATAAAAGTAATCACCACTATTCGGAAAAAAACAGGATAATCATTATTTTCGTACATGGATTATTAAAATTAACCTCTTCACCTCTAAGGCAGGGGTTCTCAATCTTTTTCAAAGACTGTACCCCTTAGTGAAGTATTAAATTTCTGCGTACCCCTTCGTTATTGAAAAGGTGGTGTGTTAAATTAAAAACACGTTTTTACATAATAAACACAATACCTCGCGTACCCCCTGAAATTTTTCGCGTACCCCTTGGGGTACGCGTACCACAGTTTGAGAACCACTGCTCTAAGGCATGAAACCCTTGAATAAATTCGTGCACATTTCATGAAAAATATGCGTACAATATAATACAAAAAATTATAAGAGGCAGAATTCACTAATGTCTAGGATAGAATACAATTAACAAAAAATAGATTAAGATAATTTCGATCCTCTACCTTATATACCAAAACTACTCAGTTTTGGTTTGTACCTACTCAGGTACAAACATTGCGAAAATATCAAAACCTTATTATAAATACATACCTTAAAATAACAAAACAATAGGGAAAACTCACACAAAACTCATAATCGTAATTAGTGTAAGTCAAACATCACAAAATTCAAAAGAACGTACAGAACACATTAATTTGCAAAAACCCAAATCACGTTCTGAACAAAATAAAATAACTCAAAAATACGATTTTAATTATATTAACAACGATAATTCAATTATAAACACAACGATTTTATCAATTGAAATGGACAAAAACATTTAGAGATTTAAGAAATGTTACACATTCGTCCAAATTTAGATAATATGTAGGTACCATAAATGAAACAACATGAATTCAAACATCCCAATTCAATCTATAACGATTACATAAACCTTTCGAATAACACTAATAGAATCAGCTCATAGGTATTTCATCATTAAACAACATATCTCAAAACTTTTTTTTTCCTTATCTACATTCAATTTCAAACACTTAACAAAGAATAAATACATTTTAATATGAAAATAATATTCCACTCATTCGAATCAGCAGGCTTACCAAGAGTTTTTCAGATGTTTTCTCATGGTGAAGAAGATTTTATTCTCATTGTATTTGATATATCAAATCTATATCTATATATACGCATATATATATATATATATATATATATATATATATATATATATATATATATATATATATATATATATATATATATATAATTTTCTTTTGGTAAACTCTAGGAATTATCTTGTATATAATGTTTCTATTAATATTTTTCATTTTTTTCTCTTTATGTTCATCTATGTATTTCAGGAGGTTAGATGGAACAATAGTTTATGCAGAATTTCGCCTCTTACGATATGCACAATATGTTTGGCAATAAAGACGTGTATTATTATTAATACGCTTCCGAAGCGAATGCTGAGCTAGAAATATTCCTCTGAATTCTAAAGAGGAAATAAAGCCGAGTTGATTATCAGAACTAAAATTCATATAAAAATAATCAAAATTATATCATAACAAGAAATAGTTAGTGATGATATAGTGGTAAGTAAATATATGAATTTGAAGAAATTTCATTACTTCTATTATTTTTGATAAATCATTTTTATTAAAAATTTTGCAAGATCGAAAACATTTGTGTTGAAGATCGTTTCTCTTGAAAAGCTGATATTGAAAATTTAAAATTGTGTTATTTACATATCCGATAAATAACCAAAATCTTATTTCGCGCTACTGGGGTCACGCATAACATAAGGTATATTATTCCTGTGGGGCTGCTCTTCTGGCGCAATAACTATTTTTGGACTTGGGAGTAGACATGCGCAAAACAGTGTGTGATTGTAATGTCATAACTCAACATTCTCAGACCTCAGATGGAATATCACTTGATAATATGGGATCGTTTATCACGATCCCGCAAGAAATGAAAACTTTTGTGAAATTTCGTGGTATACATCACCTCTTCTTTGCATTTGAGCATTAAGTGTGCCAATTATTAAATTGAAAGTCTCAACGCGGAATTTGTCTCTAGGATTCAAATCAAGTTCCTCTGCATTTCCATCATTCACTTGTTTCTTCCTAATTCGTCTTCGAGTTTTTATATTCCCCATTAGGAAAAATTTTTCTTGCCTCGCCTTCAAATTTTTCAAATTGATTCCTCATTTCAACGAGATGACCCGATAAAGAAGGATACAAATTGGAACACATTTTAAGATCTAATTCTTCTTCTTGGAGTCCTTTACTGGTGCGATGAAAAACTTGTAGAATATCATTCCACAAGGTGAGCATAAATATAAACTCTTGCATTTTGTTTGAAATATTTTGTGATTCTAACCTGGTCTCACCTTTTTGGTTTGTGTCCTCAGCAATTTCATCTAAAGCATCCAAAATTTTCGGATAGGATTGTAATATTGCATTCGTAGCTACAGCGTGAGCTTCCCAACGAGTGTCCGACAGCGACTTCAGAACGATATCGTTTCCTATTAAGTAATTCTCTTAAAACTGCCCAACGATGAGTAGAACCCGAAAAAAAATTGTATAACAACTGCACAATCGAAAAAAAATTCACTGCGATCGTACAACAATCAACAGCACTGCGACCAATCAAGTTTAGAGTATGTGCAGCGCATGGTATAAATACAGCATATTTGTTATGCTCTAAAATTTTTTGCTGCATCCCTTTGTATCGTCCTGACATATTAGCAACATTGTCATATGATTGTCCTCTGCACTTTGCAATATCTATTTTGCAACCCTCTAGATAACTGAGTACTATATTTGCCATATCTTCTCCGGTATGACTTTTTAAATTTAAAAACCTCAGAAATCATTTCACGGGCGTTCCATCAGACGGCGATACGTATCTCAAAATAATACTTAGTTGATCCGTATGTGATAGGTCAGGCGTGGAGTCCACTGAGAGGCTGAAGTACCCAGCTGATTGTATTTGTTCGACAATCACTTTGTAAACTTTATCACTCATTAAATCGATAAGTTCGTCGCATACTGTTTTCGATAGAAATGATGGGTTGCCTTTCCCTTTATTTCCATATCTTGCAATATGGCTTGCTAAAAATGGATCAAATTGAGCCACAAGTTCAAGTAAACCCAAAAAATTCCCATTATGTATAGATCCAAAAGACTCATCATGTCCCCTAAAGGCCAAACCACGTTCTGCAAGCGTTTGTATAACTGCAATAACTCGTTGCAATACATTTTGCCAATAACTATTTTCTTTCTTCTTTCACTTGTGCCTCTAGATTTTTGGTGATCCCTAGACCTTGTCTTCGACTCAAATAAGTTAGCATAAAGTCCTTATGAGCTGAACTATTTTCATGGTGCTCAATTGCAATTACGTTGCGCCAATCACTAAATCCGTCAGCTGAAAATTGGCTCGGCGATGTGGCGATGGATTATCACGATCGCTTTTTGTGATCGTGGTGGATGTCATCATTGTAATATTAACTACTTAGCGAGTGGAATACATTACATCAGGGCATTCGCATAAGCTTTTCTTAAGTGGGCCAATTCCGCAAAAAAAAAATCGTAATAAAATTGAAAAAATATTAGAAAACAGCAGTTTAAAATATATTTAACTAAGTATTTCTTATTGATAGGTTCTTGACTGAATTTGTGTATTAAATTAATAGAACAAGAGCCCAGGACGGCCAGACCGTCGTTATTTTATAAAAGCTAAAAGTTTCTCCGTGCATTTCCCGAACACAGGTGAGAAAGACCAGCGACTATAGAGTTTGTGTTGTGGTTACTTGTGGAGGTAACAGGTAGTAAAGGTGTATAAAATAGTACCTCAAATTCATTAAAGTTTAAAGCTCAATTTTTTGCGCGAGGTAACAGCTGTTCAAGCGAGTGCGAGTGAGATAGGGCGCTTCGTCTTCGAAGTGCGATCTTTTAAGATATGCAATAATAAACAATTTTATTACGCTCATAGCCGTGCTATATGTGAAGTAAAACATTTTATTTTAATATTATAAAATAGAAAAGAAATTATTGTTACATATAAATAAAACATTGACAGAATGCGTGTTGCAAATATTGTCAAATATAATGTAAAAAATCTGAATATCGATAAAACACATGCTTCGCTCGGAATGATAAATGTATATATTTTTTAATTCATTGGACCTACAGTTTAACGCCGGTTCCGAACGGCCATTGGGCTTGTAATCATGTACATTACCCAGCATATATCATAATTTAAACTACTTACATCATAGACAAACACAAACACTCGTACCTTCAGCTGGCTCGAACCCGAGTTCTACTGCACCATAGTCGGGTGTTCTCCCGACTACGCCACGGATACCGTCGGGAGTTTTATTGATAGAGTTCCTGAAATGGAATTCTCGCTTAACTCTTGGTGGAACATGATTAAATGAAAATTTAAATCAAACTGATAACGAGCTGACGCTCGAAACATGCCGATTCAACGTTGTAATTTTATTTTATTAATCAATATATGTATTGAATAGTATTGGCGTTTACTTGATGTAAACGCCATTGTATATCCATTATAATTGAATATAAGATAAAATCATCAATCGATTGGGCCGATACTTGATGAAAATCTGAATAAAAGGTGTTTTTTTTAGATGTATAGAACTTTAAATTGCAATAAAACAACGATGTATCATTCGAATGACAAGAATTTTTCTTTATTCGAAAGATAATCTTGTGGCATTACATTTTAAATATGATTTCTGGCATATGACCGTCACGGCTGGCTTAGATGTAGTCCAATCTGGACGTCCAATTTTCGATGAGTTTTTCCAACATTTGTGGCCGTATATCGGCAATAACACGGCGAATATTGTCTTCCAAATGATCAAGCATTTGTGGCTTATCCGCATAGACCAATGACTTTACATAGCCCCACAGAAAGTAGTCTAGCGGTGTTAAATCACAAGATCTTGGAGGCCAATTCACAGGTCCAAAACGTGAAATTAGGCGGTCACCAAACGTGTCTTTCAATGAATCGATGTTTTGATTACACTTGAGGATTATCTTCATTCCAAATGCGGCAGTTTTGTTTATTGACGTAGCCATTCAACCAGAAGTGCGCTTCATCGCTAAACAAAATTCGCTTATGAAAATCAATTTTATAGTGCAATATAAAATTGCACTATTTGCAAGCGTTGTTCAGGCGTGAGTCTATTCATGATGAATGGCCAAACCAAACTGAGAATAAATCACTTCTCAGCTGTTAAATCGGTCTTCATCTTCAACAGTACAGCCAACTTGAAGTTCTATACCTCTAAAAAAACACCCGTTACATAATTTAAATAAAACTATTAAGTAGTTTTTCGATTTTCACTATAATTAAATCAAAACATGACAATATCGTTTCGCCAACACAGTGGCTTCATCAGATGTTGATGATAAACTGGAATTTTTTTACACAGATGACCCAGTTTATCATCAACATCTTATGAAGCCACTGTGTTGGCGAAACGATATTGTCATGTTTTGATTTAATTATAGTGAAAATCGAAAAACTTCTTAGTTTTATTTAAATTATATAAGATAAAATTCAAACACGTGAACTTTTGATTTACACTTTTATTGAAAACATAGCATGAAGCGTTTCGTAGTTATAAACCAGTCTCAGTCAATATAAGAAGTCGTTTATAATGACGAAACGCATCGTGTAAATCAAAGTTCAAGTGTTTGAATTTTATGTTATATTCAATGAATATATGTATTTGTGGAACATTAAGCCAAGACTTTGATTTCAATTTTTATGGATGGAATACATATAAAATAAATAATTTCTAATTAGTAATATCACGCTCTACAGTTGAATATATAGTTTTGGTAGTTTGGATAGACATACACGTTACTAACATAACACGAGGTATAACTTGGTTATAAAGTAGAATGCATAGTATACATAGAATACATACATTTCTTGAATATACATTGAATCTTAGTTTTTGAAAATGTCAGCTATTAAACTTACGAACTTATAACTCGCAGAACTCGCAATGTTGCAAGTCCAAGATATAGAAGAGCAGGTCAAACTAACGAGTATCGCGAAGCGCGGAATGAAGTTAATGAAATCAGAATCAACACTATAGAAATGTTTAAGCCCTATCGAGCTGAATTCAATTATAACGTCGAAATCGATTACAGTTCACAGTAAGTCGTATATATTGAACAAATGAACGTTTTGTGCCAATATTGTAAGCCATTTAAATTTGAAAATGAAGCTCCTGAATTGTGGCAAATTGACCACATTGGTACAGCCACCAGAGGTGTCTGTATTTATTGGCTTCCGGAAATAAACCAGATTCTAAAATGTTTTGACTATGTCCAGCAATGTATTTCATATAAATTTACACTTTCCTATTTCCACTCCTTATTCGGCCAGTAGTAAGTTTCACGTCAGCTCCTTCCACTAAAATCTCAACAGTGCTCATAGATATTATAAAATCGTATTGTAATTTCAAACCAAAATTTTCCATCAAAAATTCCTATGAATTAGTCAATAAAATTGAAAAGGTAACACTGCCTAGTAATTGTACACTTATCTCTTTCGATGTAGTTAACCTATTTCCCCTCTATCCCACCTTCCGATACAATTAAAATAATTAAAGATTTGCTTATTAAAAATAACGTAAATATAATAGTTCAATCTGAAATAATCATATTATTGGAAATTTGTTTGAGCCAAAATTAGTTTATGTTCAATGATAAGATGAGATAAGTAGTAAGAGTGGTCTTATTATGGAAAATCCGTTAAGTCCACTTTTAGCTGAAATATGTATTTATGGATGAGTTGGAAAATAGTATTCAAAAAAACCCGAATTTCAAACTCTTTGTAATCTGGTATAGATATGTAGATGATATAATCACTTGTTTTACTGGTACCGATCGTTCATTAAAAAATGTTGAGCATTTCATTAAGGCAGTTCATCCTAATATAAAATATACAACCGAAATAGAATCTGATAAATCCATTAATTTTTTAGACTTTACAATCACAAGATTAAATAATAAATTCGATTTTTCTATTTTCCATAAGCCTTCGCATACGGATACCATAATACATAACTCCTCATGCTACCCATATCCACATAAAATGGCAGCGTTTCAAGTATGATACACAGATTAACCAATATACCTTTATCGAAAGAAAATTTCAATATAGAACCGAACATCATTAAACAGATTGCGGTTAATAATAATTATGAAAGCCAACTAGTGTCAAAAATTCTTCACAAAAAACTCTATCGGAAAGCTCTACGATTAGTATTTCCTTATCAGTCGAGTAGAAATCGTAAATATAATAGTTTAACATACTTTGGAACCGTCAGTCAAAAAGTCAGAACCTTTTTAAGTAAACATAATTTTAATATTTCATTTAAAACGAACAATAATTTATCGAGACACATTAAGAACAATAAAAGCAAAATTAATAGAGAAGACAAATCAGGTAATTACCAATTGAATTGTGGAACATGTCCCGGTATATATATATATATATATATATATATATATATATATATATATATATAAGGAAATGAAATTTTTTGTGCTTATGGCACTGAATGAAATATTTAAGAAAATGAACACTAGAAAATTCATTTGAAAAATTGAAATTAATCAAGAGAATGTTATAGCAGAGCTAGATATGTGAACGTGTACGATGTGATGTCTCCATTATCCTTCAAGGGATAAATGTTAGAGAAATATTGAAATCGATGCCACACCTGATGGAAGTGCGAGACATATATGTTTCGTTCTGCAAGGAACTCGTCAGTCGCACCACGTCCATCGAAGTGAGGCAACGATTTCAACCTCCAAGCATCTTCTTGTGACTTCAAGTGGAAGATCGTAGAGTAATGAATACTCTACAATTCCATCTATAGAAATCAGTAGAAAACACCTCTCTCAGATTACAGAGTCACCAACCATCGAAATTTCACATATCTTCTATACCCGTAGGTATCTACTAAATTGCAATGTCTATTTGACAAATATCATCGAACGATGTTTTTAAATGTCAATAGATTGCGTTAGTAGTACGCTCGCGTTTATTCCCGTATTTCAGGGGCCAATTCATTTATTTCTATCTATTAATTTCCAATCTATTGACATTTAAAAACATCGTTCGATGATATTTGTCAAATAGACATTGCAATTTAGTAGATACCTACGGGTATAGAAGATATGTGAAATTTCGATGCTTGGTGACTCTGTAATCTGAGAGAGGTGTTTTCTACTGATATAGATGGAATTGTAGAGTATTCATTACTCTACGATCTTCCACTTGAAGTCACAAGAAGATGCTTGGAGGTTGAAATCGTTGCCTCACTTCGATGGACGTGGTAAAATTCAAGTATTTCATATAATCAATGATGAGAGATATATGGATGAACAACTTGCTACGAATTTACGAGCCTCCAGTTCTACAACTAAAGAATCGAGAGGTTTATATCAATTTCGATACATGAAACATGGTAACATGTGAAATTATTGATGAATCTGACTGATGCGAAATAACTGGAAGTTTAATTTATTAAATATAAGTAAATATCTTTTCAAAAAGCTTTCAGGCATCGAGGGTTATATTTTTAGATTAATTTCTTCAATAACAATTTTAAAAAATCTTTTTTGTACGAGCTAGGAATATATTTGAATAACGTGTTCACAAGTAAATGAACTTCAATTCAATTCAATTTCTTTCTTAACAGATCTCATGGGTTTGTTTTTTAATCAGGAGGGAAATGAAATGTTTCAATTTGATTCAATAATTATGGAAGATTCTGAAAATTCGTCAATGGTGAACGACCCCAGGCTTGTTCGGTTGCGAAAATATCTACTTTGAATGGTTCGTTACTTAGAACTTCAACCTAACCACCCTTTCTTCACCACATTTGACGTATTTCTCGGATTCTGAATGAGTTTATTTATATACGCTCGTGTTGTTCAACATTTGGCCACTATTTTGTTATAGGGAAAGTTACTTAGTATTTCTGCTCTAAAATAAATTAACGTTGCATATTTCAATACCAGATCTGATTGATAAAATGTGATAATACTTTCATAGATCCGAACTTCACTTTGTTAAGTAAACAACAGCAGGTAAGATTGTGTAAATGTTGATTTAGTCAATTGTAATTAGCATTAACTCAGTTACCTAATAACTTATGAATCATGGAATATTGGAAGGATCTTGTATTCTTATCTAATCATCAGATTGCTCACAATTATTTTCATTGGTAGGAAAAACCTACGAAATCCGCAAAAGCGTTAGAGAAATTTCTATGTTATAAGTTTCGTAAATTACTTGTTAAAGGAGTTTTGAAACTCTACTAGACATTTCGCAGTGTTCTAAACATTTAATGAAGACCCAATATATTTCTAAAAGGATTATGAATATTGGGTAATTCTTTCATTATACTATTTCTTTTTTAATGAACCTAATCATTGGAAGATTTTGGATGAGATAACTTCGTAGGATTTTTTTATACATGTTAAACTATATGATAATTGTATATACAAAAGTTTATCTTTTATTACCTACAAGTTTTTCATTCAACTTTTTTCCATAGGATTTGTAGTTTCACCAGAAAACGAGATAAACCGTTTTTCACCCTCAAAGACTCGTCTCCCTCCACTTCCCGGCCTCTGATCGCCTGTGAATAACATTTCCTTTCATTTTTGTTATAACTGTTCTCTTCTTTTCCAGTGGGTTTCATGCTACTATAATTTTTTTCTTCCAAAAATTATGATAGAACTATTGATTATAATGTACCTCCCTGTTTTTTTTTGTTAGACCTACAGTTTAACGCCGGTTCCGAACTGCCAATGGACTTGTAATCAATGTATATTACCCAACAATTATCATCATTAAACTACTTAAATCATAGACAAACACAAATACCCATGCAATCCCCAGGGCTCGAACATAGGGAATCCTACCGCACCATAGTCGGTTGCGGTAGGATTCGGGTTCTGATTCAGGGTCCAAGCCATGGAGGCATGGACACTGGTTCAACGTGTGTGAAACTGGTTACTATTTTATCTAAAGCGCGCACATTTCAGAACGTAAACAATTTTTTTCAGGCGCTACGTTATGAATCGCCTGAATTTACAGATTACTGAAATTACATCGCTGATATGACGTCACGTCTTATGATTGAAAATGTCATAAATGACATTTCATCCAAATGAGATAGGTATCGTTGTTCGATGTGGAAGCGATACGATTTCCACGCTCAATTGGATTTGGAATTCTGTTCGATAATTATAATTATTTTTATTGATTAGTTTATTGTTGGAATACACTTTATTTTAAACGAATAAAATTCCATGAAAAGTAAAAAAGTGCTCTCAAAAAGCTTTGGCTTTTCTTTTCTCGAACATCAGAAGTGGGATAACTATCTAACTGCTTCAACAAAGTAGTGAGTTAGTTTTTAGAAAATTTTTAGTTTTAGGAAAATATCAGTATTCTATTTAGATTTTTGTCGCGTACAATGTTTTAAGCTGGAAGTGGTGTACATGGATTAAGAACGTGGAAATTTTGGTTCAAAATTTCCTGGTCTGGAAAAAATTGTGAAAATATCTGGAAATTTAAGAGGTGACGATGAAAACAAAAATATCAGACCGTTACACATCTAAATACGTGTAACATATTTAGATGTGTAAGATATTTAGATTTTAATCTAAATACAAATGCAACTTGTACGATAGACTTTTATCAGCAGTCACTTTTATTTCGATTAAAATTTGACAGATTTCATTTTGAATAACCTTAAGGTAAAGTCACTAATGCTCGACAATTTAGTGAAAACACTATGTTCATATAAAAATAACTATGTATTTATCGAACAAAACAATCACAGATTTTTTATGTGACGGCAGTGTATCTTAGAACATTATCTTAAATAATAAAATTTCCAATAATCAACATATTTTTAATTATTATTGAATATTTTTTTAGAATTGTCTTAAGTACCAATAGATGACATCACAAAAAAAGAAAATCACCATAAGTAGACAGTCAAATGAACTAATGGTTGACATAATATTTATTTAATGCAGTTGGAGTTTTAACGGCATCAATGTGCTCGATAGACTAAATAAATTCAGATAATAATTACTTATCCATCAACCTCTAAGGCACTATCAAATTTGTACTTAATTCTATCTGAATTAACGACCCATTTCTAGTTCTTTAATTTTCGCCATTTTTTGTAATGCCCTAAATTCATCTGTTGGTTGTTCTGATGCACAGCACACTTCATCAGAGTGAGAGTCCACATTTACGAAACCCATTTTCAAATATCTCAGGTGATAAAGTGTCTTTAAGTACTTTGTTTAGCAAAGGACAAAAATGAACTTTTCTCGAAATGGAGGAATCAATGTGTTCTAAACGCCAAGACTGTATAGCATTTTTCCAGGCGCCCTTTAAACTTCCAATCCAAAAATCAACTTAAATCCAAATCATCAACAATTTTTTTCACACTATATTGTAATTTTCTTTGCCTATTGGGAATCCTTGTTTTGCCATTGCTTTAACCCATTGTATGGGGAAAGCTTCAGTATCATCTGAGATGTAGCATGTTCTTCCCATTTTTTGTTTCATTGGTATCTTGCCTTTACTTTATTCAGGAGAGTGACGTCAGAACTCCTCGACTGCGTTCTTGAATAGTGGCTTCTATATCAGCCTCAGAGTAACGAATCATCTGTCCATTAGCGGCATAATTATCGGTGTGAAACAGTAGAACCAATAATTGACATCATATATACCCCAATAATAGACACACCTTAAAACATTTTCATAAAACTTATTGTTGGTAGTATTTTGGATGATATAAGATATAGTAAGACAAAACTTACTTCATGCTAAAATCCGTGATTCATTGGAAATGGAATATTACTACACCTTCTAACTTCATTTATAAGTGTGTACTGCATTTAAAGGAAAATGGAAGTGAGTTTGCAAAATTCATTAGTTTTCATTATTATAACACAAGACGTGTAGAAATTGTATCTATCAACACACATAGTTCGGCGAAGTATGAAAATTCTCCGGCTCATTGAACTACCTTACATGTTGAATTACCTTGTAAGTGCTAGTTTAGGAAATTAATAAAGTCGATTTTCTAACAAAATGTTATTATAGTGTGAGAGAGTACCTGATTGATAATAATTCTACTGGATGCATGTCACTAACGTGTAGTTTCTCTACATGGACGTAATAAATATTGTCTTAATATATTCTCTGATGTATGACTGTGGATTTTTGGGGTTATTCTTGTGGAACCTAAGGTTGTTGCTTTCTCTTGATTCTGTTCATTTGACATAGTCTTTGTCTAGTTTTCAATGCTTCAAATTTTTTGTCACGTATCTTGGTCAATTACTGGAATTTGCAATGGCCACTTCTAAAGGCAACTTTAAGTTTGCATTACTGTTGAAGATGGCGACCGATTTAACAGCTGAGAAGTGATTTATTCTCAGTTTGGTTTGGCAATTCATCATGAATAGACTCACGCCTGAACAACGCTTGCAAATAGTGCAATTTTATTTCGAAAATAATGGTTCTGTGCGGAATACGTATCGATGATGTAGCGATGAAGGATGAAGCGCACTTCTGGTTGAATTGCTACGTCAATAAACAAAACTGCCGCATTTGGAGTGAAGATAATCCTCAAGTGTATGTCAAAACACCGTTACATCTAGAAAAACTGACTGTTTGGTGCGCTTTATGGGCTGGTGTAATCATTGGTCCGTACTTCTTCAAAAACGATGATGGCCAGAACGTTACAGTTAATGGTGATCGGTATAGAGCCATGAATACTAACTTTTTCATTCCTGAATTGAACAACCATGATGTCCAGGTGCTGTGGTTTCAACAAGACGGTGCAACATCTCACACAGCTCGTCCCTCAATCAATTTATTGAAATATACGTTTGGTGACCGCCTAATTTCACGTTTTGGACCTGTGAATTGGCCTCCAAGATCTTGTGATTTAACACCGCTAGACTACTTTCTGTGGGGCTATGTAAAGTCATTGGTCTATGCGGATAAGCCACAAACGCTTGACCATTTGGAAGACAATATTCGCCGTGTTTTTGCCGATATACGGCCACAAATGTTGTAAAAAGTCATCGAAAATTGGACGTCCAGATTGGACTACATCCGAGCCAGCCGTGGCGGTCATATGCCAGAAATCATATTTAAAATGTAATGCCACAAGATTATCTTTCGAATAAAAAAAATTCTTGTCAATCGAATGATTCATCGTTGTTTTATTGCAATTTAAATTTCTATACCTCTAAAGAAAAACACCCTTTATAAATGTATTTTTCATGGTTTCTTTATCAACGGAGATAAGATCAGGTCTATTGTGATTCAGAGTATGATTAGTTGAGCTAATTCCGTTCCAGCATTTAATTGTTATTATCCAAAATTGACACTAAGATGTGGTTCGTAGACTGTCGTCTTTTTGTAATGAAATTCACCTTTTATGTATTGTCTCTGATATTTTGCTTGCGTAACGGTATTTGTTGTTCCACACTCTTAAGGCGGGTTTAGACGGCGCGCACAAACCTCGCCTTCAACTCGCCCGGCAATAAACTCATCCTCGCCTCACTGTATACACGACAGGCATACAGGAGGTTAGAGACCGAGTGTCCTTTGATGCGCGACCAAAAACCGATTGACGACGGCTCACTCCGAGTTGGCCTCACTGTGAGTGGCCTCGAGGGGAGACAGGTGTTTACATTGTGCGAGGGACCGGAAGTGAGACTGGTGGCCTAAACCCGCCTTTAGGCTTTTAATTATATATTAAGGTGAGGGTCCGTCTAAGAGACAACAGTCTCGAGAGTAGCCTTAACATTAACCGAAGAAAAACATAGCAGAAAGAGATAACCTTTTGTTATTAACTTGTTTATCACTGAATCGCAGAAAGCCCCTTTTTGGCCCATCGCACAGCTTACTACAAATTCATGAGGAAATCTTTTCCATGCAGTTATTAAAAATTCATCAATAGCTTTTCCATATTCTTGAACTGTTGATATAAAAGTGATCACTCGATCGAAAGTGAATCAATTGAAAGTTACATAAAAACAGACGTTACATTCTTCTCATCTACCATCCATTTACATAATTACTTCTCCATATTTATCTGCAGTTACTGCTCAGATTGAACGCACTTACGAACTAATCTGGGTCTCACTCGTACTCGTTCACATGATTACTTCTAATGTTACTTGTAAATTTATAATTTTTTTGCCAGTTAACCTCGCACCTCGATGCATTTAATGAAGAGCGTTTAAAACGCTCGTTGACTTTTCTACGTGTATATTTCATTAGCGTCGGTATCTCAAATTTGTATGAAACATGGTATTATATTAACGATCTATTTAAGTATGGAGAAGAAATATAAATATTCGCGTTAATGCACTTTCAAACTTCCGTTCGTCTTTAAAAGCTGATATCAGCCTGTTTCATTGTAACAGAACGATGGAGTAGTAAAGGTACTCGTAGGTTCTGATGATTGAAATTATACACTTATGGATATGAAAGCAATTCGTTGAAACTATGTAGAGTTTTCTTGAATTCCTAGGTCAAGTAAGTTGTGATCGAAAATATTTTGTTAAAGATCATAAAACGACGTACGACGGTTGATTATATTATTACAGCCACCTTGGAGAATTGAATTATTCGTTAAAAAAGAACTTATAATTCAGCTACAAAGTATTCTATACATTTTTTTCCTTTAGCTGTTCCCAACCTCATGCAAATTTGGTCAACTACTTAAAGAGAAATGTGGTGGAAAAAATCACTGCACGATATTATTTTGCAAAACAGAAAAAAATCCTCGCAGGATTCTTTCAGAAGTGTAAGACTCTAGTGTCAACATTTCATCCGTGACAGCATCTTGACTTGAAGAAAATCACAGCAATTAGCCAAAAAACCCAATGGATTGTTGTCCGTCATCAGTAGTAATCGAACTGGACGCCTGTACATCGTTTAAATAACAGTCAGTCAGTATAAGTATTTGAGGGTGCTAAAGCAAAAAGGGTCTCTTCGAGCCCTGTTATGGTTCTAGAATGAGCAATTTACTTTTATGCGGGTCTGGTTGCTTTGTCATGAGGAAAAAAGAAGCTGAATTTCTCTTGGCGACCAATAGAAAGCGTTCATCTGGGCTGGAAATTCACCAGACCTCAAACCTATCCAGAATCTTCGAAAGATGATGAAAGGAAACACTTATAGAAATTTCAACAACCATCAACAAAATGAACGTCGGTTCATGAAGCGCTGAGAATAGGTTTGCCACAGAAACAAAAAAATTTAAGAAAAGAGACAGAAATGAATAGAAAGCGGGGTGCCACTACTGAATATCATATATAAGACATACATATTATACATAATATTTTCTGTACTAATGTACTGGGTTCGAAACCCGAGTTAGCTATGAACGTTACCTCATATATGTAAGTTTGATGGTTGAATGATGATTTGAGTGATGGGTGATTTATTATAGCTGCCAGTCTAAAAGTGCCAAATCGAAAATACTACGTTAGGATGCTATTATTGCAAACCGAACTCAGATTGTTCGTAATCAAATTTAACTTATTCTACTTGATACATTCAATTGTGTGTTATTTTTCTTATTGCCGATAATTTTCATGTAGGAGCATTCTCTCAGCGAGTCTACTTGTCATTTTACATATAATCTGATTTTTAAAAGGGAAAAATATTATCGTCAAGGGAGACATCGGTTTCAAATCTCAGACACTCTTATGGGCCCAAAGACCGAAATATGCAATTATGCATGGATTACTTCATAAATTCCTTCTTTGGCAATCAATGAACACATCAACCATCGAGTGTTCACACGTCCGTACCTACTAGAAGTATCTACTGAATTCGCAACGTCTATTTCGACAATTACATCTAGCTTGAAGTATATAAGTATCACTCGGTTGAGCTATATATATATAAGTATATCGCTAATTCTTTTACCAAATCTTTCGCCAATCCTTTTCAATATTGTTTTAGAAAAGATCATTAGGGAATGGGAACTTCACGTAAAGGGCATACAAGTGGGTATCATAAAAGAAAATAGACGATATTGCTATCATCACAGACAACAGAACTGAAGCCATTCGCGCCGGAGAAAAACTACATGAAATTGCGTAGAAAACCGCGTTACAAATTTCTTATGATGAAACCAAATACATGGAAATTGAACCAAAAAATAAAAAGGCCCTTATCACAAAACATGGTGAAATTCTGCAAGTCGGCCAGTTTAAATACCTCGGGGAAGTTATACAGTCCTCAGGTTTAAACCGAATCGCTAATGAACAGAGAATTACCAAGCTCCAAAGGGCCTACAAACTAACATGGGTTCACTATAACAAAAAGTGCATTTCGAGAGGCGCCAAATTGAGGCATTATGACACAACGATTCTTCCAGAAGCAATCTACGCATCTGAAATAATGGTTATTGACGGTCATTCAAGAATTAGAGAAATAGAAAAACAAGAACAAAAAATTCTCAGAAAGATTTACGGGCCAATCAATAGAAACGGCATTTGGATGAAAAGACCTCAAAATGAACTGTAGCATTCAGAGAGAATGAAGCGTTTTTTGGGGAGGCAAAAAAGATAAGCAAAAGTCCTAATAATTGAGAATTCAAGGAATTCAAGTTGTCCCTCTCTTTAATTAAAAAACACAAAATTCTAAGTGATGACTCGACTTCTTTGTGGCTTGAAATGAATGTTTCTGTTAAAGTTCTATTGTACCTACTCTGTTCTGGAAACTGAATCAATTATCTGCGTTTTATATTTCAATTATTTGTGTTTTTCAATTAACTTTCAAGTTCGAACATCTAAAACTTCGCCGTTCTGAAGAGGCCAATAGCTCGAAACATGTGTCAACAGCTGTTACAAAAAAATTGCATATCTATTATACCGTAAGTTTATTTTTCTATATTCATAAAATGTACCTGTATAAACCTTTTTGAATTATCTAAATTGTCGGTACAAAAGTTCCGTAAGGTATAAATATCGCCTCATTGGCAGATGATTGATACAGTTTCCAGAACAGAGTCCAGTAGAATTGTAACAGAGACATTCATTTTAAGCCACAAAGAAGTCGTTTCTTCACGTAGAATTTTGTGTTTTTCTATTAAATTCCAAGTTCGAACATCTAAAACTTCGCCGTTCTGAAGAGAGCCAATAGCTCGAAACAAATGTCAACGGTTGTTACAAAAAAATTGCAATAGGTACCGTAAGTTTCTTTTTCTATTTTCATAAAATGTACCTGTATAAACCTTTTTGAATTATATATATATATATATATATATATATATATATATATATATATATATATATATATATATATATATATATATATATGTATAATTTAGTTATTTTTCTATTTTATTTAATAGTCAATGACTCTCGATGAATGTTTAAAACTGAAACAAGAATCGAGAATTAAATGTCGATTGAATATTAATCTTCAGCTCTGCGTCCACAAAATATACAAACAGAATAGGAGGTTAAAATAATATGTCGCGCCTTAAGTACTGTCAGACAGTTCACAGAATAATATGAAAATCACAGAATGATACGAGTACAAGGTACAAGGATTACAGGATTTGTGTAATGGTCTCTACCGTAACATAATACACTAAAATACCATAACGACAGTGCATAGTGCACTAGATGGCGTTACATATATATATATATATATATATATATATATATATATATATATATATATATATATATATATATATATATATAAAGGGAATTGACAAACTTGAATAATTTTGTTGGGTAAATTTACTAAATTCTTTTGCGTTAAAACTTCCTAAACATTTTGGAGAAATTTCCAGAGAAATTTTTAACAGTGTATAGTGAAAATCAGAAAACTACTTAGTTTTATTTAAATTACACATAAATTTTATTTGTAAAATTATAATTTGACTGACAGAAGATTACTAAGTGTAATACTATTGCGATAACGGTGACATTTGCAGTAGTTCTTTATTTGGAGTGTTTCAAAGAGAGAAATCAACCTGCCACGGAAATGTGTGAATTTAGTGGACAATTTGTTAAATTTGTGGCGAAATAGCGTTTGCCGTACAAAAACGCAATTTGACACCCTCTGTGAAGACCCCCTATTAACATTATTTTGGTATGAGGGTAGGAAACTAAAATAAACTATGGGTCGATAACAAGAATATGAAATATATTGAATTTTTTAATTCAAGAGAAGATAAAGTAATAAAAAAATAGAATAAAAAAAATAAAAATATGATATTTGCCAATAGTTTGTTAAGCTCAATTTAAGACGTGTGTAAGTAACCTTTTGTAACTATATTAAATGACTTTTTAATTATACTTAATATGGATATTGATACTGAATGTGAAATGAAATATAACATTTACATGCGAATTCAAGCAGTACTTTTGATGGGATATTTTCAATTCGTTAGTTCAATGAAGAAAGTGAGTAGACTCAACATTAATCCAACTGTAAGAATCATCAAGGGAACTTGGATGTGTTCTAATTCGAATTTTTGAGTTGATTCTGTGGTTGCTGATTGCCACTTTGAAGCTTCGTAATACTCTATTATCTTCTTGACATACCTGATTCTATGAAATATTTAACATGCCTGTTGAAATGATCAGAGAAGGGGTGTCCTCTTTCAAATACAACCCTAATAAATGTTATATAAATAATAGTTGAAGATCTTTTTAATATAAAAAGAATTACCAGCATTAACCACAAGGGTTATTAGTGGTGGTACAGTAGGAAAACTGTAAACTAAACCAAAACTTAAAGATATCAAATGGATTTCAACAAATTCAGCTCAATTAAAAATTTTATATTATTTCTCCATTTAACACTCAAAGAAGTTTTCAAGTCATTGATCAGGTCATGTCTTATTCGTTGCACACTATATTCTTTACACTCACAGTGGATATGGAACACTGTTGGTGCACAGAACACTTCGCCCACACTGAAGGAGGATCGATTTTGAGGTTATAACTATGCGTTAGTGCGGTATGGCCAATGATTATCGAGTTAACTTAACTTGCTCTATACAGTTGGAAGGTAAAAGAAGAGAATGTACAAATACTGGGAAAATATTGAAAACTTATAATTCTGTAACAGGGCATACAAAGCATATAATCAAATCGAACAAAATACAAAGTTAAAAAATCAAAGGAAAACTCATACAGTTTATAATATACACTGCAATAATTGCAATAAATGATATTGCAATTATCTATCTATATATGAAGGTCAAGAACGGAATAAAGCCCATAAATAAATAAAAATCCAAATTACGTCCTTGAATAAACATGAAATAACTGAAAACAGGATTTTAAATATAATAATACAACAATTTTAGCAATTGAGAAAAAAAAATGTTAAAAATTTTTAGAATTACCTATACATATTCGTCAAAATGTAGAGAGTACCTACTATGAATGAAAGAACACACATCAACAACATCTCAATTCAATCTATAACGATTTAACAAACCTTTCAAAGAACAATGAGAGAATCAACACATCACAATTGTTGAACATATTAAAAATTCATTATTTCCTAATCTATCAATTCACTATGAAATGAAAATGAAAATATAAATTATCTAATTATCTGTATTAGTATATCACAAATCAACTATGTGCACCTTAATTCGAAAATGATGTATTGCTCGTTTGAATCACCTGGCTTACCATGAGTTTTTCAGAGGTTTCCTCTAAACATTCCTCTGAATATTATTAAAGAGCAAAAATAACAATTGATATTTGAATCCATAGTAATTTATGAAATTCAATTACTCATTGGTTTTTATAAAGTTGCAATCAGAATCTAAAGTTAACTTAAAAGTCAATAATGCCTTTTATTGCAAATATTGACAAATAATATAGATTCAACAGACTATAACATCATATATATTATTATTATTATTATTATTACGATTGTTCCCCATGAGAAGAGCGACTGAACTTGAATTCGCAATCATTAGGAATTTTGCTTCATCTTTATTGCCTTCCAAAAACGCTTCATCCTCTCTGAATGCTCTTTCTTCCGTTCATCTGTCCAATTCACTCCAGGTTGACGATTTGATTTTTGCTCAAACTTCACATGTGCGATTTATATATATATATATATATATATATATATATATATATATATATATATATATATATATATATATATATATAATATATATATTATTTAACTAATCTATTACTACTAGAGGAACAATCTGGGTTTAGAAGAGGCAGATCATGTATAGATGATGTTTTCATCTTGAAGCAACTAATTGAAAAACGAAGAGAATATAATTTAGAAACACATATAATATTTATAGATTTTGAAAAGGCCTTTGATAAAGTAAACAGAGGAAAGCTATGGCATATTATGCAGAGAGAGGATTCCCTCGCCATTTGATACAGGCATGCCAATCATTATACCAAAACACCAAGATACTTATCGGCACCCACCAGTTGAAAGAAGTTGAAATTAACCAGGGAGTCAGGCAAGGTTGTGGATTGTCCCCAACTCTTTTCAACATATACATAGATGACATTATACGAACATGGAAACTAACGGCCGCCCCTGGCATCAGACTAAATATGACCACCTACATTAATACATTACTATTCGCAGACGACCAGGCGATTATACAAGAAAACGAGGATGACCTCCAAAGGTCGACTTTTAACCTTTACAAACTCTGTCAAAATTATGGAATGAAAATCTCAATAAAAAACCAAGACTATGGCCTTTAAGGGTAAAGAACCTATTCGCACAAAGATTATTATTGAGAATAAGTGCATAGAACAAGTGTCGCATTTCACATATCTAGGATGCGACATTACTTATGATTATGATGATGACATGGTAAAAAAACTACATAACTTCCAACGTATTTGTGGCACTCTGAGTATAACACTCAGAAGACGTACACGAAAAGAGACGCAAATTAAGCTATACAAAGTTATGGCAACTCCCACCTTACTTTATGGTTCGGAGACATGGACATTGAATACCCGGGATTTAAGTAGAATCCAGGCGGCAGAGATGAGATATCTGAGGTCAGTAAAGGGATGCACACTACTTGATAGGATTCGGAATGAAGATATCAGGCGAGAGCTGAAGATATTCAATTTATGCGACAGAATACGAGAATACCGCAACTGCTGGAAAGACCATGTACAGCGTATGACAGATGCGAGACTGCCTAAGGCCACTTTTAATTACAGAGCGAAAGGTAGAAGAGACCGAGGCAGGCCCAGAAAACGATGGTTAGAACAATGAGGCCGGAACAGGCGACTACGCCTATTCCTTGAAGTTGATGATGATGATGATGATATATATATATATATATATATATATATATATATATATATATATATATATATATATATATATATATATATATATATATATATATATATATGTAACGCCATCTAGTGCACTATGCACTGTCGTTATGGTATTTTAGTGTATTATGTTACGGTAGAGACCATTACACAAATCCTGTAATCCTTGTACCTTGTACTCGTATCATTCTGTGATTTTCATATTATTCTGTGAACTGTCTGACAGTACTTAAGGCGCGACATATTATTTTAACCTCCTATTCTGTTTGTATATTTTGTGGACGCAGAGCTGAAGATTAATATTCAATCGACATTTAATTCTCGATTCTTGTTTCAGTTTTAAACATTCATCGAGAGTCATTGACTATTAAATAAAATAGAAAAATAACTAAATTATACATATATATATATATATATATATATATATATATATATATATATATATATATATATATATATATATATATATATATATATATATATATATATATATATATATATATATTTTTATATATATATATATATATATATATATATTGTTGTAACCCTTTAAACAATAGATTCATTGTGTTGATCAAAATGTTTGGATCAGCACTTTTAGAAAAACTATATAAAGAGCGGATTTTCCCCCAGCTCTTCAGTTCATTTCAATTTCCGTTGGGGAACGTTACTCAATAAGTTCCATTTCGATTACCGGGAGGAACGTTACTCATTGTAATAGTTCATTTCGATTCTTGTAATAAATATTATAACAGTGCCTACTTTCAATAAATAACTAATAAAGTAATTATCGTATATTATATGTTTCATTGAATAAATAAAACAAGTGCTTCAATTAAATAGTGGAATTAATAATAAAATAAATAAAAGTGAATATAAAATAAAAAGTGTCGAAAGAATAAATTGGTGCTAATTAAAATAAATTGGTGTCTTAAATAAAATATAATCCCAAATAAATAGTGGATTAATAAAGTGCGTTCAATTCCTTAAAGGATAAAATAAATAAAGTGAACATTAGTTCAAGAGTTTATGGAGCTGTCTCACAAAAGCTACCCTGGTGTCAGAAACTAGTTATTCCTGATATAACTTAAGGTGAGAGTCTAAGTTCTTGGAGCAGTGTCCCTGAGAAGTAAAGCTCTTTCCCTGGTTTGTTCTTCTGAGCAGTGACCCAGAGGCATACAACACCAAAAAATATTTGTTGTCAGAAGTTGGATTTTCGAATAAACCTGGTGACTAGAAGAGGAACCTCCTCAACACCTAAGCCAGTTCGTCGTCTTGCTACGCCATTCAAAGACATCCGAAGACACCATAGGCAACATTTCACTGTAGATACCGTAGGATTTGTTAGGACTTCAAGGCAACAACATACGAAAGCAACCCCCTGGGAATACCTATTGTCTATCTTCGAGAGTGAATCCAATCACCACAAGATTCCGTAGGATTTGTTAGGAACCGCAAGTAGTATAGCCACCACCTTCGAATACCTATTTGTGTTGATCTACAATTGTGAAGCCGACCTCATCGAAACTTAAAAGCACATATAAACGGATATAAAACCGTAAGTTAAATATAAGCACCATATTGTATATTATATTGTAAAGGGAAAAATTTCTCACAAAATGGCAAATTCACACGTAAATTCGACACTAGATATAAATGATTCTGATATTGAAGAATTAGAAGAATTACCACTAACAGTTTTATTCAAATTTATTAAAGAATTTAACGGAAATAGGAATGACCTCAATACATTCATTACTAACGTAAATTCTGCGTTCTCTTTGGCTAAACCTAATCAGAAACCAAGTTTATTTTTATATGTTGTTTCTCAATTATCAACAAATGTTATTAACAAATTAGAAATAAATGATATCGATTGTTGGACGGAACTTAAAAATAAATTAAAATTATATTATTGTCAAACAAAAGATATAACGCAAATTCACGAAGAGCTTGAAACTCTTAGGCAATTTCAAAATGAAAATATAACTGAATTCTTTAAGAGGGTCGAGAAAACAAAAAATGAATGTATTCAAGCTGAACATTTAATGTCAGGAAATCAAGACGAATTTTCAGGAACTAAAAAAACTATTCAACGCACAGCACTACGAAGATTTATAATTCATAGTAAACCTGAAATAAGTCAAATGTTAAGGGCACGAAATATAAATAATTTAAATGAAGCATTTAGCCTAGCGCTACAAGAAGAAAAAATTCAAAACTATACAAAGCCACGAGCTAAAATGTATTGCAATAATTGCAAAATGTCAAATCATAATACGCAAAATTGTCGTAACAAAAATAAAAATAAAATGAATTCTTTTCACAGAAATAATAATTTTAATAAGAATGAAGCTAGTACTTCAAATAATTATCAATCAAATAACAGAAAATTTTGTAATTTCTGTAAATTAAATGGTCATACATATGACAATTGTTGGAAAAGAAAAAATAATCCACGAATAAACAATACAAATAAAAATTCAAAAAACGCACAAGGTCAGTTTCTGACGAATGTCCCAGAGACACACGACCAAATACAAGAGGCATTCAATCTGAATTAAAACAAGTGAATTTAAATAATAAGAAAGTACCATATATCGAAATAATTAATTTCAATTTGAAAAATACGCCGAATGGAAAAGTTAAATTTCTTATTGATAGCGGAGCATCAGTCTCAATTATTAAACATACAGCTTTGATACCAAATGAAACAAAATTGAACAAAGAAGATATTATTTTAATCGGTGGAATTAAATGCGACTCGCCAATTCTTTCATTAGGCTCAACAATATTATCATTATCTTTACCTAATGTGAATATTCATCAGAAAATAAATGTTGTCGTCGCTGATGAAACTCAATTCGATTATTACGATGGTCTATTAGGATCAGATTTTCTGCAAGCACATAATGCACTTATTAATTACAAAGATAATTCAATAATGATAAATAATATAAAAGTACCATTCATGAATACATTGAAGGAAATAAAAAATGAATATGATACGCCAAGCAATTTTATAACAATACCTCCACGTTGTGAATCTATTATTGAAGTAGATATAAAAAATAATTTGAAATACGGATTAATTATGAATAAGGAACTTATGAAAAATATTTATATTCGAACGTATTAGTGACAAATGAAAATCGGAAAGCGTTAATTCCTGTATTGAATTTGAATCATGTTGAAAAGCGTATTGAAAAACCTAAGTTAATATTGGAAGAAGTACTTCCACAAGAAATAATAAATTTATCTACGAAAATCAATGTAAATGATAGAAAACAAGCTTTATATGAAAACTTGAGATTATCTCATTTGAATAAAGAAGAAAAAGAATCTATTTTTCAAATATGTCAATATTACTCTGATATTTTTCATTTACAAGGAGACATATTAACTTCCACAAAAACATTGAAACATAAAATTACTACTACAACCGAATTACCTATAAATGCCAAACAATATAGATACCCAAAAATTCATGAAAAAGAGGTAAATTCACAAATAAATAAAATGTTAGAAGAAAACATTATTGAAAACTCATTTTCACCATATACTAGTCCAGTATGGATAGTTCCAAAGAAATTAGACGCCTCGGGAGAAAGAAAATGGAGATTGGTCATTGATTATAGAAAACTAAATGAAATTACTGTTGGAGATAGTTACCCTATCCCAAATATTGATAATATTTTAGACCAACTCGGAAATTCTATATATTTTTCAACTCTTGATTTAGCATCGGGATTTCATCAAATAGAAATGAATGAAAATGATAAAGAAAAAACGGCATTTAGTACTCCCACAGGACATTATCAATTTAATCGCATGCCATTTGGATTAAAGAATTCACCTGCAACTTTTGCAAGGTTGATGAATATTGTTTTATCAGGTCTACAAGGATCACATTGCTTTTGTTATTTAGACGATATTGTTGTTTACGGATCCACATTAAAAGACCACAATAATAAATTAAAAAAGGTATTTGAACAATTACGAAGACATAATTTAAAACTTCAACCAGACAAATGTGAATTTTTACATAAAGAAATAACTTATTTAGGTCATATAATTACAGACCAAGGAGTCAAACCAGACCACAAAAAAGTTGAAAGTATAACTAATTTGAAAGCGCCAAACACAGCTAAAGGAGTAAAAAGTTTTCTAGGTTTTATCGGATACTACCGAAGATTTATAAAAGATTTTTCAAAGATAGCGAAACCATTAACGCAATTATTACATAAAAATGTAGCTTTTAAATGGGATAAACCACAAGAACAAGCATTTAATAATTTGAAAGAAATTATAACAAATGAACCTATATTAATTTATCCAGATTTTAACAAACCTTTCATTTTAACTACCGATTGCTCAAATGAAGCATTAGGATCTGTTTTATCGCAAGGAGAAATTGGAAAAGATAAACCAATTGCATATTACTCCAGAACATTAAATAAAAGCGAAATAAATTATTCTACTACAGAAAAAGAATTATTAGCTATCGTTGATTCATGTAAACATTTCCGACCATATTTATTCGGAACTGAAAAAATATATATTGTAACAGATCATAAACCTCTTATATATTTAAAAAATTGTACAGACCCATCAGGAAGATTAGCTAGATGGCAAAATTTATTAATGGATTATAATTTTGAAATGAAATATAAAAAAGGCAGAGAAAATAAAAATGCGGATTTCTTAAGCAGATTACCTACTGCAAACGCAAATGCAATTCAAGAAGTAAACGAATCTGAATCAGAAATAGAAATAAATGAAAATTTAATAAATATGAACGAAGATGAATTAACTTTTGACAATTTCAAATTATTTCATCAACAAAATATTTACGTTCCAAAAACTAAACGAGTTAAACTACCGTTAGAAAATATAAAGAATTTTGTAATACCATATTCTACGGATTTATCGGAACGAAATCAATATTCTAATTATGTAAAGGAATATTATCCAAATATATCACCAAATTGTAAAATATCTGAAATAAGCGTGAAAAAACTTAATAATCAAACGTTATATATAATATTCATGAAATCATTTATAGATGAATCAGCTACATATGAGAATCTATTTAAAAGTCTTTTTAATTTGAGATTATTACTATTGCACAATAATAAAAATGATGTTAGCAAAATAAATTTTACAATAACAGATATTCCTATAATGAATACAATTATAAAATCGGATACTTATGATAGTTTATTATATTTTTTATTCCGAGATATGAAATATGAAATTTTAGAAGACAACCGAATTCTAATCACTGATAAAGAATTAATAAAACAAATACTATATGATAATCATGATGTACCAATATCAGGACATCAAGGTTTTGAACGTACTTACAATAAAATTAAAGAAAATTACTATTGGGATAATATGAAAAAAGAAATAAGAGATTATATTAAAAATTGTAAAACATGTCAAATGTCAAAGACAGATTTTAGGGTAAATAAAAGCCCAATGCAAATAACAACGACATCAAATAAATTTTGTGAACAAATTGCATTAGATATAGTTGGACCTTTACCAACAACAAGAAATGGAAATAGATTTATTTTAACAATTCAAGATGATTTAACAAAATATATTCAAGCTTATGCCATGGAAACACATGATGCAGAAAATACTTCAATTCAATTAATTAAATTTTGTACTCAATTTGGATTTCCAGAAAATATATTATCGGATCAAGGAGTAGAATTTACTTCAAATACATTAAAAGAATTGAATAAATTATTAAATATAAATCACAAATTAGCATCGCCGTATCATCCACAGACAAACGGAAGTCTAGAAAGAACACATCTTACGTTGAAAGATTACTTCAAATGTTATGTAAATGAAGACCAAAACAATTGGGATGAATTTTTGAATTTAGCAATTTATGCTTATAATACAAATATACATAAAAGTACTCATAAAACTCCTTATGAATTAGTATTTGGACAACAACCAAAAATTCCTAATATAATGTCAAAACCAGTCCAAAAACCAAATTATTCTGAATTAGCAAATGATATTGCAAGAAAGTTACAAATAATACGTAAAAGCGCAAGAGAAAATCAAATTAATGCGAAAGAAAAATCAAAAGGATATTATGACAAAACGCATCATAGAACATATGAATTTAAAGAAAATGATTTAGTTTTACTATATGATAGTTTGAAAAGGAAAACAAACAAAAAACTATCAAAGAATTACAAAGGACCATATAAAATAATTCAAATACATGATAATCAGACAGCTACTCTGAAATTAGAAAATAATAAATTGAAAACTTATATTTACAATCTACTGAAACCATATAATATTTCAGACAATGGTCAACAAAATGAAGAGAATGAAAATAACTTTGACCTTACAGTCAATGATCCTTCTATTGACGATCCTGGAGACATTAATTATTATTCACCCAAACCAGGCCCAAGCAAACAATGATTATGAAATAATTAATATAAATAAATCAGCAGGAATATTATTTCAACATTTGGGAAAAACCCAAATTTCCAATGAAAAACATACTCTATTGAATTACATAAATTTAACTTTCATTGATCATAAAATAAAAATAATCGAAAAGTATTATACGATTACTAATAATATATGCAATGTAGCAAACTCCAAACATATTACAAATGAATGTATTAATCAAATGCGATATATTAAAAACAAACTAACTAATATAAAAGAATCATTCAGTATAATTGCACAAAAAATTAATGTAATAGGAAGATATAAACGCGGAATAATAAATGGTATTTCCTATGCATTTAAATGGTTATTTGGCATCCCCGATTCTGATGATGCAGAATTCTATACAGATTCGATAAATGAATTAATAAATAATCAAAAACAAACCGAATCTTTAATGCAAAAGCAAATTTCTGTAATTTCTAATACTATAACAAATTTTAATAATTCAATTACGAGGATGAACCAAAATATAATTACGTTGAATAAAAATTTGAAATTATTCAATCAATTACAAAATGAAATAAAAAATGTGAAAATTACTTTTGAAACTGAAATTGAATTATCCAATCATTTAATACTTTTAATAGAAATGACGGATGAATTAAATAATTTATTAAATAATTACGTCAACGATGTATCACTTATTTCTAATGGAATAATCAGTTATAACATACTACCACCAGAAATATTATATCATGAATTACAAAAATAACAATTAAATATTCGTTACCTATTCCTGTAACAATTGAAAATATTTTTTCATATTACAAAATAATTAAATTAAAATCATTCATAAGTAATGAATTATTAGTGGTAGCCTTCGACATTCCAGTAGTGACAAAATCAGATTATGATATTTATAAATTACATGCACTTCCAGTACCACATACTGAAGATAAAACTTTGTTCTCTTATATTGAACCAACAAAACAATACTTAATAATATCTTCAGGAAAACAATTTTATTTCTCTTTAGATAATTTAAATAATTGTAAGGAAATCTTACCGTTGAATTGGTTGTGTGAGAAATTAATCACTATGAAAAAGATAAATGATAAAGATAAAGAATGTGAAATAACATTGTATAATAATATAATACACAAAATTCCTAATTCATGTAAAATAAAAAACTTTATAGCAAATCTTGAAATTTGGCACAAATTAAGAAGGGATCAATGGATTTTTAGTATCTCTGTGCCAACACAATTATCAATAATTTGTGAAAATAAATCACCGAAAACAGAAATAATTCAAAATATCGGTACATTTGAAATGAAAGATAATTGTAAAGCTTTCACTACCAATATTGCTCTAAGTGTAGACAAATATGTATCTTCACAAAAATTATATTCAATAATTCCATTAACTAATATCAATGAAGACGATTGTTGTAAGAAACTAAAGAAAAATATAACTATGGAAAATATTGTATTAGAACCATTGAAACTATCAAATTTAGATTTGAATGAATTGAAATATGCTGAGAGCAAATTGAACGAATTTGATGAACAATTGAAAGCTCAATTAAATAAACCATTTATAATAAAGAAATCATATTGGTTCACTACTATTTTATCTATTATAGTAGCAATTATTATACTTATTATAGCATATAATATATTGAAATGTTTTGGAATAATTAATCTATTGAAGAGACTATGTTGCTTTTCAAGTGAAACAAGAAAATTGAAATGTCTACCATGCTTAAATATTTATAATCAATGTAATACCAAAACAAATCATAAAGTTGAACCATTCAGTGTAACTTATACGAATACCGTACCGATAGAAGATAATAATTTATATTCAGACGATGAATCACCAACATCTTCCCTGAGGAAAATCAAAAGAATTAATAAATTAAAAGTACAAAGTTCATAAAAATGAAATGTAATAAAAATAAAATGTATAAATGTATATGTAAAACTTGTACGATTTTTGTGACATTAAGAAATAACAAAAATCTTATATAACCCAGGAGATGTTGTAACCCTTTAAACAATAGATTCATTGTGTTGATCAAAATGTTTGGATCAGCACTTTTAGAAAAACTATATAAAGAGCGGATTTTCCCCCAGCTCTTCAGTTCATTTCAATTTCCGTTGGGGAACGTTACTCAATAAGTTCCATTTCGATTACCGGGAGGAACGTTACTCATTGTAATAGTTCATTTCGATTCTTGTAATAAATATTATAACAGTGCCTACTTTCAATAAATAACTAATAAAGTAATTATCGTATATTATATGTTTCATTGAATAAATAAAACAAGTGCTTCAATTAAATAGTGGAATTAATAATAAAATAAATAAAAGTGAATATAAAATAAAAGTGTCGAAAGAATAAATTGGTGCTAATTAAAATAAATTGGTGTCTTAAATAAAATATAATCCCAAATAAATAGTGGATTAATAAAGTGCGTTCAATTCCTTAAAGGATAAAATAAATAAAGTGAACATTAGTTCAAGAGTTTATGGAGCTGTCTCACAAAAGCTACCCTGGTGTCAGAAACTAGTTATTCCTGATATAACTTAAGGTGAGAGTCTAAGTTCTTGGAGCAGTGTCCCTGAGAAGTAAAGCTCTTTCCCTGGTTTGTTCTTCTGAGCAGTGACCCAGAGGCATACAACAATATATATATATATATATATATATATATATATATATATATATATATATATATATATATATATATATATATATATATATATATATATATATATATATATATATATATATATATATATATATATATATATATAAAATCGCACATGTGAAGTTTGAGCAAAAATCAAATCGTCAACCTGGAGTGAATTGAACAGATGAACGGAAGAAAGAGCATTCAGAGAGGATGAAGCGTTTTTGGAAGGCAAGAAAGATGAAGCAAAATTCCTAAGGATTGCGAATTCAAGTTCAGTCGCTCTTCTCATGGGGAACAATCGTAATAATAATAATAATATATATGATGTTATAGTCTGTTGAATCTATATTATTTGTCAATATTTGCAATAAAAGGCATTATTGACTTTTAAGTTAACTTTAGATTCTGATTGCAACTTTATAAAAACCAATGAGTAATTGAATTTCATAAATTACTATAGATTCAAATATCAATTGTTATTTTTGCTCTTTAATAATATTCAGAGGAATGTTTAGAGGAAACCTCTGAAAAACTCATGGTAAGCCAGGTGATTCAAACGAGCAATACATCATTTTCGAATTAAGGTGCACATAGTTGATTTGTGATATACTAATACAGATAATTAGATAATTTATATTTTCATTTTCATTTCATAGTGAATTGATAGATTAGGAAATAATGAATTTTTAATATGTTCAACAATTGTGATGTGTTGATTCTCTCATTGTTCTTTGAAAGGTTTGTTAAATCGTTATAGATTGAATTGAGATGTTGTTGATGTGTGTTCTTTCATTCATAGTAGGTACTCTCTATATTTTGACGAATATGTATAGGTAATTCTAAAAATTTTTAACATTTTTTTTCTCAATTGCTAAAATTGTTGTATTATTATATTTAAAATCCTGTTTTCAGTTATTTCATGTTTATTCAAGGACGTAATTTGGATTTTTATTTATTTATGGGCTTTATTCCGTTCTTGACCTTCATATATAGATAGATAATTGCAATATCATTTATTGCAATTATTGCAGTGTATATTATAAACTGTATGAGTTTTCCTTTGATTTTTTAACTTTGTATTTTGTTCGATTTGATTATATGCTTTGTATGCCCTGTTACAGAATTATAAGTTTTCAATATTTTCCCAGTATTTGTACATTCTCTTCTTTTACCTTCCAACTGTATAGAGCAAGTTAAGTTAACTCGATAATCATTGGCCATACCGCACTAACGCATAGTTATAACCTCAAAATCGATCCTCCTTCAGTGTGGGCGAAGTGTTCTGTGCACCAACAGTGTTCCATATCCACTGTGAGTGTAAAGAATATAGTGTGCAACGAATAAGACATGACCTGATCAATGACTTGAAAACTTCTTTGAGTGTTAAATGGAGAAATAATATAAAATTTTTAATTGAGCTGAATTTGTTGAAATCCATTTGATATCTTTAAGTTTTGGTTTAGTTTACAGTTTTCCTACTGTACCACCACTAATAACCCTTGTGGTTAATGCTGGTAATTCTTTTTATATTAAAAAGATCTTCAACTATTATTTATATAACATTTATTAGGGTTGTATTTGAAAGAGGACACCATTTCTCTGATCATTTCAACAGGCATGTTAAATATTTCATAGAATCAGGTATGTCAAGAAGATAATAGAGTATTACGAAGCTTCAAAGTGGCAATCAGCAACCATAGAATCAACTCAAAAATTCGAATTAGAACACATCCAAGTTCCCTTGATGATTCTTACAGTTGGATTAATGTTGAGTCTACTCACTTTCTTCATTGAACTAACGAATTGAAAATATCCCATCAAAAGTACTGCTTGAATTCGCATGTAAATGTTATATTTCATTTCACATTCAGTATCAATATCCATATTAAGTATAATTAAAAAGTCATTTAATATAGTTACAAAAGGTTACTTACACACGTCTTAAATTGAGCTTAACAAACTATTGGCAAATATCATATTTTTATTTTTTTTATTCTATTTTTTTATTACTTTATCTTCTCTTGAATTAAAAAATTCAATATATTTCATATTCTTGTTATCGACCCATAGTTTATTTTAGTTTCCTACCCTCATACCAAAATAATGTTAATAGGGGGTCTTCACAGAGGGTGTCAAATTGCGTTTTTCTACGGCAAACGCTATTTCGCCACAAATTTAACAAATTGTCCACTAAATTCACACATTTCCGTGGCAGGTTGATTTCTCTCTTTGAAACACTCCAAATAAAGTTGATATGCCGAACTACTGCAAATGTCACCGTTATCGCAATAGTATTACACTTAGTAATCTTCTGTCAGTCAAATTATAATTTTACAAATAAAATTTATGTGTAATTTAAATAAAACTAAGTAGTTTTCTGATTTTCACTATACACTGTTAAAAATTTCTCTGGAAATTTCTCCAAAATGTTTAGGAAGTTTTAACGCAAAAGAATTTAGTAAATTTACCCAACAAAATTATTCAAGTTTGTCAATTCCCTTCGATAAAATTTCAAAACATTTCAAGAAATTCACAAAGTGATAATAAAAAATAATTTAATTAAAACTAAGTGGTTCTGTGATTTTTACTATAATTATTTTCAATACTTGCATTTATCCTGAAGTGTATGAAAATGACCATAGAACATTCTTCTATGGTTCTTTTTACAGCATCATCAAGAATGATAATGCTGTAAAAGGCGAAACTAGTCGAATAAAGAATTGTTCAGTCAGTGATTTTTAGACAAGTTTTTATTATTACCTCTCATTTAAATATGAACTATCACAAAGTAGATTCATCGTCCATTAAATTTTATAAATCAAATAGTTCATTAAATGATCCAGTTTCAATCAATAATTCTCCTTTATTAAATTCATACCAGTAAAAGGCAATCGAACAAAAGTATTCTATGGTCATCCCTCATACTTCAGAAGAAATATGTTATATATTCTACATTCCTCCACTTTAAAAGAACAGTGCTCTGTGGTCATTTCCACATACTTCAGGATAAATACAAGCAGTCCACAATGTAATAGTTCAGTTCATCATCAACATCTGATGAATACACTGTTTGGCGAAACAATATTGTCATGTTTGCAATTAATTATAGTGAAAATAAAAAAATTATTTAGTTTTATTTAAATTATGTATTTAGATTTTCATCAAGTATCGGCCCAATCGATTAAATCGATTGCATCTCTAAAACTAGAGCTAATCGGTTCCTTTAATGGCCTTTTTTGCATTGAGTAAACGAGAAAACAGAATAGTTTTTCGTAGAAAATTTTGAGACCGAAACAATTTCATTGTTTCGCAGTGAATCGATGCTTAATAAAGTGAATTTATTCATTTATTTATGTATTAATAATTCGACATAATAGGTTTATATTATATGTACTCTCATGCCTTAACTAACGTAGAAATTTGGCAGGGAGATCTTTCGTAACTGCTTGAACTTGAACTAATTTACCACTAAACACTGGTAACTGGAAATCATTTTGTAGAAATCATAAAATCAACATTTTTTTAGTGTTCTTGTTCCTTTAAGAATGAAAAATTCCATCGATAGCACGAACACCTAGATATTATATTCAGTAAAGGTCATATCAATGTAGTTTATGCCCACATCAACGGCTACTTCAGTAGATAGTTTTCGCGAAAGAAAAATCGCATAAATACCATTATTAACGATCGTGTATGGGAATTAGTTTGAGAATTTATAAGATGATCTTTTACCGTTATTTCTGGGCCATATACCGATCACGTAAGAGCTGTATATACACAGACCTCCGTGATAAATTTATTAAGTGCACAACAAAGATGGAACGAGATCGAGAGATTGTCTGCCAGTCCGTTCTATGACAGATACAATTTACAGGAAATACTTTCTAACTCTAACATCTGATGTATGTAATTCTCATTTTAGATTGGAACATTTAAAATTTCCTCTCTAGCTGATTTGTATCTGTGCAATTGGATCTACATTTCATTACTTGTTATTGTGCCGCAGAATGAGTTTCTATTAGGCATCATCAAAACGCCGTGGTTATTATATGGATAATATGAAATGGATTTTCAATTCATTAAGAGGTTTTCGTTTAAAGATCATTACACTCTATAGTTTTCGTTTTTATGTAGTGATAAAATCTACGAAAGTTATGACCACTCTTATTATGTTCTCTACATAATAAAAAACGGTTAACATATTATTTGATTCCTAATTAGCCATTCGATTTATGTAGTATATCTCACACAAAATTGAGAAGGATGCAATTTTGTAACAAAAAAATAATATTATATTTGTTATAATAATATTATTTTGTTATTATTATTGAAATAACAAAATAATAATATTTTTTTGTTATTTCAAAATAGAAGTCGTTAATTTTAATATTTATCTTTAAAATAATATAATGAATTGTGTAAAATAAAATTGAATTCATTTTTCTAATTTCTCATTTGTAACGAATTTTATCAGTTGTTTTTCAATTTCTATATAGAATTATGACAAAGTAAAAAATTATGGTTTTTAAACATCCCAGTTTTCCAAACGTACATTTTTATAAATATTTTTTTACGAATTTTGTGAATACGAAATATATTGAATTTTTTTAATTTGAGGAGACATTTCCTAGTTAAGCTGAATTTTGAACATATGTAACCTATTGTAACTGTTCTAAATAACTTTTTAATTATACAATTAAACAACTTGACTCGATAATTAAATGGACCTATATGTATCGATGTATATATGAATGAATGCAGTCTCTTTACATTTAATGTTTATTGGTATTGTAACCGCGAGTAATGGAAAGTTATGGTCTCTATATATGGAAAATAAACAAGGAATTGCCACAATGGTTTTCATATCACGTATGGTCCAAAATGTCTTATATATATATATATATATATATATATATATATATATATATATATATATATATATATATATATATATATATATATATATATATATATATATATATATAATCATCATGATCAACCTCTGCCCGTCTATTTCTATTATATAGTTATTATTATTATCGTTGTTCCCCATGAGGAGAGCGACTGAACTTGAAATTAAATAGGACTTTTACTTCATCTTTTTTTGCCTCCCAAAAAATGCTCCTTCTTCCGTTCATCTGTTTATTTTAGTCCAAGTTGACGATTTGACTTTTGCTCAAACTTCACATTTGCGATTTTATAGCGACATTCAGTGCGATCTTCGAGATTTTTTATGTTCTATATATATCATCTGTTGTAGATCCTTTTGGACCTCTTTTAGCCACTCTGTTCCACCTTTACTATTCATAATTATATCGAGTTGTTTCTTCGGTATTATGGACTGTTTCATTCTGTAGACATGTACATAGAACTTTGCTCGTCGTTTTCTGATTTCTTCAGTTATCGTATTTGTCTTTTGATACAGTTTAGTATGAGGTCTTTTCATCCAAATGCCATTTCTTTTGATTTCAAAATCTTTCTGAGAATTTTTCGTTCTTTGTTTTTCTATTTCTCTAATTCTTGAACGCCAACTACATTTCTCAATATGTTGGAATATTGACTGAGCAAACTTGTTCATTACTTTTTTTTTATCATTATTTATTTGAATATGCCATAGCAGAGCAGTATTTATAAAATAAGAAGAATATGAATCCAATGGTAATGATTCTTGATTGATAATGTTACTTTGATTGTAATCGAAAACATGTTTTCAACAATATACCAGTACAAATGAGGACAAAAAAAGAAAATGATATTTAGTTTTATTAATATCTATAAAAACTGCACACAGCCAAAAACTCAACACTACTTTGAAGAGAAAGAATAACTTAAAGATCATGCTTTAATGTTCAAATTATCTACATAGGTAATTACTCGGATGAATAAATGAAAAACACCATAAGCAAGTTTTAAGATTAAGAATGAAGTATTTAATAATAATGATATTTGTTAATGCCGGAAATCTCTAGAAGTTTTCATTCATAAATGGTTCATAAGTACACTTTCAATTATCAATTTTCATCTCACGAAAACTTACTGAGCTTTCCGAGTTGAAGTCGGTAAAACAGAAGGGAAATGAAATTGATTTCGAATTTGAATGTTTTGTAAGATGGTTGGCTTTTGAAATTTTTTACTTTAAATGATTCGAGCTTATGAAAACTATCGCGGAATGAGTTTGTCTTGTTTTCGCTCGTGTTGCTTTTCTACTTTTTGTCATTATTTATAGGTATCACTGAATTTCTTGCCTTCAAAGACTTGAAATACCCAGAACAATTCAAAAGCAAATTCGTCAACTGAATCTGTAAGAAACTTATTCTTTCTGAAAAGCAGAATTGCATCGTTCTAAATTTATGGTCTACAGAGCTTTCTGGATATTCACTATTTCAACGTCATATCGTTGCAAAAAGTTCCTTATTTCAACTATCATGAAAGAAAATTCATACATTTTCCAAGTTAAAAAGATAACCTTAAATGATAACTGAAATGATATCTAAGAGAATTAGACGATCTAGTGAGCCGGTTTACTGATGGTGGTAATTCTCATATTGCACCTGATTGTATCTTGAATAAATAGATACATATAAAGGCCTTGGTTCATAGCAAAAAATAGTTCAAATTTTAAAAAACTCAGTTCAGTCGAGATCTTATCGAGCCTTGCGTTTACTTTATATTGCGCATAATCGGCTTAATCGGTGCTGTTAATTCGAGAAACCGTGGATCGTTTTCGGAAAACTTCACGCTAAATGATAAAATGCGAATACACTCAGTGCGCACAAAACAAACTATTGATGCACTGCAGCGTACTGTCCAAAATAATTCAAATGTGTGGATTTGTCGTCATGTTCAACTATATGATAATCCTGTATCCACCAAACCGTGGCTTTTTACCCGATTGCGCACCGCAAAAGACGGTAATGTGTTCGTCAGTCTATATATGTATGTTCCTTTAAAGCACTATTAAACACCTGGACCGATTTTTATGATTCATATTCCAATCGATTCCTCTTAGTCCTGGGTCATTCTATGTCAAATCAACCAATGGTCTGAACCTCACCTCCTCAGATGGATATGATTTTTTGTTAATTTGTTCTTACCATTAACATAAATAAAAATACAAAATTTTAAATTTTTTGGACTCGTAGTTTTCGAGTTATAAATTTTCAAAATATGAAAAAGGTACTAAATTTCGCCATTTTTGTCTTCCTTTGAATGGCTGTATTTTAAAAAGTAATGAACATAGAAACATGGATCTCTTACCATTTCAATCGTCCATAAATGGGCTTCAATTCGATACCAAACATGACTATGTTGGGGATAAACATTTTTTTCCAGAAACTTTTTCAAAATAAATTTTGAAATATTTCAAAAACGTATTTTTTTATTTTTTTGAAAAAATACTATGTTATTCATACACTAATAGAGTACATATGTGCCAAATTTTAGAATGGGATGACAATGGGATCCTGTTTTAATAAAATATTTATTAGTTTGTACTTTACTGTATATCAAATTTACTGATCGCAATGTATACAAACAAGTGTTTAGTCTTTTTTTAGGTATTTTTCTAGTGCCTTTAATGATAACATATTTTTTTTTTCGTTAATACATACATTCTCCCAGTCGTAGTAACTGGTTCTACTTTTTGTAGTAATGTTTTACCTGGGACTGTCAAAATGTCACTAGGCTTCGGGTAGTAGAATGATGTCGCATGCCCTTTGGGATGTTACTATAATTTAGAAATTTACTATAATTTTTCAAGAAGGCTTTAATTTGATACCAAACATGACTATGATGGAAATAACCTATTTATTCCGAAAACGTGTTCAAAATAAATTTTGAAATATTTCGAAACCGTATTTTTCAATTTTTTTGGAAAAAATACATTATTCATATATATATATATATATATATATATATATATATATATATATATATATATATATATATAAAAAATACATTATTCATATATATATATATATATATATATATATATATATATATATATATATATATATATATATATATATTAATATTTTTATAGTGAAAATTGAGAATTGAAATTACATCTCAAAAGTTTGAACTCGACTGGGATTCGAACCCAGGTCTCATGACAATGGGATTCTATTTAATAATATATTTATATTTAAGGTAACCACAAATATTGGTGGGGATTTAAATAAAAAATATTTCTTACAAGGATAAAATAGGCTATGTGGTAAATAATAAAATGACAAAATAAATTTAAATAAACTTGTCATGATTTGTTTGTAATTTGCGATCAGTAAATTTGATAAGTACAAACTAATAAATATTTTATTAAAATAGGATCCCATTGTCATCCCATTCTAAAATTTGGCACATATGTACTCTATTAGTGTATGAATAACATAGTAATTTTTCAAAAAAATAAAAAAATACGTTTTTGAAATATTTCAAAATTTATTTTGAAAAAGTTTCTGGAAAAAAATGTTCATCCCCAACATAGTCATGTTTGGTATCGAATTGAAGCCCATCTATAGACGATTGAAATGGTAAAAGATTCATGTTTCTATGTTCATTAGTTTTCAAAATACAGCCAATTAAAGGAAGACAAAAATCGCGAAATTCAGTACCTTTTTCATTTTTTAAAAATTTATAACTCAAAAACTACGAGTCCAAAAAATCTAAAATTTTGTATTTTTATTTATCTTGATGGTAAATAAACAAAAAATCAGGACATTCTGAAACCTCAAGGTCCAAAATTATTTTTTATTTGGTTGATTTGACATGGAATGACCTTCCTGCGAATGTCACTAAATACATGGAATTAATCAAAAATTAAAATGGCGAGCATGAGACGCCATATTGTGAAAATGAAAATCAACAAAATATGTCAAGTGGGGTATCGTCGAATAGGTATTTAAAAATTATCAATAAATTTTCATTTATCACTTTTCGATTCGAGTGACTATTTATTTATAAATAATTAATAATTATTAACAAAAACTTGGCCATCACGTATATACTTATGTACATTCTACGATCCATTAATTTTCTTTGGCCTGTATGACTGTGAGTGAACATTATGCTACCTAAGTACTCTATGTAGGTATCTAATGCCTGACAAGGTCATATTTTAAACGATTTATACGTATTTCGTGTAATTTGTTTGCAAAAGTGCACATTTTCTTTGAAAATTCAATTTTCTTCTCTGTAAAGTAATTCTCTTTTATTTTTATGTTATTTATGCCACTCTCAAGTAATGATAGCCATGTGTTTGACCATAAAAAATATATATTTTGTCATATATCAAATGTTAGTTCCCGAAAGTGAAAATAGATGGCGCTAAGCCAAATTAGAACGCGCTATGAAGATTTTTTCGTAGAAATGGTGTCTAACATCGAATCTTATTCAATTTTAATTTTGATAAGGCCCTGATACAAACTGAATCAGGGCCTTATCAAAATTAAAAAATTTGCATTGTAGTAACCATTTTACTCGTGTTGAAATAGTCATTGTGAAACGACCTCTACAAATAAGTACTATTCTGATATGATTTGAGGTTATGTATTATTTAAATTACCAAATGGGAGAAGAAAAATTTTATTTCATTATAATGAACATAATTTAGGATTAGTCAGGTCTTAGCGTATAGTGTATATATAAAAAACAATTAAAAATGGAAAAGCAATAAAAAAATTTAAATAAGAAATACAAAAAGTGTTTAAAATTGATTATTTGAAATTAAAATTGATTGTTTAAATCAATCAATATCATGCCCTGAAGGTTTAAAGTAGGACATTAAATTAAAATTAAGTTAAATTCCAATGAAATTGGAATTTAGTACTGACGCCGATAAGAATGCCCGTGGTTATAATAAATAATCATAACTAAAAAGTGTAAAATAAAATGAATAATTTAAAAAATTAAAAAAGCCGACTGCGTAAAAAGTGAACTAAACTCCGTACCTAATAAAAATAAAACTGAAAATACAATAACAAGTACTGCAATCTGGAACTATGAAGAATTACTATCAAGGTAGTTATATAAAAGATGAAGTCTATAGGAACTCATATTAGATAGTCGGGACCCATTAAAATCTAGAACGGCTCACACTCCAATAATGTGTCCCTACTGTTTTAAGTTACTATAGACTTAATTTTTTATTTAATTATCTTGATAGTTATTCTTCATAGTTATAGATTACAGTACTAGTTTTTATTAAATTAAATTGAACACATGGCTTAAGCGAGAATTCAATCTCAGTCGTACTTTTGTCTTTTCAGTTTTATTTTTATTAGGTGCGTAGTTTGGTTCACTTTTCAATTTTTTAAATTATTTATTTTATTATGTGCATTTATTTATGTACATATTTAGAAATAACCACTCAATAGCTTCAGCTAATTAATGATTGAAAAATGCAATAAAATTTTTCTAAAATTTAGCTAGAAACAGATACGAAAACTTACAATAGATAACAACATTGTAACCCTGTGGACCAACTAAAATGATATATCCACAAACCTACACGAAAATCTAATATCTAAAAAAATATATCTGAACTGATATCTAGAAACAGTCAGAAGAGGCTCGTCTGATATTAAACTATAAGAGAAGAAGAAAATAACATTCAACAAAAAACCTTATCAACATTATTCCTAAATGTTTCCTAAATTCCTAAATATTTCCTACGAGTTTCAAATGATGCAACATTAAATCTTGGTTAGTGTAAAAACTTCGCATGGCACAAAATATAAATTCTACATGAGACACAAAAACTGATTTTCTGCGCTATTTTTCCTAAAGAGAGTTTTATTGCAGTGAATACTTATTTTGGCGCACAGCATACAGATTTTTTCGTAGGTAGTTAGGCTGATCCGTCACGCTCTGAGGTGAAAGGCGCGATCGGCTGAACTCGGGACCGCCAAGTGTACCCGAGCGAGAAAGATACAGTCAGCTTTGCTTAATCGGAACTTAAATAAATTCCTATTATATAATAATAATAGTAAAAAAATGCATTTGAGAGCATTCTTCTTAGTTGTAATTATTGTATCAATTGAAATGAATGTAATTTTACAATGTAAGGAATGTTTCTCAATAAATTTATTTTATTATTATTATTATCTTGGGTGGAGATTTCAATATCGATTTTTCACAAGAAACATCAAAGCCTTTAATTGATTTTTTAAAGATCACATTGGATTTAAATATTTCAAACAATAAGAATAAAAGTACAACAAATTTAGATTTTTCCTAGATATGATACGAGTATAAATAAAATTCAATCGAAAGTATTTATTTCTTATTTCAGTTATCACAAACCCATTGTATCATTTGTAGAGTACGATTACGAAAATAAATAATTTGATTTATATAGAACTTAATAAATATTAACTTTAATTTCTGACTTGTTTCTCATTTAATCTACTGACAAAATCCCTAATAATACTACTTAATATTATCTATTATATACATATAAATTGATTGGGATTGCCAATGAACCACACACTCGTTTTTTTACATGTTTTTGGTTTGAATTAATTTAAACATCATTATCGAACGGAATTTTAGCATCTTTGTTGTCGGTCATTTATTTATGGGACATACCAGATTATGGGGCATACAGTTGATAATGGAAAAATTAAAGTACGTGTTTTCACGCTAAGCCATCGATATATTTCGTTCTGGATAAACTCCATCAGAGCAAAACTCTGATGAGCAAAACTATTTCAAAAAACGTTTTCGAACACATTCGAAACACATTAGGTGTTTTTTTTAGAGGTATAGAATTTTAAGTTGGCATTACTGTTGAAGGTGACGACCGATTTAACAGCTGGGAAGTGATTTATTCTCAGTTTGGTTTGGCAATTTATCATGAATAGATTCACGCCTGAACAACGCTTGCAAATAGTGCAATTTTCTTTCGAAAATAATGGTTCTGTGCGGAATACGTATCGCGCACTACGTCCATTTTATCCATATGCGCACTTCTGGTTAAATGGCTACGTCAACAAACAAAACTGCCGCATTTGGAGTGAAGATAATCCTCAAGTGTATGTCAAAACACCGTTACATCCAGAAAAACTGACTGTTTGGTGCGCTTTATGGGCTGGTGGAATCATTGGTCCGTACTTCTTCAAAAACGATGATGGCCAGAACGTTACAGTCAATGGTGATCGGTATTGAGCCATGATTACTAACTTTTTCATTCCTGAATTGAACAACCATGATGTCCAGGAGCTGTGGTTTCAACAAGACGGCCCAACATGTCATACAGCTCGTGCCATAATCGATTTATTGAAAGACACGTTCGGTAACCGCCTAATTTCACGTTTTGGACCCGTGAATTGGGCTCCAAGATCTTGTGATTCAACACAGCTAGACTACTTTCTGTGGGGCTATGTAAAGTCATTGGCCTATGAGAATAAGCCACAAACGCTCGACCATTTGGAAGACAATATTCGCTGTGTTATTGCCGATATACGGCCACAAATGTTGGAAAAATTCATCGAAAATTGGACGTCCAGATTGGACTACATCCGAGCCAGCCGTGGCGGTCATATGCCAAAAATCATATTTAAAATGTAATGCCACAAGATTATCTTTCGAAAAAAAAAAAATCTTGTCAATCGAATGATCTATCGTTGTTTTATTGCAATTTAAAGTTCTATACCTCTAAAAAAACACCCTTTATAAACCACTGATCCTGGGTTTCAAACGATTCTAGTGTATTCTAGATCTAGTGATGGATCGAAGCATAAATTAATTAATGTTGATCCACAATTTTATATGAAAATTTTTTTAGTTATAATATGCCATTATTGGAACATCCCACACTCAGAAAAGTAACCGTATGGAGCGATCTCTGAAATCCTTAGTCCATATTGGTAGTATGTCGGACTATTGTCTATAAATTTGAATACAAATTTCTGAATGAAAAGTTTCTGAAACAAAACTCGAAAATTAAATAAATGTCCCCGCTATGAAATAATCTGAAACACTAAAATTGTAATTAGGACATTACAAACATTCGAATGACACTACGTTTTGGTTAATTGTATATGACTATTAACTCATAGTTGTCATAGTCATTGTACTTGTTAAACGAAATGTCGTGTGATATTCAATTTCTGGAGTGACTTAATTAAACTATTAGTTCCTTTCAGTTTTTTCAAATTTGAAACACGAACTTAAGCAGTTTCATTTCACCCAACTTTTCATTTCAAAAATATGTGTCAAAATTTATAGACAATGGAAGTCGGACATACTTACTACCGATTAAACCATATTGTCTATTCCCTTCAATCATTGATCCATAAGGTTTCATAAATGGTGATGATCGAATGCTACAGGAAAATGGTATAAACTGATATAAATATATTTACAAATTTTTGGTTTTAGCATAATGACGCTACATGTAGCGTCATGTTTGACATGTCAAACAGTTCGTATTTACTGTAAAACACTTTTGGAGAACGAATTGGTCACACGTTTATTCGACTTGATAACACTAGATTTTTTCCGTACGTTAGTTAAGTCTCATACCTATGGCAATAAATCAGTGATAATTGAGTGTTTGGTAGCCAACATTCGACACATAATTGCCGAAATGCACATTTTCTGCAAAAATGATGTGGAAATTGGACCTCAGCCACGGAGCCACATGCTCGGAATCATATTGTAATGATAAATGCCAGGATATTTTGCCAATAAAATCAAATGTCTTTAAATTAGAAATATTTTTATTCAAATTTGAAATACTGAAACCAATTCAAAAATATTCATTTTTGCCGGATTAAATACTAAAATTTCAAACCAGATATGCGTCTGTACTAAACTTGGGGGAAAGTCATTTTCTGATTTTTGTTTAATAATAAAAGGTGTTCTTGAAACATGAATTTTATACATTACTTTATTACTAGAATTTTCATTAAGTTTTTCGTTAAGTTCAATTTTCGAACGATACGTGATTTAGTCCCATTTTTTTTTCTACAAAGTCAAGAGAATCACGTTTTCACGAAGCTGAGCCGTCTAAAAATTAATAAATAACATAATATGACATGAAGCCAGAAGATTTATCAGTATTCTTTCCACTTCGCTAGTCCAATGACTCTGTTTTTGATGAAAAACATGTCTTCCTTCAAATTTTCATATTACAAACTTGAGAAGAACCTGAATTCCACAACATACTTCATTTTCCCAACACTCCATGAATAAAATCCAGAGGTACCTACGTCTATTGATTACATAAGTCGTTCAAGGGGAATGAGATAATCGAGCCAAATTTCATTTAATATCCTTTGGATTTGGGAGTGTTATAATTCCGTACGTTTTTCAAAATACGTTGTAAACTTTTGGGAAAATAAGGTTAAATTGAAATGAAAGATATTTCTGGGCTTTCATATATCAAGAAAATAAATTATGGTAATAATGTGCACTAGGGTGGGTCGGTTTTGTATGGAAAAAAATAAAATTGTCTAATATGTTTTTTAATAGTAAAAAAAAACGTGACCCACATGCTTTTATGAAAAAATAACGAAAAAAAAATTTTTTGTTTAACCCCTTCTACCCGCGCATTGAGTTTGAAAAACTGATTTTTTGTTTTTTTTTTGAGAATTATTTGAAAATCCATTTCAAAAAAAAATACGTAGTTGTTTTTCAGGAAAAACAACTACGTAAACTAATAAAATAAAGTGCTTTTGGACTATTTTTTTTTATTGAGAAACAAAAATAAACAAATAATAAGACAAAATAAAAATAAAATATCTTCAAATCACGTTAAAATCTTTTTTACTTTCGAACTTAGGCATAAGCGTTCGTGAAATTTATTCTTAATTAAAGCTTCTCTTGCTGTTTTGTGGCATAGCTGCATAGATGCCTCTGTTACTGTTTTTACAGCCCGCTCCACAGCTTGAGTATGACATGGTAGCCGCAGAAAAAGGACTTCATCATCACCACCTGACTCAACTAGGGAATGAAGAGTCTTATCCGGAACATTGGTCAATATAGGTGGTTGCGAGTAAGATTGCTGCCAGTCTATCAAATCGATGTAAGACGAAGCGTTTAAATTTATCTTAGGCACTTCAAAGACTCGAAGCTGAAGAGATTCAGATGATTTACTTGCCTTTAAAATGCGTCTAGCGGCAAGTTCTCTCACATGTTTTTGTTCGTCAGATAACATAGACAACAGCAAATTCTCTGGGTGTGCAAAAAAAGCATTTCGCTTTATTACAGGATCAACAACACTCTTTAATTCTTGCGGAAGATATCGACAATTATATACCAACTTCCAAAAGTGCCTTGCTCCATCTTTACATGTAGGATTTAATTTGATTTCGGACCATATAGGAGCATATACTTTAACTGCAAAAGTAGCGAGTTGTTTCAGTTCGTTTGTGGGTATCTCGGTAGACACATATAAGCGCAAAATCCTGTTGGCCTTTGAACGCTTTTCTAAGAGCCGTATGACTCCGCCGTATTTGCCCGTATTGGTTACCGTCCCATCACAACCTATGGCAAGAGTATCCTCTAGAGACATATTCAGTTGACCTGTTACTTTTTGAAAGATAGCAGACTCCAGCCCTTTTGCAGTTCCATGGCTTGGGACGGCATATCCTACATAAACTGATTCCGGTTCTTCAATTATTGAAATATGTTCTTCCACGGATGTTGAGCGGTATTTTTTTCCTCCTTTCATAACAATTTTCAGGGTCTTGTCTTTTCGTCCATCAAAAAATAAGGCAAGAATAATATCTAGTTGGCCGTGAGATAAGGTTTCTTTCCGTAATTTTTGTCTCGCTCGTCGCAATTTCGACTTATCGATTACTTCGTTGTTGATTTTCACATCTTGCAAGACAGCAGAAGCGACAGCAGCAGCTCCTCTGTCGGATATCCCGTATCGGTCACAGATAGTTGACAAATTCTTGAGACATGCTATTTTTTGATGCTAGTTTTGATGAACTTGAGGGCAAAGTTTGTTCTTCATCGCTACTTTCAGACATTATTGAGGTATTTGAATTTTCATGAGAAGGGCCCGGTTCTCAAACGCTAGAATCGTAATAGGATTTAAGCTTAATGTTTCTATCACTCAGTTTTCTTTTCCTTTTACTTGTCAATTAATCAACAGTTTCTATAATCATTTTTCTCTCTGTTCTCTGATCTATTAAAAAAGCTCGTTCTTCCTTAGGAATCTTTTGGTCTTTGGAACATTTGCATAACTCTAAATCTTTACACTTATATGAACTTAAATCAAACAGTCTTTTGGAATTTCTATGAAAATCTTGAATCTTTTCTTCTGACAAACGCTTCAAAAATTTCAATAAATTTTTACACTTCGCGTGGTAACTTTTAATCAATTGTATCACACGATTATGAGATACAGTAGGAATAGACGCTTTGCTCCACAAATATTCAACTTTAGATGACACTTTTTCAGATATCTCATTAATAGATGGCTCTTTTTTTGAATTGTTCTCAAGTTTAAGCTGATGTCTTACTAAATTGTAATATTTCATAACTTGTTTGTAAGTGGGTAATTGATTTTCGTTAATTTCTTCCGGAGCTCCAAAAATGGGACAACTTATGGATTTTCGGGTATTATTTGAAATCTCTATGATGCTCAACGACAAAACTAACAAAATCTTATTAAAATAGCGAATAAAATACATAAATGCGTGCGACCTTTCTCCCGGAACTAATTATGCGTACTGAGACAATGACGCGTGATCGACAGGTCGCCCTTTTTTCCCACTCCACCCCCCGCACTATAGGCACGATTATTCTAATATTTTGGTTTGATTATTACTTGTATTACGTGTATCTCTGTTTATAAGAATGCTTTATTATTTTACGCCTTGTAGTTTATACAATAAACTTTTTCGGATTTTCAAACGTCATGCGCGGGTAATTAATGTTAATATTAATAAAAAATAAATATATACGTTTTTATGTCTCTACCCAGGTCATGTTTTTCCCGCTATTACAAATCAAAATTCGGAAAAAAAGTTTTTCGACCCACCCTAATGTGCACCCCTATCGCAAACTATAATTCTAGAAAATTATTTTCCAATGAAACCAAATTTCTTTTCATCAAAATTAATTTTATATATTTCATTTCAATTTAGGGATATACAACCACTTAAAATATATTGATTGAAACTTAAAAATAGTTTCTATATGATGTTTCAGTAGGAACTTATCCAAGTATATTAATAAAATGAACCCTACACTTGATTTTGAGTTTTTTCAGATTGAAGGGTGGTGAATTTCTTAATATTGTGTGCATAAAAACTAAATATGTAATAAATATATAATAATAATCCATTTTATCTTTCATCTTCAGTTACTTCGTTAATCGATATGTGTTCTAACCATTTCTAACCATGGACAAAATTGTGATGAAATACTAACTTGACAGAGTTTACGTATAATCTAAATTCAGTTTTTCGCCGTAGACCATGAGAAATAAAGAAGGGTAAAAGAGAATAAAGTGAGTTACAATAGAGGACGATCAAAATGCGAAACAATTTATCGACGTTTTTACCTGATTTGAAGTTCAAAATGAACCAATATTGAAAACTGAGCTCCCAACTAGAGTTGATAAATAAGTCTTAAATTTGAACATATGGCCAATCACTACTTTCGTGTAATTTTGAGACACAAAAAACTTCATTTTATTCAAATTTAACATTAATATTTAGGTTATCAATACTGAAAACCAAATTGGCCGATAACAAAAAACTTTTTAGATTTAGAAGAATTACCATATAAATACACTTGAAGAAAAACCAGAGAAACGTTTTATATGTTATATATTCAATAAATATTCAAATACAGCATATTATTAGTCAACTCGCCAAACAGAAATAAATGACAGGACCTAGAACTGATCCATGCGGCACACCAAATACTTTACCACAAAACTGATATATAATTTCTATTAGTATAATATACTGTAAGCTGTTATATTTTGAAAAATCAAACCGTCTGAATCCAAGCTAGCCACAGTATGTTAAATAAATTTAAAAAGCTTTCATTGGATTATTCACACGCAGTTATATAACGGAAAGTAGGTAAATTGACATAAGATCATTTCGGCATGCCATTACACTAAGCCTATGAAATTTCCGGCATTTATCGGGCCATTCGACTAGGCTCAACAAAGCCGCACATTTTATAGTATTCTAAAACATAAGAAAGTCAGTTGTCCAATATTTTTGAAATTACAATTTCAATTACTTGTGTTTAAAGTAGTTACGAAATATTGTAATTTCGATAACACATATCAAATATTTCAACCTTAGAGGGAACATAAACGTAAACGATTGATTTATATTATATGGTATTAACGTTCATCTTTGTTTCAGGTTTCGGACAGGGATTCTCTACCTCATGTCATTTGTCCACAATGTGCGAAACAAGTAGAAGTATTATACCAATTCAGAGAGAATGCACAGAGAGCAGAGGAACTTCTTAATCAATTTCTACTATATACCAAACATCTAACAGGGACCCAAGAGGTAGGCTATCTGATAACTGCATTATTTGAAAATGTTATAAATTTTCTATATTCTTACATTCACTTAATGTATGAAAATAATTCATCCCTTTCATTTTAATTAATCTTAACATCTTTGTCTCATCTTGTGATAATTTTTGCAGATTTATTTTATGTGATAAAATATCAATTTTTATATTCTCTATTGTCTTTGCGATACAGGTGTACGTTAATATTGTACACTTTAACGGGCCTAAGTACTACTTTCAAAGGTATTTCGATTAGTCACTTATTTCAAACAACAGATTTGGTGGATGCGCAGATATCAGAACTTTTTAAGGTAATCTGAAATTTAATTTCTGCAATTCGTATACAGTCTTAAAATAATCGGAATTTAATAATGTTAGCATTATAAATTACTGATGTAATAGTTCATAACTTGTATAATGAATTTCTGACCAAGAAATCTGTTTCTACTAAAATTGAAGGTTTTCTTGTCTTAATCTTAAATCTTTTAAATAAAAATTCTTTTTAAAACAGCTATTCATAAGCGCTGTATTCTTACCACCAACATTTACATTTAAGTTTTTTGGAAGGGAAATTTAGTATTTCAATGATACGTAATATTTGCTCTTTTTCCTTTTACAACACCGGGGAATTAAATTTTTAGTGAGCTCTGCCTTCTGCAGATTAATAAATAACACATTTTGACATGAACGAAGACGATTTATCATAAGATTACTTAGTTTGCTTAGTTCTCACTTTTTCTCTCTTTTTTTTGATAGTAAAAAATGGCCTCTGTTTAAGTTTTCATATTACAAAACTGAGAGAAAGATTGATATTAATATATGCGTTATTTTTCCAACACTCAATGAATAAATTCTAGGGATGTGTCCATTAATTACATGAATTGGTCAAGGGGATGAAGGGGTAGAGCTGAATTCCAATTAATATTTGAGGAGGGGGGTTACGGAAATATTCCATACTTTTTTCTTCGAAAACCTTTGTGAAATTAGGTTGGATTGCTTTAACATATATTCGTTGACTAAAGTATGCCATTATAATGAATTATTTGTATGGCAACCTGAGGGAATTTGTATCCCCTGAGGGAATAAGTTTGCGCCATATATAATGTAATCAAATAAATTCAGGTTTGAAGAAAATCACTCGACTAGAGAAAAAGTTCAACATCTCTTATATACCGTATCATTTGTAGTGTAAAACTGCTCTATTTTCTAACTGAGGAGATAATGTGTTATTGCAAAGTGAAATTCTGGTGTTATTTTCGAAAATATACTTTAATAAGCTCCGCACGTTTTGAGTGTTTCTATCGTTACACTTATTTGAGCAATATTTAATGTGCCCTTTAAATATTTTTAATTTATATATTCCTTCTTATTGGAATATATTGAAATAAATGCTATAAAACTAAACGTTTGAAATTGGTAATCAGTTACGTTTCAAATAGGTGTCTCAAGGCTTAAAAGTTCAGTAACTAGAAGAAATTTTTACTGAAGAATGGAATATTTCCAAGACGTTCACGAGAACCATCTCGAAATTTGCGTCCGTTGACATTTTTTTCACATTTTCAAACCAAGTTGAAAAATTATCGTTTTCCAGTGCGTGTAAATGATTTTATCTTAAGCTCACAATCAAACGTGGAAAAATCACTTTTCTCAGGAGTTGAACATGCTATTTTTTGTATACTCACAAAAATATTCCAAGTGTTGACATTTGAACAAATTATGAAGTATCTAAAAGAGGCTTCGAATCCATCGTATCTATTTATGAGAGTAGCATTGATTTTTGCTTCAAACGAGGTAATACTAGGGGCAGAATTAAATATGACATGAAATAATGATTAATAAAGCAGAAAAAAATGATAAAATACGAATACGAATAATTCTACTCATTCATATTTATTTTTGTATTGTCAAGTTGCTAGCGAGCAAAGTCTTGCTGATTAGTAAAATAAAGCATCCCCTTTTTCAATTTCACCTAATTCAATGGCCGTTTTCCATTAAGGACACAAAAAATAATATTACTTGAAGAAAATTTGCCATTGTTGCACGTTACACGAAGTAGCGCATCCCACTTATTTATTTTATTTGGCTGATATTTCTAGTTGAATAAAAAGTGTGAGATAAAGGTTGATAAAGTGTGAGTGTGCCTTGCTTTCTTTTAGTACTTAATCATTCACTGAAACCTGCTTCAGATTCGAAAATTGAAGCTTTCTCTTTTTTTATTCATAAGAAAGAAATTCAAACAGTTTATTAAAAAAAAGTCCAATCTACTCTTACAAAATAAATCAATAATATTAATAAATGTATTGTCTTCATAATAAAAAATTATAATATTGGCTGACCGTGTAACGGATTATATAACACAGTAGTACTAAATGATAATTGACTATTTCTAAGTAATCCATATTTTCGTTGCTTCATGAAAATCAGAACGATTACTATGAAAACTCCAACTAAAGCTACCAGACTGATGGTAACTAAGGTTATTCTTATCATGGAGAATTTAGCCCTGGTCATTGTTCGGAAAGACAGACCTGGGAGGTACTGGAAAAACAAAGAGAATTATTAGCTAATTTGTTAGTTGTTTTGTATTAACTAATAGAGGAAGATGATTGATTGTTCGCTGATCTCTTGGTGAAATATATTGAATGGATAACGCTGGGCTTGGGGGTTTCACAAAAATTTTTTCATTAATTTATTGCTCGACAATTATTTCGGGATATTACCCCAAAAGCAAGCAGTTCTTCTCTGATTTTGTTCAAACCGAAATTATATTTCAAATAATTTCCTGAGAGTAAAATCAGATACTGACCATTAAGAATCATCATAATCCATTCAATATTATTTTGTAAATTTAGAAGATTTTTGAGATCGTTCTTCAACGATTAAATAATTAAATATTTAAAATTAATTCATAATCTTATGTAGTTTTCAAAATAGATGATATATGTTGATGGGTTAGTTTTAATTTATATAAATTTAAAAAATTTGACAAATGAAAACTATCTGATTGAATTAAACTTTTCAATTAAATAGTTAAGCATTGTTTCAAGATATATTCAATAAAAACACTTGGCTTGGTTTCACAAAATGTATAATAAGTACTAGAATTCAGAGGTGTTTAAAATTATTAGTTTGGATGGAGGATGAAGTTTATCCACAGAGAGGAGTCAATCATAACGAATTATTGAGTCGATTTAGTTTAATCTCATTGCAGAACTTGGGAGAAAGTTTATCACTCAAATTTTTGTACAAATTACTGCAAAACAGTATTGATTGTCCTCCTCTTTTGCCCGCTTTGAAATTTCGTGTTCCGAGGCAAAATTCTCGTAATACAGAATTATTCCACCCAGAGACTCCGAGGACCAACTCCCTAATACAATCACTCATTATATGGATTCTACATTCAATAGAGTTGCCAATTGTGACATTCACTTTGACTCCATATATTATTATGAGTTATGTAAACAAAGAGAATTGAGTATAATGAATTGATTTAGATTGAGTTTTTTGTAATATTTCATTAAATGCTATTATTCAGCTATTAGTTACTGTTTTAGTTTTTTTTTAGACTAGTGAATCGGTTGATCAATAGATCAGTTGATCAATAGATAAGTAGATTCATAAATCAGTTGATCAATAGATAAGTAGATGATTGATGAGGCCGATACTTGGAGAAAATTAATATCCATATTGAAAAAATATTTAGAATTTTCTCATAATTTAATACAAATATACCAGTATTTAATACATCAGTATTAATCCAGCAGTTGATAAAGAAGTACCTAGTACTTCGAAAATTATGAAAAAATTCTAAATATTGTTTCATTTAAGAACTTATTATTATTATTATTATTATTAGGCAATTGTTTCGGGGTGTTACCCCATTTTCTGTCATTAAACTGTTGACTTTTTTCTTTCTTTTTTCATTTTCAAAAGTTAAACTGTTGACTTTTTTCGACAGTTTAACTTCTGAAAATGGGGTAACACCTCGAAACAATTGTCAAGTATTTCGATTAGTAAATCTAAATTAAGTATTTAAATTATAAATTTTGTGAAACCAAACCAAGTGTTTTTATTTGATATATTAAAGAATGTTTCACCGAGAGATCAGCAAACATTGAATCAACTTTGTTTCAAGATATTTAAAAACTGCTGAAACAACGAAATTTATAGAGAATTTAACCGCCTACACTGTTTATAAGGAATATAAATTCCGTAAAAGTCATAGGAAAGGAGATATTTGCAATACATGTGTAAAAAAATTTCGATATCGATATTCGATAAAATCGATTTTTTGACCTTGGAATATCTGTCTGTAGTTGCGGACACCCTACGATAGGTAGGTTGTGAGACAAGGTTTAGTGATCTAAAATAAAGGTTTTCACAAGTTTTTCAACGCAGTAGAAAAAGAGCTATACATGAAATGAAGAGGCGTATGGAAAAAATTCCGGACGTCATCCAAATCAGATCACGTAATTAGCTGACTACCTATCTCTCATTTACTTGCCCTCGTTTGATTAATATTCGTTTGATGAAATTATGAGGAGGCATTTTTAGTTATTATATAGTATAGATCTTTCATGATCTCCAACTCTGTCATCGATGTTACGTCAAATTTACTATAAAAACAGAATAATACTCGGCACATGGAATTTAATATATTTTGTTACTGTTACCTGTATTATTGTTCTCTAAAAATGACGTGATACATTTCTGTTTCACTTATCGTGTTTATCAATTGGCTAATCTTGTTTGCAATGTTACCTATCACTTATTGCAACTAGTGATAAAATTTACAAGAGATCAACTCAAAATGATTATAGGGATAGAAAAAAAATTTGTTTAATTCCTTATCAATTAATAAATAATAATATAATGAATATCAAAAACAACTCAGTCCTTTATATATGACTAACTAGACGCAATATCGATGCTAGAATTCTTCATTTCAAACATCAAAATAAACAAATGTTTATTCAGATGAAATATTTGACGTTCGTTTTTGTGACATGCGTGTTAATATCACCTGGCAAAAATTCATTTTAAACGATGATGTCACTGTGCTTAACCAAAAACTTCACGCTTTACCCTCATAGATTCGGTTGTTCAGATCTAGTCTCTAGTCGATCCTGTGTCATTATCGAAAACCATAAGTTGATGTAATATAGGTATTTAAGTCTTCGTAAGTCATTAGTCATATAAATCAACAATATTTTGAGCGTTCGCATCGATTCCTAGTTATGTTCAGTCGTAGAAATATGAAACCGTTGATACGCTACCCCTTTCAGAGAATATAGGTGCTTATTCGTAAAAAGGTCACTGAATGCTACGTGGTCCTATGTCATCCTCCATATGAAAGCTCTTGGATTAAAGTCAACGGGCTCTGAACCAAGTACTAGAATGTATCATTGGTACAGTAAATTACATGAACACCAGTCTGCTAAAGGTTAGAATTCTCAAAAAACTATGCATAGATATGTAAGCTGAACATACGGCCCCGCTGGCATTCACCGATGCAATTCACGATGGCTTTCACTTAGAAATACATTCTTTTGTGTCTTGGAACATACATGAAAAAATTCGCACTTTTTTACAACAAGAATGTCCATGAAACTGTCGTATATTTTATTGAATCAGATTTTCTGCTGAAAGAGTATTTGTGCGGTATATTTGATAAATTTAATCTGTCATTACATTACAAGGCAACAACGCGCATTATGAAACTGCAGTTAAGAGTTGAAAAAAAAATAGAGGTGGCAGTCGAAATTGCACCAAATGATTTTCTGAATGCTTTGCAGACGATAATGTTAAAAAATTTGAGTGTATCCAAGATCCCTTCCATGCACAAGCTTCCCCAGTGTTCACACCACAAGAGGTAAGAGGTACAACAGTATGGAGCCTCATTGAACTCTTTTGCAACACAAACTAGAAACTAGCCTTTAAACTAGATTTCCAGCTACGATTTGCTGGAGTTTTGGTTATGATGTTTTTTCTGGAACATCGTATTTGCCATCGTAAAGCTGAATTTTTAGCTGTGACTGTAATCGGGAACAAGCAGCAGTCAACGTGGAGCAACAAATGAGAGTAGCATCGTGAAGCTTTATTCACCTATTATATTTTCGTTATTCAATTCTCCATTCTCCAAAATATATCAAAAAACCCAATTTCATATTGTGGATGTTTCGAATTTAACTATTCAAACTTGAATATTATTGTACTATTACTAATATTTTAATGACAGTAAGTATTAGAAATGAATATTACTAATAGTGTTATCTCAAATAGTTATCTAGAGTAGGGTGCCGTGAAAAAATATTAAAGTGGTAAGAGCACCGCGGGCTGAAAAATATTGGGAACCGCTGAGGTAGAGAATACTTACGTTTTCTTTACAAACTCTGTCATCGAGGGAGAATACTTGATAGCTCAGTTCTTCCTCGCCTATGCAGAATGGCCCCGCTTTAAGTCTGGTTATTTGACGTCTAAGCATCTTGGTTATGTTATACAAGTTGCAACTGCACATAAGTGGATTGTTGTTGAATTCGAAAATGTGCAAACTTGGCCAATCAAGCAAAACTGAAGGAATGTCTATCAAATTGTTATTATTCAAGTACACCTGAAAAATTATCGATAATATACTTAATTAAATAGTAATTAATCGATTGGAATATAATTAATTAAAAACACTTTTTAATTCAAGTTTTCTTCATACATTGATTATATATAAAGCGATTAATCCTCCACATTTTCATTTTTACTCCACCATATTTAATTATTGAACTATTCTTACATATATAATCCTCAGAAAGAAACCAAAGAAAGTCTACATATTATTTCAGGATGCAGTAGATGTCTGAATCACAATAATACAAATCAAATTATAACCCTTAATTCAATGATTTATTACTTCTATTCAATAAATAGATTCTTATAACCCTCGATCCAGAAATAATTTATATTTGAATAGACCTATTACAAATTTTTATCAACTTATTTTTTTCTATAATTAGCTGTTTAGTAATGCTTAATCCTTCAAGAAATTTTGTATTTTTGAAAATGATTGTGAAATATATATTCAGGTTAATTATTTTTGTATTATTTTGATAATATATTCAGTTAGATTTTTTTTGATTGTTAGGTTTATTTATATAATAATAAATGAATTTATTCTGTAACTTAAAACGTTTGAATATACAAAGGCAACCGATTCGTCGAGGCGTTCTTCAACTCTTCCTTGAATTAGAATACATAATATACAATCAAAATCGATACAAACATATAAACAAAATAAGTGAACAGAAAAATTTTGGGCAAAATGATCAATAATTTCCGCTTAAGATTCTTCTTGAAGAAACTTTAACTCAGTTGGAAATGGGTCAACATCAGGTTCACCAGAGATGCTGCACGATCAAAAAACTACCCTTATATTTGTTTAGACGTACGATGCGATGGCATTAATAACTCTGTTGATGCTTATATTAACAATGTGGATTTCTGAGCGAATGACAATCTTTCAATACAAATATTTTTCATTTTTATATTTAAATAGCCTATATAGGTATATTTGGAACATGTCAACTCTGAAGCTGAAAATCAATTCGATTATATTGTCGACAATGTGAGGGTACAACCTTGTGATACAATTAAAAATCTAGGTGTTTATATTGATTTGCACTACGAGTAATTTAAGGATCAGACTTCCGTGGTAAAAATTCTTGTATTAGATTTATTTTCTATCTTGAGAGTAGAAATCATGTCATCTATACAGAGTTGTAAAACATTTCTGCAAAAATGCTCGATACGTTAGCAAGTGTTTTTTGTCATTCAAACAAACCTTTGTAATGATTGTAATTCAAAGTAAAGCATCAGCACTACTATTTGAAATTCTGATGCTTTAATTATACTAATTTCCTGTCTTAATTTCAATTTTCTGTTGTAATTTTTTTTGTAATATTAATATTTAATTTGCAGTTATAATATTTTAACTTTTTATTTATAGTTATTACTTCGATTTTATCGCTCTGTATTCCTAGTTATTCTATATTATGTTGAATTGCTGTAAATGTATTTTTAACTCGGTTAAGTAGATCAGCTACGCTGGACTTTTCTGAGGATTTTGAAAATATAGACATTTCCCCCAGGTTGCGAGTTGTCATCAATCTGACAACGAGAAGCTACAGAGTTAGAGAGAAAAACTACTGCACGGGGGAACATTAATGAGACCACGAAGGAAAATGTCGATCGTCGAACTACTGGTTGATCTCAGGCAGAACGTTTTCCGAAACTAAGGGCACACTCCTAGCTATCAAAATCAGGTTATTCATACTCGTAATTACCTGAACCACCTGAGACAATACAACATATAACACAGGGGGATGTCAAATATTCGCACCAACGAAATACAAAGAGACGTGAGGCTGTAGCAAAGATTGTACATCGAGAACTGGCATTGAAATTACACCTTCTACAGAAGGAAAATGTGCCCTACTTCAAATATATGGCGGAGCCAATTTTGAAGAATAAATTTGATCAGTTTAGATTCTACTGGGACCACACTATCTTGACTTATCAAACAGTTTCCCACATTAGGTCTGACGTGGTCATGGTTGACAAAAAAGCCAGGCAAACTACATTTATTGAGGTGGTGGCAATTCCAAATGCGAACAACCTAATTGAGAGTAATGCCGAAAAAATTTCAAAATGTCGAGAACTTGAAGTGCGAGTGCAGAGACAGTGGCGCATGATTGTGGTCAGAAATTTCCAATTATCTTGGGATCAGACGTTTTATTATTATTATTTATTATTTTTTATAGCTCATTGTTAAATTATTATCATTCCTTAGAGTTAGAATTGTGTGTTTCTTTGATTCTCTTTATTATTATAGATTATTATTATTATGTGATGAAATTAATTAGAAAAATATTTTTTCCACTTCAGTCGCCTAATGAATAATTACATAACAAATATTTCCAAATATTTGTTTATCTGAATGTGTGTTTATAACCATACGTTATCATAAACAACGTAGAAATTTGTGGAAAGTTAAACTTAAATTTCTTAGTTTCTTATTAATATTAAATTTGAAAAGTTTTCCTATCGTCTCAATTCAATGTGTTGTAAATCTAAAATGAAACTAAATTAAAGGTGAATGAGTTATTTCAGCTACTTTTATTGCTCAATATAAATAAATTCTGTAATTGTCTCCTCATTTACAACTGAGTATGAATGTTATAATTTTTCATATTAGTTTTAGGTTATCTAACTCGACAACGTTGAATATTATTATATTGTATATACAAATATGGGGAATTGATTTCCAATGATCACGTTGACTTGACATCGTCAAAATTAAAAAAAAACTCTTTAAATATTGTTTTATTATGTTATGCCTTATGAGCAAAGAAAAACCTTAACAGCTACAGAAATTGCAGAACTACACGAATGATTTTTACATGCAATAGACAGCTTCCAATTGAAAGAATGTTGAATTGCTTAATTAGGAGTTATGTCAGTTAAACCGAGAATAACTTCATGTTATATTATGTTGTGTCCTTCATGTTGTGTTATGTTAATACACTTATATTTGTATTATAGTATTATAGGTGTATTAAATTAATATTAAGTAATTTAAAATTGAAAATAATTTTTTAAAATTTTTTCAATGCAGGTTAATATTTAATGTAACACGTCAGTGATTACTGACGTGTTACATTGACGTGACGTGACAATGCTGACTGAAAAAAATTCTGAATTCTATTGAAATAATTACCTCAATTCATTTTAGAGAATAATAAATGACAATGAGGGATGTTGAACGCAAATGTTGACTTTGGTGAATCTTTACTTCTTCGAAATTTTCGCAGCCCTTTTTTGTTTTTGAGATACTAGTCGAGTGAAATAGAAACCTATAGTTTTTATGACCCCTGGTTTTTCCGTTATCTCTTAGTTTTTGTAAGATGTTGAAAAACAATACTATGGACAATTTCTCGTATTATCTGGTAGCTTAGTTCATTTTGCTATTCTTACAACGTGCATATGTTTTTTCAAATAGTACAGCCTGTCTTATATATGGGTATATTTTTCATTAAGTTTAATATGAGCTATCTAAAATATATAGTTTATTATAGTCTTCTTGAAAACCAAGCTAGAAATTATCATTTAATTATTGAAAATAAATTCATTCAAAACCAGAATCCAAATCAAGTTGGGACCCTCAGTCCGAAGAAGGATCTTGGTTAATTGGTGAAATTGTTCAAATCTAGAAAATCGTGTTTTCTTCACAATTTTATTTTTGGGAAGTTTTTCAGTAAAGTGTCTTCAACGTTCAAAATCTCTCAGGCTACTGAATCTTTTATACATGAGATTTAGGGGGACTTTTTATCAGATTTAAAATTCATCCTGGTTTTCAACCAAAAAGAAAGAATGTTACGAAAATTTTGATGGGAGAATTTTACGTTTCAAAAAACCTAAATCACAATTTTCTCATTCCTTAAAAAATTGTGATTTTAGTCGATATTTAGAAGTAATTTTGAAACAACATCTTAATAACATTTTCCATTATAAAAAAGACTAACTCGTAATGTTCTTTAACAACATTTCTCAATAAAATTTTATAGAATTAGGTGGTTTACAATATGTTCATTGTCCTAATTACCTCTCTTAAAGACATGTTATCCTCCATACCAAATGCATCAGGTTCAAAAACATCCAGGTCTGGATTATTGGACAAATGTAGTTTTACCAATTTTTTTAAGGGTCTGAAGGTATTGCTGTGTACTTCGTAAACATTACTTAAATTATTCAGAGATAATTCCACCAAATTATGCAATCCTGAAAAATTCAATATTATTATACATATTCAATCAAATAATAGTAAAAAAAAATTATTAATAAGCCTGCTTCAATTATCTGGAGTTCTTCGTTAGTTGGTTGTATACAGGGTTTATTCCCTAATCATACCGCAAAAAACCAGTTAACTCTTTAAATAATTTTGATAAATAAACAAATGAATTACTTGCATCAGGTGGATGAAAAACCAGTTCTCAAACTTTTGAAATTCTTAAAACTGTTAAGTGTTGAAATGGAACTTCATTGAACTAATCACATAAAAATTTTCTTTTATACGATTTTCTAGAATAGAGTTTACTTAGCTTCATTAGGCCCAGCTTGATATGCAAGGGCGGAAGTAAGATTTTTCTCTTGAAACCAAAGGTTCGTTGATCACGTTTTGTATTCCTTGAATCATGACATCTCTTGAAGGCCAATTTTTGTTAACTCAGTGCTCATTTTTAGCTCTGCTGTCCCAAAGGCACAAAAAACAAGGATATTTTGTATAACCACTCTGCTGTCCAAGGAGGAAGTTAATCATTTTTAAATCAACACAAATTGACCACTGATGTTCTTCGTATTTAATTTTTCTCAAAACTAATGCTATTGTTTCATATTCTTCCCTCATGGTAGTAGAATGACCAATAGGAATTGAGCCATATTTGTTACCGTTATGTAAAAGAACACATTTTAAACTACGTTTTGAACTGTCAATAAAAAGGCGCCAATCATCTGGAGTGTATTCAGGCAAACCCATTTTTTCTAAGAGCCCTTTTATATTGTTACAGAATACCAAGTCATTTTCCTGAGTGAAAAAAGGCAGCAGATCCTTACCTCTTTTACGATAAAATGTAATATTAGTACCTCGACAAAGTAAATTTTTTTCTTTTAATCTGGATGCAAGTAATTCAGCGGATTCCTTTGAGAGATTCAGGTCTCTTATAAGGTCGTTTAGTTTTTCTTGATTGAAACACTGCGGAGTTGCTAAATCTGCTTCAAAATCGCTGTCGTTTTCTGACTGAATTCTTTTAACTTCGTCAGACGTTGATGTTTCTGTATCATCTTCTGTCAGTTCAGGTGGACTGCTGAATGATGGAACGGGTATTTCTTCCGAATGCACTACAGGCCTTCTTGCAGAATCTAGATCAGGATATGTCCATTTGTGTCTATTGTTTCTATTTATGCCTTTAATATTAACGAGACAAAAATAGCAGTCGTCATGATGGTTCCGCGGTTCTCTCCAAACCATTGGTACACCAAACTTTAGGCTTATTTTTAGAAACTTTTTATTTAGCTAAAGAACGTGCATTATTTGCAACATTACTCAACTTCCTGTTGTATTTTATAAAGTGCCAAACCCGTAAATACGCAAAGTTTTTTTTTAATTTAGTGGACCTACAGTTTAACGCCGGTTCCAAATTGCAGATGGGCTTGTAATCAATGTACACTACCGAACATTTACCCAATTAAATCTTAGACAAACGCATACACCCATAGCTTCACCGGGACTCGAACCCGATTCCTACCGCACCATAGTCGGGTTTTCTCCCGACTAAGCCACGGAGATCAGTATATACGCAAAGTTCGCTTCAAATTGTTACTTCTATTTGGCCATGTCATGTTTTTGTATTCTGTACTTCAGTAGTATAAACAAATAATGTATTTCAGTGGGTTTAAATTCGGTGGACGAGCAGGCCAGTCCTACCCAGGAGTCTTCATGAGTTAATCTTAAAAAATAACGATCAAGCAGTTTGAAATGTTACATGATAACGTCCATATACAATTCAGTTTTTTATTCATTTTTGTTTTACTATGAATATATTTAACATCTGTCAAATAAGGTTCTAAATGATTAATGAACGCTTGATAAATTGTGTTTTTATCAATAAAATCTAATGACATTACACGCATTATACATAGTTCGATTATATTGCTTACCGTTAAATAAACCATCTGTTAGTTCAAAGATAGGATTTGAGTCCAAAATTAAAACTTCCAATGCATTGAGATTTGCCAATTCATTTGGAACAAAGGTCATTCTGTTTTTGGATAAATTTATTTTCAATAATTTCGTCATACTTTTCAACATATCACCTGGTAATTGCTGCAGACCGTTGTTCGCCAAATTTAAATGCTGCAAAATTTCGAAGTATGAGTTATTGGATTAGGTTCAAGTTGAAATCTTACCTTTAAACTCCCGATAGATACAAGAGCGGCCTTCGTTTGTTCGTCCAGAATTTTTATACCATTTCCTTCTAAATTCAAGGTAGTCAATCTTGGCATATGCTCAAAAAGAGATTTTGGTAAAGAGTGAATAAGATTATACGCCAAATTGAGATGCGACACTTCAATTGGTTCGAACTCGTCCTTGACATAGGGTCCTTTGAATTTTTCAGAAGATAATTCTTCAACTAAAACACAGATGTCGAATTTATAATACATATTTATAAGAATTATTGGTAGATTTTTGGCCTGTTGTCTTTGGTTTAAATATCTTGAAGAAAAAATTAATATTTCTTGTTAACTATGAATTGAATAATTTTCACTAAATGATATTAAATGGATAATGAATAAATAATTCTGACTAAATGTGATTTCATGAATATTATTCATTTAAAAATTCTGACAAAGAGCAAAGAAAGCATAAAAAAAAAGAACCTGCAATAAAGAAAAATTTTAAACTTTTTCACTTCAAGTACAGTGTTAAGTAATGAAGCTTCATATTAATAAAAAACTCCACCTAAATTCCGCACACATTAGAATACATTACAAGGCCAATCTAATTTTCTATACTTACTAGTAATCAAATTATAGCTTAAATCGATATATTTTATGTTCTTCATATTTTCGAATAAACCAGCTGACAAGTATTTGATACTACAGTGATCCAAGGAAACCATAACGGAAGTGTTAGTGTTGGGAAATTTCTCTAGGGTGCTGATCACGTTGTTACTGAAAGTAGCCCTAATCGTTCTGTTTTGATGTTCGGGCCAGATTGTGAAAATATTGTGCAAATCTCTATTGGCACAATTGAGAAGAAAGAGATTAGGATAAATGGTGCAGTCGCATTTGTCACATATTTCGACTGATTTGGAGAAATTCGATGATGTATTGTTAGGTTGTTCGTTTGTTAGCACTACGAGATATATGACAAAGCTAAATATCTGAAAAAAAGAACAAAACGAATAACAATAACTAATTTTATATTCTAAGGCAGAAATAAGTAAAACGAATGCGACTCTTAACAATGGGTTCACTCCGAAACATTAATCGAGTTGATTAATGTTTTAAAGGATGTTTTTTCAATATTTAGCCAAGTAATAGTATTAATTTTTTTTTAACATTGTCCTACCTAATGATGTGTGAGAGGTGAATTGTCATTTTTTTATATAATGAATAATTTTGAATGTTTTCATACTCAAATTCTGTATTTTCAATTGCTTCATTTAGTTAGAAGTCATATATTACTATTTCAATTTGGCTCATAGGACATTTTCGAGGTGTTGAGGTTAGAAATAAAATGTATTGGTCCCTTCATATATATGATAAACACCGTGTCACATTTTCGCATCTAGAGAAGCCGAACGCAAATTTTTTTGCAACGTGTTGTATTTTTTGCAACTGAAATTTGTTATATTGATTCAAAATACCACAAAAGACAAAGCTGCAGACGTCGATATGTGGTGTTAGATTAATTTCATTCATTTTATAAAAATTATTTGTTATAGCTCATAGTTGAATAAGCATTATTATTATATAAAGAATAGTGTGTTACTTTGGCTTATTTTTAATTGGCAATGCTGAGTTATATCTGCTGAACAAAAATTATTATTATAATAAAAGTAACTAGCTAAATATTTTTTCCACTACTGTCGCTGGATGAGTAATTACATAAAAACATTTCAATATATCAATACATAGATAGATAGATTTTATAGAATGAGAGCAAACTCAATTCTAGTAATTATAGCAACACAAGCAAAACATCACTTCAATAAAAACTCCGTAAGTTGGTAATAACATTCATCAAACAGAAATTTGCTCGATCTCTATCTAAAAATGGGTACCGGATTGTAGTTCTCAATTTCGGCACCGATTTGGTTAAATATTTCTAGATCTATGTACATAGGTGCTCTTACAATTTTGAATTTAAAATTTGGCATAAAAAATTGTTACGACTTCCTGTTTCGTAATGGTGCTGGTCACCATGTCTATTAATTCTTGACTTGAGTCAAATTGTTCTTGAAAATTAATGTAGCTACCTGCAGTATAGACGTAGGAGTAAGTGTAAGTATATTTAGAGACATAAAAACCGTCCTGCAAGATCTCGTTTGGGAATTCAAAAACACATTGCTTCCGGGTGAATACCGCATAACATTATGCCCTACGAAATCTTGGAACACACATATTCATTATCGGCCGATTTCAATCATATCTATTTTCAATTTAATAATTGAAAAAATCATCAATAGTATAATTAATAATCATTAATAAAATATATCATACTTTGAGACCAATAATTTTTTAACGTATATCATACTTTTGGATGTCGAGGGTGGCATTGTTGGTGTCCTGGAAAAGCATAAACAAACTTCTGTCACGATGTGTAATCTCTCAAAGGCCTTCGACTGTGTCTCCCATGATATTCTACTAGCAAATCTTCATTTTTACGGCGTCAAAGTACCCCTTTGAAGCTAATCGAATCTTACCTAACTGATAGGCCCAAGCTGTCTGGTATGAAAATTGTCTGTCTGAATTTAAGGTATTAAGACATGGAGTCTCGCAAGGATCAGTTCTGGGTCCAGTGTTATTCATTATATATGTAAATGGCTTAGTCAATTTTATGGCTCCACTGAAAACGGTACTATTCGCGGACGACACGACTTACTCTGATAGAAATCGTTCAGACTAGAAGATAGCAACCACGTACGTGAATACTATTTCTCCATTATGGTTCACGGCAAACAAACTCAAATTGAATATTGATAAAACTGAAAATATAATCTTTTCATCTAATTACTATGATAATACTGCGGAAAAATACTGCAAAGCTGTTTGGCGTAGGTAACACTAGATAGAAAACTTACTTGGAACGACAGTATTAAACAACTGAAAGGAAAACTTTCTGGTACTCTATTTTTGCTGAGACGAATGAGAACTATAACGAGCATTACCACATTCAGAATTACATACTTCTCTCTATTCCTTTTAGAGTTATGGCGTTGTTCTGTGGGGAAATTGTGCCTTGGTAGTTTTCAGGTTGCAGAAAAAGGCAATTCGAATAATGGCAAGCGTTGGTTACTTTGGATTCATGCAAGCCATTATTGGTAAAATATGAAATAATGCCCTTACCTACATTGTGGATATATCCCTATATATTCGTTTTAGAAATATATAGGGATGTATATACGTTACTCAAACAGTCTGATCTACATAACTACGATACAAGAGGCGCAAATAATATCTGAACCACTAAATATCGTCTACTCGAAAATTAAAATTTAAATAAATTGAAACAAAATCGAAAAAACTCGATTGATTATAATTTATACAATACTAAGCTTCTAAATGATAGGTAATAATAAATACTTGTCTAAAAATCACTGACTGAACAATTATTTATTCGACTAGTTTCGCTTTTTACGGCATTATCGAGAATGAAGTAAAAGTCGAATAAAGCATTGTTCATTCAGTGATTTTTAGGAAAGTATTTATTATTACCTACCATTTGAATATGAACTATCACAGAGTTGATTCATAGTCCATCGAATTTATCTTAGCTTCTTATTTCAGAGAGCTTTCTTTCAATAAATTTGAAATAAGCATCAAGAAATATCTTCTGAGATTTTGCTTCTACTCTGTCAGGGAGCATTCGGAGCACTTCAAGGCAAAGTCTTTAATATGAACATACTCACCACATCTTTTTATGTGTTATTACTTAAGTTCACTAAGTTTATACTTATTAGAGTTCAATCATTAGTTTCACCTAGGATTAAGTGTATACCTACTATTTTATATATTTTTTTCTAATTTATGCAAATGTTATTTTTGGAGGAATGATTCGTTAAACTCCTACTATTTTTTAGAAAGAAATTACATTTCTCTACAATAAATATTACTAAAAGGTACATTAACGAACTGAATTTAGTACACACATTCTCACAGTGTTTTCCTCGCGTAATGTGTTCATCCATTGTTAATATTTCAAAAGATGATAAAAGTTGTTTTTGTTTCATTTGTAGGTTGAGAATTCATATTAAATCAATTCTGCAGGACATTCAAATTATTTTGAATGTTATCCTGCAAAGTTGATTCAGTTCCACTAGTAATAATGACTGTTGCATCATTTGCATGTAGATAGAACATTTTTTCTCCAACCGCATTTGTTATCATTAAATAATGTAGAGCATAAACAATATAGGTTCCCAAATTGAGCCTTGCGACACGCCAATATCATTATTAATTAAAGGCAAATTGCCTATATATATTTTTTAATTTTCAGTGTATTAGGAACTATAGTTCGTTTAGAAGAGTTGTTCTCCATGTGTACTAGAGGCTTAAATATGTAATTCAGATGTGATGCTTTTAAAAAACTTGAAATATAATGATTTACCAAGGTATTGTCGTAGAAACTTGATTTATCAATAAACGGAAAATAGGAGTAAGTGTATTTTTCTCCCCTACTTTTTGAAAACTTCATAAATATCCGTTGATGTCTCGTCCATACAAATTCCGATGTTATTTGGTACTTATGTTCCTTTGAAATATTACGAACCCTAGTTCGACAAATTTCAGTTTGGCTAGAAATTTTTTTGCACACATTTGAATTTTCAACCCGAGTCTAAAAGAGCCAACTTATTGTTATTGTCCTTATTATTTACAATAGTATTCTTTTTACTCTATTCCTCTTAGGATACGCATCAGTTTCACAAAAAGTTCGTAGAAGTTCTTCAAAACAAACGCTATAGAATTCTTAAAACATTCACTAACTTTAACGCTTAGAATGAATAGTTATAAACTTGTATTACTGAAAGTACGAGGTTTTCGTTTTATTAATCCTTGTTTACATTGAATAATTTCCTTTAAACAACTTCCTCAAGATTTATGCGTATTGAATGATGAGTCAAATTGAAACATAGAATAAAGAAATTCAGTAGATAATCCTATTCCATCATGTTATTGGGCCGTTCGGAATCATTGTAAACTGTAGGTCCAACTTTTGCACAAGCACAAAGTTCTTCTGAAAGAACGATTAGCATTCATTGGAATAATAATTAATTTAATTGTAAATATTATTTCCACGGTGTTATTGAACTGAGTTCCGAATCGACGTAAACTGTAACTCCAAATTTCGCACAATCACATAGGGCGTATGAAAGAATGAATAACATTCATCAGAGTGCTTTAAAATGATTAAAAAACTGACCGTTAGGAAAATCATTTTCACGGGTACTTCAAAAATTACAAATGTTGACTTTGATGATTAAATTCTGAGCCGTTCAGTATAATTGAAAATAATAGTGCTTATCAATTTAGATGTCACTAAAACATTAAGCTGATAACATGTACGGTTTAGGCACAAAAGATCGAGGGAATAGTTGTGACGTGCCCTGTAATATAAAATTGCTTTTAAAATTGAACCGAATATATGGAAATTGTTGAAAAATAATATGGAATATTGAAAACATAAGTACTTTAAAATTGTGGTAGTTTAGGTTTATACATGAACAACTAACATTGAAAAACACTTTCATTTGATTTGTGAGCGACGAAAAATAACATTCTGAGTAAGAGTGTTTCGATACGAGTAACTTCTATTTATATGCATATTTATTAAACAAAGTGAGGAGTTTAGTTGAATTAGTCATTATAAAATCTTCCTTACGTTAATCGTCAACCGAAATGGGTATACTCATGGAACGATTCAGTTCATGAAAAGATTCTCGTTATTTTCATATCAAAATTTAATCATAATTCTATTTCAAATTTTATATAGCCTATTAAAACTACCTGAAACGAGTTGACATCGAATGATGACTAACTTATTTACGTTTAAGTTGAACTAAAATACAGTAAAGTTTTCTTCTTCGAGTTACTCGTTCTTTTCTCGAACTTCAAGTTTAACTAGATATAAATTTAGGTGATTCATATAGAACGAGTGAAATTAATGTCATTACACCTTACGAATATGATGATGTTTATAAGCAGTACTAATATAACTTTATGGTGCTAGTGCAGCAATTGTTATAATGAATAAAATCTCACCACAACGTTTTTACTATTATCCTCCATCTTGTGCGGGCGGATGGTATCGTTTCACATAAATAGTTCGATTCTCACTCAATACTCTTGTCCGATCTATATTTCGTATTAAACTGGCGCGGTTAATGAGTTTGTGATAGTGTTATCTCGTTATCTTAATGATAAAACTCATTTCTCTCGTTTCCTATAAACATTTTTCTTCTATGAATCTTACTCAAATGTGTATCATTGTTTTTGGCAGCAAAAAGGGCAATTTCGTGGGTGTACTTCAAACCGTACCAAATTAGAAAATATAAATCTTCCACAAACCTAGAAAAAATTGTTTGAATTAAAAAAAGAAATTCTCTTTATTAAAGGAACTAATAGTAATTGAAGTTATAAAGCAAATATATGTCTTTTATTTATTTTGTATTAAGTATTAACAATAAAATATAGGCGTTTGTCCTTATGTTCATTTCACCAAACATTCCATAAAATCGTGATTTTTGTTCAAACATTTTATTATCTTGTGTACCCTACCCGAAAATGCACATTTAAATTAGAAATGTTCCTTTGATTAATTAATTATATATATATTTTTTTTTTCAGTGTTTAATTGGGATTGCAGTCTAGGACAGGAAAACCAGTTACCTCTTTAGTATTTTCCAAGCTTTCGAAAATGTTTATTTTTTTTTTCAGCGCTAAAATAGTACAAAAATTAACAGTTTATATAGCAAGGCACTAGTCCGAAAGTACATTAGTTTTATTGAATTTTGAAAATAAGTACAAGTGTTCCCAAATGCTTATTTTCAAAAGATACTTATTTTCAAAATTCAAAAAACTAATGTACTTTCGGACTAACTTCACAGTAATTGTAAGAAAAATTTTTATAATGATAGCTATATAAACTGTTAATTTGTGTACTATTTTAGCCCTGAAGAAGAAAATAAACTTTTTCGAAAGCTTGGAAAATATTAAAGAGGTAACTGGTTTTCCTGTCCTAGAGTGCAAACCCAATTAAACACTGAAAATACATATCTACAGTCGTGAAACATTCAACATATATATATATATATATATATATATATATATATATATATATATATATATATATATATATATATATATATATAATGAGAGGTAATAAGAAATACTTGTCTAAAAATCACTGACTGAACAATTCTTTATTGCACTAGTTCGAATTTATCGAACAAGTCGAACAATTGTTCATTCAGTGATTTTTAGACAAGTATTTCTCATTTATTTCTTAATATTTCTCATTAGTTTCTTGAGTATTTCTCATTTAGAGAATTTAATTATAGCATAGCTGGCTATGGGAGACATAAACTAGAGAATATTCAAATCGATGCCTACATCTATTGGAAACGTAAGATAGTTAACTGTTTCGTACTATAAGGTACTCATCAGTTACGCCACGTCCAATAAATGAAGTCAAAATTGAATTATCGAAAGAATATTATAGTATACTTTCAATATTGAATATTTACAAGTGCAATAATATAGCTCGAGAACTACAGAATTCTTTTTTTTGTTGTAGATTTCTTTGTTTATTATATATATATATATATATATATATATATATATATATAAATAAATATGTATATATATTTCTTGTGCATGGTTCCAAAAGTGTATTAAAAAAATGTATCTATTATTCCATTGGTGAATTAGAGACATAATTAATTAATTTTTTGTAAGAAATTTTAAAGCATCCCATAATACAATATGCTTAATGTCTTGATTGGATTCAAGCATACAATTTTAACTGAGGTCGGAAGTTTAATAGTGTCGATAAAATCATTGAGGTACTATTTGGATTATTTAGTATCCTGAATACTAAATAATCCAAGATGAAATTATACCTGAGAGTGCATTAATTTTTTGAAAGAAATATAAGAATATAGAAAACAAAAATGTCGTATCAGAAATTCAAATTATAGCTATCATTTTGTAATCACTTTGATAATTTTTCATCTCGCATAAGTAATATTTATAATATTGACGCCGCTCTCCTTGTAAGTAGATTTGTATCTTAAGAAATTGGAAACACCCCAACAAAAATAATTTTACACTACGTACTTTATCAAGAATTTAGACTGACAATTACTGCATACGCCTTAGTGTGGTTTGCAATAAGTTTGTTAGGCTATTATTATGTCTTACAGAAATACTTCACTCAAATTGTCAGATTTCAGGTATATAGCGTAGAGATATTAAATTTCAACTTACTCTTTATTAAGTTTCCACGGGAAGTATTTCATTACACATTCACTTTATTTTTCTCAAAATTACTTCATTTGCAATTATACGTTCTCTGCAACCCAGATATTACTGAATTTGAACTTCGAATATTATTTTTCTCTTGTCTGGAATTTCTAATTTCAGGAACGTAATTCGAAAATGGTTAAATTGATTTTTGCACTCGAGAAATATTCCACATTAAGTCGCACTTTTATGCTTGAGAATTGATTCAGTTCATAACTCTACGATTTGAATGCACGCACTCACTCAAAGAAGAACAACAAACTACAAATTCCGATTTGTTTTGACTATGGCGCTCGGACTAATTCACAATTATACATGAATATACCCTGATTCAGCTCTGCTGACTAATGTTTTATTGTTACGAATACCTGTTGTACCCATTGGAATTACTCAACGTAATATTTTTTCAATTTTTCTTTAGTTGAAAAGAATATCTAAATGCGCATTGCTTCTTGGACAACGTTTAATTGGATTTCGAGTCGGTTCAGTGAATTTCTCACGGTTTAATATGTTTTCACTTATATGGATAATAATGGGACATATGATAATTCACTAGTTGATCACATTTCTTAATAATTATCATAATGTGTCTGACCATATAAGTATATCGTTTTAATGAGATTGAAACATGTTGGTATATGGTTATACCGGTGAATTTAATAATTGCATAATACGTTTTTACATATTGTACTTTCAAAATATATTATTATTGACATTGCAATAAATTTTAATATTTTAATAAATCTTAATCTTAATAAAGTATAAACCTCTTTAGACGATACGACCAACTTCTTTAGACATCCTCAGTGTTTCCAATGGACAGACTTCTAAAAGAACAATAGTACGAAGTTTTTGGAACGGAATTTCCAGAAATTTGTAATATAGGTACGATACAATTTTCGTGTAGCGAATTCAAACACGGTGAAATATTGTCGCATAGGGATGTCTTGTATTAAAGTTAACATGTTTCGCTAATTTTAGGTTTCATTTCGATTGAATTTTAATTATACTTAACATATATTACTCAACTTGATTTTCAAGATGACACAACTTTGTGTTTTAAAATGGGTCTTGAATAAGGGCGGCGCCCATCTTAAGGACATCATTTCCACAGGCAAATTTGTAAAAAAAGTATTTTGTCATCGTTAATTTAATACCCATTTTCAAACTTTAAGTAAGCCATTTCATTTGCCAATTTTCATCACCAATAGTGACTTTTTTCAACCAATACTGATATGATAACCTCACAAAGAGTTTTTAGACCAGGGGTTCCTAACCTAATAAATTCTGCCCTCCCTCAAGTTTACGCTCAAATACTATGCCACTTTGTCCCAACTCACCTACGATTGAAGTCAAACAAACGATGAAAACTTTAATCAACTTTATAATCAAATAACTGAAATGCAATATACTATGAATGATTAAGTAGAACATTGTGCCTGTTCTTTGGTGCAGGAACATTTGATGAGTTCTTGAGGTCATATTGGTCAGTGCACAGAGTAGATAATCCGTGCCGCGCGGGATATTATGAATTTTAATGAATACCTACGCAATAATCGCCTCTCCTTTTAGATCATCCTACGACCCCCAAGTGCGGTGTAGGATGAGCCAAAACCTCCGTCTTAAGCTGGTCGTCCACTAGGTCGGCAACGTGGCGCGGCGCGGCAAAGAACGGCACTCGAACAAATTTAATTCAAAACGGAATGATAATTTACTTTTAAAATCACATTCCTCGAAAACGATACGAGCTAGAACAATCTACTTTGATTTATTATTTAGAGCGTACATTTGTGAATAAACGTTTCATTTAATTTTTAAATTCAGAATTTCTAAGGGTATCAGTTTTATAGGAAAAAAGAAAATTTGTTGAAATGATGAACGAAAGGCTCATCCATCAGGTCGGTAGAGAGGCGCGGCGCTGCAACGTTTTTGAATAAGTTACAAAGAATTGGAGATCGGCCGCGCACGTTGCAGCGCCGCGCCGCTCTGCCGATGGACGACAGCGCGTCGGGACTCGTTCAGTTCGGATATGCTCGATTATACTCGGCAACATTCGTACCTGATTCGTACTGATTAGAGCAAGGAGTTCGTAGAACTTATTAGGTGACATTCGAGAGTATTTGAAAAATGTTTTCTCATCTCTCAGGAGATCTGGGAAAAGATGATGAAATTCTCCAAAGGTTAGCCTTTATGAATTAATTTCTTGAATCCACATCTTACCCCGTTTAATTTTTTTCCTCTTCTTCTTCTTCAATTAACGCTGTAAGGAAAAACAATTATTCATCGCTATCCGTATCCATCTTTGAGCACTGTCAAACCAAAACTGAGTACGTTCACTGAAATGGAGGAAGGAACGACCAGAGAGGGAAAAAGTAGCCGCGCCGCGCCACGTTGCCGACCTAGTGGACGACCAGCTTTAGACGATTTTGTTGAAATCGTATATAATTCTCCTAAGCCTCACCTAAATCATCTAAACTAATCATTGTTTGTCCATTTGGAAAGCAAATATTGTCTCACTGCTTCTTGAAATGATCATTATTAAACTTGCGAAACTGTTGCAAAAAGTTACATCCAAAGTTTCTTAGTCCTTTAGTTTGGATACCAGCGTCCAGCCTTCATAGCCAAAGTTTAATGGAGCCTATTCATACCCCAACACTAAATCATTTAGGAGGATGCCAGAAATCAACATATGCTTAAGATCAGACTCGACCAATCTAGCAATATTCGTCATAATAATATAATGTAAAAAAATCATATTTGTGCTCACAAAATTATCGAGCATAAACCACAGTATATTTCTGTTACATACTCCAGAAACTTAGATGGCGTATATTTCAAAATGTTACATTACTCTTTGCAGATAAATCCTGATAGAAGTCCAATTTTGTATTTTCATTCCTCACTTTTGTGCGAAATACTTTTTATTCATATTAATATTTTAGAGCTTATTGAAAATGGTTTCCAAAAACGACAGAATATTTTTCGATTAGAACGTTGAGATTTTCATTGTTTTATTAGTTAGTTACATTATTGTATATGCAAAAAAATTTTTTTTCAGAACAAATTGAGGCAGTCGAGTAACATTCTGGAAACGATGTTAGGCACTTCGAGAGAGTCACGTAGAAATTTAGAAATTAACAGTATTAATAGTGAACTTACGATAGAGCCATGCGATTCAAATCCTATGGTAGATTCTGAAGTAATAAGGAAGAAAGATATAGCGGAGCCAAATAATTTACAAGAGTCACTTTTGAAAATAAAAACGGAAAACTCCATCAAGTACGGAAACGACAGGATATTCCGACCTAGTACACCGATGGAAAGTTTATATTACAGAAATACTGGAAACGTGGAAGATGTGAATAGCGACCAACCGGCTGACTTGTCGAAGAAAACCGAAAACGTTACCTGCGTACCGGAAATTGATTATGTCAAAGAAGATGACGCCGCTTCCGTAGATAGTAACAGTTCGGATCCTGAAAGATTGGAGGTCGATATGTCTCAAGTGAGTTTTGCAAGTTAGCTAATTATATTCTGTTTTATAAAACCACACGTCTTAAAAACGAAGTCATCATTGTAAGCGTACAAAATTTCATTGTACCTAGTAAGGTTATACGTCATATATATATATATATATATATATATATATATATATATATATATATATATATATATATATATATATATATATATATATATATATAAAGGAGTATTGCCTGGTAATTTAAATATAATTGTTGTGGGTTATAGGCAAAAATGAGAGGCCACTATGAATAGATTTTATCCAATTTGTCTGCCTGGTCTATATTTCGACTGTGTTTACAGTCTTCATCAGGACTCTGAAAAAGATGTTTACACAATTCCACTGATAAAAAATTATGCTAACAACTTACGGCTAACTAGGAATAAAAGGTATGGCCAAAAACCATCAAACAGGAATGTCTCTTTCTTGAAAATTAAGCTGAATTAAATTTTAGATGTAAAAATATTCTTATGTACTAACTAAAAACAATGATAGGTGAAAATTAGAATAGAAATGACAGGAGCACAGAGAAGTCACTGACACTGAAAACCGGACACAGAGGCGAGAGAGTAAAATCACCGTAGTAACAAATGTCATATTGCACACGTAACACATAAAAGTCTATTAAAGTTATAAGATGTCTGCGAAGTTGTCTAATCATTTCAGGTAACCTTCGCATTTTTACATCTAGAATTTAATTCAGCTTAATTTTTAAAAAAGGGACATTCCTGTTTGATGGTTTTTGGCCATACCTTTTATTCCTAGTTAGCCGTAAGTTGTAAAGCATAATTTTTTATCAGTAGAATTGTATAAACATCTTTTTCAGAGTCCTGATGAAGACTAAACACAGTCGAAATATAGACCAGGCAGACAAATTTGATAAAATCTATTCATAGTGGCCTCTCATTTTTGCCTATAACCCACAACAATATATATATATATATATATATATATATATATATATATATATATATATATATATATATATATATATATATATATATATATATATATATATATATATATATATGAATCTTGAAATTTATTTATTGCCTGTTTAAGTTATTTTATTTAGAAAGTTTTTAGCAATAACAGGCTTTTTTGATATGAAAGAGTTTAGTTTTGTTAACGTTTCGTTGTTATATTACAACTTTGTCAAAACTAATGGTTAACATTAGTTTTGACAAAGTTGGGATATACAACGAAACGTTAACAAAAATAAAATTTTTAATATCAAAAAGTAGTCCAGCGGTGTTAAATCACAAGATCTTGGAGGCCAATTCACAGGTCCAAAACGTGAAATTAGGCGGTCACCAAACGTGTCTTTCAATAAATCGATTGTGGCACGAGCTGTGTGACATGTTGCGCCGCGCCGTCTTGTTGAAACCACAGCTCCTGGACAGCATGGTTGTTGAGTTCAGGAATGAAGAAGTTAGTATTCATGGCTCTATACCGATCACCATTGACTGTAACGTTCTGACCATCATCGTTTTTGAAGAAGTACGGACCAATGATTCCACCAGCCTATAAAGCGCACCAAACAGTCAGTTTTTCTGGATGTAATGGTGTTTTGACATACACTTGAGGATTATCTTCACACCAAGTGCGGCAGTTTTGTTTGTTGACGTAGCCATTCAATCAGAAGTGCGCTTTATCGCTAAACAAAATTCGCTTATGAAAATCAGGAACAACGGCAATCTCGTTTTGGGCCCATTCGACGAATCTGCGTCTTGTTTAATGATCGTTTGGCTTCAATTCTTGCACGAGTTGGATTTTGTAAGCACGCAAACCAAGATCCTTCCGCAAAATCTTCCATAAAGTGGATGGACACAAATCCAATTCCTGTACTCGATGGCGGATGAACTCATTCGGGTCTTCCTCAATGCTACGCTCTACAGTAGCAATAGCTTCTTCTGTACTGCACCGTACGGCGTCTCTGGGGATGCGAGTTATCAATAAGAGTAAACGTGGTGCGAAAACGTTCCATGGTTAATCGAATTAACTGCTCTGATGGACGATTTTGTCGACAATAAAATGGACGTAGTGCGCGATACGTATTTCGCACAGAACCATTATTTTCGAAATAAAATTGCACTATTTGTAAACGTTGTTCAGGCGTGAGTTTATTCATGATGAATTGCCAAACCAAACTGAGAATAAATCACTTCTCATCTGTTGAATCGGTCGCCATCTTCAACAGTAATGCCAACTTAAAGTTCTATACCTCTAAAAAAACAACCGTTACCTGGGTAATAGATTGTTATAATTTCTGCTATAAAAATGCGCGCTGCTAATATAGAAAAAAAGCTAAATAAATAGTACCGAAAAATTGTTAGGCACCCGCAACAAGTACGTACGGTCGACCGACCTTAGGTTTGCCGATGGTGGCGAATTTCAAAATCCAAAAATTTTCATAATCATTGAAATTTAAAACCAATTCAATTTTTCTCCTGAATCATCGTCTTCGACAAGCCTCGTAAGTCGTGTTAACATGTATTTATCTACTTCTGACCACAATAATCAAATAATTTCCTATCTCATAGGGAGAAGACTTAAAAATTATCATTTGCATATTAGAAAATATAACACCCAGTTCCTTACTGTTTTAAAAAATGTACACATCTTCTATTAATTGTACACAATAATGGATTATATACTTTTTTCGCTAAAATATACAGTAATCGGTCATGTTAGAGATTAATGTTCAATGGTAATTTACCAGGCAGGAGACGAGCATTCAAACTCCTCCACTAATAGTATCCCCTCACCATTACAACAACCACTATCTGATACTCAAAAGCCGGAGGACAGAAATCTGTGGTGCGCATTGTCTCAAAATGGTTACAATCCGTCGATACCTCTTACGGGGGAGGCCAGTCAGCTATTGAAGAAACTCATTACATGCAGAAAACTTGGTATGAGCATCACACCGACTCCATCTCTGAGCCCGAATCAGTACACTAGTTCAACAATGGATGGCAGAGGAAATCTAACAGTTTTGAGTGACGCGTTACATTCGGAACACAATCTAAAGAGTTCGGGAAGGAGGAAACAAAGTTATCCCACAAAAGCTAACGTTGACGACCTCAAGTACGAAGTTAGTCCAACAAGAGAAGATAATGAGGAGTATATGGACTTTTCAGGTGGTAATCCATGGTGTAACATGTCGGTTGTAAAAGGTGGAAAGGTAAGTTGAATTCGAAATTATAATTACTTTTATTGATTTTATCGTTTGCCCATATAGAATAGAAATGGTAAATTTAAAACGTTTTCTCGCATGTTTGTTTTTCAACGTCCCAGTACGGATTGAACCGATTTGGCTGAAATTTTACACATGGATAGATTATAGTTAATAGAGACAAATTATCAGCTCATAAGTAGGTAATTTTCATTCCAAAAATATTTCCGGTTCCTATGGGAAGTATGTTTAATTTCTGTTTTTGACAGGACAAGGGATGGTCATAATGTTTTAGTCTTTTTATTGGGTAATAGTAAATCGCTACATTATTTAGATTTTTTGGTACGTAGTTGTATTTTAGTTTATGGGTCAGAGATATACAGGTATATAATATTGTGTTACACTATTATTTAACTCAGCATTACTTTTCAGCTCATTTCCTTCAGTGTTCATTCAAAATTGTGAGTTGTATCATAAAAATTTGTAAGACAAAAATTATTCTTCATGCAATATAAAAATTGTTCATACACTTTTTTCCTAAGAATCACCATTTCGGAATTATAGCGATGCAAAAAGTTGTGTTCTTTGCGCGCCACCCGTATTGCACTTAGCGTTTTTTTTGAAGTGTTTCTCCGTAAGGCACATACCACGATCTATTGTGGTCCTGTTGAGTTAAAAAGATTGTATCAAATTTGAAATAATACTACTGGAAATTACGAAAGCGGTATAAGTAATAAGTAATTTTAGATAATTATTCGTCCGATTGATAACCATATAATGGAACTTCAACTATACTATCTTCTGCTTTCTACTTCAAGTCAATCGTTGAAAGAGCGATACATCAGATGTCTCCTCGCATGTATCATAAGAATCCTCATCTACTGGCGATTCAACATTGGAGCAAGATTAGCCTCGACACCTGATACATGGTAATGAACAAAACAATTCAACGCCTTTGCAGTCGCATTTAGCATTACACCCTGTTTTGCAATAGCAAAAAAATGCATTGAGGAGTTTTTCCGGTGCAGATGGGAGTAAAGTCTGAATTGTTTTCAATGTATTGTCAATTTACTTCCAAACCCAGTCTTTATGGCCTAGTTTGTTACCAAGCCACACCTCAAAATAGATAATATACCCGAAATAGATGTTGATGAACAGAAGCAGAGATGGAAGACAAGCTAATTTTACTCGTTTTTGTTATGAGTATTTTTAACAAAGATAAGTGCGTATTTTTTTTTTTTTTTTGGAGCCCCCCGTATACAGAATACACAAAGCGAATTCCGTTGGTGATTACAACTTGTGGAGTACAGGTACTTCCTTTACAAACGTCAGCACTAAATCTTGTTCCTCAAACAATTTCGAAACTGTTTTACCCCTCCTGAAGAATGCTGATATCGTGTCGCAGCCAATTATTGCATGTAAGAATAGTATGTTATTGTGGTATTTGGAAAAAGCAGATAAATTTTTGGATGAACGTATTTCTGATTGCTGTTAAGTCTTCCCAGGTTTTAAAAATATATATTTTTTCGGTTGTAGTTCAAACAGTAAGTAATTAAATCAACATCTTCACCAACAACAAAAGTTGAATTTGTCAGATGTTCCTGAAGGCCGTATAGTCATATAAAATGAAGGACTGGTTTTTTTTTTGGTTTATGTTCTTAGAATTGTATAATATGTATGAATACGGCACGAAAACTAATTCTTCTACTTTTATCAGCATAATAACACCGTTCTGTGATGTATATAACGGTAAATGACAATGAGTAAATAAATAAATTATGAGGAACACAATTTTTTCAACTTTTTGCATTGCTATATTTCAGAAATAGTGATTCCTATAAAAAAAATTATGTGAACAATTTTTATAGATGATTGCATGATAAATAATATTTGTCTCACATATTTTCATGATAAATCTCTCCGTTTAGTTGAAAAAATGCAAAAAACCGATATTTGCAACAATTGGGCTTGAATCAATTTTTTCCACTCGTCGGATCGATGTGAACTTTTAACAAATTGTAGTAGTGTCCCCAACATTTAATGCCAATTTTCATCGAGTTTTGTGGGAATTAATGTATCCTTTTGAAGCTAATTTGACCGGATTAAAAACTTTTGTTCTGTAGATTGGAGATTCTATTTCACAGATATTGAAGTTAAAAAATGTAATAAACTTGCAAGCAATTTAGTTGATTCTATTACAGTAAATTTATATTTTCCAATTTATATAAATTATTTGTCTCTAATAACAATTATATGCAGTATCATATCTTCAAATTTTCAAGCAGTATCAGTAGATATTCAAACACTCCGTGGAGAAATTGAAGAATTATCGTTTGCACTCATGTTCAAACTAAAAACGCATTTCTTAATGAAGATTCTAAAGTTGTATTAAGTCTTTTGTTGAATACGCCTTCATATATCCAAATTCCTTATAGGGTGCTGCAAATAATATGACAAGAAGAGTGGACCTTGCTTGCACAAATTGTGGTACTCAAACGACAACAATATGGCGTCGTAACCTCAAAGGTGAGATGGTTTGTAATGCTTGTGGGTTGTACTATAAACTCCATGGAGTTGACAGACCTCACACTATGAGAAGAGACACAATTCATACAAGGCGTAGAAGGCCCAAAGCCACTGAAGATCATCAGAAAGAGAAACTGAAAGGTAATTTTAATATTTCTCCTGCCAAATGATTATATATTTTGTGATGTTAATATGAAATAATTCCATTCAAAAAGCAACCACACATATTGACAAAAATATTTGTACAATATAATATGAACACATTTCTAAAAAATTTAATTAAATATACAGAATATCACACAAATACGTTCATTTTGTGAAAAGCAATGTGAATTTTCTATTTTCACCGAAATCTCATACGGCCATTTTAAGTGATTCGTGTTATACGTTTTAATCTGAAGATACAACACATCTAGATAGTTGGTTCACTACAGGTCTCTAGATTATTACAATCCCAATGACGTAGGGCTTTTAGTGGCGGTTACATAAGTTGTAGTTATGCGTTTTCTTGTTCTTCTTGACAATGCGCGGTTGTCGGGTTCAGCTTTATTTCTTGTTTTATTACTTTGTTGTACTTCTTATTTCATGGTTTTATCAAATATTCCCCAACTTTTGGGATACTTGTTACTTCGTAGCGTTTGTTAAGTTCTCCTTGTTTTATTACTGTGGCCTCTCAAAAATTCGTTCCTCATATTTTTCTATGAATGCTATCTGTTTCGTGTCGTTGATAATAATGTTGTGTGCAGTCATGAGGGGGTGTTGATAAAGCGCAGAAGAGATTTGTTTTGTTCTTATACAGTTTTTGTGTTCTTATACTCTGGCGGATATTCTTCAATTCGTCTGTCATATATAGGAAATTACAGTCTGATCACGGGATAACATATACCCCATTGTTTTCTAGTGCGACTTAGTCTTTTGGATTTTCTAGTCTTTTTGGATTGGTTTCAAGTTCGTTCAATTTTATCTGTTAATCCCACGTTATATGGCAGGTAAGTTGTTAGGGTGTGGGTTTCTTGTTCCATTTAATTTTAGTATGGTTTTGATGATTCCTGATGTTTCAGGTCTCTTTTGATATCCATTTTTCTTTAATTAAATTTTGAGCTTCTTCATGTCTGTTGTTATGCCCTGTGAGGTAGTATCATCTGGATATCAAGGTGTTTGCCACGGACTGGATTTGGCAAGGGTGATGGTGCGACTCGTCTTTCAAGTATCTGCTCGTGTGGGTGGGTTTTCTATATACGCTCTACATTAGTTGCTGGTGATTTCTTGTGATATTAACATGGAGAAAAGGGAGATTTCCATTTTTTTCTATTTCTGATATGAATTTGATATTTTGATGGATGGAATTTATTCGTTGTATGAATAAGTTTTTATTGTCTTCTCCATAAGGCCAAATGACATATATGTCATCGACATAACGTTTCCTCAGTTTCGGTTTCAAAATGCATTTGTTCAAAAAATCTTTTTCGATATATAACCATGAACAAGTTTACTATTACAGGCGATAGTTTTTCGATAGTGATTTAGTGAGGTGCAGCCTCAACTTGTCTATAGAAATTGCCGTTGTATCTGAAATACGTGTTTTTAAGGCAGTGTTCTGACAGCTCTACTATGCTGTTCGAATTAATTGGGACAAACATTTTTTTTCTTCGTTTGAGTTACTGTAGTAAGTATGTGAGTGCCATGGTGGCTCAAATAGCCTCACACCTGCTTGTTTACTACCTGACGTGAGAGTTCGACCTTGACCATCATTTACATTCTGACCGGTTGTACCTCGCCAGCAATTCAGTTGTGAGCCTACCGGTGCGACAGTTGGTGGTTTCAATTTTGATATGTGCTGTATTGTCTTGTCCAAAGATGGATATCACTCCGTTCCAAAGCGTTCCAAAATTATCGCGCTTAATGAACACACATCAATGACTGTAAGAGATATAGCTGAAGCTGTTGGTGTCGGAAAGTCCAGCCTTTCTTGAATTTTAAAAATATTTGAAAAAAATGGCTCATCGTCTCCAAAAAGAAAAGGAAACTGTGGCCGCAAACGTAAAACTACTCCAAGAACAGACAAATCGTTGATAAGAAATAGCAAAATTAATCCAAGAAAGACAAGCACTGATCTTCGAAGGGATTTAATGGTTTCTGGTGTGGAGGTGAGCACCTCAACTGTGCGAAAACGACTGCTGGAGGTTGAGGCAAGAAGACCAAGAAAAAAGCAACTGCTTACCCAGAAAATGATGAAGAAACGTTTGCCATGGGCTAAAAAGTACTGTGCGTGGACTGTGGACGACTGAAAGAAGGTGGTGTTTAGTGATTAGACACATTTGTTTGTTCACGAGTACAAATCAAGTGTTGTTAGAAGAAGTGATGGGGAAATTTTGCGGGCTGATCACATCTAGCAAGCAGTAAAACATCCTTCGAAACAAATGTTTTGGGGTTTTTTCACAAGCAATGGCACTGGACGATTAGCTCCTATAGCAGGGATGATGAATTCAGTGAAATATATGGAAATATTGCGCACCAGGATTGTCCTATTCATGGAAACGTTTGATGGAACATTTCAGCACGACCTGGCTCCCTGCCACAATTCCAAACTTTGGAGACCTTTATGCGTGTCAATGAAATAAAAGTACTCGATTGGCCGGGGAATTCACCTGATCTCAATCCCAATGAGAATTTATGGAATACCCTAAAGAAACGACTGGCAAAAATGGATTGCACTACAAAAGAAAAAATGATTATAAGTGCAATTCAGGTGTGGTTTCATGATGACGAATTGAAGAAAATCTACGCTACGCTAGTGGAATCGATGCCTAGACGAGTTCAAGAAGTTATTTCTGCGAAAGGAGGACATACTTCATATTAATATGAAGAATTTACGTTATTTTGTATATATTTACTTCATTAAAAGGTAAGATTTTACGAAAACATTGTTTTTTATCCTTTGTCCCAATTAATTCGAACAGCATAGTATTATGTGTGATGGAAAATCCTCATTCTTTGCTATGCCTTGTGAAGCTTCGAGAACTGGTATCCTGATATATAACGAGACCACATGTAAGCTACCTGACATGTCATTGTCGTCTAGTATTACGTCTTCCAAAATTTTTGTTAGATATTCTGAATTTATGACATATATGATTCGGATATTTCCACGGACAGCTGCATTATATGTATCTCTAGTCTTTGAGTTGGTGATCCTATTGCGTTCATAACTGACCTGAGTGTGAGATCTTTCTTGTAAATTTTGAGTAGCCCGTACAACTTTGGACGACGGCTAGATTTTTCCCGAGAGATGGTTTGTTTTTCAATTTGTGATCCTAAGTTTGCTGCTTTGATTTTAGATTTCGTTGTTATTTCCAGGTAGGTTATTGGATCTCTTGTCACTTGTTTGTAGTTTTCGTTTAGAAGAATTGTATTGAGACAAACTATAATAAAGCTACTGTAATATTAATATTTAAATGATTTGAAAATACTTATAAAAATGCCTATATCCAACTATTGACCCAAATCAAAATTATAAATAAACTTGGCCCAATTAATGATTCAACAAATAAAAACATATTCTGTCAACATTCAATTCTGTATTTAGTATTATATAAATTACCTATATTTCAATTAGATTATCTAAGACCTGAAATATATTCTTCTGAATGTAGAATTGTATACGTGGTCTAATTATCCTTGTGCATTTTTTAGCAATAACCCAGAAGAAGGGAGGAAACAATAATTCTGAAAATAAAGACACTGAGGATATGCTCTCCGCTCTTAGAAAACAGCTTCAGCCACATCTAATTATGGCACTTCAAGGTCATAAGCATGCAAATTTCCCTCTCATCCAAGTAAGTTTTATAATGATAATTATTTTCAAGGATAGTTATCTCATGAAGTATAATATACACCTTTAATGTCAATCTGATATATTTTTTCAACAAAATATCATTTGTAAGGCGAGATGAAAATCTTAAGGCAGCACTCATAATTAATATACATTAGTAGATGTGCAATTTCAATATGTATTATAGATATATTAAAATTAGAATACTCTAAAAACTTCATATGTCTGGTTTCTAGGGTACCCAATTTCCTAACTTCTTGCACAAAGGGGAATCGCCAAGTGGCTCAGCTCCTGAACTAGAGTCGGATGAGGAAACCATGGCAGATTTACCACTAAATTTGGTCTCAACCCAAATGACAGAAACAGATAGTCGCTGAAACGTTTTTGAAACCATTGTTTCAAGTGATATGATTTATTGCTTAATCTTGTTTATATATTACTGAAATTGAGTTTATTTTATTCTCTCTTGTGGTCGAAAATATAACAAGTTGATTGAAGTTCAATTTTTAGTGAAATTCACAAAATAAATCAATTGAAATAATCTAAAATCAATGAAAACTTTGTATATGATGTATTTCATGCAAGAGTTTTCGATATACAGAAAGTATGTTTTTTTGAGGTTCATTCAAAATTACCAACCTAACAATCATAATTGTTTGTTTAATTAATTCCAATAATAATTAATGTTCGAATTTATTTCGAATTTTTTATTCATAAAAGTAACAAATTTAACTATTCAATAAAAACTGTTATATATTTATTATATGTGTTATAATTAATGCTAAATTGCTTGCAGGACCTAGCAAATTACATATACTTATATTGTGAATATTTTATTACATTATTTATATATTTTTTCTAATTTTATCCTAACACTACATGGATATTCAAATTTGTTCTTTGATCAATGGCATACTAATTCCATTTATATGTTACAATATAAATATCTTACAAATTGATAAATTCATTAAATAGAAATTCCAAGAGAATAACTACTTCCAGTTCCTTCTCTTGTTTCTCCAATCCAGTGTTTGGAAAAATATATTAGAAATCATTTAGAAATATCTAATCCATATCTGTATTTTCTTTAAAAATTGACCTTCAATCAATAGTATGGAGAGACTCAAAGTCTATTAATATTTTTAACTTAAAATAATATATTATTTAAACATACTTTATTAGTCCAATCATTGTACAAGTTATTTATAAAATGCTTGCAGAATCATCGAATGTCCAAGATATTACAAAAATCTACTGAATGTTTTTGATCTGAACATTCACATTGCGGTACAGATTTTTTAATTACCATAAATGACGAGCGTGTAGTGTAATGTGTCTAAATTTTTACTTTTGAAGTAATATTTACTCCTGATTAGAAATTAAATTCAATAAAATTTTATATAAAATAGACTGAGTGAGTACGTAAAATGTTTAAACCATCACATTAAATCATTAACATGTTCACAGTCAACAATTGTTACTGCATCATTTTATTTTGATCCCACATTTACTTGTCACATATAGAGAAATTTTCAAAACGATTTCCCCAAACTAGTGTTTTCGGTAAGCAATTTGCTTTTCAGAATTCATATTTTCTGTGAAAGAAGTGATTATTATTAAGAAACTTGTAATGTTTGCCATTAGTTATTAAAAGCCATATCTTGTTTAAAATTTATTATTCAAAATAATAAGTTTATGTAATAGTAAACTTCTGCAGACGTTTCAAACATGAGCCTGGGTTAATTTTTTCAAACTATTTTTTTACTACTGAAGTTCATCTGTGAAATTGATATTTTGGGCATTTATGAGAATATATTGCGTTGATCATTTTCCATTTAGAAGGAAATATCATTATTGCATAGTATATAATAATAAATATAATGATTGGGTATGTTTTGACTCTTTGCCAGTTTGTTAAGTTTCAAAGTTAATGTTTCTAACACTATTCTTAAAAGAATTGACCAGTGTAACAGATATACTCGAAACCAGTGTACGATAGTATTATAATTAATTTTTTTTAATTGAAATGAGCCCAAAGTATTACTTTGTCTGTACTTATATTTTACACTAATTTTAATTTCTTTGGCTAGTATACATTTTTGTGTTTCAAAGTAGATTAGTTAAAATCAGGGTGTGCACAAAATCCAATTAGCTCCAAATTCTTCCAATATGAAAATTTCCAACTAATTCTGGAAAAGCTAATGCTCATTCAACATAGTATTATGAGAACATGTGGAAACATTCAAGGGATAACAGGTTTGTGCATTGAAAGGCCAGAAATTTCAACTTACGCGATGACAATTGAAAATGTATAAAAACACTTATTTTTTATATTGAAAAAAAAGCTTTACTTATATATTTGTAACAGATGTGATATTTTCCACGCATTATTTACCGATACAGGATAATAATAATGATAACCAAAAGTTTTGTTAGAAAGCCAGTAGTACCTTAACATTTCTATATTTGTAATTTTTGTGCTAATACTCAGTATATTTAAGGTCTTCATTCTAATTGTATGTGTTACAATTCGATCGAGAAATTTTACCTATGCAAATAGTTTTTGATACTTTTCATAAATTTTTAGGAATTGAATGAGAAATGTCAAATTCTATTTCTTATAATGTATAGGATATGTTACAATTTAATTAGTTGTAAAACTGTTGAATACTCTCTATTTATTTGAAAATGTAATCTATTTTGCTCTCTTTTTTGATATTTTTTCTATATCCTGCGAAACTGTGTGATTGAAAGTGTATTTTAGTTAAGTTTTTATCGAAATTCTCTACTTCACAACTTACATACGCGTGAAAGGTATTATTAAGCATTTCCCATTAGTTTTGTGTGGTGCTGTGCAGCTTTTGTGAGATTTTCCTTAATTTAGCGGCAATATCCTTCAAGATTTCAAATTTTGGAGTTTTATTGGTATTACTAGAGTGATATTTCTTTTCAACTTCTTTTTATTTAACTTATTTCATCAAAATCAGTATTGTAATTTTTCATTTTCTGAATAATACAAATTAGTAATAGTTAAGATGAGATAATTTGGCAGCTTTTTTGTTTGCATAATATTTTATACTGTGTGTTACCGTTACTTTTCATGTTGATTGTAATTTGTTTTATTAGAGGTTGATGCAAATGTTTTATAAAATGCAGTGTGGAGCATCTCAGACAAAACAATTTTTACTAGTTGTAAAAATGTAATTAATAATAAGCAATTTTCAAAATTTATTCCATTTCAATATATAGATGCAGATGCTCTGTTCACTCACAGGTCAATAAATTTCCAATTGGTTGTGATAATTGAGGTGGCATGGAAAAATATTACCCCATCATGTTTACCTAATCTCATTTTAATTGTGTAGGAAGTGTTTGAAAAATTTGTTAATTAACGATTATAACCAATTGACTAATTTAGAAGTTGATAGTATTTTTTTACAAATAAAAACTGCTGCTGTACAAAATTCTTTCATTTATAAAATTTTTGTGAGAATATACATGTGTTCGAGACATTTCCCTTGAGAAAAGGAACGCTGAAAGAATGATAAATGTTTAAAAAGCAAAACTTGTTAAATCTCTACCATCAATCATTGCCGATTTAGAAAAGTGTCCCAAAATTAACGCAAGATTTGTATTTGACGCCATTTATTATTGTCTTATTACCACATATCGGAGATGTCATTGTTTTATCACCATTTGCTCAATGTGTTATTCTATAAATAACCCTATCCTATGTACTTTACAGGATTCAATAAAACTCAAGTAACAAAAGGGTAGAAACTGTGTTTTCTATTTCATTCAATTCTTGCGTTATTTTAATCTTTCAGAGCAAATAATACATAAAACTTGGAAGTTCAAGTTGTATTGTATTACAGAAATAGCCTAAAAAGTATCAAGTTATATGTTAACTCAGACATATATTTGTCTATATATGTTTTGTGCAATATTAAAAAGGACAATTTTAGGGTGATCTATGAAACAAAATTTGTTTTACAAAAAACAAAAGTACAAATTTACTTAGTTGGACTTGATTAGGTAATGATATGTTGGTATTCTAGAGATGATTATAAAAAAACAATGAGAAAGAATTTGTGTCATAGTAATCGTTTCACAATCTGATTTGCATTGAACTGTTATCACATGTACCATAACTGCTCTTATACATGCGATTGATGCAAGATAATGAAGCCTTGAAGGAAAGTATATTGGATTTAGAGAAGAAAAATAATTCGATAAAATTTATAGAGGTGACTTCGATGAGGAATACAGGAAGATATATTACTGAAGTGGGAACTCAATAAAGTAAAACCTAAACTGAAGGATGAAATTGAGAGATGCAGAAACTTTTACAGGAAACTCTGGAAAAGAATTTATTGCGATATAAACAGAGAAAATTCTGAACAAAACATTAATTGTGTACTTAGAGAAAAATATTATATTGTATTTAGGGGCTGACATTTACAAAAAAAAAGGAGGATTTACAAGGTTCAAATATCAACAACTCTCATAATTAAATATAAATAGAACCAATTTGAAATTACTACTGCAGATTGAAACATTTTATATCAAATCCTTGAAATGTCAAAACTTCAAATATTCAAACTTTTTTAAGACTGACAAATAGAGATTACTATCCTTCTATGCAGTGGCGACTCGTGACTTTTCTAAAGTGTTACCATAACCAGATATGAAAAATTTTATTTCAAAAAAAAGTTTACTCTGAATCCCCCAAAAATAGGTTTTCGCTTATTTTAGGTATTTTATTTAAAAAATTTTAAAATCATTTAAAGTAACAATTAGTGAACTGGGGCATCGTCTTATGCTATGCATCGACTAATCCAAGCCTGTGGGATCAGAATCGTAGAAAGTGGGTCTGTTCACTAAAAAGCTTTTCTCAATGGAAATTAAGGAAAGTGACGACATTCGATTTTGCAATCGAGTATTCCTTAGGCATGTCTTAATCCGCTTCATTGCTGAAAAACTTATTTCAACGGAAGCACTTGTGGCCGGAATTGTTGAAAATAATTGCTTGCCAATTTAAAAGCTTCTGGAAATGTATTATCAAGCTCTGAAGACTTTACAAATTGATGATATTTATTCAAGTTTTTTTGAACATAATCTGGATCATTATAAAGAACTGTGAATTATGTTTTTAACTTTACTGTGTCAAACTTTTGTCCATATAGCTTGATGCAAGGCGCTATCTGGAAATTTTTTTGCATAATTTTTGAAATTGTCAAAATCATATATTGCCAGACATTCTAGATGCTTTGTCAGAGAATATGTTTTTAAGTTGAATAATTATGGTGTCAGAAATTAAAAAAAAAGACGTCGATAAGACATCCCTTTATCATTGTTAATATTTGTAATTCGTTGCTTCTTATTGAGTTTGGGTATATCATTATTTACAAAGTTTTCTTGTTAACCACAGACTTTCAAAATTATTCCAGTATAATTGCAAAAATTCTAGAAATACATTAACTCTTCTCGTGCAAAATCCAATGTCATACATTTTTTTTTAATATCAAACAAAATTTCTGATTTTGGTAGAATAATCTGAAATAAGTGTAAAAAGAAATTAAAATCAAATTTTTGCAATGTAATGTAAAAGCCTTTCGAACAAATTTGTGTCTCTCCATCCCATGTTGCAGCGCTAGTATGCATCTCTTTAAATAGTTTGATATGCTCTGAACGAATACAAGAAACAACCTCAACGAGTGTACCAGCATAGATCCACCTAGTTGCTGCTACTTTAGGTAAACGTTTTTGTACTAATTTATCCAAGCAGCAGCTCTTTTAGACGATTTTGAAAAAATACAGCAAACCCTAATAATGTTTGAAAAAATATTTTACACTCTTTAATATGTTCCACTCATTGCTGTAAAACCAAATTGAGTCTATGGGCAATCAACAAAAATTGAATCTTGGTACTTGTCTTTAACCAGTTTTTGAAGGCCTTTATGATGCCCTCTCATTACTGCTGCACCATCGTAAGTCTGTGCAATTAGTTTATTTACACACTGAACAAAATTTCCGATAACGGTCCTGATGAACGTGCTTCACTAACATCAACATATTTCAAAAATCTTTCACAAACATCACCGTCGGGGCAAACATACTAAATACGACCGAAAGTTGCGATTGGTTTGAAACATCGGTGCTTTCATCCAATATAACAACTACAAAACTTGCTTAGACAATTTCTGCTTTAATTTCATCAATCATAAATGTAGACATAGCTTCAATAATATCGTTTTGTACGTCAACTCCCGAATTGGTATATTGAAACTCCCGAAAAAACAGTTGATGTTTCTAGGCGTTGACTAAATTTTTGTACTTCTTTGGCAATTAATGTAAACAATTCCCTATAATTGCCCCTATTCTCAGAGTCTTCCCCTTCAAAATGACCCCGTAACATCAATTCTTGTTTGACCAAATAACATGCCGTATGTGTGCTAACAATATATCTATTCTTTTTAACAATTTCATTATATTTAGCAAAATTTGACTTAAAAGCTTGGTTGAGACAACTTTCGATGTTTATTTTGCCAAACTGAATCAAATTGGCTACACATCTCACGTGTAACGGAGAAATTTCATGTCCCCTCTTTAGAACTCTAAAACTATTTAAATCGTTGACTCCACAGCTGGTACACCCTTTATTTTCTGTAGAAAATAAAAATAGAAGGCATGGCCAACAACACAGTCTATTTTTCTTGAAACCACATAACTAAGAGTTTTCACTACACCAACTAAATTTAAATTTTCGAACTACTTTTTTTGATACCTTTTTAAAATCATTTAAAATAGGTGTCGGTCTTCCATTTTTAATTATCTCCTTTTTTCTCAAAAGTATACAAGGAGAATGACCTTTCATGTAGTTGTACGATTACGCAGCGGCACTCATCCATCTTTAATTGCACGGAACCTAACGAATACTAACATTAACAATCACCGTAACCAAAACAAAAAATGGTAACAAGCGTACATAATATTGCGCCCTCCCCCACTGTCGCGCTGTAGAACTTCAAGCATACGACCAGGCAGTCGAGACGGCTCCTGATCGGTGCGGACCAAGATAACGCGTATCCACTAACGAAAGTGGTAACATGCAATCGAGTCGACAGTATAGAATAGAGTATAGACCGTCATAGTATTATTTTCATGCGGCTAATTGGTTATTTACAAAATTACTATTACATATAGCTGTTGGTAAAAAAATAAGTAAAATATTTAAAAGTAGTCATAAAATATTTATTCTCATTCTTACTGTTACCAGTGGTAACAGTGGTTACATAGACACTTCGCCACTGCTTCTATGGAACTTACTAAAAACCCTTATTAGATAGCAGGTCGATCGAAAGTTGTCGAACAATAACCCGAATATATAGTTTGTATTTGTTATTGTATATTTTCAGTGAAATGACCATTTTCATATTAATTTTATAATATTTAATAATGCAACAATATTTTGAATTTTCTCATATATTAACAAAAATACGCATGACGCGTTTCGAAGTACTACTCTTTAATGGAAATATCTCAAATAAAACTCTCAGGGAGCTGTCTACACAAATGTCAACGAGAACGAAACCATCACTTTCGAGAGTGAATATTAAGAGCGTTTCGAAAAATTCATCGATCTTGTTGAATGATAATAGGATACAATTATTTCATCATTATTATGAATCATCAGTTCATATTTAATCTATCAATCAAGAATCGATGACATTCAAGACGCACATAGGTCCTATACCAAATTGAGGGGAATTTTTCTCAGTGAAAAATTCACATGAGCTCCCTCTAGTCTACTTTTGCCATGAGTAGGAATCTTGAACGCTAGGGAGAGTTTATACGTCTTTTCTCCGATAGAGGGACCTCACGTGAATTTCTTCACTGAGAAAAATTTCTCTCAATTTGGTATATGACTTATGTGCGTTTTTAACGTCATTGATTCTTGATTAATATATTAAATATGGACTGATGATTCATAATAATGGTGAAACAATTGTATCCTATTATCATTCAACAAGATCGATGAATTTTTCGAAACGCTCTTAATATTCACTCTCGAATGTGATGGGTTCGTTCTCGTTGACAACATTTGTGTAGACAGCTCCCTGAGAGTTTTATTTGAAATATTTCCATATTTCGATTAAGAATCTCGGTATTTACTAGGAATAATTCAATTCTTATAAGAAAATTCAAAATATTGTTTCACTATCAATTTTCTCAAAGTATCGGCCTCATCAATCATCAATTTAGGTATATATACTATTTAATATTCTTTGTTGATATTCTTCTAGATATCCAAGTATTTGACAAGTGTTATTATAAACAGATTTCAAGTAATCCAAGAAAATTTCAATTGATCTGATGTAATCTTATTGAAATTCTGATCTTGAATTAACATTATCAATTTCGTTTTATTGGCCGATTTCTTGGTGTTGAACCTTAAGTTATCAATGCAAAAAAAAACATTTGTACTGTCCTTAACAAAAATATATTCTCATATGGTAAAAATCAAACTATAAAATATTGTCATTATTTCTTCATCAATAAAATATATACAAACTCAGATCAATGCTTTGGTTTTAAATTTCTTTGGAAATGAGTAATTCTTCTACACCAATTCTTCCTTGATGTCGCCATACTCTGTATCTTGCAAGATCTTTTCTAGTTACCATACCTACCACCTAGAAGCAAAGAGATTAACACAAAAAGGAAGAAATTTCACAAAGCCTTACCTCATTTGTATCATTTACTATAGCCAAATGTCGAAGACCCAGGGCTCTGAAGAGTCTGAACATTCTAGGTAAAGAAGCAGACTGAAATATTTCAACTTATCAGATAATTTTACTAAAAGAATAACAATCATACATACACTTCACATTGTTATGTGTTTTTTAATTGGTGATAATTTTATTATAATGGGCACATAATATTGCACAGATCTTTGATTATACTGTCAAATTGTGCCATGTATTTTCGTCAATACTCTTTAAATATGAAATTATTTTAACTCATTTATTGAGAGATCAGGAAAAGAATTAGTTGAAACATAAGGGTTAAGGGCTAAGAATTCATTATTACAGAAGATTTTAAAGCATAGCATATTTATAATTTGCTAGTGTTTAGAATGGAACCTATAGTTTAACTCCAGTTCCAAGAAGTCATTAGGCTTCAATGAAAACATTTGTCTCAAGCAACTCCTTTATGTTATATAATGCCTTTGACAATAAATATTTACTGTTTTTTTATTCTCATATTAGTTCATTATTATGATTTTCGCTTTAAGTTCGTAACCAAAATTTGGATGTTGTTAAGGAACTTAGTTCTAAACAAAATTGATCCATTGCCCGATATTTTCAATCTCAGTCCACAGCACTTAGAATTATTGATGTTTCTTTTCACCTAGACATGACAAAATGTAGACGATAGGCAAAGTTGAAATATTCAGCTTGAAAATGAGTGTTTATTTTTTGCTCCACAATGCAAACCATCGTGAATATCCACCTGCCTGTGTATAGCGGCCCTAAACAAGTACAGCAATGCATAATAATAATGGAAAAAAACTGAGAGTAGCCACCAGGAGAACATTCCGCTCCATTGCAGATTTCAAATTTTTTAAGCAATATATCATTTTCGATTCTGTATTTATAAGCAGGTCAACCTAAGAGTCAAGGCTGGGTAAAAATGTACTATCAAAGGCCCAACAGACTCAATTTTAAGTGTACATCCAAACAAAATGTGTAATCAACATCCTTAAGAGTAAATAACATGTTTTTATTTCATTTATGTTTAAAGATTGTGTTGAACTATCTACCATTGCTCAACATAAAAACAAAATATCACATATTTAAAGAATCCTGCAGGGAATCTTGTTATAGACTTGCGATGTAAATTGACAAAGCAAGTGAACTATGCCATGCCGTAAAAAATGGAATAAAAGAAATCATCGGATTGAATACGTACGTGAGAATCAGATTTGACATAATTACGATTGGAGACCTCTAAAAACGAACTGATACAGCAAAAAAAAAAAGAATAATGAACGTCAGTAGAAACGTGTATATGATAATTTCTATTTTCAATTTACGAGTATCAACAAAGAGCGAATTAGGCACTGCAAAAGTATATTCCAGAAATTAGATAGTTAAAACTAATTCAAAAAATTTATCAAAACTGATTCAAACTGACTGAAAACTAAACACAGAAGCCACCTGCCCAGAAAGGATGAGAGAAATCCATACAAAATGAAACGTTATAAATCTGAGTACTTATTTGGTAATATATAGCACAGCATGCGAATTAAAATCCACAAATAAGCTAATAGTGATCTGTATCTATATGTCTCCTTCCAGAAATGTAATTGATATAAAGCTCATAGACTCAAGTCTTTGACTCTGTAAGTCATGAAACGCGACTCTGAAGGGTTCAGCGACATGGCATAAGGAGTAAACAAGTAAAACGTGTTCAAATATATATATATATATATATATATATATATATATATATATATATATATATATATATATATAAAATATGTATCAAATCTGCTATATAAAAGATAATAGTTGATGCATCACTTATGTCTTCAAAGAGTAGAGCATTACTTGGGGAGTTCAGCAAAGATCCATATTTGGAAGTCTTGTTTTTAATTTTCGTAGATAATATTCCGGAACTTTTTAACACGAATAGTGAAATACTTATTATATTTATGCAGATGATACAAATTTTCTAATAGATCAACCGAGCATTTTCAAGTACAAACTGCATCATCAAATGCAATCTCCAGTTACTCAGTGGTGTAAGGATGCTTAATATCAACAAAGATGACTATGTTTGTTTTAGCATAGATAGATCCAGACCGCCTCTCCCAGAAATTATACCCTTGGGACAACTAATGCGAATATATTTTCCTGAAAATTCTTGGGAATCTTGATGTCATATTCCATGATGAACACATCGAGATATAGCAAAAATAGGCGGCATTATCTGTATGCTCTAAGAACGCATATAAGGTAACAAATTTTAAGAGTGGTTTACTATGCCAGCTTCAGTTTATTTTGTCAAACGGATTCATCTTCAGGGAGTCTAGCTACAGTATAGATAGAATATCTATAATTCAAAAACTAATGTATGTTAAAAAATTAGATATATACTCAAAAAATTCAAACAAATGCCCATGGAGTTTTGGAATTTAGAACCATACAATTTTAATGAATATTTTGTTAACACATGTAGATAATGTGTTGGGATTATGACATGTTCTCTTCTCATTGTATGTACATTAATTATGAGAATAAAGCTATTATTATTACTACTATACAGTATTAATGATATCCATTTGTGCACCAATTCAAAAGTTGGTTAAAAAAATGTTCTGTAAAAATAATGGAATATTGCTCTAAAAATGATGAATTATGATGAATTACGTTAAATATATGGTTAGATTCTACTAAGTAAAAGTTTATATTTTGTTAAAGTTATGAAAATCTTGATAATTGAGCCAAAGCATGAGAAGTGGATAATGCTTTTTCTTACTTTAAAATCTAAGTTTATTTCATTGATCAAACCCTACTAATAAGGGATCAGACAATCACTGGAGTACTATCAATCAATAAATATATAATTTCAAACATTTCACAAAAGTTATTTAATTTCCTCAACATATACTTATTGAATCATGCTTTTCAGATTGAAACATATGTCGACTTAAATCAAAGAATAAATAAGTTTTCTGGAATTTAGCCTATTTACATTTTCAGCAATGTTACACTTAGTGTTTTGAATCAAATAATTAACGTTATGGAATCCAGGTATAATTTCCTATGTTTAAGACATACATTTGAAATAGAAACTTTTTTTAAACTGCATTCTACATCAAGTAAAAAACATTAAACTACAACGTTATCTGTCTTGTAGTTGAAAAATGGCATATATCATTAATATAATAACACATACTCACATGTAATACAGTGTAAGGCGAAGGATTCATAAATGGTCTCAAATCTACACTATAAGTCTTTTCTTTCTCATTTAAAAATATATCCTGGAAAATAACAATTATTTTTAAATTAATAATATAAGAAATATTAGATTCAAAGGGACAATTATTTTTAAATTAATAATATAAGAAATATTAAATTCAAAGGGAGACTGAAATATACCAGTCATTTAAAAGATCGTTTTGAAAAGCATTCAATTTCTATTAACACACTGTAGATCATGCTATAAGATAGCATCATTTCAATTTTGAAATGACAGTTCACTATATTACAAGCATAAATTTTTAACTACGGAAACACACCGGATTATTTTATAATAATAATAGTTATTTATTATATTATTTATATGTAAAAATGGATCATGCTTCGCTATTGATGTATAATTCATAATGCTTTCTGAGAGTTGTTATTGAATAATGTAATGTAATTTTCAGTAATTTCTTTATGCCGGATTGGAGTGTATATAGTTGTTCATCTCTTTATTAACTTTATTCATTTCACAATTATTATATATGCGGCATTCTCTCTCTTTGGTTGCTGTAGGTTCCATGTAAATGTTCAATTAAGCATTGCCAGGTCGTTAATGCAATAATCATTAAGTATGCTGTGTGGATTGTTGTTCATCAGGAATGTAGAAGGTAGTATTTACAAACCGATTTGAAGAAATCGGTTAATTTGTTTATTTTTGGATTGGTTTTGGTTGAAATCACCAAAGATCAATGAGAATTTGTAAAGTGCAGCTTTAGTGAATATTGTCTCCTCAATTTTTGAGTGTGGATGGATATACTCCAAAAACATGTGTAATTTATCATTTTTGAAAGGTATTGTGACAAGCAGGGTATCATTCAAATTATTGTTTAGCTTAGGAGGATTGCTTCTATCCATATTTAGGGTGTTATGGCATTGAACAACACTGCTCCTCTTGAATTATATATTATGTGCCCCACTCTATGCGTTTGGGATGCCTTTGATAGGTTTTTTTGAATGTTCTGGACAATTTGATTGACCATGCAGAATGTTCTATGGTATTGGAGTTGGCTCCGGTGGATGGCTTGCATATACAAGGTAGTGTCTGTTTTAAACAAACAAACCATCATTTAGAAAAAATGATGAACTGATATATAAAAACATACCTCTCATATATTGTGGCTTCACCTGTAATTATTCTTATATGTGTGGTAGGCGTGTTGTACGCTCTACAGATTATTCTCTTTCAAAATATGAGTTCAAAATTCAATTAATTCAGGTACTTACTGATTTATTCTCCATTTATAATTTTTTCAACCTCCACAATACCAACTGAAAATATTTGTTGAGGTTCTGATTTCTCTTGTTTTGTATGGTTTTGTTTCTTTGAAGTTAGTTATTGCTTTCTCTCTCTTGATTTCTTCCAGTACTCTAAGCATTTCTGTTTTATCACTGTTGGATTTAATTAAGTATCCTACTTTAGTTTCAATTATTATAAAAAATTATAAATATTATCCTTGTTTTAATTATTATCGTCCGCCATGTGGATTCTGTTTGTTATTTTATTTTCATCCATTATGATATAAAATATGCGTTTGTATTCAGCGTTAGGTACTTATTTCGTGCATTCTTGTTGGAGATTTATTTTTGGTCGTCTCGTTGATTCCCATCACATGTTTATCTTGCGGGTTGTGGGGGCTTTTAGATTTTGATTATTTATTTGTTGTGATTACATCTGAGTATATCTGGGTGTTACTAATAATTACTTTTTAAAGTTTCAGTTCTAGTGTACATGAATGGAATAGTGAGTTGCTACATACTTACATTAATTGTGGGGTATCTAGGATAATGATCCCTGAAAATATTTGAATCGATTTCGTCCCAGCAATCTGGAGTCTCATTGAAGATTTTTTTAATTAACAGAACAATAAGTTGATCTCTCAAAATAAGGCCCCTTATTCTACCGTATGTTGTAAATTCTTTCTGGAATAAAAAAAAATATCGGTGCTCTTAAAAAATTATCAACCTCATTCCTACCACACCTGATCTGTTATGGGTGGATCTACAACTGGAAAACCATTATATGAAGTTGAACGTAAAAGCTCAACAATGTGCCTCACATTTTCCACACATTTTAAAGTAACCACAGGATGCGACATAACCTCACTGGCGTAAATGTTATGCGCTAGCGGAGGAGGATCCCAGGATAGCAGAGGAACTCCAGTTAATTCAATATAAGTATCATAAATACCCTGAAAATAAGACACTCCAGTTCAAATGTAAAACAACATATATTGAATTTTAAATTCCAACTGCTTGCTGATGGTCGATTAACTTGCACAATATTGCAAGAACAATTACATTTTTCGATATAGAATAAAACTTAGTGAAATCAGGTTTAACTTTTTCTCATTCCCTTGTGGAGATGGAATATAGCAATTAGTTAACTTAGTTACATACATACTCAAAATAATAACCAAATATCTAACTGAACTTACATGTTAAACAACTTTGATATGGGAATAATTATTCAGCTAACTGTCGGTAATTATGAATATTCATTATCATTGCCTGAACACACACACACACACACACACATATATATATATATATATATATATATATATATATATATATATATATATATATATATATATATATATATATATATATATATATATATATATATATATATATATACATATATATATATATATATATATATATATATATATATATATATATATATATATATATATATATATATATATACATCCCACCATCATTATGAAGACCATGGAATTACGACGACCATATACGGTCGTCGTAATTACATGCACTCTAGAACGATTGCAAATGTTATGAAACGTCGCCTAAAGTTGAAAACTCAATTTTTGTTGTGGTCATCATATTGTTGATCTGATGTATTTTTCGTATATTTTTAGTTCACAGTAAATACGTGGCTGGCCGGGTGGCGTTTTGAGAAGCCGTATAGTTTGCTGTATAGTTCCTTTCAGTTCACCGACTTTATGACGACCGTTTTATTCGATATTAGACGCGGCATTTGGCAACATGTTGAATTCCAGGAAGATGTGAATTGTATAGGCGGAATGTTTTATTAGCATCTAACTTCAACAATATCTGTTCGTTGCGTGAAACAAAGAGGCAGTAATTTATCATTTCTTAAAATTCATTGTTTCGGATCTCTTGGTCTCAGAAATATAATTATTGAAGTTATTCTTTATATTCGAATTTATCGAATATATTTTTAGTGATGTTTTATGAATTTGATGTTTCATTTTGATTCATCTCGGTCTCAAAAATATATTTTATATATTTATTTTCTTCATTGCATATATTTGGAATTTTTAACAATTGGAGTCAACAATTCTTTTCAAATATTAGTCTATTTTGGCTCCTTTTGATCTCAGAAATACATACATTCATTATATTTATTCTCTGTAAAAATATATTTATGACTTTTTTTGATAATATTGTTTCCTTTTGAAAATTTCGTTACATTTTTACGATTTTACCGATACAATAGATAAGCGAAAAAGTTCTCACAAATACAATCAACTATACGTTTTCTTCAGGAATTATTGCTTATGTATCCAAATATAAGTTTTCGTGCACCATATTATACTTATCGTGAATGCCATTTCTCATGATGAACTTTTTAAATAATTTCGAAGTGAGTACCTACTGGTAGACTTGAGTTAGCAAAATTGTCCTTATTATAGCATATTATGAATAATTGCAGACAATTGTTTTTTCCTTGATGGGTTGCGTCCTTACGTCTTTTCGACAATACGCGCTCTCCGAATTACACTAAACATTTTACACAAATATTTTTTCTGTTTCTGAGATTGATTCATATTTCATGGTATTAAAATTTGATTGTGAATATCGCAGAAAAGTTTATGAGTATAAGCGAAATTAACACGAAATTTATAACCCAAATCAAATCATAATTGTGTAAGAACACAAAATCAATGTCACAATTCTCTCGGAAACACAAATGAAGATGACGAAAAACTGCAAACTAAGAAACTACACATTCGAAGAAGAAGACAAATCGTGATCGAAGTTCAGAGTAGAACAGAACTGAAAATGCTGAAATTACAACAGAAACTCAATACGAAATATAAGGAATTAAAAAAAAAACAGATCAAATTGCTTGCATTCACATGTATAAACAATTTTGGGGAACTTTTGCGAAGAAAGGTCCTCAAGAAAGCAGCAGGGCACGTTGCTGGAAGAACACAGACTGAAATTGCAGAACAACAATTTACATTACGATGAATCTAGCAAAAATTATAGAAAATAACGATAAAGCCTCCGCAGCACAAACTCGAGACTCACCGATATATTGGATATAGCCCTGATGAAGAATATGAAAATAAATTACGAAATAGAACCAACATAAGATAAAAGACCTGACCAAACTGAAGTGTCAAAAGGAATAAAAACAGCAATTAACGTGCTGAAAATAATTAATAAATGCACTGCATTAAAACGCAGTAATTGTCAGGATTTGCAAGGAATTAATTGAAACACCGGAAACGCCAATACGAAATAGGTTGTCAGAAGCAATTCTATACTGAAAAACAGTATGGAATGTCCGAAGGAAACTCAAAAAATCAACTCCACAGCAGAAAAAAAAAACTCAGAATTAGATAATACTGAGTAATAAGCTGATGTACTAGAAGGAATACAAGAAAACAAGGTATCCTGAAGACAAGAGGAAACCAAATAATGAAAGACGTGAAGGAAGGGACACTGAAATAAAAAGAAAGGAAAGGAAGTACCTATGTACAACGGATAAATAGTCTTTGTTAGAGCAGATGGACAAAGCACTTGTAGGAAAATCGAAGGATAGGAATGTACCACTAATAATATACTATAAGACACTTACTATGTCTTTTTCGCCAGAAAGAAACAAAAAGGCAGATATGTTAGAAGAAAAATTCAAATCCAAAATTAGAAATTCAAAATTCGAATTCAATACAACTAGGCTTGTTCACCTGTACCTTTTTTTTGTGAAATTTTTCAATAGTCTCCGAAAATTACGAGAATGGTGTCTTTCGATTCGTATTGTTACCTAGAAAGTTTAAGGAAAGGTCCAAAAATGCGCTGAAAAAAATTACAAAAGTTAAGTTTCTCACAATAGTGTGAGAAAAAACGTAGGGGTTCGATTTTTTCAATATCCCAGGAAATAGTCGAAATTTTCAAAATTGCAAAAAAAATTCAAAAAGATGAAGAAATTCTCTAAAAAAAAAGCTGCAAATCCCGAAACTGTAGCTCTAATATTTATAATTTTTACAAGGCCACGAAAATAGAGCCAAAAGCGGAAACTTTGGTTCCGCGCACGTTGCGGCACTCTGACACAGCAAGGAATAAAATTATTTAAATATGTCTAAAATATTTAATAGTGTTGGCGTTTACTTGATGTAAATCCATTATAATTGAATATAACTTAAATTCAAACACTTGAACTTATTTATGATTTACACTTTATTGACTACATAGCATGACGCGTTTCGTCGTTACAAACGACTTCTTCAGATGCTTACAGAATAATAACAACATTTTGAAAAATACAGGTATATATATCAGGGAATTTTGGTGTTTTATGGTTTTAGTTTTACCTAAGATATTCCATTCTGAGAATAATTTCTATTACCTGAAAAGGTTTAACAAGGGAGAATTGTTTAATTCTATCTGTTCATTGAGCAAGTTTCCAGAATTTTTAAGCCGATTTATTTCCACTACTTCCCAATAATCTAATTGACTACTTCTCTCTATATTGTGTAGAATTTTGAAATTCGTATCAAAAGTATGGTTTTCTGTTAATAAATGGTTAGCATAATTCGAATTACTTTTATTATGGGCGAAGCTATATTTATGTTCCTGTATTCTAGTACCGAAATTTCTGCTAGTTTTACCTATATATATACCGGGACATGTTCCACAATTCAATTGGTAAACACCTGATTTGTCTTCTCTTTTAATTTTGTTTTTATTGTTCTTAATGTGTCTCGATAAATTGTTGTTCGTTTTAAATGAAATATTAAAATTATGTTTACTTAAAAAGGTTTTGACTTTTTGACTGACGTTTCCAAAGTATGTTAAACTGTTATATTTACGATTTCTATCCGGCTGATAAGGAAATACTAATCGTAGAGCTTTCCGATAGAGTTTTTTGTCCAGAATTTTTGACACGACTTCGCTTTCATAATTATTATTAACCGCAATCTGTTTAATGATATTCAACTCTTTATTGAAATTTTCTGCCGATAAAGGTATATTGGTTAATCTGTGTATCATACTTTGAAACGCTGCCATTTTATGTGGATATGGGTGGCATGAGGAGTTATGGATTATCGTATCCGTATGGGAAGGCTTGTGAAATATGGAAAAATCAAATTTATTATTTAATCTTGTTATTGTTAAGTCTAAAAAATTAATGGAGTTATCAGATTCTATTTCGGTTGTAAATTTTATATTAGGATGAACCGCATTAATGAAATTCTCAAAATTTGTTAATGAACGATCTGTGCCTGTAAAACAAGTGATTATATCATCTACATATCTATACCAGAATACAAAGTGTTTGAAATTCGGGTTGTTTTGAATACTATTTTCCAACTTATCCATAAATATCTCGGCTAAAAGAGGACTTAACGGATTTCCCATAATTAGACCATTCTTACTACTAAAAATCTTATCATTGAACATAAAGTAATTTTGGCTCAAACAAATTTCCAATAACATGATTATTTCAGATTGAACTATTATATTTACGTTATTTTTAATAAGCAAATCTTTAACTATTTCAATTGTATCGGAAGGTGGGATAGAGGGAAATAGGTTAACTACATCGAAGGAGATAAGTTCACAGTTACTAGGCAGTGTTAGCTTTTCAATTTTATTGACTAATTCATAGGAATTCTACTACTAAAAATCTTATCATTGAACATAAAGTAATTTTGGCTCAAACAAATTTCCAATAACATGATTATTTCAGATTGAACTATTATATTTACGTTATTTTTAATAAGCAAATCTTTAATTATTTCAATTGTATCGGAAGGTGGGATAGAGGGAAATAGGTTAACTACATCGAAGGAGATAAGTTTACACTTACTAGGCAGTGTTAGCTTTTCAATTTTATTGACTAATTCATAGGAATTTTTGATGGAAAATTTTGGTTTGAAATTACAATACGATTTTATAATATCTATAAGCACTCTTGAGATTTTAGTGGAAATCTCAAGAGTGCTTATCTAAATCTTGGAGATTTTAGCGGATAAAGGAAATACAGTTATTGCTATAAATAAATCTGATTATATTTCAAAAACAAACACCTTTATAGAGTCCCAAGACTATTCCGTATTGAAGAAAGATCCAACGAAAAAATACCAGTTAGAAATAAAAAATGCGTTAAAAGAAGTTAATGTTTTAATAGATGATTACACTAAACATAGACTAACTTTTACCAACCCGCAATGTCCGCAACTATATTCACTTATCAAATTACATAAGCAAAATCTCCCTATTCGGCCAGTAGTAAGTTTCACATCAGCTCCTTCCACTAAAATCTCAAGAGTGCTTATAGATATTATAAAATCGTATTGTAATTTCAAACCAAAATTTTCCATCAAAAATTCCTATGAATTAGTCAATAAAATTGAAAAGCTAACACTGCCTAGTAACTGTAAACTTATCTCCTTCGATGTAGTTAACCTATTTCCCTCTATCCCACCTTCCGATACAATTGAAATAATTAAAGATTTGCTTATTAAAAATAACGTAAATATAATAGTTCAATCTGAAATAATCATGTTATTGGAAATTTGTTTGAGCCAAAATTACTTTATGTTCAATGATAAGATTTTTAGTAGTAAGAATGGTCTAATTATGGGAAATCCGTTAAGTCCTCTTTTAGCCGAGATATTTATGGATAAGTTGGAAAATAGTATTCAAAACAACCCGAATTTCAAACACTTTGTATTCTGGTATAGATATGTAGATGATATAATCACTTGTTTTACAGGCACAGATCGTTCATTAAAAATTTTGAGAATTTCATTAATGCGGTTCATCCTAATATAAAATTTACAACCGAAATAGAATCTGATAACTCCATTAATTTTTTAGACTTAACAATAACAAGATTAAATAATAAATTTGATTTTTCCATATTTCACAAGCCTTCCCATACGGATACGATAATCCATAACTCCTCATGCCACCCATATCCACATAAAATGGCAGCGTTTCAAAGTATGATACACAGATTAACCAATATACCTTTATCGGCAGAAAATTTCAATAAAGAGTTGAATATCATTAAACAGATTGCGGTTAATAATAATTATGAAAGCGAAGTCGTGTCAAAAATTCTGGACAAAAAACTCTATCGGAAAGCTCTACGATTAGTATTTCCTTATCAGCCGGATAGAAATCGTAAATATAACAGTTTAACATACTTTGGAAACGTCAGTCAAAAAGTCAAAACCTTTTTAAGTAAACATAATTTTAATATTTCATTTAAAACGAACAACAATTTATCGAGACACATTAAGAACAATAAAAACAAAATTAAAAGAGAAGACAAATCAGGTGTTTACCAATTGAATTGTGGAACATGTCCCGGTATATATATAGGTAAAACTAGCAGAAATTTCGGTACTAGAATACAGGAACATAAATATAGCTTCGCCCATAATAAAAGTAATTCGAATTATGCTAACCATTTATTAACAGAAAACCATACTTTTGATACGAATTTCAAAATTCTACACAATATAGAGAGAAGTAGTCAATTAGATTATTGGGAAGTAGTGGAAATAAATCGGCTTAAAAATTCTGGAAACTTGCTCAATGAACAGATAGAATTAAACAATTCTCCCTTGTTAAACCTTGTTAAATTATTCTCAGAATGGAATATCTTAGGTAAAACTAAAACCATAAAACACCAAAATTCCCTGATATATATACCTGTATTTTTCAAAATGTTGTTATTATTCTGTAAGCATCTGAAGAAGTCGTTTGTAACGACGAAACGCGTCATGCTATGTAGTCAATAAAGTGTAAATCATAAGTTCAAGTGTTTGAATTTAAGTTATATTCAATTACAAAATAAAAAATAGTGGATAAGAAATTTTTTTCAAATCTTCATCATTTTGAAGCCTCATCGTTGAAAGCTACTCCAAATATATTTTGTTTAAATAATTATTATTAACAAATGAAAAAAATTTCTTATTCACTATTTATTATTTTATAACTTTTATTTGTTAATTAAAAAGTGGAAAATCAAAATTGTTTCATTATTGTAACAACGGTAATCTATTTTTTATACTATCTAACGATGACTTTACTAAGTAAAAAAAATTCTAGGGTATTATGTTAAAATTGAGACAAAATTTTTTTGACGCTGATTATTGTTTACTTATGTACCCCAACACTCCAAGAATTTCATTATTCCTTAATATCAATATTCAATATATTTAAATAATTTTTTTAGTTGTGTCAGAATAACCAGTTGTAAGCCAGAGTTCCCGCATTCGGCTCTATTTTGGAGGCTCATAAATATAAGAGCTACAGTTTCGAGATTCGGAACTTTTTTTAGCAAATTTCTTAAATTTTTTGAAACGTTTTTGCAATTTTTAATATTTCCTGAGATATTGAAAAAAACCGAACCCCTCCTTTTTTTATTTTATTGTTTATAACTTTTGTAATTTTTTTCAGATCATTTTTTGACCTTGACTTAAACTTTTTACGTAACAATACGAATCGAATGACACCATACTCGTAATATTCGGACTGTACTGAAAAATTTAAAAAAAAAAGGCTTAATGTGAACCAGACTAAACCATGGTCCGGATAGGAAAAAAAGAGAACAGTCGCAGTTCGAAGATGAAATAGAGCTAAATCTTCCAGGAAGATAGAAAAACATAGTAATACGCTAAAAATACGAAAAGCCTCAAGAAGATACGGAATAACCAATCGAGCACTGAAGAGAAACAGAGGAAAAAATGAAGGCGATAGCAAATCTGGACTACTGAATGATTGAATTTGAAGCACTGTCCGAGTGTATGGAAAAAATCAGAAACAATTAATATGAAACAAGGCTGAAATATCCAGATATGAATCAAGCAGTTATAGATCAAACAATATACAAGCGGAAAAAACAAGATAATAAAAAGCATGCAGAAGAGTGAAGTTTCATTTCACGACACCAATTTTGATTCAGAAAGCAACACACTACAGAAAATAACAAGGAGAAGATTTTACTGAAGAAAAGAAACATAAGAGACATAGAAAAAGAATTCGATAGAGTAAGGCACCAAGGATTAATATACACAAAAGAGCAGAATTCCAGAGGAAAACAGTGAAGTTAATAGTATCTTACTTGAACGAGAGGACAAAAAGAGCTAGAGTCGTAGACCTGACTGTTGCATGTAGAGCAGGAGAGAAGAGGGGCAGCAGAGATCTTTCAAGAATTAGGTCTTGGCTCCTGCTGTTAAATATCTCAACAGGGGACAAATAAAAGAGGAAACATTTCAAAATAACTCAGTTTGTGAAGACACAAACTGAGTTATTCGGCGAGAGATGCAAGAGTCACTACAGAATGATTAAATAAATATAATAGAATATTACAGGAGACTAAGATCAAGAATGGACCTTGAGAAAACAGTGACAATTCTATTCGACGAAAAAAGAAGAAGAATCGAGAAGGGCCTAGAAAGTATAAAAATAGCAGTACGAGATATATCAGGAAAACCTAAATTACAATAGGCAAATTGAAGACAACTCAAATATAGCGAAACAACTACATGCTGTTTCATATCTAATAAATAACAGAGAAAACTAGATGTTGAGGCAAAATACTGAAATCATGAAAGTCGAAGGAGAAATATGGCACACGGCAGAGAACCCTCGCACGGACTACGAGGAACGATCAACCGGATAACCAGCAATTCGAATCCCCCAAATGAGAAAATGCTGAAAGAGTTTCAAATTGCGAGAATTAAAGACAAAACAAACAGACAAACCAAGAGGTTTATAGAAGAAATGGAACAGCATGGGAATGAAGAAGTGAGACGAACCATAGAAATTGAGTATGAAAGCATCAACAAAAGACGAACATTGAAACAATGGAACAGAAAAGGTGAAGGGAGTATTGAAACGAAACATAAGAGGAAACATAATCCACAATATTCGTCACTGAGAACCGAATCCTCAGAGAAGATCAAAAGGATCCCTATTAATTCTTAGGTTCAACTTTTGAAAATGGTGACACACCGAAAAAATTGCCAAGCAGTTAAGTAATGTAATTCTGTGGAAGTAGAAAATTATTTCCACAGAATATAATTCTGTGAAACCTATAATTCAAATCAAAATATTTTTCAACGAAATATCAATCAATTTTATTGAACAAAATTGTTAATTTTCTCATTACCTCCAATTTCATACGGTATGCCCTCAAAAAAATATTTATTTTTCGCCGCAAATTGTGAAACTGATCACAGGATTTTTATTCAACTGAGCAATTTCTGGGTGTTAGAGTACCTATATAATTTCGAACAGTTAGTTAGTATTTCAACCAGAAATTTTTGCGGCAAAGAATTTGTAATTGATTTCATTTATATTTGAGCATAAAATCGTGAATTTACTGTAAAATCATTCAATTCTTTTTTCAAATATAGTTCTTAATTAAAATGAATATAATTGCAAATTGGGCCATATAAAATTTGTACGAAATGCGTATGCGGAAGTAGGTATCAATCTCAAATGCACTACTTAGTGTCAAAGTTCAAAAGTCCAAGTCAAAGTTACTCAGAACAGAGGTAAATATATATGACGTATTTAGATTTGAATTGAGGGAAGTTTCCGAAAACAGAACAACAACGCTGGCCGTTGTAATGTTCTCCTGAAAAATAATTCTAAACTATACGGCTGTCGTAATGATGTGAATCTGTATTTAAACGTATACTGCGGTCTTCATAAATACTGGTTTTATAAGGTCTTCACAATGTTGTTGGGATGAAAAAATCCAATAAAAAGCGGTCATCAACTGAGGTCGGATTTCAGTATAATAATCAAAGAGAAATGATTCTTGCGAAAATATACACGTGTATACTCAGTAGTTCTACCGGCTCTCACAATTCACGTCAATGAAAGGTCGTCGTAATGATACCGGGATGTATATATATATATATATATATATATATATATATATATATATATATATATATATATATATATATATATATATATATATATGTGTGTGTGTGTGTGTTTGTGTGTATATAGTAGATGTTGTATAGGTTATGTTAATGTAGGTGTGTCCTGAATTGTGCTCTGTTAATTTTAATTATTTTCTGGAGAAATTATCATAATTAATTACAGCAAATTGATTCCAAGTTTAGAGTGAAGTATCCTGAACCAGTGACATAGGCATAACTATTTTTTAAATATAAAAAATAGAAATATAGAAGCATATAAAAGTGCGAGCCAAAATGGCGCCAAATGCGGTGGTAACCTGTCCCAGTTGCACACAAAAAATTAAAGCTAGAGACTTGTCAATAAAGTGCTATGGTAATTGTGAAAAGTGGCCAAATAAAAAATGTGTTAACTTATCAAATGAGGAATTTGCAAGGTATGATAAATGTCAAACAACAGAGAAGTATGTTTGTAAACAGTGCAAAAGTGAGATTATGAACACAGAAATGAGAAAAACACCTGAAGAACTTCTAATAATAAATTGTGAAGAACAAAATTATTCTAAAAATTATAAACTTAAGAAGAACTTAAAAGTAAAATGAACCCAACACAGTTGAAAATTGGTGTAACATAAAAAATATGAACAAAGGTAAAATTGGAATATTATGTGAAAGCAAAAAGGATGAAGAAAAGGCTTAAAGGAAAAATTAAATGAAGACAAACTAAAAGAATCTATACATAAACAGATTGGACATCTATGCAGAGATGACAAAAAAATAGTGATCAAAACAGTATATAAAGGAAAAGTAGGTTTTAATGCTACATTGGATGTAGATCCAATTACTTATAAATGCATAATACAGGAAGGACAATTGCGTATTGGTTGGTTTAATGTGCCCTGTATATGAAAGTATATAGGGATTATGAGATGTTTTAATTGTTGTGGTTTCTATCATAAGGCTGAACATTGCAAAAATAGACCAGCATGTGGTAAATGTGCATATGAACACTTAACAAAAAATTGTGTATAAACACTAAATGTATAAATTGTAATGTGTATAAAACGAAGATTGAACAGGAACGAAAAAAATATCAGTTTGAAAAAAGTGAATACCAATTCAAGAAGGAAGAGAGGATAGAGTATATTCATATTCAAAATCCTCAGAGTATACTAGCACACTGTGATGAATATGAACATTTTATTAACATGAATAGGCCCGCAGTGATGTGTTTTACTGAAACTCATTTAACAATAGACATAAACGATATTGAAGTCAAGAAAAAAGGCTATAATAGAGTGAGATTGGATTCCACAAGGTGTTCAACAGGAGGAGTGCAGTTTTACTTACTAAGTGACATTAGCTATTATGTAGTGAAAGAATTTGTTGAACAAATGAATTATTGGTGTGTTTTTGTGAAATTCAATATTTATAAAGAAACTTTTTTATTAGGCTGTCTCTATCACTCATCTAACAGCTCGGATGCAGTTTTTCTTGCAGTTTTTGTGAGAAATTATGTGAACAATTTATAACTAGACAAAAACATAATGATATTGTTATAGGTTAAACAATTGAATCGATGAGATCAGAAACAACACAAGTCATTGTTTTTCAATTTTACAGGAACAAGAAAAAACTGATCAGTTCAAATGTTATCCATAAAAAAATATTATTTTACGTAATTTTTTACAAGGTTTTACGTTAACCTAACCTAATAGGCAAAAAAAATTAAATAAAAATATGTTAAAACACATTTTTTACATATATATATATATATATGTATTTGACTTATGCTGTTTCTGCACTAAACAGTGGGTAAGTTACGAATAAAATACTTAAAATGTGTTTATAATCTAATCCAACTTTATTCAACTACATAGTTTTATTATTTTTAAAAGTACACATCATTTTATGCAATTTTTGTTTCACTATTCTACTTCTTCATCACCTTCTTCAGTCAATGGCCAGCTATTTACAATATCGTAAAATTGTTGGTGTTCAGGGATTATATACGGGAACATTTTCCTTATATCTTCAACTTTTTTCTGTTCAGTGGAACCTTGTTTTCAGGATAGGCTACACAGTTTGGGAGGTTGATCACATTGTTCAAAGATTTATTTTTACGCACGTCATAAGTATGTGATACCAAACCATCAATGAATTCTTTAGTGATAATGGTACCGTTTGTTTTGTATGTAAAAGACATGCATTCAGATGGAGCCAAGCTTCGTTTCCTTTCTTTAGGAACACTTTTACCATACGACTCGTTAGACAAACAGGTCCGTTTATAAAAAGAAGGCCACCATTTTTTGAACTCCAAAATATCTTCAGTTTTTAGGTTTTCCACTTCAAAATTTGAGCTAGCATTTCCTATAATGCTGGAGTATTCTTGTGGGACATATATTCTATCACATTTTTTTAGCTTTCTTTTGATTACCCCAAAGTTTCTATCATTAGGAAGGTAAGAGTGTCCTCTCACAGGGAAAAAATGTGTTACTTCTTTAAAACGTCCACTGTTTACCAAGGCCAAGGAAAAACGCAAAATAGTATGGTTCTTATTCTGCCCTGGGCAACCATCAGAGAATAGGTAAAGGGTATCTACTGACTCAGGAATTGAAGAGGTTATGTATTTATGTAGCATGGAGCACACTTCATTGACACCTTTTTTACCCTCACCCTCATGGTACATGTAAAATTTAGACTTTTGTGTTTTCATGTTGTGAATTCCAAAACAGTTAACCCATAACTGTCTAAGATAAAATATGTCTTGTACAGGCAAATGTGGTAGAGGAAGATTTTGCATGAAGTCAAAACTGATGCCCACAATATTTTCATTTTTTCTGCATAACTCTTGAACCTCTTTTATTTTGGTGTAAAACTTTTTGGCTCTTGTGAATGAACAATTTTTTCTGCAACTGCGGCTTTTTTGGCTGGTTCTGAAAGGCTTGGACTTTTAATTTTTACGCCAAGCTCTTCACATTTAATACATGTATCAACCTGGGGGCGTCCAAACCGTAAGTTGAAATTTTCTTTAAAATATTTAAGAAAAAACTCATACTTAACAAACAGTGTTGGGTGTTTTTTCATGTAAAGCTCATGCATGGTTTTTACATTTAGCCTACTGTCCAAGTATTTAATTTGTTTTCCTCCATAATGTGTATTTTTTACAGGAAAAGAGAGTATATGATCATGGATTGCCTTACAGATCTCAGGTTTTATAGCATTGGCTTTTTCATTCATTCCCCTTTTATCTTTAGGAAGACTTCCTTGAAATAATAGGTCACACAGTCTACGAACTCGACCTGCAGAAATGCCATGCAATGAAATGTAGGCTTGTTTACACACATTTATTTTGGTGCCTTGTTTCAAAACAAAATACTTAAAACTGCATTGCCTTGATTTAGGGTTATCTTGTCGAGGTCTGTGAGCTTTCTTGTCATGTTTCTCTATCAAGCTTTGTAAGAAAATATCTTGTTCGTCTTTGGAGCTCAAATTATTAAACTGGCTAAGAATATTTACCTGGTCATCTTCATCGAACAAAGAAAAACACTTCAATCTGCACTTGCATCTTTCACCAGTAACCCTTTTCTGAACTAAGTCACCTTTCCAGTTTATATGTTCGACACCTTTTACTTTCGAGGAGCGAATAATGTTCCGTTTATGTGTGTCAGGATTTCGTATTCTCTTCTTTGACACAGGCTCGTCACTCTCACTTCCACTCATTTCGATAGTTATGTAATCCAACAAAACTAATTCACAAAGTAAAACACATGAAGATAAACTACAGAAACATATGTATTTAACAGGCGTGAAATAGGTTACAATATAGTAACCAACGAAGCACTAAACCTGACTGCTGTTGTAGTGTCAGGTTACAGGTTGAGGCGACACTAGCGCTAGGGGTTAGTGGGAGCAGAAACTACACAAGTCTCTGACTTATGCAGTATCTGCGCTCAACCAATGTTTTACTGTGTCAGTTGGCAACGAAGCAGCATGCGACTTGTGCTCTTTTTGCACTCAGTACATGTGTTTACAATCTGAGAACACATTTCTTTCAATCGAGCCTTTGAAAAAAAAATTTTCGTCGAATAATTGACTTATGCTGTTTCTGATCTCATCGATTCAATTCTTTTATATATCTTGGTATAATAATAGATGATGAAATTCAACCTAATTTCAGTGAACACATCTAATATATATGTAAAAAAATTTCAAAACAAATAGGAGTACTTAATAGATGTAGTGATTATTTAAGTAAATGGTCAAGAGAGACAGTATATAATTGTATCGTCCTTCCATATTTCCATTATGCTGGTACAGTTCTGTATCTGGCAAATAAAATTGACATAAAAAGGTTGCAGTTATCACAAACTCGTGCAATGCGAGTGATATTGAAGTGCAGTAGATATACAAGCATTGATGCCATGCTAAGAACATTAAAATGGATTAAGATGGAGGAGTTTTGTGAAATGAAAGCTCTTATATTTATTTTAATGCCACAATATTTTAACGAAATAGTTATGCACTTTGAATAGGTACACCAGTATGACAGTAGAAATAGACAGAATTTTATACTTCATCATACGAAGTACAAAAAAAGTCAATATTCATTATTTTTTAAGGTTTTAAAAAAACATAATATGTTACTGAATGAAATTAAAAGTATTTCAAATATAAATAGATTTCAGTTTAAACTAAGGGAAATGTATATTGGGAATAGTATGTAAGATTTTTTGTAGATAAGAGTTTGTATAGCAATTTTAGCTAAATAAAGTTTATATTATATAAATATATATATATATATATATATATATATATATAATGGTATATTGTTCCGGGAATACATCCGTTGGTTTGTTGAGTGCCTGTTGGGAACAGGCAGACGTTTCGTCAAGGTCTCACTTGACATTATCAATGCTTCAAATGATGGTTATCGATTACTCGGAGTCTGGTGACTGAAAGAGAGATCGGTTTGCTGGCTACCTGTATTTATACGTTTTCGTCGCTGTCGGAGATTATATCTGTCCTGATTGGTTAGCGGTAGCGGTGGCCCCGCCTCCTCAACTGACTGGTCTTGGATATCTCCTCTTGTCTGTTTTGATCTTTCCGTAGGTTGGTGAATTTCGGTGTGTCGTCTCGTTATTGTTTTCCAGGTACTAGACAACTTCAGGGTATCGTCTTTCTTGTTCAAATGACCAATCTTCTCTATTTCGATGGCTTCTCTAATTAATCGGGTTTGTAATTTTCGACGTTTGCAATTTGTTTACCACTGTCGAAGTTAATTTTGTGGCCGGTTAGGTGTTCGTGTTGAAATAGAGCCGATGATAGTTGTTTGTTTCTTATGGAAAGTTTGTGTTCTTCTAACCTAGAGGAGATTCTTCGGTTCGTTTGGCCGACATAGCTTTTGTTACATGTTCCGCATGTTACGCTGTACACACCCTGGTTTTCTAGTGGGATCTTCTGTTTAGGATTTCTCAATTTTGTTCTGATAGTTTCAAGTGGTTTAAATGTCGTTGATATATTACATTTACGAAGAATCCGTCCAATCCTGTCAGTTGTTCCCTTGATGTACGGTAGGACGGTTTTAAATTTGCCTTCGGAATCTTCTCTTGGTTTATTTCCCAGATTTTGTTGCAGATCAATCGCTTTTTTAATTGTTTTCTGTTTGTATCCATTTTGTTCAAGGGCTGCGGTAATTTTGTCAAGTTCTTGGGCTTTGTGGTTGTTGTTCGTAAGACGCAGTGACCTGGAAATCAGTGTGTTTGCAACAGCTTGTATCTGCGATGGATGGTGGTGGGATTCGGCGTTTAGGTATCTATTAGTGTGAGTTGGTTTCCTATATACAGTGTGTCCCAATTTGCCATGTTCACCTCTCATAACAAGTACATCGAGGAAGGGTAATTGGTTGTTATACTCAAGCTCTATAGTGAAGTTTATTCGTGGGTGGATTGAATTCAGATGGTCCAGGAATTCTAGAAGTTTGTCTTTACCGAACGACCATACGACGAACACATCGTCGACGTATCTTTTCCATATTTTTGGTTTTAGATTTGTCAATTGTATAGCTTTCTTTTCAAAATAATTCATGAAAAGATTGGCTACTGCGGGTGACAGTGACGATCCCATTGCTGCTCCGTCAACTTGTCGGTACATTTGGCCATCGTGCATGAAGTAGGCGTTATTCAAACAATGTTTGGACAGCTCTATGATATGCGTTGGAAGTGATTCGTTTTCTGCTATTTGTTGTAGGGCTTCCTCTACCGGTATGCTCGGATATAGAGATTCGACGTCGAAACTTGCGATGATGTCATGTTGATCTATGGTGAGAGAGTCTAACAAATGAGTGAAGTGCTCTGAGTTTTTGATATAAGAATCTGCTCCTTCCACTATGGGTTGTAGTATACTAGCCAGATATTTTTCTAAATTATATATTGGGGAGTTGAAAGCGCTGACGATAGGTCGAAGAGGGACTCCGTCTTTGTGGATTTTTGGGAGGCCGTAGAATTTTGGGCATCTGCTTGATTTTTCCCTAGGTATTAGTTTCTTCTTGGTTTGTTCGTCTATTGGCGATTCAACGATTTTGGACTTAGTTGTCTTTTCCAAGTATGTAGTGGGGTCTCTGGAGACAGCTTTATATCTTGGGTCGTCTAAAAGTTTCATTATTTTGGTGGTATAGTCTTCCGAATTCATGACGACTGTGGCATTACCTTTATCAGCTGGTAAAATCGTGATGGTCTTTTCTTTGTTGAGTTTTTTCAGTGCTTGTTTCTCTTGATAGGTAAGGTTAGGTTTAGGTGGTTTAGCAGATCTCAAGATCCTTGTGACATCTTGTCGTACTTGCTCTGCTGTTTGTTCGTCCAATGCTGAGATACTTGTTTCGACGTTTGAGATTATCTCTTCAACTGGTATTCTGCTCGGGGCAATCGCATAGTTGAACCCTTTTCCTAAAACGCTTATTTCATTTTCAGAAAGGTGATAATCTGATATATTGTGTACTGTAGGGCTGTTGTCAAATGTTGGTCTCAGAGGTTGTTTCTTATGCTTTGCTTGGAGGTTTTTAAGTTTTTTCTGTAGTTTGTTTGATGTCATTTCTCTTTCTACTTCGGTGCGCCAATGTGTTAAGACCTCAAGGCGGTCCCATAGAATGTTGTGAATTTGGTCGCTTATTTTCAAGTGGAGTCTGTAAAGTTGCGTTTCTAATTCACTAATGTCCCGGCGAGTCCGTTTTATTTGTTCTTTCAGGAGGGCGGAGCTAGCTTTGTCGAGTATGGCTTGCGTTCTCTTAGTCTTTGTATGGTAAGAGAGTTGGGTGAAAGTTGGGCGAATGTTTTCATTGCGACAGCTTATTAGAAAACTAAGGTTGCACAGCAGACTACTTCTTTTTACTCTCAGCTTCTCATAAAATTTGGTGTCTTTGAAAGTCTCCTCCCCGTAGAGGTGTATAATGTTTGAACGTAGAGATTCACGGATGGAAAAATATAATGGTATATTGTTCCGGGAATACATCCGTTGGTTTGTTGAGTGCCTGTTGGGAACAGGCAGACGTTTCGTCAAGGTCTCACTTGACATTATCAATGCTTCAAATGATGGTTATCGATTACTCGGAGTCTGGTGACTGAAAGAGAGATCGGTTTGCTGGCTACCTGTTCCTACCTTTTCATGAATTATTTTGAAAAGAAAGCTATACAATTGACAAATCTAAAACCAAAAATATGGAAAAGATACGTCGACGATGTGTTCGTCGTATGGTCGTTCGGTAAAGACAAACTTCTAGAATTCCTGGACCATCTGAATTCAATCCACCCACGAATAAACTTCACTATAGAGCTTGAGTATAACAACCAATTACCCTTCCTCGATGTACTTGTTATGAGAGGTGAACATGGCAAATTGGGACACACTGTATATAGGAAACCAACTCACACTAATAGATACCTAAACGCCGAATCCCACCACCATCCATCGCAGATACAAGCTGTTGCAAACACACTGATTTCCAGGTCACTGCGTCTTACGAACAACAACCACAAAGCCCAAGAACTTGACAAAATTACCGCAGCCCTTGAACAAAATGGATACAAACAGAAAACAATTAAAAAAGCGATTGATCTGCAACAAAATCTGGGAAATAAACCAAGAGAAGATTCCGAAGGCAAATTTAAAACCGTCCTACCGTACATCAAGGGAACAACTGACAGGATTGGACGGATTCTTCGTAAATGTAATATATCAACGACATTTAAACCACTTGAAACTATCAGAACAAAATTGAGAAATCCTAAACAGAAGATCCCACTAGAAAACCAGGGTGTGTACAGCGTAACATGCGGAACATGTAACAAAAGCTATGTCGGCCAAACGAACCGAAGAATCTCCTCTAGGTTAGAAGAACACAAACTTTCCATAAGAAACAAACAACTATCATCGGCTCTATTTCAACACGAACACCTAACCGGCCACAAAATTAACTTCGACAGTGGTAAACAAATTGCAAACGTCGAAAATTACAAAACCCGATTAATTAGAGAAGCCATCGAAATAGAGAAGATTGGTCATTTGAACAAGAAAGACGATACCCTGAAGTTGTCTAGTACCTGGAAAACAATAACGAGACGACACACCGAAATTCACCAACCTACGGAAAGATCAAAACAGACAAGAGGAGATATCCAAGACCAGTCAGTTGAGGAGGCGGGGCCACCGCTACCGCTAACCAATCAGGACAGATATAATCTCCGACAGCGACGAAAACGTATAAATACAGGTAGCCAGCAAACCGATCTCTCTTTCAGTCACCAGACTCCGAGTAATCGATAACCATCATTTGAAGCATTGATAATGTCAAGTGAGACCTTGACGAAACGTCTGCCTGTTCCCAACAGGCACTCAACAAACCAACGGATGTATTCCCGGAACAATATACCATTATATTTTTCCATCCGTGAATCTCTACGTTCAAACATATATATATATATATATATATATATATATATATATATATATATATATATATGGAAATATAATTTTAAATATTAAGAAACTAATGAAATTTATCAATAGAAATGACAAGGAAACCCGAAAATAATTTCTTAAGTTCGTACATTTACTTATCAATTTCCAGATAAAAATGGAGGATGTTTAAAATTCTAGAAATGTACAAAAAACAGAAGTACGAATAAATTCTACTTCACTTGGCTGTGTTTTATGTGTTCATATATATACATGTATGTATATGTATATACAGGGTTAGTTTAAAGTATGGAAACATCTGAATATCTCACAAACGAAAAAAGATAGAAATACGATCTTAACAGGTGTTGTATGGTTGCCATAGGAGCATATTTTCACCTTAAAACAAAATATACAGGGTAGTCCTAAAAATCGTAATGACTGCAATGATGGATTTTTTAAATGGAATACCCTGTATATTATAACAGTTTATGAATTCTTTTGACCTCTAGAATAACTTTGATACAAGGTACCATATGCCTAAATTCTATGGTTACGCAGATATCGGCACTTTAATTATTGCATACCCAAATTATGTCTGCCATATGTTTACGCAGATCTAATGAACGGCAGACAGAAAGACATCATTTTACACATATTGCAGGGTTGCCAGGGAAAATAAAACAAACGGAGGGATAATGAAAAGCGTACCGACTACGCCTCAAAACTTTTATTCCATTAATATTATAACTTAAATCCTAATAATAACAATAACCATCATTTAAAGAAATGAAAAAAAATATCAAACAAATACTACAATAAATGTTCAAAGTGCGAACCATTATTCGTGTAAGTTTACATTCTTTCCTTGTCATCAAAGACTCGTAAAATTAGTATTTGTATGCGTTGTGTATCGCTAAGATAAGCCATTGTGACAAAGGTGGCTATGGTTTCTAACTAAATATTAGTGAACTGTCATAATTATTTAGTGTCAATCACTTTATAACAATGGTTTACCTTAGCGATACACAACGCATACAAATACTAATTTTACGAGGTTTTGGTGACAAGAAAAGAACGTATGAAGAAGTTACACGAATATTTAATGAATTGAATCCTCAACACGTTATTAATAGATCAACCGTTTGCAAAACTATCAAGAGATATACAGATACTGGAAATGTTAAAAATTGTCCTAAATCTGGCAGGCCTAAAACTGCTACAGATGATGATACGAAACTAAATGTGCTACTCCAAGTTGAAGAAAATGCTCAAGTATCTTCAAACCAGTTAGCGCTAGACAACAATATCGCTCAGACGTCCGTTATAAGAATTATGAAGTCAGAAAAAATGAAACCTTATAAGATTCACTACAATCAAGAACTTGCAGAAGATGACCCAGACCGCAGATTGCAGTTTTGTGAATTAGTTGAAGGAAAGAAGAATGTTGATGTTAATTTTGAAAAAAAAATTGTATTTTCTGATGAAGCAACGTTTTGCCTCAACGGTGAAGTGAACAGACATAATTGCCGGATTTGGTCTAGCCGTAATCCCCGTTGGATGAGGGAGAGACACACGCAATGGCCGCAGAAAATAAATGTTTGGGCAGGGATTATTAATAACCACATAATCGGACCTTTCTTCATAGAAGGTAATTTAAATGGTGACAAATATTTGAACCTGTTAAGGAATAATATTGTGCCAGCAATAGCAGCCATATTTTCCCATCCCAACAATCTCATGTTACCTTCTGATGACATATGGTATCAACAAGATGGTGCTTCCCCTCATTACACCCTGGCTGTACGTAATTACCTAGATACAGTGTTTCCACAGAGATGGATAGGACGTCGAGGAGCAATAGAATGGCCGCCACGGTCACCGGATTTGACTCCTTTAGATTTTTTCTTGTGGGGATATCTTAAAAATAAAGTTTACAAGAATAAACCACTAAATTTACAAACCCTACAAGCTCGTATTTTGCAAGAGATAAATCTGATGCCACAAACATATCTAAGTGATTCAATCGAACATTTTTGTAAAAGACTTGGATACTGTCAAATCGTAAATGGTTCGCACTTTGAACATTTATTGTAGTATTTGTTTGATATTTTTTTTTCATTTCTTTAAATGATGGTTATTGTTATTATTAGGATTTAAGTTATAATATTAATGGAATAAAAGTTTTGAGGCGTAGTCGGTACGCTTTTCATTATCCCTCCGTTTGTTTTATTTTCCCTGGCAACCCTGCAATATGTGTAAAATGATGTCTTTATGTCTGCCGTTCATTAGATCTGCGTAAACATATGGCAGACATAATTTGGGTATGCAATAATTAAAGTGCCGATATCTGCGTAACCATAGAATTTAGGCATATGGTACCTTGTATCAAAGTTATTCTAGAGGTCAAAAGAATTCATAAACTGTTATAATATACAGGGTATTCCATTTAAAAAATCCATCATTGGGTCATTCCACGTCAATTCAACCAGAAAATAATGATTTTTTCACCAACCACCTCAGATTTTTATGAAAATTGGTAAATATGTTCTATTTATAAACATGAAAAACACCACTAAATTTTAATTTTTTATCACACATAGTTTTTGAGTTATGGCACTTCAAAGTTTTGGCGTTTTTAAATTTCCGAGCCTCGGATAAGGCCAGATAAAACGTGTATTGGAGTAGAAAATAATTTCTCATTCACTTATTTAACCTCCTATCTTGTTGAAATTTTTAAGGCATGTTCTTATAACTATGAGGAATTGTAAAAAAAATGTAACAGAACCCCAAGTAAAACACAAAATATTTGAAAAAAATTATATGTTGGACATTATGAAGTTTTAAAATTACAAACAAGGTTTAGCGTAAAATGTAATATCTCGACAAGGGAATGAGATAATCAAGAACTTTTTTTTTCCTAAATTATCTACATGAAATGGGCTTTAATTTAATAATATAAAAGTTTTGTGTATTTGCCTCCTTCTATTTATTAAGAACATTATAAGTTAAAATATAATACTTATGCATATTATGAGGTTCTCCTGCTTACAGTAAATGGGTACAGCTGTTTAATTAAGAATAAACTACACTTAAATATGTGGAAAACATAGTTCTCTGTAAAGGTATTGTTAATGATTCATCAGCGTTTCAATTAATACTATACACTCCTTTGAAAATTGATATGTCCTTTCCGTTGAGGTATGAGGTGGCTCTACTACTGCAAGGATGTGAGGAATCGGCACATCACAGAAATCATATCGTTTTGACCAGTAAAATGAGGAGGATGGTCCTGCTGGGCGAAGAAACTTCACTGTTACGTCCCTATCTTCTTTGGAAACATTCGTTATTATTCCAAAGTACCAGAGATTATCGTATTTGCAAGCGATGTAGCGAGAGGAGTACAAATCTTCTTTTACATTTAAAGTCAACCCTCTTCTTAAAATGTTAGACTAGGCTCTTCATCAGTACTGATTCTCCTTGCTTCTAATGTTCCAGAAGAGTCCAGTGGTCTATAGTTGTGAAAACTTCTTGTACCTGGAAGTGTATTCAAGTTTTCAAAGCGTTTTTCAAGCTGGAGGCGAATGAGATCTGTTGAATCTTTAGAGATGAAGTGGAAATTTATTTTTGAAATAGTGGATATGCAGAACTGATAAAAGGTAGTTGCAGTCAGTATTTGATCTTAAAGAGACCTTTGGAGACTTGCTTTTCTCGCCAACCTTTTAACAGTTCCTCCAATACCGTCACATTCCGTTTTCCCATGGCTTGTAGCGAAGAATGACCACTGGGCTTTGATTTTGAAGTTTTTTTCATGAAGTGAGAGATTCATAAAGTTATATTGATTTTTGTACTGTCCTGCGCATCCATCACTGAAATAGTGAACATCCGTAACATTAGGAAAATGTTCCTTCTAACAAATTCTAACAGGGTTTCTTGAATCTTATAAAACATACAAACATCATGATTTAAGTCATCGGAAATTATACAATGTGATGAGACTATTTTTTTGTCATCAACATACATTTTAATTATTATTGGGTGAACAGTGCAGGAGTCTGAGGTCCAATGATAACCCTGTACCTCATCTTGAATCACAAAAGAGAAATTCTCGCTGAACTCCATTGATATAATGGCTTGATTTGGCGCGAAGTTATCCTTTGGACTTTTAAAATAGCTCGACTGACTTTTTGCAATATAAGAATGTGGGATCAATTTTTCTATTTTTGTTGTTAGTTCATCAATAAATTCATCAATGGTTGAAGTTTGAGTTATCATCTGTGTCCTGTCTGTAGCTACCTACTGTTTGAATTCGATCCTATCTTCTTCCTCATAGTTAACATAAGTTAATTTCTGACATTCTGTCTGTTTTAAAAGCCCTACACCGCACTTATTGTCCATTTCTGATGAAATTGTATTTCAAAGGAAGATAAATTTTTCTTCTTTTACAAGTGCATAATTCATACACACACACCAACACAATATATAAAGAATATCTTAAAAAAAGTTCCACACTAATAACACTGTTAACTCAAGGGACACTTGTAACTGACTGGCTCATATTCATTCTCTGATAGATACACAGTTGCCTGTCAAGACATGAAAATCTCATGATACAACTTGTTCAGAATAGTAGGCAGAGTTTCTGCCTGTCTATTTCTGATTCCTAATCCATTACAACATGATTGTTGACTTTTGACAAGTTCAACTAAGCTTACATGGGATCATTTAATATTGAACTAAATCAAAAGATATAATTGTTTTTAATAAAATGTTTTTTCTGTTAAATTTTAGACATTATTAATTTATGCTTTTCATGCACAGTTTCTTAGGTAAAAATATTTTATTTGATATTAAAATGTCTAATTATTAACAATATTCAGCCATTGAGACTGGTACAACCTCATATTGCTCATAATTAATGTGTTGTAACTTGCAGTGGTCTTAGTAAATAGAAGGAAGTAAATACACAAAGCTTTTATATTATTAAATTAAAGCCCATTTCATGTAGATAATTTAGGAAAAAAAAAGTTCTTGATTATCTCATTCCCTTGTCGAGATATTACATTTTACGCTAAACCTTGTTTGTAATTTTAAAACTTCATAATGTCCAACATATAATTTTTTTCAAATATTTTGTGTTTTACTTGGGGTTCTGTTACATTTTTTTTACAATTCCTCATAGTTATAAGAACATGCCTTAAAAATTTCAACAAGATAGGAGGTTAAATAAGTGAATGAGAAATTATTTTCTACTCCAATACACGTTTTATCTGGCCTTATCCGAGGCTCGGAAATTTAAAAACGTCAAAATTTCAAAGTGCCTTTACTCAAAAACTATGTGAGATAAAAAATTAAAATTTGGTGGTGTTTTACATATCTATACATAGAACACCTGGACCAAGTTTCATAAAAATCTGAGTCAGTGGGTGAAACGGCCTGGATGAGTTGACGTGGAATGACCCCATTGCAGTCATTACGATTTTTAGGACCACCCTGTATATTTTGTTTTAAGGTGAAAATATGCTCCTATGGCAACCATACAACACCTGTTAAGATCGTATTTCTATCTTTTTTCGTTTGTGAGATATTCAGATGTTTCCATACTTTAAACTAACCCTGTATATATGAACATATAAAACTCAGCCAAGTGAAGTAGAATTTATTCGAACTTCTGTTCTTTTACACACACACACACACATATATATATATATATATATATATATATATATATATATATATATATATATATATATATATATATATATATATATATATATATATATATATATATATATATATATATATGTTTTAAGCTAGTAATTCATTATCAATCATTCATACAATTTATAGTGGGTTAGTAGTCTGAAATATATGTCAAATCTATATATTACATTATTTTGTTAGGTTTTACATAGCAAATAAAAATCAATTCTTACTTCATTAAAAAAATCACCTGTCCATTTTGCTGCAACAAGTGTTATGATAAGAGGTAAAGCAAAGGATATATCACCAGTAGTTTCCATAATTATCACAGTTAAACTAATGGTCATTCTGACCACACCACCAAGCTGCGCTGCAGCTCCAATCAAAGCATACTTCCCAGGCTGAACAATTGCCTACAAAATACGGTTCAATAAATTTTGTGATATATTTTACAGAAAAAAAATCCATACTGTTTTTTAAATAATTGTGGTTTACTGCCAGTTAAAATAATCCTCATAAATGTACGAAATTGATAATATCATGAATAACTGTAATTAAATGTTATACCCTAATTCATACTTCCAATTAAGATACAATCCTATACCAATGTGAGAGTCTATAATACAGATAACTTCATAAATTTACGTACGCTATTTGGAAGAACCTGAGTAAGTCCCACAGATACTAAACGACCCCATGCTGCACCAGTTAAAAGTGTAGGAATGAAGAGACCAATGGAGGCAGAGAGACCATACGTCCAACAGGCTAAAATATAATACAACAGCACAAAACTGGCAAGAGAAAGAGCATTATGTGTATTAGGAGGATCGTGAAGGAGTGACCTAACCGACGCCTCTGGGGTTTGGAACCAAATACTGGCTAAAACATTGTATTGGCCATCTTCACAATACAACTGAAATTCAGAAAGATGTAAATGATATAGTTGCAAAATTAAATTATTACCTGCGTTGGATATTTTGTGGGGTCTTGGCCCAGAGGTTTGCAATCATTTATTAAAAACATCATAAGGAATCCTATAGTAGCACTGATGGCAGCTACCAAACAAGCTTCTAAAACTTTCAACCAGCACTTTTTGATGTATCTAAACAAGTTTATGAATAAATAGAAGTAAAAGAAATAATCAAATTAGCATTTAATAACAATTATTGAATAAAATAATACACTTATTTAACGATTCATGAAATAATGAAAAACTAAGAATCAAATAAATAAAAAAATATTTCCTATGTACCCCTCAATTAATGTTTGATCAGTCGATCCTTTCGTACGACCTAAATCGGTAAGCAAACTTTAAAAATCCTGTTTAAAAAATACAACATAACTTTTTGAAGCTCAAAGAAAAAAAAAAAGATGACTTAAAGAGCTTTCAATTTAAATTTATTTTAAACTATAATTGAAAATTAATATGTTTACTGCACTGATCCAAAATAATAGATTTTGTTAGTATTCAAGGAATTTGTATTAGTTGATACTATTTAGAAATTTTCATATTTTATAGTTATATGTACTTTCACGCATAAATACTCATAATCACATACAGAGGAAAAAATGGAGCAAGTTCAGTGAAAAGAGTAGAGCACTCAGAACTCGTAGGCTTTTGACATTAAGAGCGCATTGTGAATCAAATACTTATTCCGGAATTACCAATTATGAGGGTATTGAAATAATGAACAGTTTCTAATCTATCATACTTAATACAAAAAAAAAAATGTAAAATGAAGTATACTACTATCAATCGCTCCTTTTTCAAGCCTGTAAAATCACAGTACTAACCATCAAAAGGAACATTGAACATTCAGGAATAGTAGATATTATAGGCTCAAACAAACTTGAAATATTCTACAGAAGTATTACCCACTAGAGATTCAAAGAAAATGGAAATACTCTATAGAAATAGTAGATACGAATTGCAGGGTCCAATAAAACTGATGTATATTACCAACATTGCTTGCAAAAGCCTAAAAGACCATAACCTAATTAATCTCATTAAAATAATTCGATCAGTTATTATCTTCAACAGCTCTCTACTAAATACAATATTCAAATTCAACAAAATAAATAATATTCACTTCCATATTACAAATAAAGGATATATCATACATTATTATGTATCTACTTCTAATATATAGAACCATTTGTGAATGAAAAATGTTTCAAATTAGGCATATTTTAATTACCTCATTCTAAAAACAGCTAATTTGTAATTCATATGATTCCAAAAAGCTCCTAGAAGTCCACCTGCTACACCCATCAAAACGAAAATTGGTAATTCATAAAAGCTATAATTGAAGGATTCAAATTTCCCCAAATTTAGTAGTCCAGGGTAATTGAGATTTCCTGGAACTCCATGATATGCAGACAGTACAACATTCAAAGTAAATGTGCTTATAACTGAGGCAAAGAATGTTCTCCAAGTTAAACCTTGATTCCAAAAACTTGTACCCTCTTCTAAACTGAAAAGAACACCACCTAAAAATAACACAGTGTTCAACTATAATTTTTCATCCATCTGATGAAGGTATTGCATACTGAAACAACATTTGCAGTGGTCAATTTTTGAAATTTCTAAAATATATTCAATTCTCATTGTCATCTTATCTATAACAATAGGCATAATTATTGCTTAAATTCAAAGAAATTCCAAAACCATCTCAAATTGATTGTTTCAGCTTTGATAAAGTAAAACCTAACTGTCCTTCGAACAATATAACCAATCTAGTAATTTTTTATGACAATACTTGTGAAATATAGCTGCAACAGTTATCATTTAGGTACAATAAAAATGAAAAATCTCATTAATTACAAAAATAACCTATATACGAAGCGTTGTCACTCAAACATTACTGAATAAAAAAATATAATTTATATATGATATTTAATTTTGAAAAATCTTCTTATGCTTTAAGGATATAATATATGAAATATACAGGAGAAATGAATACAATTGCTTCCTAAGTTCTTTAATAGGAATTTCAAATTACCTACCTACAGGTGCGCCAAAAGCTGCGGATACACCTGCAGCTGCTCCACCTGACACAAAATCTCTTTTTTCATGATCATCCCTGAAGTATCGAAATACTTTAAAGTCTCTATCAAAAGTACTGGTTTTTCCTTGGGATATTCCAGCAGCAACTACTGCACCAGAATGAATCATAGGACCTTCCTAAAAATCAACATTCTTATATAAAATAATTGTAAGGAAATAAACACTTAATATTAACATGTAAAGTATTGAAATGTCAGATATAAAACCTGATCTTTTACATCCAGCTCTGAAGGAACCAATCGATTCTGGTTAACTGGGATGTTAAAATGTAAATATTGACTATTTTCAGTATCGATAAGGATGGAATCTTTATGAGCCTATAGATCATAATTTCCTATCTTATAAGACATCAAAAATCAGGATAATGTACTCTAATCACGAGTCTGACATAACATAAAAAACACTGTTATCAAGGATTACTTGCGGCGCTTTCTTAACAATAGGGACTAAAAATTGTAAATATTTTGAAAAAAATTAATGCTTGAGGCTTGTAGATACTGCATGCAGTTCATGGATCGCAGAAACTTAATGTGGCGATCCTGTATCGGTTAACGAGCTTCAGATTCAAGCTATCAATAAAACCAATATGGAAGTCAAAAACGATCGAAGGTCGCAACCATCTTTTAAGGGTGCTAATCTGTTTCAAACAGCTCCTATACGGGGCTGGATTACCAAAAAGGCACCGGAAATAGAAAACCTCCATCGATGAGGTGATACTCCATAATATATATTATAGAGGTCAGTCTATAATATAATATAGAGCAGCCTTTCCCAAAGTGGGCGATAACGACCCCTTGTGGGCGCTGCAGGCTTAAAGGGGGCGGTAAGATATCCAGAAAAAATGGGGGCGTTGTCTAGGCTTGTGAGGTAATTTGTAATTTCATCTAGCTAGGAAGTCTCTTAGACACCGACTGAGCTCTCGACTACAACTTGTGAACATCAACTAATATTAATTAAGAGATTGCTCAAATTCGGTTCGATATGTTCGATGGGCAATCATGTTTTAACAAGTTTTTGTTGATTAACCCAATTTGTGCATTCCTGTATCAATCGGCTTGTTCATAGAATACTTGTTCTTACTCGTTGAGTACGACTGAGTGTCGAATGTAATAAACGAGTTTATGCATTGAGTCATGTGGCTACTTGCGGCTGTTCTTTAGTAAATTGGAACCTGATATCAACAAACTTATTAAACAGCATCAGATTCATCCTTCACATTAGTTTTTATATAAGAATCAATTACGTTCATTGTTTTATTTCAAATAAAAGATACTCTGTCTGAATACTATAAAGTTGTGTTTCAATAATCATTCTCATTGGCAGGTGTAGCCCGTAAGAGTTAATTTGAGACCTGAGCGCCGTTATGTACTACCTATTGTGCTCAGGTCTCAAGTTGACTCTTGCGGGTTATAGTAACAGTCCCGTTTAGAATGAATGTCTCATCTTTAATTATTTATCTAAATGAGAGGTAATAATAAAAACTTGTCTAAAAATCACTGACTGAACAATTCTTTATTCGACTAGTTTCGCCTTTTACAGCATTATCAAGAATGAATACATATTACAAAGACAACCTATAAATATTTTACAGATCTGTTCGGACCACCTTGAATTTCGTCATAGAGGTGGGGGTTTCCAAATTATCAGAGATTTAACAGCGGGGAATGGTTTAGGTCTAACTGGTCATTAGGAAGATCGTACTTATCGGATTTTTGAAGTTTATTTATTTCCATGGCTTCCAGGTAGTTCATTTTAATCCTTTTTCACAGTAATGAAGTATCTTAGGTTTAAAACAACTTGAGATCTTATGTCCTGTCGACTCTAGATGTTCCCGAAAAGCAGATTGTCCGTTTTTTACGTGTTCTTTTAGCCTAGTTTCAAAACATCTTCCGGTCTGGCCAACATATGACGACTTACATTCTTCACAGTCCAATCTATAAATATGTTGGCCAGACCGGAAGATGTTTTGAAACTAGGCTAAAAGAACACGTAAAAAACGGACAATCTGCTTTTCGGGAACATCTAGAGTCGACAGGACATAAGATCTCAAGTTGTTTTAAACCTAAGATACTTCATTACTGTGAAAAAGGGATTAAAATGAACTACCTCGAAGCCATGGAAATAAATAAACTTCAAAAATCCGATAAGTACGATCTTCTTAATGACCAGTTAGACCTAAACCATTCCCCGCTGTTAAATCTCTGATAATTTGGAAACCCCCACCTCTATGACGAAATTCAAGGTGGTCCGAACAGATCTGCAAAATATTTATAGGTTGTCTTTGTAATATGTATTCATTCTTGATAATGCTGTAAAAGGCGAAACTAGTCGAATAAAGAATTGTTCAGTCAGTGATTTTTAGACAAGTTTTTATTATTACCTTTCATTTAAATATGAACTATCACAGAGTAGATTCATCGTCCATTGAATTTATTAATTATTTATCAATAATTAATTTAATTTGAAGTTATAATGGTTTTAAATTAGGTGAAAAAATGGAGGCGCTAAAATATAATTTATTCTCAAAGTGGGCAGTAGACAAAATAAATTTGGGAACCATAGAGCGACGAACCTAATGCAAAACACTAATTGTCATAGGCGACAATTTCCGAACATACACAGAAATCAACGTGACGGAGCACTAGGCAAATCACTACAGTTCATGAAATTCAATCACATTTCATTAAAAAAAACCTTTAGCATGATCAAGTACCAATAATGATGAATTACTTTTAAATGACATCCACACAGGGTAATTCAGTAACAATGGGTAAGAATTCGCGCGAAATATCGAGAATTGTTATGAATAAATGAGTCTTTAAACACTTCACCAGATCGATTATTCCCTTCCTAAATATATATATATATATATATATATATATATATATATATATATATATATATATATATATATATATATATATATATATATATATATAGTTTCAAGATTCACAAATCATTCAATACTAGTAAATACTGAGACTCTTAATCGAAATATTTCAAATAAAACTCTGAGGGAGCTGTCTACAAAAATGTTGTCAACGAGAACGAACCCATCACTTTCGAGAGTGAATATTAATGAGAGTTTTATTTGAAATATTTCGATTAAGAGTCTCAGTATTTACTAGTATTGAATGATTTGTGAACCTTGAAACTAGCTATACTTTAGCCCGCCGGGGCGTGATCTGGAGCGATTAGGCATGGCACTATTCTTACACATTGCTGACAGTTTTCTTTAGTATTCGAATGGAATGTCTACAAAGCCTCACTCGAGCTACTGTTGTCATGGGTGGCAATCTAGAACGCTTACGTGAATTTTTCACTGAGAACAATTCCCCTCAATCTGGTATAGGAGCTTTGAGCGTTTTGAAAGTAGTCGATTCTTGATTGATAGATTAAATATCGACTAATGATTCATAATAATGATGAAACATTGTATCCTATTATCATTCAATAAGTTGAATGAATTTTTCGAAATGCACTTAATATTCACTCTCGAAAGTGATGGGTTCGTTCTCGTTGACAACATTTGTGTAAACAGCTCCCTATTTTATTTGAAATATTTCGATATTTCGATTGAGAGTCTCAGTATTTATTTGAATATATATAAATATATATATATATATATATATATATATATATATATATATATATATATATATATATATATATATATATTCAAATACTCGGTTTTTACCTGTCTAATCATTTAATATATTTTACACTCATTTTGGTTTACAGGTTTAATTCATATATTAAAATTCGATAAATACCACAATGGACGTTTCTATGGAGTTTCCATCTTCATCAGCTGAATTGTAGCCAAAGTACTGAGATTAGAGCCGACGAAAATGCGTTGTCACAAAATAAAAATATGCAATATAATAAATTGTATCTCACCACAACATTCGTTGGCCGTCGTTACATATCTTCACTATCCAATGTGCATGTTGCGAATGTGTGTATTGTATTTTAATAGCGGTGTATATATCGAGCCTCAACAGCTTAACATCCACTTTGCTGTTGACCTTGTTCTTCTGGTTAATTTGCATGAAAAGCATTTCAAGGATTTCGTGTGATTTAAAATTATTCTCTATCGCCAGGATGTTCGTGTTTTCATAGTTGAACTAAAGTTTTTCAGCTTGTTGGTGCTTGTTTAATGCAGTGTTTGCGGTTTTAGCATATTTGTGTGCCTTAAGTTTATCTTGTAGACGCTGTGAGGTTTGTTCTATATATATTTTGTCGCAATCTTTGCAGGGAACACTATACTACATGGGATCTTTTGTCTAGTGGAATATTACTCTTTAAATTAGTGTACAGTTATCTGATCTGTTTTTGAGGGCAATGTGCTATTTGTATATTGAAGGTTCTTAGAATATTAGCTATTTTTGAGGTTAAGTATGAGATATATGGAAAAGGCATATATATTTTCTTGCGAATTGAATCATATGTCGGATTTTGGTTTTGTGTTGTATGCTAAGTGTACTTGTTTTTTGAAGATTGTTTGTTTTATATGGGGAGAATAATCATTATACGTGTTAGGAGCGATTTTACCTTGTCTAAGATTTCGGGTCGGAATTTTGGGGATATCAGTTCTGTATGTGATGTTGTCAACAATGCCTATCCTATGTGAGATGTGATGTGCTGAGTTCAAACTAATCAATCGGATAGTGGATGTGATCTGAGTATACCATTTCGTGTACAATTTGTTTCCGTTGCGCATTACTGTCATATCTAGAAAATAGGTGTGTCAGGTTTACTTTTGGCAGTCCGTAGATTCTGGGTGGTATGATGTTGTATATCAGTAACTTTTTAAACAGTGCTTGTGAAATTAAGTCCCTTTCATTCAACCTTTTTATATGTTTGTTGTTATCGTTTTCAATAGTCTTTGTTAAATCACTTTTGATTTTTTTGTATGGATTCGTATCCCCTAAAAGTGTTGTCATTTTTTTATTGTATAGGTCTTGTTCTATAATAACAGCTTTGTTTCCTTTCTCTGCCTTCACAATAACTAGGTTAGGATTCTGTTGGAGAAAACTCTTAGTCCTTTTAAACTTGACATTCAAATCCCCGTTTTGTTTTGTGTCAACTAGTTTTCTATTATTTTTGAGGAATTGTTTTGTTGTGGCTATAGATTGTGTCAGTTTTCTTCGTATGTCATTCTGGTCCTTGACAGGAATATTTGGTATATTAGCTTCAATTTGAGCAATGATCTGTTTTAATTTTGGTAATTGCTTTTCATGATTTGAGTTCATAGCATACTTTGCATCCAAACTTAAAATCTCCATCACGTATTCTGGTAAAACTGTGTTTTTAGTATTGAAAATGGAGTTTGTGGTTTCTAGTACAGTCGGAAACGTACGTGTATCTGTTTCTATATGAGCTTGTTTCTTAATTATTAGTTGTTCTAATTTTTGTAAGTGTTTTATTTTATTTTTGTTCTGTTTTCTTTGTTTGTTCCCTGTTTTCTGAGTGTTGAAAGTTAGCTAAGATTTCCCCCTGTAAAATTGAACTTATCCTGTATTTGTTGTAATTGACTTGGTGTGAAAGGTGTTTGATTTCTTTAGTTGTGTCAGTTATTATTAAGGTAATAGTTCTACTAATAAAATATGCCATCAATTTATCGAATTTTCTGGCGAGATACTTACAATCACGCACTCATCACGCACCGACACGTTACTCGTTCACGCACAGCAGGAAAATCCTCCTCTACCTCAAATTCGTTATTCTATTGTTCAAATTTGTGATTTTTGATGTCAATATTGACCGTTGATGTCAGCATAAAATCCCATTTTAATATATGAATTAAATCTGTAAACCAAAATGAATGTTGAAATATATATATATATATATATATATATATATATATATATATATATATATATATATATATATATATATATATATATATATATATATATATATATATATATATATATATATAAATATATACATTATAGCGTCTAGTGGATGCCCTTTTATTATTTATGATTTCTTTGCTTTATGTTTATTAAAAAAGTAGTTTTCTTCCAATAATACTTTCCTTGAGGGGCATGTTTTGTTGGCAATTTTTAATGTCACACCATCTATACTGCTTTTGAGTGCATAATTTCTTTTTTCAAATTAACATTTTCTTCAACCAATGCTAATAGATCCAGTTAAAAATTATCAGATGTAGAATTCACTGAATTTTTTTTCATTTTGCTTGATCTCTTTCAATTCCTTGCAGATTATTGTTATAGATTGTTCATTCTTGAAGCTTTGCTATCAGAATGTTGTATTTCTCTAGAAATTCATCTTTTACTTATAATTGGAGCTTCTTCTGAATCAAACTTTCTTTCAAAGTTGTTCAGTTCAACATCCAATTACAATATTTTTAATGAAGTTCTTTATACTCTTAAATCTACTGCTTTCTCAACAAAGCTAAAAGATGAAAACGTTTAGGTTTAATTCTTCTACTTTTATTCCATAATGAAATTATCACAATGAATTTTGATACTATTGATTTTTTTTTCCTTCCTTGCCATTTCATAATATTATGCCTAAGAGATTTATATTCTTTCAGAAGTTGATAATTTTTTTTTTTTCTTTTGTACCCACTAATATATTTTCAATTACAATATTTTTAATGAAGCTCTTCATACTCTTTAATCTACAGCTTTCTCAACAAAGCTAAAAGATAAAAACGTTTAGGTTTAATTCTTCTAGTTTGATTCCATAATGAAATTATCACAATGGATTTTGATACTATTGATGATTTAGTTTTTTTCCTTCTTGCCATTTCATAATATTATGCCTAAGAGATTTATATTCTTTCAGAAGTTGATAATTTTTTTTCTTTTGTACCCACTAATATCTTTTTCTTGAAATATTACATTTTAAACAAACTCTTATTACACTCCAAAATACCTCATATTTTTCTGAATTAAAAAAATTTTCAATTCAAAAATTTTTCTAAATAATAGAATCCCCCTCTCAAACTAATCAACAATGGTTTTATAAACACTAGACTCATTTTCACCAAATACAGCTTGTCAACAACTTTTCCTTCAATTCCAAGACTTTTTGATATAAGGATGTATTTTTGTACAGATTCATTTCCACTTCTTGCTGATATGTAGTAAATTCTGGAGAAATTACATGCAAGCAAAAGTTTCAGAGAACATGAATTGTTTTTCACCCAAACAAAGATTTTTATAACAATTTTTAGCATCAAGTATAGTGGATAAATCATTGTAGATGATTAATGCAGATCCCTTTATAAAAGATGAAAAAAATCTCAAATTTTCTAAGTACAATATTAATTTATCAGCTGTTTAATAGGCTATTAAGATTTATGTTCTGACCGAAAAAATTAAACACTTCTCAAAAATAATTATTGATGTAAAATGTTAATAATCATTCATAAGAATTAAACGCAACACTTTCAATTAACAACTGTGATTATATCAGCTGAATCTATGAGCTGAACAAGTAAGTTAGGTAAATATGTAATTGTATCATCAACCAACATTTTATCATCTTGATATAAACAATACAATTTTATCTAAAGTTTACTAGTTAAATTCAGGTATTGAACACCTTGACTTGCTCTATTTAGCTAATCTAATGGAAGGAAATAATCCTTTCACTAGTATATTTTTTAACGATTAACCTGAAGGGTTATTTGAATATAGTAAACTAGTAAAATATGAATAATAAAATGGTTAATTTGACATAAACAGAATTTTAGAATATACTGTATTAAACTTACTTTTCCTCCAGCTAAACCTCCAACTACAGAACAAATAACACCTATACTCTTCACAAATAATGTTTTTATTCTTACAACTCTAGGTATCTTAACTCCATTGAGGTAACACTTAACTTGGGGTATTCCACTACCACCAGCAATAGGCTCAGCATAAGAAACAAGACAAGAGCCAATAAAAACTGGAATTACATTGAAAATAACCCAAAGCAAAAATGGAATATAAAGCATTCCCTCTACAACATATTTATCAACATCTAAAGTAGTTAAGGATTACACTTTTCTAAATTAGTGCAAAACAACTGGACAGTTTTTACCCATAAATCAGTATCTTAGTAACAAACAGCTGGACTTTTTAACTTGCTAAGAAGAGTACTTTGAACAATGAATCAATGAATTTTGATTTTTCATATGCCTGATATTGAAATGAATATAAATCCAATGATTTTTTTAAGCTACTTCTTTCAGCTTAGTAAAGAATATCTTTTCACTTCAAATTCTGGGTATACCTTTGAGATTCTGTATTTCAATATAGTGTATCAAATCGAATATCAAAAAAATAATAGCTTCAATAAAGGATACATTGACTTAGGACTGCATATTTTCTTTGAGATAATTCTTCTATAGATATGTCAATAATACTAGCAATTAAGGCTGTTATCATTCCAATTAATAAAAACACAAACCACCTTGATATACTCTTTTGTATTACAAATTTATAGCCCTTTTTACGTTCTTCGTCCAAAAAGGGATAATTTTCACATGTATCATAGTCCAAACTCTGTAAAATGAAAAAAGCTATAAAAGCTTGAAGTTGAACAGAATTCATACTACAAACATTGATGGTATAACGTATTGACAATAGACTCAAATATACTTTAATTGGAATATCACATTTTTAACTCACTTCAAATTTAGCTGATAAAATATTTAGTGAACCTATTTCTACTTTATCTGTGGAAATTTGAACTCTTCTCCTTGCAAAGGACGAAGACGAAAATGTTTTGTCTTCCTGACATCTTCCGATATCATTTAAATTATCATTACTTGAAGAAGCAACATTCTGAAAAAGATTAACATATTTCATGTAAAGTGATTCAAGTTGATATGACAATGTTTTTAAAAATATTTCAGGCAAAATAACCTGCTCAGTATTCGAAATGTCTTCTTCAGGAATCGTGTCAATCACCTCCATTTAAAGAATCTCTATTACATCAAATTCAGAATGTATATATGTAAACACATAACTTGTTATAACTTCATATCATAAAGTAATACTATAAAAAATGAATCACTTTCCAAGACAATGACTGTAGTAAACACAGAATACCGTAAACACAAAATAAGGAATGAGATAAAGTTGGGAGTTGATAATAAATTATCAAGAAATTCCAATGGCACAATTTAGTTTGACACAATGAACTAAATTAATGACTCATAAAATTCTTCAGCACTCGTATCATTGAGAAATAATGCGGGTTTCAGAGATTTTGAGAGAAACAAGTACGTAATATCCTTTATTTATTTACAAAACAGTGTAGTACCATAATCTAGTTAATTTCAGTTTTAAAATCCATTTTAAATCATTAGGAGACAGTTTATTTTCATTGATAAAAACATTTACATGCATATATGAATATACTAAAATCTGATTAATAATTTGTATACTGTTTATTTGTGTAACATTCAGTTACGTTGGATGGAAAAACTAGAGTGTAAAAAATATGCTGTTAGTTTCAAAAGTTTTTATATTCCACGATTTACATATTAAAATCTTTATTTATAATTGGATGTTAAATCAACAAAATTACAAATTGAATCTGAGTTTTCAAAGGCTTCATTCAATTTCTCACAACGTTCCTTCAATGCTGGTTCTTTCAGCTGGATATTCTCTTTGAGAGTGTACTGTTTTTGGTAAGTAGGGGTAAATAAAGAAAAATAATTGGCACTGCATTCAAATTGAGTTTAACTTTATCCATCTAGCCTTCTGTTGATCAATCTAGCAAAGCGATGAATATCTTCTTTAGTAAGTGCTCCCTCTGGAAAATGACCATACTTATAACATAGAGGTCTTCACTAGATTTTTTTTTATGGACTGCATTTTAATTCTTTGCCCCGTCATCGTCTTTTCGCCTTTCTTCTTCTGTTGGATTTTGGGAATTTTGTTTTCACAAATTATGTCTTAGTGCTTTGTGAGAACTTCCTCTGCTTGCTGTTTTGGGAGCTCTTTTCTTCCGTCGTTCTCTTCCATTGGGTCAGAGATGTTCTACCGCCAGATGTTCTGGGGGTAATCTCTTTTGTACTTGGTATGAGATTGTTTTGGTGTGATTTCATACGTTCAAGCATATTTGTTCTTCTATCGTTAATCGTCTCGGTAAGTTTTTTTAGTTGTAGTTTGTCATACAGATTCTGGTTGGGCATATGTCTTGGTGCTCCTACTGCTGTGCATACAATCCTGTTCAGAGTGCCTTGAAGTTTCTCGATTCTTATGTTGTCTATTTCCCAGATTTCGCCTACGTATATAAGCCCTGGAATGATGATTGTTTAATTATCATCATTTTGTTTTCAACTGACATCCTGTTCTCTTTGTTCAAAAGGGGGTACAAGTAGGCATGCATTTGTTTGGCTTTCTTGATATTTTCAGAAATTTGGGTTCTGAATTTCAAGTTCTCGTCCAGATATACTCCTAAGTACTTCGTGCTCTTATCCCACTGGATGGAGTGGTCGTTAAAGATTACTTCCGGTGGTTTTTTTTTATCCTTTTTTTGTCGTCAAAGTAAACCCCTACTGTTTTGTTTCGGTTCACTTTGATTTTCCATTTTTCAAAGTACTTATGCATTATCTGCAGATCTTCCTGTAGTCCCTTTTGAACGCTTACTTTTCTTCCGTTTGATATGTAGAGCGCAGTGTCATCAGCAAACTGGGCTATTTTGCATCTGTTTGCGGTAGGTATGTCTAACTTAATCTAAATCTAAAGGTAATAGGTACTCTAATCTAAAGGTAAGAGCTAACTTAATAGTTTTATTCATTCAAACGGCATCAATGTAAGCTATGATATAATGGGTAATAAGCTAATTCATATGCCAAGAATTTTTCGAGTTCATCTTCAAATGTCTTGTAATCCTCATGCGTTGAGATAAAAATACAGGATCTATAAGCACCTTTTCATCTTTTATTTTAAAATAATTATTCAATTTATACAGGCTGTATTGTGCGAGTAACACAACGTGTAATGTGTACATAATAAGTATGTACATATTGCGTAGAATATCAATTTTCTAACTTTTGAAGCGCGATATCTCATGGAGAGTCGAACGAAAACAAGTGTTGAAACGATTTATGTGGAGAATTGTATGATCTACAACTTTTGTTTGGCCTATCTTTACGATAAAACTTACAGATTTCAATAAAAATGGGAAAAACCTTAATTTCGTACGTTTTTGGCCTTGGATAACATTTTTTACAGAAGTAGGATCGACGGGGATTTTGGACTATTCGTTTATAATGGTTTATTTAACGTCTCCATCAATTTTAGCCCTATACGAATTTTAGTTAATTCAAGTGTCAATTTTGACTGAATTATGATAGATTTGGATTTGAAATAGGATTGGACCCATGGAGCTTTTGTAGGAAGTCCAAGACCATGGAGTCTTGGAGTTCCTACTCTCATCCCGTCCAAAATAATTCAACTATGAATTTTATCACTTTCAATCATAAGTAGTATATTATATTTATATCTATCTATTATATCTATGACATAATATTTACAGAATATTGTGTAATAGATAATTATTAGAATTTAAAATTCAAAATCTAAGAGTTTATCGTATAAAACTTTAATTTGAGATTTAATTTTTAAGATTTAACTTTTCTTAGGATTCCAGCTAAACTAATGGCGGGATTGTATAGACCACTAATGATACCGTAGCAGATACTCATTTCGTGGCCTGAACTAAAGTTGGCCGTGGCTGTGTCACAGACTAACTCTATTTACAAGCCATGAACTAGGAAATCTGGCAACATCTAAGATGGTCCGAAAAATAGATATGCTGTAACGGCGTTGTAATGGTTTTTGCTCATTGCTGCTGAATAAATCGCTATTTAACGAGAGAAATAACTTTGAAATCCAAAAATAAGTTGTGAAAAGTGTTATTGTTTGAAGTTCTGAAGAACAAGCGAAGAAATTTCCCGCAAATTTTGTATATAAACAGGAATATCTGTTGTGTCTTACGTTTTGCTTTTTTTGTTTATACCAGGAGAGGTATGTAGAAATAATACCCAACTTTTTCCATCTCGTAATTGTGGAAAAACAAAAATGCGCGTTTTAGTTATTGTGCTGTTATGTGATGTATAGTATACAGAAAGTGTTACTGTGTTTTTTCAGCAACAGACTAAGAAATACTTTTGAACATTTTATGTAAATAGCTACCTATTACTGAGGTTTTGAGAGAGTAGTTCAGACATTACAAAAGTATTATCTGCTAGTTTTTTTTCTGTCTTGAAATTAGTATTTTAGTATGAGTTATTTAATATTAGTATGAGTTCTTTTTTAGGTTTGGTAGTTATTTAGATCTAATCTCTTATTGGTCTTGTTCTTTATATTTGGTAGCACAAACATTAACATGCCAAGTCACTACTGTGTGCCTGGTTCCAAGTCGAACTATAAAACTTACCTCGAGTGTGACGAACCACCAGTTTCTGTTTTCCAAAGGATGAAAATCTAATGAACCAATGGCAAATAAATATTCCTAGGACATCATGGACCCTCACAAAATATTCTGTAGTTTTAACAAGCATTTTCAAAAGGGTGATCTTATTAGAGAAGATATTTATCGCTTGCCAGATGGGTCAACAAAGGCAATACCCACTAAGGTTAAACTGAATTTAAATGCAGTGCCAAGTATTTTTCCTAATTTACCCTGCTACTTATCAAAAACAGTCCACATTCAAATAAAGGATCCAGCTGAAAGAACCAGAGCATTGAGTGAACGCTGTGAGCAAGCAATTTAATGAAACCTTTGAAAATTCAGATTTAATTTGTAATTTTGTTGACTTAACATCTAATTATAAAAATGAGATTTTAATATGTAAATCTTGAAATATAAAAATTTTTGAGGGTAGCAGCATGTTTTTAAACTTTAGATTTTCCATCAAATGCAACTGAATGTTCACAAATATACAGTATACAAATATTTAATCAGATTTGAGTAGATGCAGACATATATGTTTATGTTTTTATTGATAACAACAAACTGTATCCTAATATAATTTGAAGTGGGCTTTACCAATACAACTGAAATTAACTAGGTGGTCTCAACTGAAAAATTTGTTTTCTCGTTATAAATATCAAATGCCGATTTTTAACCAAATTAAGAGCACCTTCAAACAATTATTAGATACTACCAATTCATAGTTCTTCCAACCTATGCAATATTAAATTGGAATATCTTTTATCTTTTGCAATTTTCGTAACCACCAAAAGATAGGTAAGTGTTGTATGTTTTATTATTCACATTGTTTAAATCTTAAAGTGATAGAGTATAGTTTACATTTATTTCAATATAATATTCAAGTTGTTCAAACTTCATATTTACAAGCTAATAAACGTTTTTAAGTGTAATATAACTGTAAGGTGTTCCTCTTAGAAAAAAGTGTATAAATAATTTCTATAGATAATTGTATGATCTAAAATTTTTGTTAATACTATTTTTTATATAACGTACTATTAAACTGAAAAATGTTGTAAAAGGCCAATCATTACATGAAGCTACGGCTATGTTACATCGGTGCATTTCGAAGTACGATTATTTCATGCGAGGCAGTCTTAACATTTATTTCTTCAACGAGTGTAAGGTCTTTTTAAGTGTTACAACTTATTATATAATAAGTACTATAAATACTACCTTCCATTGTTTCCGATTAAATTTATCACTAAATGGCTGACCAGGCGAACTTAATAAGGCAATATTTTTCTCGTCAATATTTTCGAAAATACTATTTTTGCTTTCATTATTTATCCCATGTGCAGCTTAGGAACACTAATTTACTAAAAATAGTTCCACTACCTAAAGCAATTTCGAATCGGTAGGATATTCAATAATTTCATATGATAATATGGTTGATGTATCTAAACAGTTTAGGAAATATAAACATGTATCGAAAGTGATTAACCTGTCAAATCTGTAGTTGAACTGCAGGTTCGTAACTTCGTTGTGTGTACTTCTTCCATATATCTCTTCATTAATTCTATGAGATATATTGCTGGATATGAGTCAAAAATGGTCAGATTCTACCACATACACAAAAACCAAAAATGTGGTGACTCTGGTGGTAGCCAATGTCAATTTTATTTTTTTTATTTTACATACAAGGGCACTCTCAACAGACAGTTTAAAACTGTCCTATAATAGAGGAGCACATATTACAAATGTTAATTACATATACTTTATTAATTCAACTCTATTCGCGCAACATAATCTAGGAGCATTTTTTTAAACTGAAACGCCTTGCATAGCAGACACACAAAGTTCATTGGTCCAATAGCAACAACTTGCTGTGAGCTGTAGTCAATTTCCAAGTTGAAATTGAGTGCTGCTCGATATAGACTAAGTGCAACATTTCTATGTTGTTGATTTCGATTCCGTTCAACTTCATTCCGAGCTTCGCTTTGCTCATCAGTTTGACTTGCTCTGTATATCTTTGACTTGCAGCATTTCGAGTTCTGCAAATTGAGTTTGTATGTCTAATTATTAACATATTTAAAAACAAAACTTCAACTGTAAATTAAAGAATTGTGAAGAAAATTGTGTTATATTAGTAACGTGTATATTAGCCTATTCAAACTTACCAAATCTGCATTTTAAATTGAGCTTCTATAAGGTGTGATAGTTCTGGATTAACCGTGATGTGCACTAAGAAATTTAGTTTATTTATATCCTCTACGTAAGAAATAATAAATTGATTATTTTAAATGTATTTCATCAATATAACTCCGAGCGAAGCTTCTTCTTTAAGAAATATTCAGTTTTTTACATCCTCTTTGATGATATTTGCCGATTTCACTCCGTCAATGTTATGTCAAACGCCACAAGGTTACATTAACAGAGTTTATATTGTCAAAAGTGTTAAGGTTACATTAGAATATCATTAGAAAATTTAATATCGATTAGGAAATTCAATATTCATTAGAAAATTAAATATGGTAGTTGAGTATTCTTAAATTTTCTAATTTTCCGAGCAGTTTTCGCAATTTTTTCCTTCATAAGGACGTTCTCCTCACAATAGCAAAGACAATAAAAAAGAATTAGCGAAATCGATTCAGCTGTTGACACTTTATGCGGTGATCAAGGAAACTAGGGATTCATATTTGTAATACAGATTAGTTCTATGTAATATATCCTACAAGAATATTACGCCAACAAGAAACAAGAATAGGAATGGAGAATGAGCACTCTCGAATCAGGATCAAATTCACTACGAGAAGCTAGAATTCACGTCATAGAAAGTCAACGAGCCGTTTTTATAACCTGCCCCGTCAATAGTCGCCGCGTGAATCTTATTACTGTTAAATAATTTTCTGTTCATCATATGGAGATGGAGAAATAATGAGCTACTTTTTCTATTCCTTCTTGATCAGTTCGTTCTCATCAAATTTTTTCATTATACTCGTAAGATAAAGATAGCTCAAAAAATCATTATGTACAATTATTATTAACCCCCACAAAACATTCCTTGTCGCAATTGATTCTGTATATATATATATATATATATATATATATATATATATATATATATATATATATATATATATATATATATATATATATATATATATATATATATATATACATATATATCCAATATCACAAAACCTTAATTCAAGCATAATTTCTCATAAAAGTGATTGACGTAATACTAACAAGACGATTTCTTCTACATTAACCACCGTACCATTAACACGTACAAGCCACTGATCACAATATGAATTTCAATGCCACAAAAATTGTAGATCACGCAAATGCCTTCTCCCAGAAATGGTCAATATAAAAATAAACAGAAAAGAGCATCAATAAAAAATCTACGCAACATAATCATATAAATCGGATTGGTTTTTCTGATAATGGTCCATATTCTGATATCCATTTTACCAAAAAATCCTCTCCCAGTGAATTATATAAATTCATTCTCTTTTCGTCAAATGATAAAAACTCCGGCCAACGTTACGTACTTTATGAAACGAGAGGGGCAATTCAAAAACACATCTAGAAACAATCCACTTGAAAGGGTAAATTGCGACTTTCAGTCAGTGTAGTTTCTTCCTCCAATCACTATACACGTAAAATTCAATAACATTTAAACCCAATGCATTTGAGAATACTTAGTTTTAAAATTCAGACAATCAATGTACCTTTGGACTAACCTCACGGTAATTGTAAGAATAATTATCAGTAGTGCCTTGCCAGATAAACTGTCAATATTTTACAATGTTAGCCCTGAAGAAGAAAATGAATATTTTCGAAAGCTTGAAAAGAGATAACTGGCCCTGGACTGCTATCCCAGTTAATTTACTCATACACATATTATCATCACATACTCAAAAATAAGATGTAAAACATAAAACCACTGAATTAAACACTTCGGGGTTTATGCTTATGATCTATGTTTTTATGTCAATTATATTTTTGTAGGTTAGTCTGAAAGAATGTCCAAACTTGAAAAAAATATTATTATTTTTATTCCTCGTTCACTAGAGAAACGTAGGTGTGGTTTATTAGAAGGATTTTTTAGAGATCATGAAGACTGCCAACTATTTTTTATAACTAATACCAAAATAGTTACGGATTCTTCCAGAAGCATAGGTTATTTAAGTAAAAAGGATGTCAGAGCATTAAAATCAGTAAATGATGGTCATTGGGTTCATATTAATCCCATGGACTCCAGTGTCACCCTACCAAATAAACCGCATAAACCAATTCTGAAAGTTTATTACGAGTTGGATGTTTTTGGAAGATTATCTAGGGTACAATCTGATGTAATGGATTTGGGAATCCATTTCCAAGAACTCATTACATATTTCAGAAACAAACAAGTTACCTCATACACAAATGGAACCAAAGGCTTTTTAGAATTAATTGCATTATTTTTAATTAAATTTCTAAATGTTGTACTGAATGTATGTATAAATTATTGATTAGTCATAATACTTATCTCCCCTTTTTTAGATTATTAACTACACACAAATAATAAAATATTCTTCTACTATAAATTACTTCGGGGAAAGCTGTATGTTGGGAAAGTGGATGTTGAAAAGCTTTATAAAGAGGGAAAATGGGCCTAAAATAACAAATTTATTAGTATCTATTGCATTTGATTTGATGCTTGGTTTATATGTTATCAAGTTTTTTATTTATTATAAAAAAGATGTATTATTTTTTATTGAAGATGCAGGAGAGGTAAGTTGTGCATACCGTTAGTTGTATTCTAATTCAATTGATTCTGTTCTATTACAAAATATTTATTATGTAATGGTAATATTTGGCAAGTTTTTTGTTCTAGGTAGCCATAGTTACATTGAAACAGCTCTTAAATTATTTAATGGGATCACCAATTGGCTTAAAATTAAATCATGCCTTCAGTAATGCACTAGGTTTATTTTTTTTCTACAATATCAATTTGTGGAAGCTGTTTATTCAAGGTTTATATCCAATGTTATTGAATTACTTACAATATCTAGTCAAGTCTGGTGTATTTGGGTTTTCCTTTCAACTAGCAATCATTTCTGATATTTTATCACTGACAACATTTCATGTATATTGTATATATGTGTATGCAGCAAAGTATGTAATTTTAATATAGTTTTTATTTGTTTTCATTTATAATATTTTCTAGGTTGTTTCAGCTACAAGTTAGAAGTATAACATCACTATGGCGGTTATTTATTGGTAGAAAGTATAATCCTTTAAGAGAAAGGGTAGATTCATGTCAGTATACACAACACCAACTATTCATTGGTACATTAGGCTTTACAATTCTGTTATTTCTATTGCCAACAACAACGTTATATTATGTAGTTTTTACGACAGTGAGTACATTCTAGTTATATATAGAAATTAATAAAACCTTAATGTTCATAACATAAATGAAGGCATGTGGCATCCAAATTGTCATTTTAAAAGATATTTTGTTTTTCAGCTTCGTTTAGTTTTTTTGATGATAAATGGTATATTATATAGATTAAGATACCTATTACGGTGCCTTCCAATTTATGTCTCCCTATTGTGGGTTTGCAATTCTCGCAGTTTGGCAGGTTTGTAATATTTCCTGGTATAATCAACATATTTGAGGTTTCTCTAATTGCAGGTAACTTAAAACTAGAATTAGAACACTCTGAACTTGAAGACTCTATTGGTGTCAGTGTCAAAATGATGTCCTTACCTTATCGAGCTAGCTTAAGAACATTCACACCCGATGTTTTACATCCTATAAATGGTTTGAAGTGGGGTTCAATTATACATAAATTGTTTACTGGAGTGCTTGTATAACCTCAATGAAAATTCATGTTTCATATATTTTTTAAGGTGCTGATACTTTATTAAAAGTAATACAGTATTTCATGATATTGCAATACTTTTATAATATAAATTTTCACACTAACTAGTACACTCCATGTAGTAAATTTTTGAATTTATTTATATTCAAATTAATACCTGTTTAGCTCTACCAAATTTTATATAAGCCAGTCTATGTGCTATTGTTTTAGATTTTTAAATGTGCCTTTTTAGGTATTGGAAAAGTTGTTATAAGTTGAGTCTTGGAAAATTACCATAAATGTAAATGCTATTTGTTATTTTTAATGAAGATTTCAAATGCCTTCATTCAGTAATCAGGGATTAGGACATTAATTTGTTATGAAGTGCCTATTCATTGACAGTTTTCAAAAAATGTTGAGACATGTAAATCCGAAATTTTTTGAAAATTTCTGATTTACAAATAAATTCTAGACTTTCTGCAACATGTGATAGTTTAATTTAAAAAGGATATATGATTTTTAATATGAGTTTCAACTGTAAAGTCTATCCAGTACCCTGTGAGAAAGTGTAGAGATATTCATTGGTGTTTTTCCTGACATAAATAATTTTCCAATATGCTTCAATTTGTCTGATCGAGTTTAAATGTAATATAGTTAATAGTGAGGGTTTATTGTTAGATTTATGACACTTCCTTATTTTTGTAATTTGAAAGTCTACACTGACCATACAGAAGTAATACAAAATGTTGAATTACAGAAAATTGTATGTATGTATACTTAAACCATAGTTGGAAAAAATCAAATGAGACTGATTAAACAACAATTTTGAATTATCTATAGCGCACTTCATTACTTATCTTCACTATTGATCTTTAGAACTTGCTTATTAGTTTTTAGAACTGTGATAACTAGTTTCTGAACATTGCATTCAATTTGGTAACCTTTTTTTAATAGTTTTCATCAGTCTCAAATAAAAAAATACATGCATGCAAGTATGTTAATGCCTTGATTAAATATAGTTAAAAAAAAAATCAAGTATAAATATTTGAAGAGAATTTTTTTGTCAAAACAAATATTTTGTAAGTTATTTTATTTCAATATAAATTATTAGTACAAAGGAATAATTACTTAATATAATGGAAACTTCAATATAAACATTTTTGTACCAATTATTGAAAAAGTTGAAATAAATAATCAATTATTGAAATAATAATCCAATTACGTGATCAAAGTTAAAGGATCATTAAATTATATTACAAGATTCGTATATACAAAAATTATAAATAATCTAAAATTATTATTAGATTTATATAAAAAGGTGTAATAAATCAATAGTGGTTGCTTAACTTTGTTCAGTATTTTAAATTTGTTATTAACATTTAATGGCATTAGTCAAATAAAAAGTCAATTATATTTTCTCTGTGATGTTATACTTTTTATAAATAAAAACAATTGTCACACTCTTTAATTTTCACCACACAGAAGTAGTTCTCGTCTTTGAAATGAGATTCAAAAAGTTATTGTTTCAGAAAAAGTATGAGGCACTAATTTGAAAAGTAATCTTGGCTATATGTCACAAAGTGACATAATCAAAATTTTCATTACTTGAATTCAGACCATTCTTATGACTAACTTTGATAGATAAATTCGATATTAAAAATATAATTACAGATGTATATTACTTTAATAATAATTAAATATAAATACAACTTCGAATTGAAAATTTCGATAATACCAAAAAATAGGACCAAATATTCACCACTACTGACAACATTATTGAAATTATTATTTAGAAAGGCTCTGAATACTTGGTGTTGAACTATTTTTTGTTGAAGACACCGCTCTCTTCCTAAAAAGGAAGAAATGTATCATAAATATTATAGAAAAAAATATGCAATATTACAAGAATGGAAGGTACATATATTGTGTTCAACACATTTCGAATAGAACTACAAAAAATCAGCTAAAATGAATGTTTTGATGAACATAGAGTTTTAATATTTACGTAAGTTCATAAAAATACGAGAAAATGTCAACAAAAATAGAACTTCTAATCAATACTTACTTATGCATTTCCATATATTCACATCGGCTACTTTCTATACTTCGTTCTAAACTCTGAAAAAATCAAGAACTTAATAAACAAAGTGTGACTAAACGAATATCAATGAATATGATGATGACATTGATGGTTGCAGAGTTCTCAATTTTTAACATATTCTTTCGTAAAGACATTCAAAAATTAATTAGAATAAAAAAGACTTTATCCCAAGATAAAGTCATTTCGAATATTTTCTTACAGAAGAATTAGTACTGTTCAATTAATGATTTGGTTAGTTCCATATATATATATGACCAACCTTTATATGTTAGGTCCATTAGTGCTTATCTGAATGGAACACTTTGTACATTTGTATCTTCCACATTGAACACACAGGTAACGAGAGAGCTACAAACATCAATGAAAAAACCTTGCTATATAATTATATACGAACATAAGTGTTTTGCAATACATGTCTAATAATTAATTCCAGAACTGATCTAAAACTTATTTCCTTGTGATTTATGAAGAATGTTTACTGAAATATATAACTTAACTATTATAAAAACTTTAGGACTAATTTCATCAAATATGGATTCATAGTAGCTTTTACTCCCAAATTACCTTAATCTTATACTTACCCCTATTTTTCTCACAAGATCACCAACCAAATTTATTGCCATAACTCGAGAAGCAGGGGACAAAGGACCTAACAACTTTGGATCTCCTATAAAAATTTAGCTGTCTTACAATCTCACATTGAAGTAAATAAAATCACATGCAAATAATATTAGGGAATTTGACTATAGACTCGTCTTGAAATTTTGTTGTGAAAGTTAAGGAAATAACATCAAAAGAACACAAACATTAAAACACAATTTCGAAAAATTTAATTTATTAAATTAAATTAACAATTTTAGGAGCCATGAACTATCACTTAAATAATATTCCTACACTTATGAAGTGAGTCTTGTCAAGAAAACAATATCTATTTTGAAACTACTAATACAATTACTCTAAAGAAATTCGAAAGATATAAAAGTTCTTTATATCTAAACTTTGCATCAAATATTCCTCAATTTCCTACAATTCAGTCTTTAATTGCCTATAACTTTTTGTATATTTATACTGTAAATAATTAATTTTTTAAATCAGTAAATTATCAATTATCAAACATTCCCTCATGTATAATTTTCTAAGTGCACTTTAGATTAGTTGCAGAATTTCAACTTACAAGAAAAGCATCAATATAACAAATTACTGTACTGTTTACATTAGAATTAAAATGTATTAAAAACATAAGCCTTCAGGAATTGTCCAAGTTTTCAATGTGTTGAAATCTATACAATTATTCCATATATAGTTCATCCAACTTTACAATCATTGTAATTTGATAAAATTCATTTTCCTATGTACTCATGTTTTTGAAAAATGTCTTGTTTTTAAAGTAATATAAATAGTTGAGAAAGTTATACTTTTTTGAACGTCTTCATCTGATATGAAAAAAATTATGTTGCTTTCAGTCTGATATTAGTTGGAGTAATTTGACAAAAAAAAATAACAATTAAACAAAACGTAATAATTCGAATGAAAATTTTATAAATTGTTGCATGTTAAAATTGACTAGCTAAGATATTATTTATGAGGTGAACAATATAAGGCAAAATTTCGTAATGCTTCACTTAGCTTACGTTTTATAGGTGTCGTTTGTGTTTCAGTCTCTCTCAACTTATTGGAATCTATAGATGATTTGAACCCATTCAAAATTTTATTATTATCTGGAAGTTTCTCTCGTTCCTTCACTGTCAGTTCTTGTTTAAGATCTAAAAAAAATATTTTATTTTTCTATTACTATAATTCGATAATGAAAAAAAGTCATAGGGATAATATGAATCAATAAATATATATATATATATATATATATATATATATATATATATATATATATATATATATATATATATATATGCAATGTTAACACAATGTAACGTCACTCAATTAAACGAAAAATTTCTCAAATATACACTATATAGCATTACCCCCACTCTCAATAACGATAATTAAATAATGAAAAGTACTTTTCAAGTTGCCAAAATTAGAAAAAATGCCCAGCTGTGTAGGTTTTTTGGTGCTTCATTGTCCTAGCCTGTAATATATTTGACTGACGGCATCATACATATCAACCGAACTTACTAAGAAATTCGTTCTTTTGATAAGAACAGATTGATATCTCTTAATTAAGTGAAAAAATGCAACAAAATTACTGGTGCAGCAAAAGACATCAGACGAAAATAACAAACTATACGCAGTGCACTTGTGGTGTGTTCATACGATCACATAGTGAATATTTTCAAACAAATATAAATAAAAATCAGACAAGAAGGACCCATTTCTTTATTTGTCTTAGAAGACAACTATCTCTAACACAGAGCAATGTTGAATACATGTGCATGAAGCTGCATAACTCTCTTCCCAAGGAAATTAAATGTGTAGATGATATGAAGATTTTCAGGAGAGAAGTATTTGTGTTCTTATTGAGTAGCGAACTCTATAATATATCACATATAATTATATGTGATATATATATATATATATATATATATATATATATATATATATATATATATATATATATATATATATCACATATAATGAAAAATTGTTTCTATCACATGTTGTGTGGGTTAAAGTTAGGTTTTTCTCACCTCTGGTTTCATCAGCAAGTCTTTGTAATTTCTCCTTTAAAGTTTCCTTTTCATCAACTTCAGATTCCAAAATTGCATTTCTCTCAATTGCACTATTTAAAGCACTTTCAAATCCCTGTATGCTTTCTTCTATGATTCTTCTAGCTCTTTCCAAGTCATCATTATTCTGTTCTAACTTTCTGATGTAATTCTGTTGCTCAATTTTTTCTTTCGATAAATTACTAACTTGAATTTCCAAATGGTTATTTTCCTTATTGATACAATCCAGTTTAGCCTTGAAACAAGAGGTAGAAAGATGTCATAACAGAAAGATCTAGCATAGAAATGACGAAATGACAAAAACATAAACAAATATAACTCACCCTTAATGACTCAATTTCCAACTGAGCTTTGCTATTAGCAATATTCAACTCTGTTATCATTTTTTCATTTTGGTTCAACATAATCTCATATTCTTTTTCTAACTGTTTTGACTCACCTTCAAACTCTTCAGCTTCCAATTTGTGAGCCTGCAATCTAAAAAAAATAGCGTTACTTATGTCACCAATACTTGATTTATTTTCAAAACATACTCTTCATAAAGGGCATGAAATTTTTCTTTCCAATATTGTATTTCATCGTCTTTGTTTTCGAAAGTAATATCATTTGCTGAATCCATTTTATACAAAATAACAATCTGTAAACTTTAACACATGTTCAGGAGCTGAAATGATATAATATTTATTAGTGAATTCTTATATTATTAAATAATCAGTTTTTGTTATCCAAAGGATTACAAATATTAAACCTGGCTGTCAAAAGTCAAATCATAGTGAGTCATCAACGGAATTCGTACACATGCCAAAATCAATGTGTCAAAACGATTTATAATATTCTGAATGTGTTGAAGAAAGAAATTACCTTTATGTAGATATACTGCAATTCAAGTGAACAGTAGCCAAATGAACTGTAAATGTACAGCAAATGAAGTGGAGCCAAAAGTTTCCAATACCTTACATTTTTTAAACTATTTTGTTGAAATAATTGGATTCTACTTTTCCCACATTTATTTTATGATTAAAAGAAATCTGTAAAAATATTGCTTACCTTGTCTGATAGATGTCTCTTGATCTGTCTGATCTTGATCTCTTGTATGATGACGCGTCTTTCAAGCATCTGGTAATCTCGAAGATGTAAAGCACGAAGTATAGATATATATTATACTTCGTGATGTAGAGGGTAGATCGATTTATTTACATCAATTAGTCGACACATAATATGAAAAAGAAGTAATTTACTGAATTCTACGTTGATTACTAAAGTACTTTTTAAAGAATCATGAAATATTTCAATATTGTTTAAAGAGATTTCCGATTCTGTGCTATGTACAGTGATGCCAACGCTAACATGTATTTCATTAAATTATTTAATTTTCATTAAAAAATTATTTAATAATACTGATAATATTAAAGATGTTTATTTAACGTCAGCTCTTAGAAAATTCATATAACTTAAAGTCAATATTTACGTTTAATACTTATTCATCCCGATTCATTATCAATCCTTTAATATTGATGTCCGGAGTGAACAAATATAATTTACTCTTAATTACCTTGAGGCTAGTCACAGCCTTTGTAGAAATTGGCTATTTATTGTATACATTGAATTCTGCATGAAAAATACCGTTATTCGAATCAGAAAGTCGACAAACTTTTATATAAAAACTGTACTTTATGTGGGAACTATTCATTTTTAATTTTAAATATAAATATATGCAAAGCACAAAGTATTCTGTATTTAACTGACATAAGTCTAATCAATTCAACATGCTTTATATTGGTGTATATCTATTATATTTCAAAATTGTTCGCATAGTCCTATTCTGCAACTTTTTTAGATGTTAAGTTTTCACTTAGCTCAAACCGAGTAGCCGAGTGCAACAATATTCAAAGTGTAGTATTATTATTGACTCAAACAGCAATAACTTCGTATATATCATAAGATTTTTTCTAATTCCTCTCAGATAGTTGATTATTTTGCATATTTTAGACGATATGAAGTTAACGTGATCATTGAAACTCAAAGAGTTCATGGGTATGTCAAATCACTTGAAAATTCGTAACAGTTAAAGTTTTATATATACAAATTCACTAGTTTTTGTTTTATTCAAAAATACCGAGTAGTTTTGCTTTTACAAGCATTCAAAGTTGTCGTAAATTTGTTGCCCCGCCAAAAGTTACTTAACATTGGATGACGTCATTGTCCAACGCTCCGTGCAGTCCGCGCTTAGTTGTATTAGTGAATAGGTCCCGCGCAGTGTTTTCAACTCTTTCTTCGCTTCTAAGTGTATGAATTTTCAATAAAAATGGATGAAGGCTTCAATAAAGGACAATCGGATAACCTACCTAAAATAGAACGACTTATGGTAGCTCATTATTTAGCAATAAATAATGATTTCTTTGCCATTCAAATGCGAGGCGTAAAAATGCAAAGATAAGTTAACCTTCTTTCATTATAACCTTTTCGAAAATTGGTGATATCTCTTCTACAATGTTTTATTCATTTAAAATAGGTACTTAAATAATTTTTGTCGTAATGCTAGCTCGGTATCAAACCTTTTAAGTTTTAGTTTGTAGGGTGTTATAGCCTAAACCGCTAAAAACTAGGATAAACTAAGAGGACTAGGATATAGGACGCTAAAGTTAAAGACGTATCTAGATATATAGGTATGGGTACTTTTTGCAAATCCGGAACAGAGGTACTAAACCTTTTATTATTCAATGATGAACAGTTGGGTTCAGTGGTATTCATTCTGCCTAGGAATCAAAGGTCGCGGGCAGGGCTGCGCCGCCCCTGTGTACAAAGTGTGCGGCGCATATAGGCGCCAAGACAATAGAGGCGCCGCCATCGAAATTATTTTTGTTACATTTACACAACAACATATTCTTTGTAGTGGAGTATCGATAAGTAAGTAGGTACAAAGGCGCAACATATGCCTTGTAAATAACAAAATAATTATAATGCGCTTATTGTAAAAGTCTTCTAAGATAATATTCACGTCTGTGGTTCAATTTGACGCTTTGTGTTTTAGTTGACATTACTTACGAGCTCAGCGTTAAAATCAAAAGAACCACCGTGAGTTTCTTTAATGAATTATGAATGTAACCCCATTCGATGTGTGCTACGCAAGCGGGGTGAGGTCACGGGGATTCCCCGACTTTAAGGAACAAGAGTGCTAAAACAATTTAACAATCAGTTAATTGAAAGTGTGTGCAAGGTGCGCATTGCTTTTTTATAATAATATTGATGACGTTGAGACCCTTATAATATTTTGTTATAACGAAATGACGGAATCAAGATGCCTTGAAGTAGAAAAGGGTACAATAACTCAATCAGTTTCAGATTTGTAGTCTGAGATGCACTACAACAGCTTCAAAAATAACACAAAAGGGTAACACAAAATAGCTCGATTGATTCCAAGATATTGTATCAATAATAATGTCCTGTCGAAATTTCAGTCACACTAAGATATGTATAAACATAGTGCAATAAAGTTTCTGATACTAAAGGTTTTGCACCTCTGACCTGATTTTATGTTTATATTTACCAACAAGTTAATGCAAATCGCAAAAGACCATAATAATATAAGATATATATATAATACATAAAATTATACTATACTTACGTCAAAATGATCTTCACAACAATAAACCTTGCTATTTTCACCAAAGGGATCTAACCTCTTCATGACATTCAACCACCTTTTTCGTATTTTTAAATCTATTGGAACTAGGAAAAACAATTTTTCCGGCGTCTTTTTCGAGCTCGCGAATGCTGGCCGACGGTCTCGAGCTCACTTTAAATTCTGATATTTTCGAAATTAATTAAAATATCTGAATAATTATTTCACACATATTTTTTTATTTTTGACAGAGAATACATTATACTAAAATTCAAAATTAGTGAACATTCAAAATTCAACTTTTCTTCAATTTATTTCAATGTTTTAGTTTTCACTTTCACCTACAGAAATTTAACTTTTATCCAAAATTATACTTGTAAACTTTTGAAAATTCAGCGAAAAACTGTTATCGCATAGACATTCATTTATTGGCGCCAGGTTTCTATTGATCCAAGCTGCCACAACCTAACTCTACCACGGCCGGTTTTAATCAGCCCATGAAGAGCGTAGCCCGGCGGTGTTGCCAATATTGAGTTAGTGGTCTACTCTCCTAGTCGGTTGTTCCCAAAGTTCCAAGCATTATATCAACTCTTTTTGTATATTGCAAACGAATAAGAAATATTATTCGTACTTATAACATATAGAATTAAACAATATAACATATAGCATTAAATCATAAGCACAGGGAAAAAGAGTGTATAACATGGAAGACATAATTATTGTATCAGACGAGTATCGTTTCTTCTTTCGATTAAAAATTCGAAGGTTATTCAAACAAGTAGCCCTGTTTTCTGAAAAATCTTCAAGCACATCACAACTAATTTCAATAGAGGCCTCATTTAAATATCACAAACTTTTCTCGATTAAATATGCGAAAGATTGATCCACACTGTCTGGAATATCTTTGTCTCGTATCAACACATTTTCTATTTGAGGCCACCTGTTCAATTTGAAGTCAATAGGTAAAATCCAACTTAAATCAGTGTACAACAATTTTATTCCATTCAAAAATACTGTTACTATCATGTTTTCATTCACTGTAATTTGGCTACTTATGATAATAATTTCTTCACTTAAATTAAAAAGATAAAAACGAATTTTGTTGTTAACTGAATCCACTATAACATTTCAACAATCTTTATATTTATTTTACTGGAGTAATGAAGAATTAAATCTTGAAAATTGACAATTAAATCCGACTTTTCAAAAAATATCATTCAAATTATCATTGTTAGCTAAATAATTCAACCCTTTCCCCTGGACTTTTCCTAGCTAAGGGCATATTCGATTCAAACACAAATTCGATTAAATCGGTACACATTAAACACTTCATTTTTTTAATTTGAAGTTATGTTATCCACAAACTATCATCACTAGCACTTAAATTACACTATGGTAAATTGATGAATAGAGGTTATAACATGAACACTAAGTACTTTGTTTTTAATAGTTTGATGTTGTCATTGCAATAAATTATCAACATCAGCACATGTATTACACTGTATACAATTGAAAAATATAAAATTTTCACCAAAAGCTCAAATTATTTAACTTCAAACTGCAAAAGTTTTGAGAAGCGTCCTATTTGCATTAGTTTACTAGCTCAACTAATGGCGGTATTGTTAGACCACTAGGATACCGTGGCAGGTACCCATTTCATGGCATGATTAAAGTCGGCTGTGACTACTTACAAGCCATGAACTGGGAAATCTGGCAACATCTAAGTCGGTCCTAGAAATAGAGATGCTGTAATGACGTTGTAATGGTTTCTGTTCGTTGCTGCTGAATATATTGCTATTTAACGACAGAAATAACATTCTGAACCAAACATAAGTTGTGAAAAGTGTTATTGTTTGAAGTTCTTAGAAAAAAGCGAAAGAAATTTCCAGCAAGTTTCATATATAAACAGGGATATATGTTGTCTTTTACGTTGTGCTTTTTTTTTGGTTATACCAGGAGAGGTAGAAATAATACCTAACTTTTTCCAACTCATAATTGTGTAAAAACAAAATTCCGCGTATTAGTTATCGTGCTGTTATATGTGATGTATAGTGTACAGAATGTGTTACTGTGTTTTTCAGCAACAAACTAAGGAACATATTTGAAAATTGTATGTAAATAGCTACCTATTAATGAAGTTTTGAGTGAGTAGTTCAGGCATTAACAAAAGTATTATACTATGTAAAGGTGGGGAAATCCCCACCTCTATGTTCCATGGATAACGAACATAGAACGGAGTTGATATTGATGTTCTATTTTCTACCACCTCCAGGGATTGAAACACAGAACATACCATATTTAGGGTGTATTCTGTGGACCGAACTGATCTGCAAATATTTGGAGGTTGTCTTTGTAATATGTATTTATTCTTAATAATGCCGTAAAAGATAAAAACTAAAAAACTAGTCGAAAAAAGAATTGTTCAGTCAGTGATTTTCAGACAAGTACTTCTTATTACCACTCATTTAAATATGAACTATCACAGAGTTGATTCATCGTGCATTGAATTTAAAAGTATTATCTGCTAGATTTTTTCTTTCTTGAAATTAGTAGAGTTCTTTGTTGGGTTTTGTAGTTACTTGGAACTAATTTCTTATTGGTCTTGTTCTTGATATTAGGTTGCACAAAACTTAATATGCGAAGTCACTGCTATGTGCCTGTATGCAAGTCGAACTAAAAAACTTACCTTGAGGATGGCTAACCACCACTTTCTGTTTTCCAAAGGATGAAAATCTAATTAACCAAAGGCAAATAAATATTCCTAGAGCATCATGGACCCCCACAAAATATTCTGTAGTTGATACCAAGCATTTTACAGAGGGTGCTCTTATTAGAGAAGGTATTTATCCCTTGCCAGATGGATCATCGAAAGCAATACCCGCTAAAGTTAAACTGAATTTAAATGCAGTGCTACTTATCAAAAACAGTCCACATTCAAAGAAAATATCCAGCTGAAAGAACCAGACCATTGAAGGAATATTGTGAGCAAGCAATTTAATATAGCCTTTGAAAATTGAGATTTAATTTTGTAATTTTGTTGATTCAATATTCAATTATAAAAATAAGATTTTAATATGTAAATCTTGGAATATAAAATTTTTTGAAAAGAACAGCATGTTTGTTTTATACTTTAGATTCTCCATCAAATGCAATCGAATGTTCACAAATATACAGTATACAAATAATTAATAAGATTTAGTAGATGCAGACATACCTGTTAATGATTTTATTAATAACAATAAACTGTTTCCTAATAATTTGAAATAGGTTTTACCAATACAATTGAAATTAACTAGATGGTCTCAACTGAAAATTTTGCTTTCTCGTTATAAATATCAAATGTCGATTTTTAATCAAATTAAAAGCACCTTCAAACAATTATTAGATACTACCAATTCATAGTCCTTCCAACCTATACAATATTGAATTGGAATATCTGTTAATATCTTTTGCAATTTTCGTAACCACCTAAAGATGTGTGTGTGTTTAAACACTAAATGAAACACTAAAGTGTTGTATGTTTTATCATTCAAATTGTTTAAATCGTAAAGTGATCGTTGGAGTATAGCTTACATATATTTCAATAAAATATTCAAGTTGTTCAAACTTCATATTTACAAGATAATAAACGTTTTTGGGTGTAATAATAACTGTTAGGAGTTCCTCTTAGAAAAAAGTGTCTAAATAATTTATATAGATAATTGTATGATCTACAATTTTTGTTAACACTATTCTTATACATAACGTACCACAATTGAGCTGAGAAATATTGTGAAAAGCCAATCATTACATGACGCTATCCCGTTGTTCGAATAGTTGGTCTACTGAAATGGTCCGATGCGACCTTGCCAATTCTATGTTCATGGCTTGTAAGTAAAGTTAGGCTATGACTCTGCCATGGTCTTAATAACTTTGCAACTGATGTAAAACATTTTAATATGTGCGAACAACGTATAGACCATTTTTTTACATGAGAAATAATATCAATAACATATAATGAGAATATATAGAGAACAATAGACCTAAGACCGTTCCTTTGAGGTATGTCAAAACCAGCTTCAGTGATGTTCGAATGGACATCTTTGAACTTAACTTTTTTGGATCGCAAATGTAAGTGAGAACTGAACCACTTGTCTATCACCCTTTCAAGGTCAATTTTATTCATCTTTTTCAATAGTCATGATTTTTTAAAGTTTCGACCGTTGTTTCCAAGTCCAACAACACCTTTCTTTTCACCCTTTTTCAAATTAGCTCAACAGTGCTGTCTCGTAGCAGAAATTTCTGTTGAATCCTGACTGAATTACAGAAAAATTTTCTCATAATTTTCGAATCTGATTTTTAACAACTTGTTCCAGAAATTGTTAATTTTGTGGTAGCAATTTGACAGTATTACAAATTTTAGACATATGCCTATCAATGAGCATTCGGAAATACTCCATGAGTCAGTGAAGTGTTATTGAAATCTAAACACTTTATTCAGAAATGTCGAAAGCATTTTTCATTATCTTAACAGTTACATCTACCTGCGTTTTCCAAATTTCTCACAATATTTTTCAAATCTGCAATTTCTGCAGATTTTATTATGTAATCATGGTTATGTTTCGAAACTATAGTAGCAATTATTTGTTTTAAACTATCAACAAAATATACATTGCTAAAATATTATTTCATTATTAAAAACGACAAAATCGGTACATTGTCTCCTAGAAAATCAATAGACATTTGGAAATTAGAAACATAAATAATTTAATGGAGACTTTATGAAATAGAAAAGAGTTTTAGTAAAATGTATATACAAAAAGAACATAAAGCTATGAAACATAGCAATAAAATAATGAATATTTTCTTCTGGGAAAACAATCAGATATTGTTTTGAGTATTTGAACGATGTTTTTATATCATTTGAACAATTTAGGAGCTTCTAACTACATTTTTCTCTTTGAGTTATTGAAAAAAGAAAAAGAGAAGGAGAAATTATGAAAATTGAAGAAATGATTCTGTTATTGGGTCGTTTAAAGTTTGTAATATATTTTGTACAACTAGGAGATTGTTATTTGATAATCATCTGTGAACAATAATTGTAAAGCTCCATATTGTTCTGAAATTCTATCATCGGCACTTTGTAGATATCTACTTAGTTTGCGAGAGATGCACAAATTTTTGAATTTTGACATAGCCTTATATTTGAAATTTCCATACTTACAGAAGAATAGACAGGAAAAATATGCACACGCATTGTATGTCGTTATTAGAATATATCGCTATATTACCGAAACCAGAAAGAGGAATAATATTGAAAAAGCTGAAGATTAAAAAATCAGTAGATCGAGTAAAAAATGGGTAGGATTGGCATCACTGGTTTGTGGAATATTTGATGGGATAGGCAAATAGTACCACAGAACATTACAAATTAAAGGTATGTTCTGTGAATAGCACTCCGTGTTTGAATGTTAAAATCACAGAACAATTCTTAGGCTATATTTTATGAATAAAATCTTCTAAAAATAAAATAGCTCTTTCTAGAAACATTTTTGTCTACGTGAGATTCATTGCTCATCAGGTAGAGTAGTAGTTAAGGCTGGGATTTAGTCCATTCATAAAAATAAGTCTTCGGTTTCTTTGATATAATTTCAAAAGAAAAACGAATTTCGTAAATATAAAAACTGTTTTCGAATCGTAAATATTTTCTCCAGGGCACTAGATAACTCGAATAAATTTTGATTAGTTGGATAAAAAATTTGATAAGTTGAAGAACTCCATCGATAATTTGAAAAAACAAAATTGTCTCAATTTTTCACGCATAAAGTCTCCACATTTAGGAATTAATTAAAAATACTCACTCTCATATTGGACGATTTTAAAATATCTGATCCCCTAGAGACTTTATTCAAATTGGTAAATGTTTGAAGGACATTTATCCATTATTTTAATAAATCCGTTAATATGCAACCTTTCATACATCAATAGTTCACACGTTTTCCGCGACCAGACGAAGCGCTGTCATAGAGTCGTGAAGTAACAAAAAATATGTAGTTGTAGTTGCTAAGGAAGCTGATAGGTGTCGCGGATGCAAGATTTGTTTACGTTTTTGATGTCGATTGATAACATCATTGACACTCGAGAAAGTGAGAGAAGGCTGTAATATTTTCTTCTTACATTTATATTTTATGATTCTAAATACAATATATTCGTTAAATCTGGGCGAAAGTATCATCTTGTAGACAGAAGCTACATAATCGATAACCTTTTATTCTACAAGCGTTAATCATATAATGAACTAATTGAATGAATAAATCATATTATTCATATATTATCTCATCTTTATAAGGAATGGTAATTTGAATAAAAGTAAATCTATATTTTTACAAATCGGGATCCAACCTAGATCTTTAGATCTAGGTAGATGGTTGTGCACACGCTAACAATCATTAACGCTAATCCCCAGGAAATAATAAATTAAAAAATGAAATAGAACTCGAGACCGTATCAGGAAAATATGCAAAATAAAAATTAGGACAAAGTACAGGAGACTAAGCATTGTTACAAGTGAGCAAAGCATAACACGTTGATTGTCCCATAAAAAAAAAGTTAATGAAGAAAGAAAGAAATTGGGAAAATGTTCAATGAAATCTCAAAATACGATGTTGAAATAATAGTACCTAGAAGATTTAAATTCTAAGTTAGGAAGAAAAGAAAAATATAAGACAGTGATAGAAAATCATAGTAAACATGCCGAAAACAACGGAAATGGTAAAATGTTCATAGAATTTGCGACAGAAAGAGATCTACGAATAGTAATCAGCTACTTTCAATATAAGGACTTTTAACATTTTTTCAAATATAGATCAAGCGAACCTGGACGGTGCTACATATGAACCTCATCTCTCCGATCATCGTTCGCAATTACTTAGACTTCCCCCAGCAGCATCGCCGAAACCTAGAAATGAACCAAAGTACTGATACACACGCCTCATAAATGAAGAAAATACTCACCGGTTCGTAACTTCCACAATACACTAATGAAAATTTTTGAAGAGTCTTTTCCTGAAAGAAAAGTTAAAGTTATTAAAAGGAAAAAATATAAATATACGAAACCCATTAAAAAACTAAAAAATAAAGTTGATACAGCGGGAACTATATATTGAACCAAAAAAGATGACAACAGCAAGGAGCTATATGAAGCACTGAAAAATAAATTGAGAGAGGGTATAGCAGAATCGATAGAGTCAGGAAATAACAAAAAGTTGAAAAGTGCGGTAAATAAGCTACAAGGAATATGGCAGCTTATTAAACAAGAAACCAGCAAAAAATCTACAGAAGCGACAGGAGCTACTATAACCGCAGATGAAATGAATGACTACCTAACATCCATAGGAAACAGTATCCAGGATGCAGCTCAACATTCCCCTCATGAATCAATCGATTTGTTGAAGCACACCAATATACATGTAACAAACTCTATGTATTTGTACCAAGTAACTGAGGACGAAGTTATTAGGATATCCAAAAAACTGAAAACCAAATATTCGAGGGACATTCATGGAATGACGGTGGCTCTGTTGAAGCAAATTATTCCGCATGTATCACATGTCCTCTGTCAAGTTCTTAAGGATTGTATCGACCAGGGCATATTCCCGAACGTACTGAAGCTGGCAGTGGTTACTCCAATTCATAAAAAAGGAGACCCAGAGCAATGTTCCAATTACAGACCAATTTCGATCCTGCCTACAGTCTCAAAAGTGTTCGAAATGGTCTTGACACACAGACTGGTTGAATTTTTGGAAAAACATAATTGCTTTCACGAGTCGCAACATGGATTTAGGCGAGGTAGGTCTACGGCGACTGCGATGCTAGCCGTCCTTGAAAGTATAATCGAAGCGTACAATAACAATGAAGACCTGGAACAAATCTGTGTTGACCTGAGTAAGGCGTTTGATAGTGTCCACCATAAAATCCTGCTAAAAAAACTTTACCACTATGGAATTCGAGGGATTGCACATAATTTATTTACTTCCTACCTAACAGATAGATTCTAGCGTACCAAATGGAACAATACACTCAGTGGCTTTAGCAGGATAACTGTAGGAGTACCGCAGGGTTCTGTTCTCGGTCCGGTGCTATTTATACTTTACACAAATGACCTACCCTACAACATTTCGTCAGACAGGATGGTGCGCTATGCGGATGACACATGCATCCTCAACAGTTCTAGTCGACAGGCTGTAATACTAGATAAGTCCACAAAATCAGAGAAAGACGCATCAAACTGGTTTTTAGCAAACGGTCTTCTTATGAACAACCAGAAAACCCAAAGACTTCTCTTTACAAACAGAGAAAACAAAGATCAATCTCTGACATACCTTGGCATTGAATTTCACTCCTCTTTAAGCTGGCGAAACCATATCGATACGCTAAGCAATAAATTGTCAACCGCAGTATTTTTAATCAGGAGGATGAGGCAGGTCGCGGGAGTGGAATCAGCAAAGCTCACTTACTATTCTACTTTCCATAGCCAAGCCACATACGGTATAATCCTTTGGGGTCAGAGCGCCGAGGCGGAGAGAATCCTTGTGCTACAAAAGCGGGCGATAAGGACAATCTATTGTATGACAATTGCCGAGAGCTGCAGAGAAGTTTTCAAACGTGAAAAGATACTTAGCATCATATCAATGTTCATACTTACCTGCTTGAATCATGTACATCGCCATCAGCATAAATTCACCAGGAACCAAAATTTCCACCAATATAATACAAGAGAGACAAAGAAAATTTCTATCCCATATTCGAGGATTGTAAAGGCACAGCAACCAATAAAGCCATAGAACTTTATAATAAACTACCGGACCACATTAAATCAATGCCGCCACCAGCATTCTCTAAGAACGTAAAGAAAATCCTGATTGAGAACACGCTGTATAAACTGGGTGAATTCCTCCAATGAAGATGCCTTGGCATTCAATCTTTTTAACATGACAAGCCATGTAAACTTGATGGTGTTTTAACATGCTTCGGATAGGTTGTTTTGTGATATATCGGCTTAATTTTATTAGTTTGTTTCTGTTTATTGCCTAGTTCATGTTGATTTTATTATGTTAATTGTGTCCATTTGTTATCACTGATTTTAAATATTATTGAAATTTAATTTCAATTTTATCAATTGACTTGTATAACGTACATTGATCCGATTGCATGTAATAATAATAATAATAATAATAATAATAATAATAATAAAGGATATTCACAAGGGTACATGGATCACCCCGGATGGAAAAACAAGTAATCAAATAGATCATGTGGTTATTGAACAAAACCATAAGGGATACTTAACATATGTAAGGAATTACCGTGGAGCTGACAGATACAGATCACTTCTTCGCCAGGCCAAACATCAAGCACTGAAGACCACCCAGAAAAGCAAAAAGAACAAATACGGTAATTAGGTATGATTTAACAAAACTTAAAGAAGAAAATATGATGGAAGAATTCCAAAAAGCGATAAATAAAACTATAAACATAGAGGAAAATTGGACACAATATGAAACTATAATGAAGAAGGGTGCACAAATGTTGAAAGGGAATAAAAGTAGAATGTATGGTGTGATGATGAGTGCAAGAAAGCAATATTTGAGAGAAAACAAGCTAGAATCAAAATGATGAACGATAAAAGCTCAGAAAATAAGGTACAATAATAAAATAAAGTGAAAATTTTCTGTAAGAAAAAGAAAAGACCAATGCAGTTATTCCCATATGAATAGCCCATCGCAACTTCTGTACTTTCACAGTATTCAGAGGGTGTTAATTTGAATTGAGTATCCGTCAAAATTGTTGTAAAAGCTTGTTGATTTGATAAATATATAAATTGTATAAATATAATTGGTAAGTATTCAATTTTATTATCAATTATTTTTCGCAAAATGTACAAAAAATATACTATTTTACGGTAACAGTGAATGAACAATGAGTAACAGTGAGTAACAGTTGAGTGAACAATTCGATTTTTAATATGGAAAAATATGTATGTTATAAGGGGGACACAAGAATTTTATAAAGGCTAGGATGGGACAAAAAAAGTTGGGAAACACTTATGAAATACTAAGAAAATAATCATTAATAATAATAATTATAATAATTTTGTTTAATAGTAATTGTTTTATTATTACAATAATAATTATAATAATTTCATGTATAAATCCACAATGAATAGAGATTTGATTGTATTTCTTCAATTTTGCAGTTTTTGTAAGGTAATGTGGAAATTATAGAGTTCACAGAAAATCTATAATATATTTTAAAGAATGTTTTTTGAAATGTGAATGTAAACATTGCTTTTTTTTCATTTTTAATAGCTTGTTGCTAAATGCAGTTATTTAGGTATAATAAAATAACCAATAACCAGTAATGGAAGGTTCAATTATTACGTAACTCAATTTTGGGGCGAAGGGGGTCTAGTGAAACATTTTTTTTTATTTTAATGGGAAAGGCCCAGTGAATGGCTTTGAATTCAATCATTAGCCAACATTACTTCAATTGAAATTATAACATCTTATATATCTACAGATAAACATATATATCCATAAAACTTGAAAATTAATTTAAACAAACACTATTCAGAGTAAAGAAAAGTGTAAGCCTCACTAAATGAATGTACAGTGGAGAAAGCAGAAGAGGAGATTGAACACAAGGACACAAAACGCCCAGGGGCTCGTCAGGGCGATTTTACTTTTCATACACGTACATGATTGGAGCCACACGGTGCGTTACAAGAGCGGGAAGGGGTTTATTTAAACAACGCGTTACGTAACATTTTTTTTTATTTTCATAAAGAAACTAGGGAATTAGAATCTTCCAAATCGGAAACCATTTTCATTTATGCTTTACGGAGAATCCTTGGATTGTATTATACGTTGCTTTTATTTGTGTTTCCTAAATAGGTATTGAACCCAGCAAATGTCTGTCAGGCGTTATCCTGGCGTATGAACATTTTGGTTCTCATCTCGACGACAAAGGAATTACTGTTGATGAAGATTTGGAAAAACCCCATATGCATCACGCTGTAGAGTCACTAGCCAAGGTCTGGAGTGAAATGAAAGTTGACAGTTTTTGATGTTTTTCATGTTTCGGCGGAATATAGAAAGCCTGAACATTGCAGGAACCAGCAGAAGCTAATCTGGAGTGATATAGCGCTCACGCCCTTGAATCGCAATATTTATTCCAAGTGATGCAATGCGTGGACGAACTTTGCTGTTCCAGCTCGAGGAGAGCGTTTACATCTGTCTTTCGGTATACTTTCTGGCCGCCACCCTGCCCAATTCTTCAAACCCCTAGCAAGCTCGTGGGTTTCAGCTAGACAAAGGATTATACAGATTTTCCTCACTTCTTGTAAGGTTGCTCGTTGATCTGTCGCCTCCTCTAGAAGATTTCAAGAAAATGCTTTACGATTTTTTTGTACATCACTACCTACAATCCGATCACAAGAACAGAATATACGCAACCTGTGGGATCTCTTTCACATTCCAAAAGAGTGTTTAAACTCACAGTCGTTACGAGCATTGCAAAATAGTCCGAAACCCTCGTGATAGCAAAGTACGACCACAGCGACGAGCTCCTCTGCATCGAGCGCCATAGTGAAGCATTGTCTGCGGATGGCCGATTGGCTCGATGAAGACGAAGTTGATGCAAGTGGTGTAACAATACCGGAACCTTCTTCGTCTGCTCTCCGAATACCAGTAATGAAAGAGTCTGAATGGCTGGCAAACCATTAGACAGAGAAACAGTAATTACAATTGAATTGTGTTTGTACGTACCTACACTTATTCGATTTAAATAAAACTATATTCAACTAAATAAGAACATATTTTCAAATTAATAATTAAATATTAAATTGAATTAAACTCTTGGCTTAATGTTTCACGATTATATTTAACAACTTGAATTCGTCGACATGTTTCGAGCGTGAGCTCATTTTCATATTACTTGAAAATTTCATGCTTTGTTTTTATATTTTATATTTGTTTTTGTATTTATTGCTACTACAAAAGCAATTAATGGGTACAATAACAATAACAAAAAACCTACAATAACAAATGTATTATACTTTGTTTAACATAATTGTGACTTTAATGGTCACTTGAATGTGACGTAACGTTAAGGGGGGGAGGGGCACAGAAAAACGTTACGGTGGGAGGCTCAAAACTCTTAAAAAATTGCGTTATGTAATATTTGAACGCTCCCTAATCAATAAGCCATATCATTGGTATTGAAGATAAGTAGCCACCTCGAATTCTTCTTATATTTATCATTGGGCAGTGTGAAACAACAATAAGTTGAGTGCGTTGATATAAAATAGTAGCAGGTATATTATACCATTGTAAGCTTTCTTGTCTTGTTAGTCAATAACTTATGGATTATACGGGCTTCATATATATTCGTCTGATGAGAACCTTCACATAGAGATAGGTACCTTTTTCTCCAGCTTTCCTTTTGAATTCGAAGATTAATTCTCATAGATTGAAGGACGATGCCGTTAATAATTCGAAAATTGAAATGAAAAATCTATAAAAAATAAATCCTTGGATATCTAATTGCCTAACCTTTGTGTTTTTCCTAAAAGCTTATAGCGGGTTGCTATATTATTCTATGCGTGGAAATATTAAACGACACAAAAGAATGATTCTTCTGTTGTTCAAAGCACTTAGGAGTTATGATGCTGACTTTCATTAGTTTTTGTAGCATGTTTTGTAGTTTTTTGTTGCAGGCTGCTTCTCTGATAGTCACTTCCTGAATTACTTCCAGTTGAACGAATATTGGGCAGCATTGTTGTGGAACATCTTGTTGTTTGTCTTCGTCTCTAAGTGAAAAAAAATATTGGAGATTGTTTCTCAATATTTCCAAATACGATCACGTCGGGGTCACCAATTTATAGCGGGTTGCTATATTATTCTATGCGTGAAAATATTAAACGACACTTGTATTGAGAATTTATATATGAGATTATTTACTACTAAACTATTGAACACGTGGTTGTTATTGTTGTTTTTGGATGGAAGTGGGAATGACAGATTGTTGAACATAGAAGTAACAGTCAGAGAAGAGCTCTGAGTGAAGAGAGAGATTGTCTAAGGTCTGCACTGAGTTTTCTTGAGGTCTGGATTTATATCCTTTGCTTCTTCATCTTCTTTTTTGCCTTTTTTCTACGATGGTATTTGTGGTTTTTTTCACATATTATGATATAGCGCTTTTTCAGCACTTCTTCTTCTTTCTCTTTTCAACTTTTCTCTTATGTCATTCTCTTCCACAGGAATAGAGATATTCTACCACCTGATGTTCTGGGTGTAATCTTTGTTGTTCATCTTATAAGATTATTCTTATGAGCTTCCATATTTTCAAGCAACTTCTTTCTTCTCTCTTTTATCATGTTCTTCATGTAGATTCTGGTTAGGTAAATATCTTGGTGCTCCTATGGCTGTTCGTACTATTCTATTCAGAGTACCCTGGAGTCTCTCAATTCGTGCGTTGTTCATTTCCCAAATTTTGCCTCCGTAAAGGAGCCCTGGTATAATGATCGTTTTTATCATATGAATTTTGTTTTCGTCTTACAACCTGCTCTCCTTGTTCAAAAGGGGATACAGTTAGCTATGCATCTGTCTTGCTTTCTTGACATTCTCAGAAATGTGTGTTCTGTATGTCAAGTTTTCGTCCGGATATATTCCTAAGTACTTTTACCCCACTGGATGGAATAACCGTTGAAGATTATTTTCGGTGGATTCTTTTTCCTCTTTTTTGATCAAAGTAAACCCCAACTGTCTTGGGGTTTTGTTTTTCAAGTATTTTTGCATGATCCGCAGATCTTCCTGTAGTCCTTTTTGAACGCCATCTTTTACTCTACTTGATATGTATAGTGCAATGTCCTCAGCGTACTGGGCTATTTTGCATCTGTTTGGGGTAGGTATGTCTGCCGTGTATATGTTGTAGAGACTGCGAAGTTATTTGTGCGATAGGAACCAATGTGTTAGAAGTGAGCAAAAGAATAAAAGAAACGGAGTTGCTCAAGGAAGCAACTCCGATGTAAAAAGCGAAATCCGATGTAAGAAACGAAAAATGAACGATGTAAAAAAGGTGTTAAATTATTACAGGTATCATAATTTTGCTGATGGTGCTGTAATATACATAAGTGTAAATAATAAACAAGAGGTTAAAGAGAAACTCAATGAGGATTTGGTGAGTCTCAGTAGGAGGCTGCAAGTGAATAAATTAAAATTAAATGCGCAAAAAACAAAAGGAATGATAATTGGAAACGACGAAATTGTGAACGAAATGATAAATATGTTCGTTCAATATAGATCAGTGTGGGTGGTACCTTTCTATGGAAACTACAAACATTGTATATAATACAATAGTATTGCCTCACTTTAATTTTGTAGCCACCGTCTTATACTTGGGTAACTCATCAGATATAGGTACAAATATTTCAAATCCTCCTAAATAGAGCGATGAGAACTTGAATGTAAGGTAATTAACAATTAAAGGTAAGCAGAGAGACAACTATATACCAAATGTTGTAGGTATGGATGAAAGTGATATGCTGGAGATCAATGTGTTGATATTTATACAAAAAATTAAACTTCACTTTGCACCAAACTATCTGCGCAATAAGTTAAATACTTTCAGTGACATCCATAAGTATTGATTACCGTTACAAATTGAAGATACAAATGGCCGTTAAATATACAGAATTTAGACTTAAAAAACTTTAAACCGAGAGTTAGCAGTTTATATTTTAGTAAAAAGGTCTAGTAAAGATTGAAAGGGTTCGCAAGCCCGTCCATTGCCTTATGTTACGTAGCCATGACATCCTCCTCCTTCCCACTCCTCTCCTTCCTTTAATCTTTCCCTCGATAATCAGTTGTAGGAGCTGGTATTTCGTGTCTCGCATTATATGCCTCAGGAATGCAGTTTTCTTTTTTTTGATCATCAGCAGCAGTTCACGTTGTTTGTTTACTCTTCGTAGGGCATTTTCGTTGGTCACTCGGGTCGTCCATGGGATTTTCAGTATTCTGCGATATACCCACATCTCGAAGGCTTCTTCTATTCTATTTATTGTGACTAACTTTAGTGTCCAGCTTTCCACACCGTACACCGACACCGTAACACCTCACAAATCTCACCTTCAGGTTAAGGCTGAAGTCCGCATTGGTAAGAATACGTTTGAGTTTCATGAATGTGTTGCGAGCATTCTCTATTCGACATTTTATTTCCAGATCAGATGTCCAGTCCTCAGTGAGCCAATCTCCAAGGTATTTAAATTTATTCACGCTCTCAATTGATGATCCATCAGATGTTAACCTTGCATTCTTGAAATTGTCAGGTTGGCGAGTAATAACCATATACTTTGTTTTCTTGGCATTTATTTTAAGGCCCATTCTCTCACTATGTTGTCCCACTACATCGACAAGGAGTTGAAGGTCATTCATATTATCAGCAATCAAGACCGTGTAGTTCGCGTAGCGAATGTTATTAATCCATGTTCCATTTACGTTAATGCCCTTTTCAATGTTCTCAAGTGCCTCTTGGAAGATGTTCTCAGAATACAAATTGAACAGCAGAGGTGAGAGAACACATTCTTGCCGGACTCCTCTGCAGATTTCAACATTGTTGCTTTGTTCTCCATCGATCTTTATGTGGGCAGATTGTTTTAGATAGAGATTTTTCATGCAGCGAATATCTTTGACGTCTATGTCTATTTGTCTCAGAATTGTTAGTAATTTATGAATGCATGAATTCGAATAATGGCAGGCATTGATTACTTGAATTCATGCAGACCATTATTTATAAAATATGAAATAATGCCTTTGCCTACATTGTGGATACATAACGTTCTTCTAGAACTACATAAGGATGCAGATACATTGATAAAATAGTCTGATCTACATAATTATAATACAAGAGGCGCAAATAATATCCGAACAACTAAGTATCGTCTAAATAAGTCAAAAAAAAACTAGATAGATTATAATTTATACAATATCTTACCTTCCCATTTCAAAGAGCTTTATTTCAATAAACAAAAAATAAACATCAAGAAATATCTTCTGAGATTTTGCTTCTATTCTGTCATCGAGTATTCGGAGCACTTCAAGGCAAAGTCTTTAATATAAACATGATCACCACATCTTTGTATGTGTTACTTTTTATGACTTATTTTTTTGTGCATTATGTAAATTTGTTTTTTTCAGTCTTATGGTGAATTAATCAGTAAGTTTACGAAGTTTACACTTATTAGACATCAATCATTAGATTCATCTTGGTTTAATTTTGTATCTTTATCTACTATTTCTGTATTATTCTCTAATTTATGTTCATTTTATTTGTGGAGGAGTGGAAGAATGATTCGTCAAACTCCCACCATTTGTAAGAAATTTTTTTTCTCTACAATAAGGATTACTACTATTTCTAATTGTGGATATTTCCTGTAAAATCCTTCTAGGCCAAAATGTATCTACCTGCAGTAATTCACAATTTGATAAGATGCTACAATTCCTGTTTCAAATCCACGTTGATTAGACGATATGAATGTTCGTATAAAAAGGTTTTTATCTTGCTATTGCATCTGTAATTGAATCTGAGCTTAGTTGGCGGTCCTCATATTTTGCATACTCAACTCCCTTTACAGCCTATACATATATAATAATAAATTGTGGTAAAACAAATTGGTAAAAAAATGCTCTATAAGAACACGAAGTGAATGTATTGATAAATACAATTTGTTATATGGAAATAATTGCTGGGTGTTCCCAAGAAAGTTTTAGGATATTATTCGTTTATAATCTAAACGAATCTAAACTTTGGATATTCGTTCGGTCATAAAAGTGAATTATCGTCGATTTGAAGTACCTGCGAAAGTTCTCATATTTCAAGAAATAAATTTACCATAATTACAATTTTGTTTTTGCTTATTGACTTAACACCAAAACACACTCATACTTCTCGTCGACAGATGGCGAATTATTTAAACTTGAAATTTCATCGAATTATGCGAGGTCGGCAACTCTTTCTACATTAAACAATTACAAAATATACAATCTCAAAACGATATCGGTATCGCCATCTATTAACGCAACGCAATTTAGTTTACTGGACCCTCCCCTTAATTTTTTTTTGTGAAAACAAAAAGCATATGAAATCGTGCATTTACCCACTCGAGACTTTGAACGTAATAACTGAAACTAATAATCTATTCGAGAAATTACCTCCAATTCGAAAATAACAAAAGTTGCTAAAATAAGTTTAAATTATTAATTTGTGTAATGTAATTCCAACTTTATCCTTAGCAGAGAAATTCGAGAATTATTCGGACGATGATTCTGAGTTTACTACAGCTAGAATAAATTCAAGACGAAAAATTAATGTGGAGAAAAAGTAATTTACGTCCAATGAAAATTATCCAATACTTTGAACCAAATTAAACTGAAATTTCATTCCGTGATTCATAAAACGAAATTAGCAAATTTGAAAATAGATTCTTCTATATGCATTATAAATATACATGACTGAGATTGAATTCTCGCTTAACTGTTGGAGAAACATAATTGAATATTAAATTAAATTAAACTCTTGGCTTAATGTTTCACAATTCATTTAACAATATGAATAGTCAACATGTTTCGAGCGTTAGTCTTGAAAATAAGCTAACGAGCGTTAAATGAGCGTTAGCCTTGAAAATTGAGTCTTGAAAATGAGCTGACGCTCGAAACATGTTGACTATTCATATTGTTAAATAAATTGTGAAACATTAAGCCAAGAGTTTAATTTAATTTAATATTATAAATATACATGTTTATGTAAGAATTTGAAGTGATTGCAGATTTCACTTCACTACATAAAATATGCCAGCACATGATACATGAATAAGAAGTACAATCGAGAATCTATCCCTCGATTACTAAATACCGGATTAACACTGATTTTTGTTGTCAATTTATCCAGTTTTTTGAAACTATTGATAAATATCTTGATTATTCAGTTTAATCACTCATTTTATCTTGATTTTCCAAAAAGTATGTATCAGAAATTTCAACTTTATAAACTAGAAAAGTTCCCGATTCCAAATCATTCACCTTGAAAAATATAATATAGAAATATTAGAAAATTGATCATTTTATTTATTCAAATACATTCATAATTGTGTAATTCTTGCAATTTCTCATTTAGAAATGCTTGATAAAAATGCTTGACTGTCCTTGATTATTTGCTGAAGGCGTTCCTTAGTGGCCGAAGTTTGATGTTCCTTCAATTTTTCTTGTGATTTATAGATGTCACATTTATATCCAGTAACATTGTGGAAGACCAAGATATGACGTGGTCCTGAAGTCAACAAGTATCGTCCAGTAGCTTCGAAGACCACGCGTGTTATGTTCCCTAAAAATGAAAACAATTGTTGAAAATCCAAAACTAGTTTTCCTAAAAATACTATTCAATTTCTATTCAATAACAAAATTGACTAAATATTTACTCAATGACAAACCTTCATAAATATTATCTATAGTTTGATCCAGTAGGCCAGTGAACGCGGAAAAAAATTGCAAGGAACTGTTTACTGCCACAACAACAACTCCGTTTGGTGATAAGGCAACTATGGCTTGGTTTTCCTCAGGATTTTTATATTTTCCCGACATTTGTAGCTGGGGATCTTGACCTTTTTTGTATTCCACTGAAACATTTAAATTAGTGAAATTTAGTGAAATAGAAAAGCATTAGTTTGAACATCGACTAAAGAAATAATATAACAATATGCAAATTAGAAACGACACACACACACCCACACACAAATATATATATATACAGTGGATTGAAATCGTTGTCTCACTTGGATGGACGTAGCACAGCTGACAATTCGTTACATAACGAAATAGCTGTCTTGTGCTTCCATCAGGTGTGGCATTGATTTCAATATATCTCGAACATAAAGGGCTTGAAGGATGATGGAGGCATCGCATCGTGAACGTATCGAAGAATCAAAAACAGAAGAATTCCTCGAAATTTGGATTCTCAGAAATGAGCTATGAGAGCAATTGTTGTAGAACTTTTTGGGAGTTTAGGTTTATTGTATGTTTATTACTAGGCACATCTTGATATGTTTTCAGTATTCTGGAGGAAGGACCGCATATTGGTCTGAAATATAGAATTTTTGAAGTACTAGTCTCTTCAACAATTGCCCTCGTAACTTTGCAGAGAACCTCAAAGAATTCTTCTGTTTTTCATTCTTAGTAAATACGGAAATATTCCTTCTCCTCTTTTCAGCAATTTAATCTCCCCATATACCCCTGGCAGTGAATTCGAGCAAAAGCAAATGATAACCACAAATGATGGAAACACAGACAGGACCTTGTTACGCTCTTCCAGAGGCTTCAATAAAGCATGAAACCGCCAATCTCCTCTCTATACTATCTCCTCTCCAAACTATAGGATAGTATAGTTAACCTATACTATCCGAAGGCACGCTCTTCACAAATACATTTATCGGACAGCCAAGAAATGCCAACTTCAAAGAATAGATACTACATACGCCGTTAAATAGCTCCAGAATTTTGATGCTTCAATCCACACTAGTACAGTTATTTGTGTCTAGCGTGATGAAAGACCTATGTAATGCCTGTCTATTTTCTGGTGAAATGTCCAGATGGAAGCAGAACACGAAAATAATTTCTTATCTCAAAGCAATTTAAAATTTCAAAAAATTGAAGGCTCTATTTTTATGGTGCAGTAAATATGAAAGAATTGTAACTAACATTTCGAAATAATTAGTCCGAAGTTATAATTAACGGGTAGTCTTATTTTTAAATAACTATTATGTTGATAATAATAATACATTCATTCCCAACAGATATACATCCAATTACAGTGGAAAAATAACACATTGTACACAAATAATAATGAATAAGAAAAAATGAGAGAAAAAGAAAACAAAAAAAGAGAGTATAATCGAATATACACAACGAAAATAAAATTAAAATGAATTTGAGTAATAAGCAATAACTAAATGGAACAAACTAAAAATAAAGTATTAGCTATTACAAAGTCACACAGAAGTCAACAGAAGTCAATGAAGTCAACGAGAATAAAATTAATTGCAATAGTAATATAAAGTAACCGAATGAAACGAAACTAAAATTAAAATATTATGTATTACAATATGAAGACAACAGAAGTTCATGAAAATATCACGACATCCCATTGCACTGTCATCACGTCGACCGCAACACCCATCATAAAGATTACATATATACAGTTGATAGGAGAACGTGACAACATTTAATATGCAGTAATTGACATAAAACGTATTATTGAACGTATTACTAAGACCAGGCCTTGGCAACGCCAATATTTATTTTGCTGAGAAGAAATGGCGAGTCGATCGAATTGTGCAAAATTTTGGAGAGAAACGTTAGACCCAATCGTTCATTTCTCAACTTCAATTATTTAATTCCCAGATTATCGGTTAGGATGGAATGGTCGAAGCCTCTCGTAGGATATTGCCCATAACATCTGTAGTATATATACTTCTCATATTACCTCTGAAGTGCCTCCAAGTCGACAATAGAATTATTGTAAAAAGGAAACCAAATTATAGACGCATGTTCCAGTTTACTGCGAATAAAGGAGTAGTACAGCGTTTTAATTGTGCAAAGATTAAAAAAGCTGCCCCAATTTCTGACCAAATAATTCTAAACTGACCAAATGCATTCTAGAAGCAGCAGCCGTAATATAAATTATGTGTTCAGAGAAGTATACCTTATAGTCGAAAAGGATCCCCAGATCCTCAAACTACACACACCAATCTAGAGAAGACTCTAATCGGACGCAAACATGACGATCGTGAATAGCAGAAAATATTCAGTTAAATCTAACATACCTTTTGTATCGAATAGTCTCCAAGTGCCGTCTTTAGAAACAGTAACCATTTGGGAACTGTCAGCATTGCAAGCTATATCATAAATTCCAGATTTGTGTCCCGTTAATTCATAAGCTCTTTTCACGTCCTGATATTCGCCATTCTTACTGAACACAACTTCCCATACTTTAGCATCCGGTGAAAAACCTGGAGTGAAAATATTTGACAAGTAATAATTTGAGAAATCTACTTTGTGCAGTTATTACCAGAAGCCAAAACAAACTTTCCACATGGTGATATCTTCGCACAAAAGGTAGTCATCATACAAGTGTCGACTTTAGCGATAACTTGACCTTTAAGGTCCCACAGAACAAGATCGTTGTTGCTTGTGCATGTCATTATGAACTTTCCGTTGCTTGCTATAGACATTCCTACAAGTTCTTCTTCATGCAGCTGAAAGTTCAGAATGAAATTATGAAAATATAGAAAGAATTGAAATAAAATTTGATAGTTTCTGAATATGCAGCTAAGAAATGAGATAATATTTCATACCAATCGTAGGTATATTTTGAATCAACTTCTGTAGTGACTTCTGTAGCGGATGCGTTTTTCGAATTGAACATTTTAATTTCATTCGTAAGTTGAAAATATTGAAATAATGGAAATTGGGAAATAAAGATCAAGGAGTCATCACGCCATGAATATTTTGTTATCTGAGAGAAAACAAAATAAAGAAGAAATATTGTGAAGAGACATTTTGACGCATGCAAATCCTGCAAAAGAGGGCATTTGTTCAAAAATTTCACTTTCAGTAAGTGCAGTGCATTGTCAGCGTATTTTTTTGTATAATTTTCGAGAATTTTTGATATTTTGTAGTTTTTATTATCGACATCAAAGTTTTATGTCGTTCACACCTACCAGATAGTATGGATTATCACTTTCTGTGCATACGGTGGCAATTCAAACTACCTATGTATTTTATATATGCCTCTTAAACTAGGATATCGAACAAAAAAACCAGCATAAGGTAGAATTGTGGAAAAGAAAGCTCCTGAGGAAGATATAAAGAAGAGATCTTGTACTATATGGCGAATATAGTACAAGAACGAATAAACTGGAAGAATTTTATAAAAAGCAAAGTATTACAAGAATAATAAAGACACATGAAGCAAGATAGCTAGAACACATTGGTAGAATTACAGAAGTTTGATGGGTAAAAAGTGCATTAAAAGGTGAAAACGGTGGGAGGAGAAGAAAATGACCCCTATCAATGAAAAATGTAGTTGAAAGAAATTTTCAAGGATTTGGAAGCATTATTATTAGGAGTGCTTGGCAGGATTAGTAAAATTTATCGACTTTTCTTGACAAGGTGCCTACAAGGCGTCGGTAAATACTTTGAGTGATTTGTGGGAACATTTCCTTCGAGGTGTGCAGGAAGGACATCCTCAGTTTAAAAGAATTGAAACTTTCATTTGATCAAAAGATAAAAATAATACTCGTGTAATTGTGTATTACTTACTTTATAATATATTTGATGAATTTGAGAAGCTTATTGTCAAAAAATTCGTGAAAAGGTTGTTCTGGAATTCAAAACCGTAGATATAAACATGAGAAACGATAATTTGAGGATATAACTATCGAACAGAGCCAAAAAATATAGAATATTTTCATTACATATGAGCGTTCCATTGCGAAATGCCATTGGCAGAAAGCAGTCATACTGTGTAAAGATACATGTAAAAATCACATATTTCTATATTAAAAATTTTTTGAATATAAGATAAAATTCGAAAACTTGAACTTTTGATTTACACTTCTGTTGACAACATAGCATGACGCGTTTCATCGTTACAAACGAATTTTTCAGATTCTACTAGAATATTCATATGTTTTCAATAAAATTGTAAATCAGAAGTTCAAATTTTTGAATTTTATTATATACTCAATAATAATTGATTTACAACATTTTTTGATCAAAAGAATATATACTAGTTGTTTGGGCGGTGGAAGGGGATGTGTAGGTTTGTTGAGCATTTAACGGTCTATATAAATTATATTTGATGCTGTCTGCTGGACAGTTCCATCTCCAGAGGCTATACCTTTGTGTTCTACGAATATTACCTCCAGTATTTGTAAATTAAGTTGTATTCAGAAAAAGTATTCAGTTGTATTCAGTTCTTACAACTTTATTGTCGATTGTCTTCTGCAGGAAGTGTGGTAGTGCTCCTCTTTTAAAGTGTGCATGTGAGTTATTCTAGGTAGACAACGAACACAAATTGTTCGTTGTATACCTATGTAGAATTATCTTTTTGCGATGGTCACAAAAATATAAGACTATTAGCATTTTTAACAAATATTTTGAAGAAGTTATTAACGGACATGCTATAAGAGAAAGTGTTTATCAGTCAGATTCTGCTGCTAGTAATTCAGTATTCCTTATATGTTTTGCATTGATAATTCAGATATATTGGAAACTACCAATGTATTATACTCGCAGAGTATCGAGAGTATAATCGACACATTCTATTTCTGTCAACCTACAACAATAGGTTGTTATTATTCTGTAAGCATCTGAAGAAGTCGTTTGTAAAGACGAAACGCGTCATGATATGTAGTCAATAAAGTGTAAATCATAAGTTCAAGTGTTTGAATTTAAGTTTATATTCAATTATAATGGATTTATATCAAGTAAACGCCAACACTATTAAATAATTAAACTTTGAGTTAGGACATGCTCGAATCAATAACGTTGTTCTGTATTTCTTGACAATAAGAAATTTACCAGTTTGAAGCTGAGAACTGTTTATTGTTAACGTCCGGTCGAACGATTGAAATATATTTATTCCTTAATATTAATCTCTATCAATTGAAAGTTCATTTCAAGCCATTTCAAGAACTTTACCTTAGGAAAAGTGTGCGCTACAGTAACATTTCCAATTCCTCCTTCCTTCTTCTTCTCCACCTTGTACACTTCGATGCTGCCATCTTGATAGCGATGAATTAAGAAAGCCTTGTTGTCAGGGCTCCATTTTACGAAGGTTGGATGGTCGAACTCCACATTAACTCGCACGGATTTATGTTCTCTTTGACTGAAATCCTTTACATCCCAAATGAAAACTGTCCGATCTGTAAACATATTAATTGATTTGATAGAGAAACGTTATTAGCATAAGGAAAAATTGTTCTAGACAGTAAATAGTGTTTTTTGGAGCAGATAAATGTATTGGCAAAAAAACCCAGAAAAGTTTCATTGAAATCGGTTTCATTCAAAATTTAAGTAGTTTCGTATACATCATATGAATATTTTTTCGGGGAACTTTGTAAAATAAATATAGCAATAACTTAGACGTCAAGCTATAACTTCCATATATTAATTTCTATTATTTATCGATGTAGACATGTAACTTTACAAATAATATACATTCTATATAACTTTGAAGAAGGTCCAATATTAATTAATATTGGACCTTCCAATTTATATTCCATTGAAGTCCATTCAATTAATAGGACTATGAATTATTTAATGTTTTCTATGAAAACTTTTGACGAAGTTTCATTATAATTTCTTTATTGTATTGAGAATTGTTTCAAATAGTCAAACATCACATTCGTAATTTTAGAGCTTCGAGAGCCCAAGATGGGATGCATGTGCTGGTAACAGCTTCCTCAAGCTATCAATAGGTATAAATTTTTCATTTAATCATATAATTTCTACCGAAATAAACTCCTCTTGTTATTATTGAATTTATTTGTGAATTATCATATTAATTCACAATAATCATACATTTATGTTTATTATTTAGTACAAAATTCTATGTTTACTTTGGATATCATAGCTTATTTTTTGTGAGACCAAGATCATCATTACTGAGGAAGAGAATGCTTCTCTCGAAACTTAGGTACAATAAAACTATTTTCTGATAAAATTGAAGTATCTTAACAAATTTGAAATATCTAATCACAAACCGAATTCATTAGTATACATAACCTGCTAACAGAAGTGATTTTTTGATATAATATGTGTATAAGAAAATGAATGCTAGTACTTCAATTTCAATTGATGTTATAGTAGAGCTAGTTACGGAAACGTGTACGATGTGATGCCTTCATCATCTTTCAAGGGTTAAATGTTAACGAAATATTGAAATCAATAGCACACTTGTTGGAAGCACAAGACAGTTGTTTCGATCTACGAGGAACTCGTCAGTTGTGACACGCACACTCAAGTAAGACAACGATCCCTTGATTGAACACTCCAACCTCTATACTCGTAGGTATTTATCGAATTACAATGTCTGTTTGACAAATGTCATAATATAATGTTTTCAAATGTCAATAGGTTGCGTTTTTTTACAATGACTTACATTCAAATATATATATATATATATATATATATATATATATATATATATATATATATATATATATATATATATATAATGGTATATTGTTCCGGGAATACATCCGTTGGTTTGTTGAGTGCCTGTTGGGAACTGGCAGACGTTTCGTCAAGGTCTCACTTGACATTATCAATGCTTCAAATGATGGTTATCGATTACTCGGAGTCTGGTGGTCGGAGTCAACAAACCAACGGATGTATTCCCGGAACAATATACCATTATATTTTTCCATCCGTGAATCTCTACGTTCAAACATATATATATATATATATATATATATATATATATATATATATATATATATATATATATATATATATATATATATATATATATATATATATATATATATATATATATATATATATATATATATATATATATATATATATATATATATATATATATATATATATATATATGAACTCACGGTATAAACCTCCACTTGTAACAGCCGTTGACATATGTTTCGAGTTATTGGCTCTTCTCAGAAAGTCGCAGTTCAAGTTTCAGGTGTTCGAACTTGAAAATTAATACGACACACAAAATTCAGCGAAAAGGAATCAACTCCTTTGTGGCTTGTGAATGAATATCTCCGGTTTCTGAGACTGAATAATTTTACGCCTGTGGGGCGATACTTATACCTTTCGGAATTTTGAACCGACAATTTAGATAATTCAAGAAGATATATATATATATATATATATATATATATATATATATATATATATATATATATATATATATATATATATATAGCAAAAATATAATTCTTGGCATTGCCCGCAACTCAATTGGAAGCAGATGTTGATACGTGCTTCGAGCTTATTGACTCTCCTCAGAACGACGTAGCCAAGTTCAAGGTGTACGAACGTGGAGATGGAATCAATTATAAAAGAACACACCTGTAAAGGAAGTCTCCACTGCTAGACCTCCACGTGAACTCCCCGGGTTTGGAGATTTGGTCAGCGTATCGCCTTTGTGGTGACTATTTATCCTTTACGAGTCCTTCCAACGAGAAAGTTAACAACGAATGAAATTCTTTTGAGGTGAAAAGTAGAAACGACAGCAGAAATATAATTCTTGGTATAGCCTGCAGTTCAATTGGAAGCTGTCGTTGACAGGTGTTTCGAACTTATTTTATTTTTAATTGAACTTGGCTACGACGTTCTGAGGAGAGCCAATAAGCTCGAAACACATGTAAACGTCTGCTTCCAATAGAGTTTGCGGGCTATACCATGAATTATATTTTTGCTGTCTTTTGTACTTTTTGCAAATTTTTGAAAATTTTTCATTCGTGATATATATATAATATATATATATATATATATATATATATATATATATATATATATATATATATATATATATATATATATATATATATATATATATATATATATATATATATATATATATATATATATCTACGCTAATGTAATGATAATGAAATATACAGTTCGAAAAAGTATTCATTATGATTTTTGCATGTACAATTAATTTGACATTTATCATATCACAACAGTTCATTTTCTTCTCTGTGGGCTTATATTATTTCCATTCCACTCGAGATATATATTGAAATATATATGCTCCATATCTAATAATTTCGAAAGTTTGTTTCGATTTACTTTTCATTTTTATTGTTATTTCCGATTGGAAGTTGATGATTTTCAATGAGTTGCTATGATGGAGAGCCTTTTGACTAATATGAGATTTACAACATTTTTTTATGGGTATTTGGTAACAAAAGAGTCACCTCATCGACATGAATGAAGTGCGTAACACTCCGCACAGATAAATTTATATACGCCTGCATTGTTAAATTAACTTTTCTTTTCTTTTCAATTAATGAACATGTTCAAAAGTATGGGTTCTAGCTACAATAAAAGCTATTTTTATATTTTATGTAGTGAATTCAGAAAAGAATTTTCCTGGGTTATTCTCGAAATTATTTCATTAATTTTTATTATAAGTTTTTATCGGGAAATTCTGAAATAACTACCATTGATAACTCGTTATTATTTTACTGAACTAAGGTAAGAAAGTCACCGATTGCAGACAGACATTTCTCTGCTGACATCAGGTGAAATATGACCTTAACGACCGAGCTCAGCCTTGCACACGATTAAAAAATATTGTGAACATATTTAGCAACTTGCCATTGTCTCATTATGTACATATATTTCATTAACCATCGGGCTTATCAACTTAAAATATTTGCTAGGCAAATTAAAACATTATACATCATTCCAATGAAATAATATTCAGATGCTATATCAGATCAAACGGGAAAGTGGAAAATTAATGCTTTCAAATAAAATTATACCTTACGTAGTTATATTACTCACAATGTGCGTTTAATAATATTTACATAGCGTAATGAATGAAGGTAATAACCTTCGTGTATAAGTATGACTAATAATACCAATTGAATTATTATTCTGCGGAACCAATGAAAGAACCGCACATATTCATAGAATAGATACGTTTTGATCAGAAATTTTGATCCTTGAGGTGAAAAAAATTAAAACTGTCCAACCAACAAGGATCTTAGTCTATTTGAAAAAAGGATTAAATTATAAAGACAAGATTCTTTCATATGATTGAAATACAATCCGAAATCCTTCTTAGGATTTTAGATTCTGACTTGAAACATAGGATTAGGTTTACACTTGAAGCATTGATAAGTAAATCACTGTCAATAGTGTCATCATAAATTATTCGTACTTAATAACTTAATACCATTTTCAATTGAGATGAAAAGGTGAACAGTTTATTGATATATTGCCCAACTTATTATGTTTAATATTGATTCATATAATTTTCCTTCATTGAATTATTTTAGGACTTTATCAACCTTTGGTTTTATCTACGGTGAAAAGAATCTACATACAGAAGTTTACATTAGATTATAAATCACTCAAAAAAAAAAATATATATATATATATAATATATTTTCAGAAAGAAATTATTGGGTTTTCTGGTTCTCAAAAATATTTATTAAACATCTATATCACACAACGTTTCGGTCCTTTTCTTGGGCCTTTTTTATGTGATATAGATGTTTAATAAATATTTTTGGAGAACCAGAAAACCCAATAATTTCTTTCTGAAAATATAAATAAAATGGTTCAAGATAGCAATGAATATGAATATATATATATATATATATATATATATATATATATATATATATATATATATATTTATATATATATATATATATATATATATATATATATATATATATATATATATATATATATATATATATATATATATATATATATATATATATATATATATAAAAAAATTCAAAAGTATACCAAAAGAATGTTATAGTAGAGTTTCATTAAATTGAAGTTTTATAAATTTCAATATTTCTCTAACATTTATCTCTTGAAGGATAATGGAGACATCACATCTAGTTTTGCTTTAACATTCTTTTGGTTAATTTGAATTTTTCAAATAACTGTTCTAGTGTTCATTTTCTTAAATATTTCATTCAGCACCATAAGCACAAGAAAATTTAATTTCCTTGAAAATATCGCCGAGTAGGCCCCTGAAATACGGGAATAAACGTGAGCGTACTACTAACGCAACCTATTGACATTTGAAAAGATCGTATGATGATATTTGTCAAATACACATTGCAATTTAGTAGACACCTACGAGTATAGAAGATATGTGAAATTTCGATGCTTGGTGTGTCTGTAATCTGAGAGGTGTTTTCTACTGATTCCTATAGATGGAATTGTGGAGTATTCATCACTCTACGATCTTCCACTTGGAGTCACAAGAAGATGCTTGGAGGTTGAAGTCGTTGCCTCACTTCGATGGACGTGGTGCGACTGACGAGTTCCTTGCAGAACGAAACATATATGTCTCGCACTTCCATCAGGTGTGGCATCGATTTCAATATTTCTCTAACATTTATCCTTTGAAGGATAATGGAGACATCACATCGTACACGTTCACATATCTAGCTCTACTATAACATTCTTTTGGTTAATTTGAATTTTTCAAATGAATGTTCTAGTGTTCATTTTCTTGTATATATATATATATATATATATATATATATTTTATTATATATATATATATATATATATATATATATATATATATATATATATATATATATATATATATATATATATACTTAGTAAATACTATGACTCTTCATCGAAATATCTCAAATAAAACTCTCGGGGAACTGTTTACACAAATGTTGTCAACAAGAACGAACCGATCAATTTCGAGAGTGAATATTAGTGAGAGAACATAAAGGCTTCGTAGACATTTAATTCAAACACCCTTCAGCGTTGTCTATAATGTGTAAGAATGGTCCCATGTCTAATCGCTCCAGATCACACCCAGGCGGGCAAAAAGATAACTAGTTTCGACATTCACGGATCATTCATACTTAATCAATACTGAAACTCTTAATCGAAATACTTCAAATAAAACTCTTAGGGAGCTGTCTGACACTTTGGAGAGTGAATATTGCCATTCAAAAAATCATCGATCTTGTTGAATGATAATGGTACAATTGTTTTATCCTTATCAGGAATCGCATAAGTCTTAGTCACTCAATCAAAGTATCGAGGACTTAGACTTATGACGTGATTAGTTCGTGAACTAATCACATGAACTACCTCTATCGAAGAAAAGACGTATTAATTCCTCCTCCTGACAACATTAGTGAGAGTACATAGAGGCTTCATTCAGATTAGGTAAAGGACTATTCTTACATATTGTAGATAAAGCTCTGGGGTGTTTAAATGAAATATCCACAAAATCTCTACGTAGGTACTCCCACTAATATTGTCAGGAGGAGGAATCTAGAATGCTAGACAGAGTTTATACGTCATTTCTTCGATAGAGGGAGTTCACTTGATTAGGTCACGAACTAATGTTCTTCGTACTAGGATATAGGGGTCGTTTTGAAAGTCATCGATTCTCGTTGATTGATGGAATAACACTTATGATTCCTAATAAGGATGAAACAATTGTATCTTATCATCATTCAAAAAGATCGATGATTGTTCGAATAATATTTGATATTCACTCTCAAAAGTGATATTAAATATTAACAGTATTGACTATATATATATATATATATATATATATATATATATATATATATATATATATATATATATATATATATATATATATATATATATATATCTTGAAATTGATTTATTGCCTGTTTGAGGTATTTATTTTGAAAGTTTTTAGCATTAACAGGCTTTTTTAATATGAAAAAGTTTATTTCTGTTGACGTTTCGTTGTTATATTACAACTTTGTCAAAACTAATGAATAATTGAATTTATGAGTTACTATGGATATCAAATGTCAAACTTAATTTTTAGAAAAATCAAATTAGTTTTTTTGTATATTCTTATTGATTTTCATTATCAGAGGAATATTTCTGGCTCAGCATTCGCTTCGGAAGTTTTAGTCTTCTTCACCATGAGGAAACCTCTGAAAAACTCATGGTAAGCCAGGTGATTCTTAAGTGTGATTATATTTACATATATACAATTACATATAGTTTTTTATATACTTATCCAGAATGTGTATATTGTTCGTTTATGTGTGTGAAATTGAAGGTAGATCTGGAAAGAATGAGTTGTGAGATGTGATGTTTTGTGATTGTTGTGTGTTTATTTTGCGAGTGTTATTTGTGAGGTTTATTAAGTTGTTGTAGATAGAATTTAGATGTTTAATGTCCGTTCTTTCATTGACTGTGTTTTCCAAATTTTTACGAATGTGTAACATTTCTAACATTTCTCTACATTTTTTGTCTCTTTCAGTTGCCAAAATTTTCGTATTTTTGTAATCAAAATCATGTTTTTCTGTTATTTTATGTTTATTTAAGGCTGTGATTTGAGTTTTCGCGTATTTATGTGCTTTGATTCTTTCTTCGAGATTTTGTGCTGTTTGACCGATATAGCTTTTATTGCAATTGTTACACGGAATATTATAAACTGTATGAGTTTTTCTCTGAATTACAGTTTTACTTTTTAATTTTGTATATATTTCTTTGATTTGATTTTTGGCGGTATGTGCTATTCTTAAATTATAAGGTTTTAATATTTTAGCAATATTTGTACTTAGTTTTGGAATATATGGTAAGGGAATGTAATTATTTTCTTTAGATTCATTTCTTTTTGAATTTAAAGTATTATATAATTTATGAATTCTGCTTTTCATGATTTTGTTGATTAAATTTGGTGGGTAATTATTTTTCATGAGAAGAGTACGAACTTCTTCAAGTGTTTCATGTCGTAAACATGGTGATGTTAATTTTAGTGATCTATCTATAAAATTAATTATTATACCCTTTTTCTGGGAATAATGATGATTACTTATATAATTTATGGTTCGTTGCGAATTTATTTCTTTTCTGTACCATCTTGTAAAAATTTTATTATCTTTTCTTATAATTGTTATATCAAGAAAATTTAATTTTTCATCTTTTTCTTCTTCAAGTGTGAATTGCAATTTATTATGAAAACTATTGAAACGTTCTAGTATATTATCAATTTGATCTTTATCTGCTATTATTAAACAATCATCAACATATCTTTTATATAATAAGATATTTTCTTCTAAATTTTTTATTATATCTTCTTCTAAAAATTCCATTACTAATTGTGCAATGACACTTGAAATTGGACTGCCCATTGCTACACCATCTAGTTGTTGATAAAATTCATTTTTATATTGAAAAAAATTTGTTCCTAAAGTGAATTTTACTGCTTCAATGAATTCATTTTTTGGAATACAAGTGAAATTTTTTAAAATATTCCATTTTAGATCTATTATGTTTGGAACGATTGCATTGGGTATATTAGTATAAAGTGAGATTACATCTAAAGAATATAATTTATGATTTTCATTAAGTTGTACAGTTTTTAGATTATCAACTAAATGATAAGAGTTCTTGACATAAAATTGATTTTGATTTATTACATTTTTTAAAATTGAAGAAAGAAATTTAGAAAGATTATATAGAGGAGATTGAATATATGAAACAATTGGTCTTAATGGAATATTATTTTTGTGTATTTTAGGTAAACCATAAAATTTGGGTGGTAGACTATTATGTTGTATTAACTCTTTAGCTGTTTTTGCTGATATAAAATTATTTGTTTCCCATTTTTTTATTAGTTTGTTAGTTTCATTCTGTAAAGTTTTTGTTAGATCTCTCTTAATTTTTTTATACGTAATTGTATCACTAAGCATTTCGTTAATTTTTTGTTCATATTCAATAGTTTCTAGAATGACTGTTTTATTTCCTTTATCGGATTTTGTTATAGTTAATTGTGGATTAGATTTTATGAATGATTTTGTTTTATTTAAATTTTTCATAAGAAGTTTATTTTCAGCTGTATTTTTCATATTTTGAAAATTATTATGGTATGATTCAATTGTATTAGTTACTTTTAGTCGAATTGAGTTTTGATTTTCAGTAGGTAATTCGGAAATTCCTTTTCCTATTTTCGTAATGATATTGAAAATCGGAATTTGATCTACGTTATTTATTTGTACCGCGTGTTTTGGATCTAAATTGAGTATATTGTTGACATATTCTGGTATTACGAAAATAGAAAAAGGAATTTCCGAATTACCTACTGAAAATCAAAACTCAATTCGACTAAAAGTAACTAATACAATTGAATCATACATAATAATTTTCAAAATATGAAAAATACAGCTGAAAATAAACTTCTTATGAAAAATTTAAATAAAACAAAATCATTCATAAAATCTAATCCACAATTAACTATAACAAAATCCGATAAAGGAAATAAAACAGTCATTCTAGAAACTATTGAATATGAACAAAAAATTAACGAAATGCTTAGTGATACAATTACGTATAAAAAAATTAAGAGAGATCTAACAAAAACTTTACAGAATGAAACTAACAAACTAATAAAAAAATGGGAAACAAATAATTTTATATCACCAAAAACAGCTAAAGAGTTAATACAACATAATAGTCTACCACCCAAATTTTATGGTTTACCTAAAATACACAAAAATAATATTCCATTAAGACCAATTGTTTCATATATTCAATCTCCTCTATATAATCTTTCTAAATTTCTTTCTTCAATTTTAAAAAATGTAATAAATCAAAATCAATTTTATGTCAAGAACTCTTATCATTTAGTTGATAATCTAAAAACTGTACAACTTAATGAAAATCATAAATTATATTCTTTAGATGTAATCTCACTTTATACTAATATACCCAATGCAATCGTTCCAAACATAATAGATCTAAAATGGAATATTTTAAAAATTTCACTTGTATTCCAAAAAATGAATTCATTGAAGCAGTAAAATTCACTTTAGGAACAAATTTTTTTCAATATAAAAATGAATTTTATCAACAACTAGATGGTGTAGCAATGGGCAGTCCAATTTCAAGTGTCATTGCACAATTAGTAATGGAATTTTTAGAAGAAGATATAATAAAAATTTAGAAGAAAATATCTTATTATATAAAAGATATGTTGATGATTGTTTAATAATAGCAGATAAAGATCAAATTGATAATATACTAGAACGTTTCAATAGTTTTCATAATAAATTGCAATTCACACTTGAAGAAGAAAAAGATGAAAAATTAAATTTTCTTGATATAACAATTATAAGAAAAGATAACAAAATTTTTACAAGATGGTACAGAAAAGAAATAAATTCGCAACGAACCATAAATTATATAAGTAATCATCATTATTCCCAGAAAAAGGGTATAATAATTAATTTTATAGATAGATCACTGTCATGATATGTTTTATAGATAGAATGTCATGTTTACGACATGAAACACTTGAAGAAGTTCGTACTCTTCTCATGAAAAATAATTACCCACCAAATTTAATCAACAAAATCATGAAAAGCAGAATTCATAAATTATATAATACTTTAAATTCAAAAAGAAATGAATCTAAAGAAAATAATTACATTCCCTTACCATATATTCCAAAACTAAGTACAAATATTGCTAAAATATTAAAACCTTATAATTTAAGAATAGCACATACCGCCAAAAATCAAATCAAAGAAATATATACAAAATTAAAAAGTAAAACTGTAAATCAGAGAAAAACTCATACAGTTTATAATATTCCGTGTAACAATGCAATAAAAGCTATATCGGTCAAACAGCACAAAATCTCGAAGAAAGAATCAAAGCACATAAATACGCGAAAACTCAAATCACAGCCTTAAATAAACATAAAATAACAGAAAAACATGATTTTGATTACAAAAATACGAAAATTTTGGCAACTGAAAGAGACAAAAAATGTAGAGAAATTTTAGAAATGTTACACATTCGTAAAAATTTGGAAAACACAGTCAATGAAAGAACGGACATTAAACATCTAAATTCTATCTACAATAACTTAATAAACCTCACAAATAACACTCGCAAAATAAACACACAACAATCACAAAACATCACATCTCACAACTCATTCTTTCCAGATCTACCTTCAATTTCACACACATAAACGAACAATATACACATTCTGGATAAGTATATAAAAAACTATATGTAATTGTATATATGTAAATATAATCACACTTAAGAATCACCTGGCTTACCATGAGTTTTTCAGAGGTTTCCTCATGGTGAAGAAGACTAAAACTTCCGAAGCGAATGCTGAGCCAGAAATATTCCTCTGATAATGAAAATCAATAAGTGAATATACAAAAAAACTAATTTGATTTTTCTAAAAATTAAGTTTGACATTTGATATCCATAGTAACTCATAAATTCAATTATTCATTAGTTTTGACAAAGTTGTAATATAACAACGAAACGTCAACAGAAATAAACTTTTTCATATTAAAAAGCCTGTTAATGCTAAAAATTTCAAATATATATATATATATATATATATATATATATATATATATATATATATATATATATATATATATATATATATATATATATATATATATATATATATATATATATATATATATATATATATATATATATATATATATATATATATATATATATATATATATATGAAGGAATCGACTACAAGAAAAAGATTCTGTAGTTATCGTGCTCATATCATCGCAATTGTAAATATTCACTACTAAAAGTAAACTATCTTTCGATAATTTTTTGATGAATTATTCGAAAGATAATTATAGCTGAGCTGGTTATGTGAAACAAGAACAGTGTGATGCCTCCATTATCCTTCAAAGTTGAACGCTCACTGAAAACATTTATCAGCGTTTCTAAAACAGCAACCTAGATGGCATTGGCTCATCAAATTATTAGATGAAATTTTTCAAAATAGAGTTGTTAAATGTAGTATCTCAATTGATAAGGACGTGTGAAACTTTCAATGTTAGATATGTTCAAGTGTTTTCTATTGGTTACTATGATTTGAGACATATAGTAATCTATGCATTATATATGCATAAGATTTAATAAAATGACATTTGAGGTTCGAAGTCTATGCCGTTTGTTTGTTGGACGTTACGTAACTGAGGAGGGTATGTTAGCTCGAAACAGTATACTCTCTTACGTTTCCAATGAATGTGGGCTTCTTGAACTTTTTTACCAACATCAATAAATCTATGCTGACAAATCAGAGATATTTTTCTTAATGAACAGGTACTCGTTTCACAGTTATTGTTTATTTTGGAGATACAAAAGTACTCAATTTTTTTTGTGTGTGAAAAACACTGAATGATTGAAAACAACGACTTATAAAAAATGTATATGAATGAATAGCAGAAACATAACATTAAAAGACTTGATTATGAAAAGTGTAAGACGATTTGGTGCGTTAACTAGGAAATTACGTGATTTGCTCTAATTGATGTTATTTTGCGATACTATTTTATTGAAAAACGTATCAATTATGTTTTAGTTATAACACTTTCTTCTGGTTTCATTAATCAGATAATGCAGAGTTTTAATTCATAAAATGGTGATGAGTTGTGATCACGTATTATTATAATTAATTCAAAGTTGAATATATATAATAAATAAATTACAACAGATCCCTATAATCGAATGAGAGGTCACTAAAAATGCAGAGAGCCCGAAATATCTTCAGAAAATCATTAATTCAATGTTAACGAGGTGTATTTCAAATTGAAATCTAAGTTTTTGGCTAGATAATACTGTGAAAAGAGTGATTATTCGACAAGAATGAGGTTCGCTTTTTTTTAGTTATAAGCAATTTACAATTCCCTTCAACTTTATTGAATTGGAAATAAAATAAGCGATCGTTATATCTAATAATTTTTAATTTTCTAAAAATATTGAGGTTACCTATATACTCGTATAATTCGAAATAATAGGTACAAATAAGTATCTCTCATTCACTTAATATGACAATAATTCAAAAAAATATTGTTACATAGTTTAATGAAGCAACTAAACCCAAAAATTGAATTGACTATATTTGAATTAAAATTATAACATTAAAATTTACTTAAATATTGATTTCATGAAATTGAATTTTTTGAATTTTTCATTGAACGAAAATACATATAATTAATTAATATCACCAATTATTGCAATATTTCATAGTGGTCAAGTATAAGGTTTCAGGTATAATACAAAGAACGAATTCACGATCAATTAACAGATGATTGCAGCAGCTCGATAAAAGCGTCATACGATTATTTTCAATCATCCTTAGAATTGTATTGGACCACGTAAATCGAAATGAACCCATCTTATATATTATTCATCCACGGAATTGTATACCTTCCTAAGCTGTACGGTGTAAGTCAATATGACGGTCAAAACAACCACGAGAATATTCAGAATCCGCGGTTATTATTACTAGCTACAAACAACGCACACTTCGATGGATAATCACTCATTCGGCAAATTAATTTGTCTATTCTTTGCTATCAATAAAAACAACCACTGAAAATAATTCTAGGTTAAACATATCAATTAAGGTCAATATTACGTGGATCTTGATGCTTCTAATGAAAATTTGACATGCAATAAGTAAAGACGAGGAAAATCGGGATTTAATGGTTCGGTTTTTTATTCATTCGGAGCAAAACGAAAGATTTACTTCATGAATACATAAAAACGAAGTTAATATATATATATATATATATATATATATATATATATATATATATATATATATATATACATATAGAAGAAAATACTGAGACTCTCAATCGAAATATCGAAATATTTCAAATAAAACTCTCAGGGAGCTGTCTACACAAATTTTGTCAACGAGAACGAACCCATCACTTTCGAGAGTGAATATTAAGAGCATTTCAAAAAATTCATCGATCTTGTTGAATGATAATAGGATACAATTGTTTCATCATTATTATGAATCATTAGTCCATATTTAATCTATCAATCAAGAATCGATGACTTTCAAAACGAACATAGGTCCTAAACCAAATTGAGAGGAATTTTACCTAGTGAAATATCCACGTAGGCTCCTTCTATCCGAGAAAAGACGTATAAACTCTCCCTAGCGTTCAAGATTCCTTCTCATGACAACAGTGGCGTGAGTGCAAGGCTTTGTAGATATTTAATTCGAACACTACAGAAAATTGTCCGCAATGTGTACGAATAATCCCATGCTTAATCGCTCCAGACCACACCCAGGCGGGCAAAAGTGTAGCTAGTTTCAAGATTCACAGGTCATGCAATACTAGTAAATACTGAGACTCTTAATCGAAATATCGAAATATTTCAAATAAGACTCTCAGGGAGCTGTCTACACAAATGTTGTCAACGAGAACGAACCCATCACTTTCGAGAGTGAATATTAAGAGCGTTTCGAAAAATTTATCGCCCTTATTGAATGATAATATAATACAATTGTTTCATCATTATTATGAATCATCAGTCCATATTCAATCTATCAATCAAGAATCGATGACTTTCAAAACGAACTCTATGTTCGTTTTGAAAGTCTTTAAATTTCATAGAAAATTTTTTCTATGAGTAGAAATTTTGAACGCTAGGGAGAATTTATGCGTCTTTTTTCCGATAAAGAGAGCCTACGTGAATATTTCACTAGGTAAAATTCCCCTCAATTCAGTATAGAACTTATGTTCGTTTTAAAAGCCAAAGATTCTGGATTGATAGATTAAATATGGACTGATGATTTATAATAATGATGAAACAATTGTATCCTATTATCATTCAACAATATCGATGAATTTTTCGAAACGCTCTTAATATTCACTCTCGAATGTGATGCGAAATCGTTGACAACATTTGTGTAGACAGCTCCCTGAAAGTTTTATTTGAAATATTTCGATTAAGAGTCTCAGTATTTACTAGTATTGCATGACATGTGAATCTTGAAACTATTTATTATATATATATATATATATATATATATATATATATATATATATATATATATATATATATATATACCTATTACTTTCGAGAGTGAATATTAAGTGTCCTCCGAAAAATCATCTAACTTGTTGAAAAATAATAAGATACAAATGTTATTCTTATTATGAATCATCAGTCTTAATGAATCAGTCAAAAATCGATCACTTGCAAAACGCAAAGTGGTCCTATGTCTGAATGAGGCGAACATTAGTTTGTGAACTAGTCACGTGAGCTCCCTGTATCGAATGAAAAACGTATACACACTCTCTAGAATTCTAGATTCCTCCTTCTGACAACATTAGTGAGAGTACGTAGAGGTTTTGTTTCAAAGACATTTCATTCAAACATCCCAGAGCTTCGTCTGTAACATAAAGGAATGGTCCCATGCCTAATCGCTCCAGAAAATGATCCGTGAATCTCGAAACTAGATATCTTTTATATGAAAGGATGGTTGGGAAATGTTGGCTGAAGTATAAATAAGTATGTGAGATGTGATGGCCCCACTATCCTTCGAGGAATGATGTTGGAAAATATAGATCGATATAAATTTGTTGAGAAAATAGCAGTCTATCCCGCTCTTCGATTCAGTGTGGTACAAATGTTCTCCTGCCTTATTCCTTGAAGGATACGTCTGATATAGCCACCACCACTCTAATATCCAGTTAATGAAATTATCCAACTAATAAAATTCCAAATGTAAATGAATATACAATTTGTTTCTATTCCTTTGAAATATATTATATATTAATGACTTTATTTTACACAATGAGCATTTTCTACTCATAATTAACAACTAATAGTACCTAAATATATTTATAGGTATATATATATATATATATATATATATATATATATATATATATATATATATATATATATATATATATATATATATAGGAAAATGCACACTAGAACATTCATTTGAAAAATTCAAATTAACCAAGAGAATATATAGTAACATTTTATCTAACATTTATTCCTTGAAGGATAATGGAGGCATCACATCGTACATCAGACGTTCACATATCTAGCTCTACTATAACATTCTCTTGGTTAATTTGAATTTTTCAAATGAATGTTTTAGTCTTCATTTTCTTAAATATTTCATTCAGTGCCATAAGCACAAAAATTTTATTTCCTTGAAAATATCGCCGAATAGGCCTCTGAAATACGGAAATAAACGCGAGCGTACTACTAACGCAACCTATTGACATTTGAAAGCATCGTATGATGATATTTGTCAAATAGACATTGCAATTTAGTAGATACCTACGGGTATAGAAGATATGTGAAATTTCGATGCTTGGTGTGTTTGAGAGGTGTTTTCTACGGATTCCTATAGATGGAATTGTGGGGTACTCATTACTCTACGGTCTTCCACTTGTAGTCACAAGAAGATGCTTGGGGGTTGAAATGGTTGCCTCACTTCGATGGACGTGGTGCGACTGACGAGTTCCTTGCAGAACGAAACATATATGTCTCGCACTTTCATCAGGTGTGGCATCGATTTCAATATTTCTCTAACATTTATCCCTTGAAGGATAATGGAGACATCACATCGTACACGTTCACATATCTAGCTCTACTATAACATTCTCTTGGTTAATTCGAATTTTTCAAATGAATGTTCTAGTGCTCATTTTCTTAAATATTTCATTCAGTGCCATAAGCACAAAAATTTCATTTCCTTATATATAAATATATAACGATTTTCCCCATGAGGAGAGCGATTGAACTTCAATTCCCAATCCTTAGGGCTTTTGTTTCATAATTTTTGCACCCCAAAAACGCTTTATCCTCTCGGAATGCTCTTCCTGCAGTTCGTCTGTCCATTTTATTTCAAGTTGGTGCGTTGACTTTTGCCCAAACTTCACATGTGCGATGTTATAGCGATACTCAGTACAATCTTCGAGATTTTTTATATTGATCTGTTGTATATGTTGTAGATTTTTGGACCTCTTTTAGCCAATCTCTTCTGCATTTATTCTTTATAATTATATCGAATAGTTTTTCTGGTATTCTGGACTGTTTCATTCCGTTATTCGTTATTGTACTTTTCTTTTGATGAAGTGCTGAGGTCTTTTCATCCAAATGCCGTTTCAATTGCTTGGCACGTAAATCTTTTTGAGTATTTCTTGTTTTTCTATTTCTCTAATTCTTGAATGACCGTCAATAACCATTGTTTCAGCTGCGTCGATTGATTCTGGAAGCATCGTGTTATAATGCTTCAAATTGGGGCACTCGAAAAATCTTTTAGGTTTCAACCTGAGGACTGCATAAGTTCTCCGAGGTATTTAAAATGGCCGACTTGCAGAATTCCACCATGAAGGAATGTTCGATTCATTTTCGTTGATCAACAACACGTATATAATAGTTTTTCCATGAAATGAAGTCTGCAGCAAAACATTTTAAATTAAAGTGAGATATTGTTGATCTTTTGTGATATACGAATTATTGTGCGCCTCTGTTTTAATACCATTATTAATAATTGAATTCATTCCACGCCAATTTCAATATTTTTATGCTCAAAAAATATAATTTAGATTTCATGTTGTTTTTATTCATTCTGTTGTTGACGAGGTCATTATTTACCTAGGAAGTTTTGAAAAGTCCACAAGGACAAGGGCACTGACAAAGTGTATAATACATCAACGTGACAAGAGAAAAATATTCGAAATTTGAATAGAAACGTTGTAAGATTGTAAGACAGAAATATAAAGTAAGTCGTATGCATATATAATGCATAGATTAATGTACATCTCAAATTTCACGAATCAATGAAATGCCCATGAATACATCTAACATTGAATGTTTCACACGTCCTTATCAATTAAGATACTACATTTTACAGCTCTAGTTTTTTGAACGATTTCATCTAATTTGATGAAGTAATACGCCATCTAGGTTGCGGTTGTAAAAACCCTTGTTGTCATTGAAATGACCACGAGCGTCAAAACGTGTCAAAACATGAAAGTAATTCACTACAAGAAAAAGAATTCTGTAGCTATATTATCGCAATGGTAGATATTCAATATCAAAGTATACTATAACTTCCATAATTTTTTGACAAATTATTCAAAAGAACATTATAGCAGTGCAGGCTATGTGAAACATGAGAAATGTGATGTCTCCATTATCCTTCTAGGTATAAATGTTGGAGATTATTGAAATCGATGCCTACATTTATTGAAAGCGTAAGAAAGTTACTGTTTCGTACTACAAGGTACTCATCAGTTACGCCACGTTCAACTAATGAATATTTTAGTATACTTTGATATCGAATATCTACCAGTGCGATAATATACTACAGATATATATATATATATATATATATATATATATATATATATATATATATATATATATATATATATATATATATATATATATATATATAGTAAATACTGAGACTCTTAACTCGAAATATTTCAAATAAAATCGTCTACAAAATGTTGTCAACGAGAACGAACCCATCACTTTCGAGAGTGAATATTAAGAGCGTTTCGAAAAATTCATTGATCTTGTTGAATGATAATAGGATACAATTGTTTCATCATTATTATGAATCATCAGTCCATATTCAATCTATTAATCAAGAATCGATGACTTTCAAAACGAACATAGGTCCTATACCAAATTAAGAGAAGTGCTAGAGAGTGAAATACTCACGTAGGCTCCCTCTATCGGCGAAAGGACGTATAAACACTCCCGAGCGTTCAAGATTCCTACTCATGACAACAAGAGTGCGAGTGGAAGGCTTTGTAGATATTTCATTCGAACACAACAGAAAATTGTCTGAAATGTGTACGAATGATCCCATGCCTAATCGCTCCAGATCACGCCCAGGGCAAAAGTGTAGCTAGTTCAAAGATTCACAGGTAATTCAATACTAGTAAATACTGAGTCTCTTGATCGAAATATCGAAATATTTCAAATAAAACTCTCAGGGAGCTGTCTACACAAATGTTGTCAACGAGAACGAACCCATCACTTTCGAGAGTGAATATTGAGAGCGTTTCGAAAAATTCATCGATCTTGTTGAATGATAATAGGATACAATTGTTTCATCATTATTATGAATCATCAGTCCATATTCAATCTATCAATCAAGAATCGATGACTTTCAAAACGAACATAGGTCCTATACCAAATTAAGAGGAGTTCTAGAGAGTATTTCACCTACGTGAGTATTTCGAATGAAATATCTACAAAGCCTTCCACTCGCACTGTTGTTGTCATGAGTAGGAATCTTGAACGCTAGGGACTGTTTATACGTCCTTTCGCCGATAGAGGGAGCCTACGTGAGTATTTTACTCTCTAGAACTTCTCTTAATTTGGTATAGGACCTATGTTCGTTTTGAAAGTCATCGATTCTTGATTGATAGATTGAATATGGACTGATGATTCATAATAATGATGAAACAATTGTATCCTATTATCATTCAACAAGATCGATGAATTTTTCGAAACGCTCTTAATATTCACTCTCGAAAGTGATGGGTTCGTTCTCGTTGACAACATTTGTGTAGACAGCTTCCTGAGAGTTTTATTTGAAATATTTCGATATTTCGATTAAGAGTCTCAGTATTTACTAGTATTGAATTACCTGTGAATCTTTGAATATATATATATATATATATATATATATATATATATATATATATATATATATATATATATATATATATATATATATATATATATATATATATATATATATATATATATATATATATATATATATATATATATATATATATATATATATATAACTGACCAGGGGCGTACTTAGTACGCCCCTGGTTTTTTTTAGTTTATATTCCTTAGATGTGGACGAAGTTTTTAATTTCAGACGGCCCCATAAATATTTTCTCATACTTAAAAGGAAATATTTAGTTAAACTCTGTCCTTCTATAGTCTAATACATCTTTAGTTACATAGCTGATATATTTTCAAGTCACATTATTCTATCAATATGGCAACATTATATCAATTCAGCAGTTTGACAATTACTTGATTATTGCGTAGCTTTTCTATTATAAAGTAGGTGTTGAAGAAATCCTACACACGACTCTACAACAGGTAGCTGGAATACAAAAAACTTGATTGAGCAGAATGCAGCTTTCGGCAGATGATAATGTACAATTTAATTATTACTCGGTAAAAATACCATCCTTAATGGGCACTTACTTCCCAAGATGAACGGTTTGCTGTCCTTATAAGAACATGAGACAAACACACATCACAATTACGCAATTCAAGATTTGTCAATACGATTCGCTCTTTTTGTTTCAACTTCTCTTGTCCTGCGATGGCTGCATGCATCCAAACGCAATTAATTTCCACAGAAATGTTATCAACCTCGTCTTGAAGTGGAGAGAAAGTAGAACCTCAGCTCCGTATTATACAATCCCACTAGGAATGGTGTACATTATTCTTAAATTAGAGTAATAACGATAATATAACTCATACTTCAGAGATTTTTTCTATCGTTTCTGCTTTGTTCGCATTTAATGAATTCGTGGACATAAATTTCTCTTTTGCGGAAGTGTCTACACGCATTGCTAATCGCATATTACGTAGGAGTAAAATGTATATTTAATAGCTAGATGTTGGTACGTACATGCTGCGAAAAGGTCAGCTGCCTTGAGGAGTGGAATAAATGAATAAAAAGAAGAATAGAAAACCTACCTATTCACTATAAATATTTTCCTACTACGCGTAAACATGATATTCATGTTCACACAATTAATTTTTTTGCACTGAATTTATTTATATATTATAATCAATCAATTGAAGAAAGTTGCAGATTTGATACATCTTAGTAGAATTTGATAAATATTTCTTTGGAGAAGATTAAAGAACTATAGAAATTTTTTGGGTGACACTATTAGGAGGACGTGGCCTGTCCTTGATAGACCTGTCAAAATTTTTTGGGAGCACCTTCTATTCACTTGTTCACATTCTATTGCGACAGAGCCCAAACAGTGAACATAAAGCTTGCATAAACAGTTGCATAAAGGAGCAGACTTTCATTGAATAAAATGAGAATATTTATTGAGTACTACTTACTTGAGTGTACTCACAATATAATCGAAATGTATCAATTAAATCATCACAAAAGAGGATGATAACTATTCGAAATGAATGAAAATATAAGCGTTGAATTTGACAGATGTTCTCGTTCTATAAAGGGATAATTTTTTATCAGTTCGATTTCTTCAAATTTCATACCTATATTGCACTTGTAATCTGAATGAACAGGAATAAAGAGTTCTTATTTTTGGAGAACTTGATTTAGAATTTTATGAGTTATATTGTGGGGCTGTTCTACAGAAATAAATAGGGTGTTTATTACACAGAAGCGAATACTTCGATTGATATTCAATATTCATCAGCGAAGATCTTGTAAACCTATCTTCATTAATAATTACATACTCACCTTACCGTGTTTATATATTTATAGATGTTTGTTATATGCTAAAGAAAATGAAGATAGGTTCATTAAATTGAATAATAATCACGAGTATTCAACAAGGAACAGGGATGTGCTACTTATTCCTATGCATAAAACAGCTGAATTTGAGCACTCCCTCTATTGTCAGAGTATTAAAATTTTCAACCATTTACCATCGAATTCGAAATTACTGAAAGCTCAATTGTTTAAGAGGAGAGTTAAATCTCTGCTCTTAATAAAGGCATACTATAGTGTGGCAGAGTACTTCGATGATTCGAATGTAGGCAATAATGTATAAATCAATTTTTTGTAACATATGTTTGTATATTTTAACACAAATGTTCTTCTCCATGTGAAATTGTCTCAAATGCTTAATATCTGCTTTTTTGCTGATAATATATGCAATAAATGCTAATTTGCTTTTCCATTGAATCAAAGTTGTATATTATTGTAAATATGAATTTAACCAAGATTTTTGTTAGAACCAATATTTTTGCTCGAGGGCTGAATGGAAGATCAGACTCCAAACTGAATTCGGTCCTTTTGAGAGCATTTTTCTTAGTTGTAATTATTGTATCAATTGAAATGAATGTAATTTTACAATGTAAGGAATGTTTCTCAATAAATTTTTCTTATTATTATTATTTCACTGAATTCTATTGATGTATTAATTTTTCTGTATTTTGGATATTGAGAGTTATTGGAGAAATTGATATTTCATATAATTGATCAACTAATAGATATTGCTCTTGTAATCTTGATGGACAGAACTGAAGAGTAGTTATGTTGTTCTCTCTCTTTCTTTTCGGAAAACTTGATGTAAAACTGTTCAATTTTACGAGTTATATGTCAGTGAATTCTAATGTATTAAATTTTCTGAATGTCAGATCTGAAGAAAGTTTTCAAAGCAATTGATTATTAATATAATTGATCAACTGACATACGTTGCTCTTGTAACCTTTATGGACAGAAATGAAGAGTATGCTATTCATATTCCCGGAAATCTTGATGCAAGGCTGTTCAATTTTATGAGTTAATATATCACTCAATTCTAATGAATTTCCTGAATTCAAGATATTAGGTATGTAGCAATTGATGTTTCATATAATTCATCAACTGACATGTCTTTAATTATTTGTCCGTCTGGTTTTCAATTTCTTTTTCAACAGTTCATTCGATTGAAACAAGACTTTCTCCGATTAAAACACTTCATTCTATGATAACAATCGTGTGTACCAAGATATGATATTGTGAAGACCATTTGTCGAAAATTTTTGCTAAAATTTATGTAGGAATTCTTCACTTCTCTTATAAATGAATAAATAGTGACTAAAAGTTGCAGAGCACCCGCAACACGTAGGTTTTCGTAAGCTCCAAAAAACGTACTACTCGAAGTAAAATTAGACCAATGTCGATAATTTTTGAAATTAAAAATTTTGTTTAGTAGAATGAAAAAGTATTGGAAAAGAAAGAGAATCAAAAAAGAGCAAAAAGAAAAAGGAAAGGAAAAATAATTTACGCACTGAGGTCGGGAAGTGGAAGGGGTTTATGTTTTTGAAAGTAAACAACGTTTTGTATCGATATTCGGCAAATCCTTAAATTTTGAACCTTATGGAAATGAGTTATACCGGAAAAGTTGGAAAATTTGCCTTTTTGATATTAGGAAAACACTGTATTTTTTTAAAATTCAAAATGAATATTTTTGCTCTTCATTTTGACTCAATACCGAAAGAGCATGCAATTTTTTTGAAATCCCTACTTTCTGATGGTGTAAAAAACATACATTACTACAGTAAATTACTACATTTTATTTTGTGGCCGCTGTGAAAACTGTTAGCCACTATTCGAGATAAGGATAATGTGAACTATTAATTGAAGAGAATAGTGACAAATTTTTTACATTTTCTGAGAAAATTTACCACAATAATATATATTCTTTTTCATACAATCAGAAAGTAGAGATTTCAACTAACCAGAAACCAAATGACTTCTTTAAAAAGCAGATATAATGTCGAATTATCGATTGAGAATTAGGGTGCTTTTTCGATATTGAGTCAAAATAAGTGTGTAAGGGACATAAAAAGGTAAGTAATGTAAGGAAATGTAAAAACAAGTGTGAATACAGACAATGTAGATCTTCTTTCAACTTTTTTCTACAGAAGCTATAGAAAGCTGTTCTGCCGGAAATCGAAATAAACGTCTTTTTACCTTTAGAAACCCTGTACCACTTCCCGACCTCCGATCGTCCATAAATTATCTTCCCTTTCATTTTTGATATATTCCCTTCCTTTTCCAACGGATTTCATCCTACTATTATTTTTTCAGTTTTCACAGTTTCATAATTATTTAAATTCAAAACTAATTTAATTTTCGTGCGGTTTCACCATTTTTAATTTCAGACAAGATCATTAAGTTTTTCTCATAAAATTTTTTTTGGAAAAACCCAAATATCCGTAGTGAAGTGCTTTACTTTCGTCACTAGCCTACTTCATTAGTTGCTCCAAGAAAAAGATTGGAAGTTTTTAATGAATTTGATTGAATATTTCCTTATTTCTGGGTGAAACACGTTTCAATGAAAATGGATAAAAATACTTGCCTATTCACAGACTTATATAATTGCTTGACAATTCTTTCGGGGTGTGACCTTATAATCAAAAGTTTAAGTTAAACTTTTAAACTTTAAACGTTGCCCAAAAAGTCTCGCAGTCTTGGTCTTGCATTTTTGCGAGACCAAGACCAAAACCGCCTAATTGAATGCAAGACCAAGACTCACCTTGCAAGACTTACGCAAGAACAAGACTGAGGTGCGGTCTTGCAGTTCAATAAGACTCACATTTCAGCTTTTTCATATGGCTTAGTAATATATAATATTTTAATTTTGGTTTTGTATCATTTGGTAACTTTTGGTGACTACATTTCATCAACTTCTGTTGACTAAGTGTGTCAAAGTGTACTTTGTAATAGATAATATAAAGTACAATATTGGCAACATTTCGCAACGTTCTAGTCGGACTCTAGAGCTTCTAGAGGTTTTACGTCTTAATCAACCCGCCAATTTCAATGTGTTTGTGTCGAAAAGTCACCGTTTCGTAGAATATATTCCGTTACATTCATAATTCAGTTATTGTACAAAAAAAAAATAATAATGGTGCCAGAGTGCGACGCGATTACGGTCTAGTCTAAATTTCTCTTCTGAACTACCCCGCCAATTTCTTTGTCTTACATCGCGCTTATCTCGAAGTGTATTTACGGCCAAGTCAGTGTTTCTTAGAATAACAATTCCTTTAGTATTCTCTAAAATTAAAACCGTTTTCTATCATGATGTCGTTTATGAAATTCGCAGCCACATGTCGGCAAATTTTAGTCCTATAATACACAATTTTTGTAAATAGAATAATCATATTATCGATCTTCACAGATATATTATCTGTAATAGAAGTTATATATTATATATATATATATATATATATATATATTTTATATATATATATATATATATATATATATATATATATATATATATATATATATATATATATATATATATAGATATATAAATATACAACAATATATATATATATATAGATATATAAATATAACCATGCTGCGTCCATATGAAGGCTGTATACCATACCATACACTATTGGCAACATCCATTTAGCGCTTTTTCTGAAGAATTAATTCTCTACACACTTTTTCATCTTGCCGCAAATCCTTGTCCTTCGCAACGTCGACTAGTTTATTACATCCGTAACAATTGGCGGGAATAAGAAAAATAATATTATTCAGATATATCTCTTTCATAATTATTCAGTTCATCTTACAATCGAAGTATTATTGATAAAGGAATGGTTGTGCTGACTAATTCAAAGTTAAGTGTATAAGTTTTTTGTAAATTTTTCAGGTGTACATGCTGTAGTAATAAAAGGTTGAGATTATTCCATACTCTGCACGTATTGTGATTTTGTTATTGTGTTTATCAGTTTCAGATTGTGTTCATTTGGTTAATAAGAAGTAAAGTGAACAATATATTGCTGTTTAGGTTAGGATCTTTTTGAATTCTCTATAATTATATTTTGAATTTATTGTTATCAAATCATTGTTATTAATTTCAATTTATAAACAGAAAAATCAGTTAGGGGTATCATAGGCTAGTTTTCGCACTGACAATCTTGTTCGTACGAATTTGTACTTTCAATGAAGACATTTTCATTGTAAATGTTTTTTCGTTTTTTCTATTATAAATTAAAATTTTGTTCCGATTTTTATTATCATCATCATCATCTATGTCTACCTGAGCTATAAATTTCGGTATTTTTTCAAATGAAAAGTACAATCATCAGGTACCTACTTGCAAGACTGCAAGACTTTGCAAGAGTCTTGCAGCAAGACCAAGACTCATTGTGCAAGACCAAGACTATGTTTGCTCACGCGCAAGATCAAGACCAAGACTGCCTAAGTCTTGTGTTGGTTTTGCTTTGGGCAACATTGGCAGATAGTGAACACCTAAAACTGTAAAGAACACCAGAGAGATGTTAACTACGAAAATGTTTGTTTACAGAATATGTGTTCAGTTTATCTATTGAAAATAGGAAACAAAACTCCGAAACAATTGTCAACCAACAATTCAATTCTGTGAAAATGAACCAAATGTTTTTTATTATTATGATTTTGAATTGGAAGTTTGCTTTTTTTGCTTATGAATAAAATAGCCAAATATAATGAAATTCCTTTGTCATATACAGAAACCATGCGCTGTAAATACATACTATTGATATTAAAATGAAATTAGCGAAATATCACTGAAAATATGAAAATCGATTAATAAACACATTTGGAAGAAATTTTAACTATTTGATAAAAATGTAATAGTTTTCATAGTGATGATTCAAATTTATTTGAGTTTAGAAACGTAAGATATATCTTTTCGTGCAACTTCATTTCGACGCAGAAATTCATATTCATCACTTACAAAGTCATTGATTTTTGTCATTTTTCAAGCATCCAGACTATATAAAATTATGACCCATCAAAAGTGTACATTATTCATCCATAGGAGCTGTATCGGTCTTCTAGTAGGCGCTTTTCAATAATATGGCTAAAAGAGCGGACATACCTTTTTAAAGGTAGATCAGGCATATCGCTAGTTTATAACTGAACGATTTATTTAATCAATATATTTTAGCTTCAGCAATGACTTGATTCTTTCTTTATTGACGAGCAACCAGAACTGGTCTCAAACTTTCATCCAACGTCAGCAATAAATGACATTCTGTGTAAGATATGAATAGGTAGGTATATAAAGTAGTGGAGTCGATTTAATAATAATAATAATAATAACAATATTAATTTAGCAATAGCTATCACGAAATCATGTATACATTTAGGTTCAGAATATATTATGTACAATTATATGTTTAAAACGAACTTAGCTAATTTACGCTTGAATACTTTAAGGTCACTAATTGTTTTTATGGAGCCAGGTTATTTATAGCATGCCTGGAATCCTTAATAAAATATACTATTCCTATGTTTGGAAAACTTACAAACTTGCATAGAGAAATTGTCAGCATTTCTTGTATTATAACTGCACATCACTGACACATGTTACATTTTTTATTACTCTGTATGGGAACAATTTGTGTTTAACTTTGAATATAAATATAAATGCCGGTCTCCGTAGCTTAGTCGGTAGAACTCCCGACTTTGGTGCGGTAGAACTCGGGTTCGAGCCCCGCTGAAGGCATGGGTGTTTGTGTTTGTCTATGATTTAAGTAGTTTGAATAATGAAAAATGCTGGGTAATGTACATCGATTACAAGCCCAAAGGCCGTTCGGAACCGGCGTTAAACTGTAGGTCCACTGAATTAAAAAAAAAATAAATATAAATGTAGCAAAAAGTATTCTCTGTTTGACTCACATTAGTTCTAAACAATAAGGCATGCATTGGATTGAAGTACACCTTTTACATTTCAAAATTGTTCGCAAAGCTCTATTCTGTAACTTTTGTAACTGTTGGGTTTTTTCTTTACTCAATCCCAATAACAGAGTGAAACAATATTCGATGTGTGGCATTATTAGAGACTTAAAGAGCAATAACTTCATATGTCGTCAGATTTCTTCCAATTCTTTTGAGAAATTGAATATAAACTTAAATTCAAACAATTGAACTTATGATTTACACTTTATTGACTACATAGCATGACGCGTTTCGTCGTTACAAACGACTTTTTCAGATGCTCACAGAATTGTCGTATGTACAGAGTCGTTTGTAACGACGAAACGCGTCATGCTATGTAGTCAATACAGTGTAAATCATAAGTTCACGTGTTTGAATTTAAGTTTATATTCAATTATAATGGATTTACATCAAGTAAACGCCAACACTATCAAATCTTTTGAGAAAGTTGATTTTCCTGGGAACTTTAGACGATAGGAAGTCAACATGATCATTGAAACTTAATTTCTCATCTAACATAACGCCTTAGTATTTAACAAGTTTACCCTTTCAATGTTTTGGTTTTCAATTATAATACTTATATTTTCGTTATTAATTACCTTGAGAATTTTACTTGCACCAAAACTATAAATTTAGACTTTGTTACATTCAGCGATAAACTGTTATCGCTTAGCCATTCATTTATTGTTGCCAAGTCTCTATTGATCCATTCTGTCATTGTCTGGATATTTTTGCCATTAACATAAATCATTGTATCATCTGCGAACAATCTTATACAGCATTGTTTTGCATAAAAACCAATATCATTAATGTATAAGGAGAATAGCAGTGGACCTAAGACCGTACCCTGAGATACGCCAAAATCAACTCCAATGCTGTCCGAAAGAACACCATTGAACTTATTTTTTTTTGAAAACGCGAATGCAAATAAAAATTGAACCATTTGTTTACTAAACCTTCAAAATCAATTTTATTTAGTTTTTTCATCAGCAATGATCTTCATATGCTACCATTCCTCACATATGCTCAACTTTTAATACAATGATTTGAGACAACTGATTTAATACATTGAGCAGATTCAGGGATCAAGGAAAATGTTACAATCCAAATTTATGTAGAACTTAAAATTGTATGAACAAAAAACATAAGTTAATATCAAAATTTATATAATTCATAATGATAATTTATAGTTGTAATAAATAAAGACATGATTTGTTTTTGGTTAAGTTCCTACAAAATTTAAATTGTTCAAAAATTTAATGATTCAGAACGTTTAGTCATCCATTGTTTGGTTTATGTATCAAAAGATCGCGCGATATTGTTCCGTTGCCTCTGTGTATCTTTTATCCAGTCTCTATTATTAAGGAGGCCATTAGTTTTTTGTAGATATCAATATCTTTTTAGTGTATCACTTATTGATGCTGATGACAGATGAAACTTCAGAACCAGTTTATGTGAATTTTCAGTGAACACGAATACTCGATATCATAAAGAACGTAGTAGTTTTAATTCAAGAATTTTATAATGACTGAAACAACATAAAACAGGTCTAAGAACCTCGAAAATTATTTATGATAATTTATTACTACAATGAGGAACTAGTTGTAATAAATTATCACTAATAAATTACGGTGGTTTTTAGACTTGTTTTATTGTTTCAATTTATTCAAGATGAGCTACAAGGTTGACAAACATCCACTCATTTTCACAGTTATAATGATAATCACTTATATTCACATTGTATAACTGTGATAATGAATTTATATCAAGTTGACGCAATATCGCTACAAAATTTCATTGATTTTAATGCGATGATTAAATAGTTTAAGTATAGTAAATACGTCATAGATTACATATTTAGGTAAAATCTATAATAATTGTATTTCGATGGATATTACTGAATCCTGGATAAATTAATCTTTCCTGGGGAAAACATAATTCTTTTTTGTTTATATTTGGGCAAAGCGTGAATATTATTTTTCAAAATTTTTATGAATCAATGTTCTGAGAATGAAATTCAATGTATTCAAAGTTTATGTTGTGAGTTTTTTTTCCGAATATGTAAATACGAGAGAGTAGGTAGGTAAAGGGATTTTTTTTTAGAGGTATAGAACTTTAAATTGCAATAAAACAACGATGGATCATTCGATTGACAAGAATTTTTTTTTATTCGAAAGATAATCTTGTGGAATTACATTTTAAATATGATTTCTGGCATATGACCGTCACGGCTGGCTCGGATGTAGTCCGATCTGGACGTCCAATTTTCGATGACTTTTTCCAACATTTGTGGCCGTATATCGGCAATAACACAGCGAATATTGCTTTCCAAATGGTCAAGCGTTTGTGGCTTATCCCCATAGACCAATGACTTTACATAGCCCCACAGAAAGTAGTCTAGCGGTGTTAAATAACAAGATCTTGGAGGCCAATTCACAGGTCCAAAACGTGAAATTAAAGAAATCGATTGTGGACCGAGCTGTGTGACATGTTGCGCCGTCTTGTTGAAACCACAGCTCCTGGACATCATGGTTGTTCAATTCAGGAATGAAAAAGTTATAATCATGGCTCTATATCGATCACCATTGACTGTAACGTTCTGGCCATCATCGTTTTTGAAGAAGTACGGACCAATGATTCCACCAGCCCATAAAGCGCACAGTCAGTTTTTCTGGATGTAACGGTGATTTGACATACACTTCAGGATTATCTTCACTCCAAATGCGGCAGTTCTGTTTGTTGACGTAGCAATTCAACCAGAAGTGCGCTTCATCGCTGAACAAAATTCGCTTATGAAATTCGGGAACAACGGCAATCTCGTTTTGGGCCCATTCGACGAATCTACGCCTTGCTTGATGAATGTGAGTCTATTCGTGATGAATTGCCAAACCAAACTGAGAATAAATCACTTCTCAGCTGTTAAATCGGTTGCCATCTTCAACAGTAATGCCAACTTAAAGTTTTATACCTCTAAAAAAAACACCCGTTATATGCTAGGATAGTTCAGCCCATTCGTGATTGATCTTTCAATTCAGCTAGGGTGGTTCGAAATTGATCAACGTTGCCGTTTTCAAATGGGTTCATTCATACATCGCATTCTTTCATCAATAATGCCAATTTTCCGCAATCGCAGATTAAATTTTAGGCTCGCACAATCGGTTAACATTCCACGTGATCAAACTATAACGAATCCATATACTTTCGAGGCAGATGAAATAAGTTGGGTGATGTGTGGGACAAAGGAAAAGTTTTCATATTAATTTTGTTCGATGTTTTATTTTCCGTTACTCCATAATTACTCTTTCAGTATTATATTTATTTTGTTTTGTTTTGAAGGGTGGAGTGAGAATAGCCATGCTGAGCTTCACCTCTCACTATTGTAACACAATTTGTGTGGAAAAGAGAACGAAGTCATTATTATGATCATTTCGCATTTATTAGTCTTGTCAGAAAGTTGAAGGTGTCTGAAGATGACCTAGACAACATTTTGTTCCCGAAAGTCCCTGTTATTCTTGGGATATAATAACATATTATTCTAACAGAATCTCTAATGAAATCTAAATTTCATTAGAGTATTTTCTTTTGAGTTGATTGAACAGCTCTCGATGAAATTATACACAGGGATATATCATAATCCAGAATTTCACATGGTCTTTCTTATCACGACAAGATATACGGTTCCTGTTAGATAAAAATAAAGTAGTTCACGCATCCGAAACCGCAAAGTTCGATTATATTCAATTTACCTATCAGAACATTGTTTTTAGGGTTCCTTATTATTCCATAGATAACATTATATAACCGGGATTTCGAGCACAACTACTACGACTTAAATAGAAAAATATCATCTAAATTGTATATGACATGAAACGATGGAAGTCTAAGAAACTATCACAAACAAGGTAACCATTGTCCTGTTACCCGTTAACAATAGAGTGTTCAGAACGCCACATTAAAAGTAAACAAAACTGATATGTAATGTGATCCTTTTTATACACCACTCAATGATCCTTCAGGAATGCTTATGAGGGATGCCCTTATCATTCTCTTGTATTTTTTTGCTGGCTGGACTGGGCCGAAAGAGCCCAGGTGGCTCGCAACCTTTGGATAAATATCGATGGTATACTACCGGACAAGTTCAAAGTGTACGAACCTGGAGATGGAAAAAACCATCAACAAAAGAACACTCCTGCAAAGTAAGTTACCACTGTTAGACTTCCAGATGAACTCTCCGGATTGGAAAATTTGGTCAATGCTTCGCTTTACAGACAACTATTTATTCTCTACGGAATTTCTAACCGAGAGTGTGAATAATGAAGCTCGAAAACGTGTAAACCAGCTCCAAACATCTGTTAACGGCTGTTTCAATTCCGGGCTATATCGATCATTCTACTTCTGTTAGTACTTTCTCCCGCATCAAAATTCTTTCCAATTTCTATATATATATATATATATATATATATATATATATATATATATATATATATATATATATATATATATATATACATAACTGAATAAAAAGGTGGGTTCTCGGCAAACGTAAGGCTGGATGATTAAAAAACAACACTTGTCGATTTAAATTCATATTTCGGTCCTATATTGGGCCCTTCTTCAGCATGCTGAAACATTACAGCGGAACACAACTCAGTTTTTAAGTACTTACATATCAACTAGTTGTACAGAATATATCTTCGAGGACAATCTTCAAGCATTATATTCACACTGAACAACAAAAAATCAGATCAGATGGCTCCAAAACGAACAAAATGTTCCAAATATCAATAGCGAGGTTAAACAAAATGTCAACAAAGCCGGTAACTAATCACAGAACACGACACCACGGCCGGGAGACAGAACCAGAGAAGCGGCTTCCTGTCTTAGGTAGGCAGAACTTGGCCAGAGTTTTCCTCTACTCTGCGGTCATCTAGTGTTAGAACGTAACAGTAAATCCCACTTAGACCGTTGATGTCTGTTCTATTATTGATACTTATTTTGTATTTATTGATGAAACACTAATCATAAAATTAAGTTATTTAGAATTCACGGCAATACTACTCTTCTATATATATATATATATATATATATATATATATATATATATATATATATATATATATATATATATATATATATATATATATATATATATAAATCAAAATTTGATGAGTTTTTAGGATATAAAAGGGCCACTATAATTAATACACAACCAATTTGTTGACCTGGTCTATATTTTGAATATATGCTCCCGACTTACTGGTAACAAACTCACCCATTAATATAATAAGCAAATGAGGGAGTATTGCATCGGGCCAGGTAGTCGAATAGAGAGTTGGTAGATATGAATTGAACTTGCATCTCAAAGTGTAGACCACGGTTGCTTAGCGGTCCAAAGCAATAGGGTGTAAACCTGAAGACCTGGGTTCGAATCTCAGTCGAGTTCGAAAACTTTTGAAATGTAATTTCAATTCTCAAATTTGTAGATTTATACTGCTGAAGAAGGAGGGAAAACCTCTGAATTATTCAGACAAGTAAAAATAATATCAGTAACAGTTGTAATAATCATATCCAGTAGAACCAAAAACAAATGTGAATTTCTATATATATATATATATATATATATATATATATATATATATATATATATATATATATATATATATATATATATATATATATATATATATATATATATATATATATATATATATATATAATTAACTATAAGAAAAAGAGTTATATAGATCTCGGGCTATATTATCGCACTTGTAGATATTCGCTTTAGTGAATTTCTTTCATGTTTTGAGAAATGACAACGAGCGTTTCTACAACCGCAACTTAGATGGCGCATTACTTCATCAAATTAGATTAGATGAAATTGTTCCAAAGAACAGACTTGTAAAATGTAGTATCTGAATTGATAAGGACGTGTGAAGCTTTCAATGTTGATGTATTGATGTGCTTTTCATTGATTCATATATTTGAGATGTAAGTGTTGCCCAAAAAGTCTTGCATTTTTGCGAGACCAAGACCAAGACCGCCTATTTGAATGCAACACCAAGACCGAGAGTCACCTTGCAAGACTTACGCAAGAACAAGACTGAGCTGCAAGACTCTTGCAGTCTTGAAGTTCAATAAGACTGACATTTAAGCCTTTTCATATGATTGAATATAACTTAAATTCAAACACTTGAACTTATGATTTACACTTTATTGACTACATAGCATGACGCGTTTCGTCGTTACAAACGACTTCTTCAGATGCTTACAGAATAATGTAAGTAATGAACATTATTCTGTAAGCATCTGAAGAAGTCGTTTGTAACAACGAAACGCGTCATGCAATGTAGTCAATAAAGTGTAAATCATAAGTTCAAGTGTTTGAATTTAAGTTATATTCAATTATAATGGATTTACATCAAGTAAACGCCAACACAACTGAATACTTTTCATATGACTTTGTAATATAATATATTTCAATGTTTACATGACTACATTTCATTAACTTCTGTTGACTACCTACGTGTGACTTTGTAATAGATAATATGTTACTTTCAGTTCTATTATTCTATTTCATATAGTTATTATTTCTTCCTTAAATAACACCGATTTAGCGCTTTTTCTCAAGAATTAATTCTCTACATACTTCATCATATTTCGTCTCGCGGCAAATCCTTGTCCTACGCAACGTCGATCAGTTTATTACATCTGTTGATTTGAATAACAATTGGCGGGAATCAGAAAAAAATTGAATTTCGTACTTTTGAACTCAAGTAAGTGATAATCTTTGTATTAGAAATATGAGAAATATGATAAAATTTTTCTTCGTGTTTATTTGAGGAAGCTCTTGAAATGAATTCTGGCGTGAAAGGAAATAAACGAATTATTTTTATCATTCTTTCACATATTATTCAGATATATCTCTTTCACAATTTTTCAATTCATCTTACAATCGGAGTATTATTGAAAACGAAAGGTTGTGCAGACTAATTCAAAACTAAGTGTAGAGGTTTTTCGAAAATTTTTCTGGTGTACATGACTGTTGTACTAAAAGGTTCTGATTATTCCGTACTGTGCACGTATTGTGATTTTGTTATTGTGTTTATCAGTTTCACATTGTGATATTTTATTTTGTATATTTTTGAATTCTTTATAATTATATTTTGAATTTATTTTTATCAAATCATTGTTGTTAATTTCAATATATAAACAGAAAAATTTATTAGTAGTATCATCGGCTAGTTTTTGCACTGTAAAATCTTATTCGTACGAATTTGTGCTTTTAATAAAGACATTTTTATCCATTTTTTCAATTATAAATCAAAATTTTGTTCCGATTTTTATTATTATCATCATCATTTATGTCTACATAAGCTATAAATTTCGGCCATGTTACACTGACCGAAAATCTAAATTGAAATCTTGAATAAAAAGTACAATCTATCAGGTACTTGCAAGACTGCAAAACTTTGCAAGACTCTTGCAGCAAGACCTAGACCAAGACCCACTGTGCAAGACCAAGACCCACTGTGCAAGACCAAGACCATGTTTGCTCACGCAAGACTGCCTAAGTCTCGTCTTGGTCTTGCTTTGGGTAAATGTATGTGTTACATACATTTGAGATCTATGCATTATATATGTATACGACTTAATCTATATTTCTGTCTTACAATCAGTGAGAGGGTATGTGAGGATTGAAATCGTTGCCTTTCATTTGTTGAATGTGGCGTGACTGATGATTACCTTGTAGTACAAAACAACTAAGATGGCACAGTACTTCATCAAATTAAATGAAATTGCGCAAACAAACTAAACTTGTGAAATGTAGTATCTGATTCGATAAGCACGTGTGAAGCTTTCAATGTAGATGTATTCATGTGCTTTTCATTGATTCTAAGATTTGAGATGTACATTAATCTACGCATTATATGTGCATACTACTTACTCTATATTTCTGTCTTACAATCAATGAGAGACTATGTAAGGATTGAAATCGTTGCCTTTCATTTGTTCATTGTGGCGTGACTAATGATTACCTTGTAGTAGGTACGAAACAGTGACTGTCTCAGGCTTTCAATAGATGTAAGCATCCATTTCAAGATTCTCTAACATTTATCCTCAGAAAGATAATGGAGATTCCAATATTCTCTAACATTGATCCCTAGAAGGACAATGCAGACATCGCATTATTCATGTTCCTCATGCCCAGCTCTGCTATAATGTTCTTTTGAATAATGTGTGAAAAAAATTATCCAAAGTGAGTTATAGTATACTTTGATAGTATACTATAACTTTGATTCAAATACATTGATATATAGCCGGCCTCCGTAGCTTAGTCGGTAGAACTCCCGACTATGGTGCGGTAGAACTCGGGTTCGAGCCCCGCTGAAGGCATGGGTGTTTGTGTTTGTCTATGATTTGAGTAGTTTAAATAATGAAATATGCTGGGTAATGTAAAACTATTACAAGCCCAATAGCCGTTCGGAACCGGCCATTGGGCTTGGGCTAAATATATATCCCATATATTGGGATATATATATATATATATATATCTTGAAATTGATTTATTGCCTGTTTGAGGTATTTATTTTGAAAGTTTTTAGCATTAACAGGCTTTTTTAATATGAAAAAGTTTATTTCTGTTGACGTTTCGTTGTTATATTACAACTTTGTCAAAACTAATTAATTAATTAGTTTTGACAAAGTTGTAATATAACAACGAAACGTCAACAGAAATAAACTTTTTCATATTAAAAAGCCTGTTAATGCTAAAAACTTTCAAAATAAAAAAAAATATATATATATATATATATATATATAATATATATATATATATATATATATATATATATATATATATATATATATATATAAATATATATATATATATATATATATTTATATAGATCAAAGATTCACAGGTAATTCAATACTAGTAAATACTGAGACTCTTAATCGAAATATCGAAATATTTCAAATAAAACTCTCAGGGAGCTGTCTACACAAATGTTGTCAACGAGAACGAACCCATCACTTTCGAGAGTGAATATTAAGAGCGTTTCGAAAAATTCATCGATCTTGTTGAATGATAATAGGATACAATTGTTTCATCATTATTATGAATCATCAGTCCATATTTAATCTATCAATCAAGAATCGATGACTTTCAAAACGAACATAGGTCCCATACCAAATTAAGAGAAGTTCTAGAGAGTGAAATACTCACGTAGGCTCCCTCTATCGGCGAAAGGACGTATAAACACTCCCTAGAGTTCAAGATTCCTACTCATGACAACAAGAGTGCGAGTGGAAGGCTTTGTAAATATTTCATTCGAACACAACAGATAATTGTCTGAAATGTGTACGAATGATCCCATGCCTAATCGCTCCGGATCACGCCCAGGCGGGCAAAAGTGTAGCTAGATCAAAGATTCACAGGTAATTCAATACTAGTAAATACTGAGACTCTTAATCGAAATATCGAAATATTTCAAATAAAACTCTCAGGGAGCTGTCTACACAAATGTTGTCAACGAGAACGAACCCATCACTTTCGAGAGTGAATATTAAGAGCGTTTCGAAAAATTCATCGATCTTGTTGAATGATAATAGGATACAATTGTTTCATCATTATTATGAATCATCAGTCCATATTTAATCTATCAATCAAGAATCGATGACTTTCAAAACGAACATAGGTCCCATACCAAATTGGGATTTCAAAATTTCAAATTGGGAAATCTTAATTTGGTATGGGACCTATGTTCGTTTTGAAAGTCATCGATTCTTGATTGATAGATTAAATATGGACTGATGATTCATAATAATGATGAAACAATTGTATCCTATTATCATTCAACAAGATCGATGAATTTTTCGAAACGCTCTTAATATTCACTCTCGAAAGTGATGGGTTCGTTCTCGTTGACAACATATGTGCAGACAGCTCCCTGAGAGTTTTATTTGAAATATTTCGATATTTCGATTAAGAGTCTCAGTATTTACTTATATTTATATATATATATATATATATATATATATATATATATATATATATATATATATATATATATATATATATATATATATATATATATATTGTTATGGTAAAATTTCATGCAATCTTTAAAATGATATATAAATAAATAAAGTTCAATTTTTCTCAAGGTGATGCTTCTAACTTGCTAAACTGATTGTTTCGACAAAGTCATATTTCATGCATTTTACTTTATTATGAAAGATTTTAAACATACATACAGTTTTGTAGATCTAAGTAATTCCATTCAATAATATGTTAATGTATTTAAATTTATTTCAAAAGTCGATAATCTATAATGTTGTTATTCACTTTTCAACACAGCACATTTTTAATAACATCACTTGTATTTAGTTAAGAATATAATGCTCATTTATTTTGTTTTTTTATAATTATGTATTTCTTGTATAACTCATTTCTTCTCAAATAATAGTATTCACATAATGTAATTGTAAAATCCATTTCCAAAATGTCATGAAATCGATCTAATAATCAAATCAATAGTAAAGAATAGTTAACTTTTAATAGTAACCTGAAAATTGAAATATATATAATAAACATAATTCAAAAATATTCCACTTTACCAAAATGGTATAATTATTTAAAATATTCAAATATATTGTATACATGATTTCATTTATAAATATGAAAATTGTTGACATGTGTAATATCATAATATAACCTCAAATATGAAGTTCGGACGTTCGGAGGCAGAAGTACACCATAGATAATATCAGATTAAAATAGATGAGAATCACAGAAATTAACTTTAGGCACGAAATTCGAAAATTAGACATCAGAGATTGCTTTGAAATATATCAGACTAAGAATGAAGAGCAATTTAAGAACAATCGAAAGAGGGACGCCAAGAATAATTTCAGAAGTTGAGTTAAAAAAATGGAAAATTAAATTTGTAAGAATAAATAGAAAAATGAAAAATAATTTGAAAAATATAAGTATAACAAATTTATAAGAAGTATAGAAAAGTTTCGAAGAGAAGTTGAAAAGAAATCGGAGCGGAAATAAAATATTGGAAAATAAAATTGGAGCTGAAATATAGAAATTCATGAAAATTAGTATAAGCAACAAGTCTGGAATCTTAGAAGAAAAGAGAAGAGAGCTCGAAGAAAAAAGGTACCTCAATTAAATATAAAATCAATATCGAATAAAAAAGGCCATTTCAAATTATATCTTAAGTTTATTTTAGTTGTAAGAAGTTTGAGAGTTTGTTCAATATTTTTTTACTTCTTGTTGAAATTAAATTGTATGTTTAAAATTAATCAGAAATATTATTTAAAAAAATTTTAAGATTTCAATTAAAAAAAAAAAAGAATCCACCCTGAGAAAGAGAGTCAATTAAATTAAAATTCAATAAAATTCAAAATTCTTTAGAAAATTAATTTAACAATAAAACTTTGATAAATATCATAACAATAAAATTATAACAATTGGCGCACGCAACGTAGGGCAATTTAGAAACAGGTACTAAACAGGTATTTAAAAAAAAATATATATATTAAAAAAAGATAATAAATAAGTCAATTAATTTGAAATGTCTGATTATAAAGAAAATCAAGAAGATATAAATGCAGAAATATTGGCTCATTTAAACAAATTGAGTGAGAAAATGGATTATCATTTTGAAAAATTCATAAATATTGTGAAAGCAGAAATAAAAGGTATAAATAAAACATTTGAAGATAGATATATGAAATTTGATAAAGTGGATGAAAGGCTGGAAAATGTGAGTGAACCAATGGAAGAAATTAGGGAAGTACAAGATAAGGGAATACAACAAATAGAACAGAAAATTGAGAACAAAATTAAACCTAGATCAGAAAATAACATTCAAACTGAAAAAATAGAACAGACAATTGAGAATGAAATTGATCCTAGTTTTGAAATCAAAAATCACATTGAAGAAATAGAACAGAAAATTGAGAATGAAATTGAACCTAGATTAGAAATCAAAAATCACATTGAAGAAATAGAACAGAGAATTGAGAATGAAATTAAACCTAAATCAGAATTTACAAATCAAATTGAAGAAATGAAAGAGAAGCAAAGTAAGCAAAATTATATGATCCATGAAATGAATGTGAACGAAGAACAAACTACTCATATGAACGTCATGAATGATAGTTCACCGAAACTTGATATACATTCTAGAAATGTACAATCGAATGAACCTATTAGTGATTTCAATATAAAAATTAAATCTATACTGAACTGGGAAGATGAAATATTAATGAAAACAACACAATTGAATTCAGGTGCATATTTATTGTTTAATAGTAGGGAAGAATTGGAAAAAAAAGTAATAAATTATTTAGGGGGAATATTAAATCCAAACAAAAGCAGATATGAATTACTTTGGGGAAAATTTTTTTATAATAAAAATAGATATGCAAGTGATTTAGCAATGAATGTTAGTTTTAGTAATGCTGTCATAAAATTAAGGGAGGATGAAAGAGGTAAATAAGTTTATAAATTATATATGGCAGGATGAATGGATAGAAAACTGGCAATTTAAAAGGAATGAACGAATTGAAATATTATATTCATTAAAAATAGAATTTAAGTGAAATCTAGCAACATAGTTATAAAAATAAAATCAAATTTCAATATTTATTAGAAATAAAAGATTTGAGTACTGAATTATCCATGGTAATAAAGAATAAGCATTAAATGTGACATAGATATAAATGATAATAAGAATATAAACATGTAATATTATGATAATGAGAGAAAAAACATTTAAATAGAATTAAAAAAATAATAATAATATAGACAAGAATATATATATTGAATGTTAAGAACTCAAACTCAGATTCACAGTAGAAGAGAAAGTAAGTTAAATAGAAATTGGAATTTATAATGATGGGAGTAGAAAAAGAAATGATAAATATAAAGTCTACCAAAATATGGGGACAAGCAGTATAATAATTCTGTCTACCGAGAGATGGGGACAAGAATAGAAAAGTATATGTCTACCAAAATATGGGGACAAGCGGTATAATAATTCTGTCTACCGAGAGATGGGGACAAGAATAGAAAAGTATATGTCTACCAAAATATGGGGACAAGCGGTATAATAATTCTGTCTACCGAGAGATGGGGACAAGAATGGAAAAATATATATGTCTACCAAAAATAGGGGACAAGCGGCAATAAATAAATAATAAATAGAATAAGTTGATGAAAAATATAAATAAGAAAGTAATAGAATAAAAATTACCAATGCGGAAATCTATCCTATCATGTAAATAAGAATTGAAGATAAGAGAAAGGGAATCTGTAGATCGAATGAGAATTAAAATTAAGATATGATAAAATACTGAGTTCAATATATACACATATGCATAAGAAGTAAAATATGCTGTCAATATATGCTGTCACAACAATTTAATTAAAAAGAACAGGATAGAATGTGCACAAGATGGAATGCCGTTCTTTATAAGAACAGGTCAGAAGGTATACAACTAAGTGAATGCAAATAGAAAACTAAGTTCTTTGATCAACTTTATAACTAAAAATGCATAATACTTGAAATAAAGATGAGAAAATATAAGTAATAAATATATGGATAATTTAGTAACTTAATCATTTAAAGAGAACATATATAAAAATATGAATGTATGAAATAATGTATGATAAAGAAATATATATGAATGTACTATGTAGTGTATGATGATGACAATGTAGTTATGAATGATTAGAGGAAATGATTATATATGATGAATCTAAAATATTTTAAGATGTTGTTTGAAACTTAATATAATTGATGTAGAGAATATTTTCAAATTGAAAAATGTAAATTTGGTTTTTCTTTTCTAGAAAAATTTACAATTTTTATATAAAATAAAAACAAAATTTAGGGGAATTGTTATGGTAAAATTTCATGCAATCTTTAAAATGATATATAAATAAATAAAGTTCAATTTTTCTCAAGGTGATGCTTCTAACTTGCTAAACTGATTGTTTCGACAAAGTCATATTTCATGCATTTTACTTTATTATGAAAGATTTTAAACATACATACAGTTTTGTAGATCTAAGTAATTCCATTCAATAATATGTTAATGTATTTAAATTTATTTCAAAAGTCGATAATCTATAATGTTGTTATTCACTTTTCAACACAGCACATTTTTAATAACATCACTTGTATTTAGTTAAGAATATAATGCTCATTTATTTTGTTTTTTTATAATTATGTATTTCTTGTATAACTCATTTCTTCTCAAATAATAGTATTCACATAATGTAATTGTAAAATCCATTTCCAAAATGTCATGAAATCGATCTAATAATCAAATCAATAGTAAAGAATAGTTAACTTTTAATAGTAACCTGAAAATTGAAATATATATAATAAACATAATTCAAAAATATTCCACTTTACCAAAATGGTATAATTATTTAAAATATTCAAATATATTGTATACATGATTTCATTTATAAATATGAAAATTGTTGACATGTGTAATATCATAATATAACCTCAAATATGAAGTTCGGACGTTCGGAGGCAGAAGTACACCATAGATAATATCAGATTAAAATAGATGAGAATCACAGAAATTAACTTTAGGCACGAAATTCGAAAATTAGACATCAGAGATTGCTTTGAAATATATCAGACTAAGAATGAAGAGCAATTTAAGAACAATCGAAAGAGGGACGCCAAGAATAATTTCAGAAGTTGAGTTAAAAAAAATGGAAAATTAAATTTGTAAGAATAAATAGAAAAATGAAAAATAATTTGAAAAATATAAGTATAACAAATTTATAAGAAGTATAGAAAAGTTTCGAAGAGAAGTTGAAAAGAAATCGGAGCGGAAATAAAATATTGGAAAATAAAATTGGAGCTGAAATATAGAAATTCATGAAAATTAGTATAAGCAACAAGTCTGGAATCTTAGAAGAAAAGAGAAGAGAGCTCGAAGAAAAAAGGTACCTCAATTAAATATAAAATTAATATCGAATAAAAAAGGCCATTTCAAATTATATCTTAAGTTTATTTTAGTTGTAAGAAGTTTGAGAGTTTGTTCAATATTTTTTTACTTCTTGTTGAAATTAAATTGTATGTTTAAAATTAATCAGAAATATTATTTACAAAAAATATAAGATTTCAATAAAAAAAAAAAGAATCCACCCTGAGAAAGAGAGTCAACTAAATTAAAATTTAATAAAATTCAAAATTCATTAGAAAAGTAATTCAAATAATATCATAACAATAAAATTATAACAATATATATATATATATATATATATATATATATATATATATATATATATATATATATATATATTTGAAACTAGATAATGAAATTGATTATTAATAGTTGTTGAAAAAGAATCTTGTTTTCAACAAATTCAAAACAGAGAAAATCACTTTGGTAATGTAGGTACACAAAAACGCAAATGTGATTCATAAAAAACAATACAGGTAAAACACGGAAGTCAATTCATTTTTCAATGCCGAATTGAATTAGTAATAGACTAATTAGAACGCACGTGTTAAAGTTCGATATTCTAATACGTATTAAGAGGATTCTATCAGAAGCAAACTATCCACAAAAATTCGGTAACCTTGAATCCTACATTTCGATATTAATATTCATAAACAGACAACAGACAGAAAGTTCCCATAAATTTAATAGAGTAATGTTTGATATAGGAGTATTTTAATTAATATTTCTCTATACTTTTTATGAAACATGTTCCCATATTTCTTTGGAAAATAAATTAGAGCCTTGATAAGATTTACGAAAAGAAATCTTTCGAAATTCTACGAATGTTATAATGCTTCGTTAATAATATGTTCATTATATTTTTTTAAATGGCAGTATTATATGCCAAAGTAATTTTTCTTTCAATAAAAAGATGTAAAAACATATCCTGGTTTCATTGATCCTATACAAAAGATAAAGACGTATATTTTATGAGTTCAACAAACCTTACTTCCCATTCTTTTTCAAGTCAGAATAAATAATTCTAATACTCAGTTTTGTATTCGTATTCACGAATTCCTAACGGTTCCACACAAAAATTTGCTGAACACAGAATGCATTCAAAATATTGACCAGTTTAGGATGGAAATTAACCGTTAACTTAATTAGATAATAATAATGATGTTACCTATGCTAACGTCCGCTTGATTCTTCATGAGGACACGGTTCATGAGGAAAAGCGATTTTCGATGAAATGTTGAAAAGTAGGTATTATCTTGTAGGTATTACGACAATTAATAAAATAGTTGCTACACGAGACTTTGACACAAATAATAAAATTTAGAATGAGACATAAGCACTATTCCATAATAAATATTTATATTATGGAATATTAGTTCGTTAGTTAGTTGCAGAATATTTATAATCTACGGTACGAGTATAATGCTTGATTCTTTTCATTGATTTCTTTTGAGAAACTGTAATTTTAAACAGATCCACAACTCTTTCAGAGCTGAAATTATACTTACTATAGGTAGGTACAATTTGACGAATTTAGTCGTTATTACTGCCATACTTGTTATATTTATTATTGTTTCTCAAAAAGAAAATATGAATGTTTGTTCATTGTAGTTTTAATATTTCCTTCATTCTCAAATTTATATCTAATTTCATGAAAATGTGCTATGTACCTCATTTTGGGAATGGCTATGAAATTAGCAATTTGTCGTCTTCAATACGTAGAACCAGGCAAAATGAACGTTTTTTTGTGAAAAATTTCAGTGTCATTTTATTTGGTGCAAATAATTGTTTCCATAATTCATATCTGATTTCTATGTTTGGAATTTTTGGAATGACCATGAAATTGGCAATTTGGCGTTTATATGAACGTTTTTCTGTTGAAAACTTCATTGTCATCCTGTTAGGAAGGGGCACAATATTGTTTTGAGGATTCATTACTTAACATAGTAAATAAATAATTAACAAAATCAGGTGTTCTGGAAATGGATTTGAGAATGGTAATGTGGTGTCTTCAATAAGTAGATGCAATTTATATGAAAGTTTCCTGTAAAAAATTTTACTATCATCCTATTAGGAAGGAGCCCAGAAGTTTTTCCAGGATAGTTCATGAATAATCAACAGAGTTCGGTATTTTGGGACACCATATTGATGTCACAGTCAAACCACAAATTAATTTTAGGAGATGATGTAGATAGATATCAGCCATAGGGTAGATGCTGCCAAATAGGAGATATCGGTTCGAATCTTGGGTAAAACGTAGATTTTTTGTGACTTTCGGAGTTTTATGCCCATATTAAATTTATTCTTATTGATAATAATACTAAATGAATTTATTGAGTGAAATTGAAACTTGAATAAACAATGGGATAAGGGTTCGGCGGAACACAAAGGGTTCTACCGCCCTTTAACGAATTATATAGGATAGGGCGGAACACAAAGGTCAAATTTCAATTTTAGCAATTAAACCTTGAAAACCAAACCTGATACCTCAAAAGAAAAACACATATGAAACAAAAAATTATCGAACTAAGTTTGGCTGAATTCTCGATTGATCATTAAGAAATATATCTTTTTACTGTTTTTCTAGACCTTGTCATCTGTCCCTTTTTGCCCCATTATAGGGTCAAAAAGCGAGGAGGCCAAGAGGTCCAATATTTCATTCTTAATTGAAAATGGATTTCTATGGGATCCTACACACAAAGTACCCTTGCATTCAGACGTTTGATGCGATGATATAGTAACTATGTTGATTCTTATAACTATTAATATTACGGAGTTCCGACCGCATGACAATCTTACAGTACAATTATTCGGGACGCTTACATTTCAGTTATATATATATATATATATATATATATATATATATATATATATATATATATATATATATATATATATATATATATATATATATATATATATTCAAAAGTTTTGAACTCGACTAGGATTCGAACCCAGGTTTTCAGGTTTACGCCCCACTGCTTTGGACCGCTAAGCTAAGGAGGTCTACACTTCAAGATGCAACTTCAATTCAATTTATATCTAACAACTCGTTTATTCGTCAACTAGTTATTTCGACGCTCGGATTGTCGTCTTCGATACCTGCCGGCGAAAGTGAGTGAACGCCTACCCATCCTCCCAGATGTATTAATTTTTCTGTAAGGAACAATGATAATTACAGTACAGCAAATTTTCGTGTTTAACCAACCACGTGTGGATGTGAATAATATGTTTTAATATTTTTATCGTGAAAATTGAGAATTGAAATTACATTTCAAAAGTTTTGAACTCGACTGGGATTCGAACCCAGGCCTTCAGGTTTACGCCCCACTGCTTTACACCCCACGGTAGCTTAGCGGTCCAAAGCAGTGGGGCGTAAACCTGAAGACCTGGGTCTTCAGGTTTACGCCAGGTCTTCACAAATCTTTCGTAAAACTGAGTTTTACGAAAGATTTGTGAAATTGAAGTCAATTTCCAACCAACAATGAACCTATAATATTCTTGAAAAAGGCCTAGAGCCGAAACATATGTCGAATAAATAATTACTCCATCAATTTTAAACTGTGCTCATTCCCAAGAAACCTTCACTCTTATATATATATATATATATATATATATATATATATATATATATATATATATATATATATATATATATATATATAATGTTTGATGAGGAAGAAAATTTAAATGAATGTGAACATTGTCTGTATTTCCTAGTTTTTTTTTGTGTTTCCATCTCCAGGTTCGTACAACTTGAAGTTGGTTACGCCGTTCTGAGCAAAACCAATAAGCTCGAAACACGTGTCAGCGGCTGATACTAATCTGCGGGATATGCCGACAATGTTCACATTCATATATATATATATATATATATATATATATATATATATATATATATATATATATATATATATATATATATATATATATATATATATATATATATATATATATATATATATATATATATATATATATATATATTGAAGTGAATATTATTCGTGCTTACCATACACGTACGGACATATTGTATATGAAGAAATATTTTAAATTTGGAATCGAAATTACACCACAAAAGTTTTCAACCTCGACTGGGATACTAACCCAGGTCTCTCAGGTTTACGCCCTGTTGCTCTACCAACTAAGCTACCGAGGTCTACTACTTCGCGATGCAATTCCGACTATATCTAATTACTCTTTTGTTCGCAAGCCAGTCATCGACGCACGGGTTGTCGTCTTCAAACTGCACGAACGTGAGTAAACACCTTCCCATCCTCCCAGATGTATTATTGAATTTTTTCGTTAATGAACATGAGATTAAATTGAAGTGAATATTATATAATATTATATATATATATATACATACAAAAATGAAAATATTTGTGAATATGTGCACAAATGCATATAGTTTTTGTGCTAATGGTACCACAACTGGAGAACACAATTCAAGGTACGTTTTGAGCTATCTGTAATCGCCATTAAAAATATAATCGCCATGAAATTCCCCATTCTTTCATTGATCAGCTTTGTTATGGCAATACACCAATCTATCAGCACTCCGAAAGAACTGCAAAAATTCACTTTGTCTGGATCAAAAGTAGGTGACTTTAGCTTCCTCTTCTAACAGGTTTTTTTCATGCAGTCTTGATGCTAAAAGTTCTGACGGTTTTTTGGATATTACCAAATCTCGTACAAAGTCATTTAACTCATGCTGATTAAATCGTTTACGAACAGGATCGACTTTAAAATCTCTGTCGCTGGGGTCACTTCGATCGTCGCTCAACTCATCTCCTTGTATTTTAAAAAAAAAAGGTTAATTCTTGAAAAACTGGCACTGGAATTTCAGCTGAATGCGACACAGGGCGTATAGCTGGCAGTAAACTAGGATAATCTATTTTATATTTGTTTTTTTTTGTTATATTCTGCAGTTTTTACTATACAAAAGCAACAACAATCATTGGAGTGGTCTTTCGGTTCTCGCCAATCATTGCTAAACCGAGGTTTACCACGTGTTCCTTTTGTTTACATTCTCAAACACTCGAGTATAGTATGCGCAACAACTGTAAAAAAAAACTTGACGTGATAGAAAAAAACGGATCAAAGTTTTGGAATCGACATGCCAGTTTACCTCAAACAACCTAAAAATCAAAGTCAACAGAAATTAGGTTACACATTGTTCATCAGTGTAATCGATCATTTCGGTTGAACCACTTTTTTGTTGAAAACAATTCTACAATTCCACCAGTAATACTGATAATATAATGAACAAACACCGAAACCTGAAAAAATATATCAATTATAAAATTATCTTATTTCAAGTATTTAGGTTAGTGTTAAAAATATGATAATCAATGATATTTTGTCATTTTTGAGTAATCTCAATGTAAAGATAAAAAAGGAATTTATGTCGTTCCTTTAAAAGAATTGCAATATGAAGATAAAAAATACGTTGCTCTTATTTCAAAATATATTACGTGATTCACTTGAAATTGGCAATTATTTTATCATCAGAATATAGCACGAAACAATTAGGTAAAATTCCGACAGCAGATTCTGTTATCTTTTGAGGGGTATATATAATTCATACCATTTTAATCAATTATTTTATATTTAACATTATACGAGTAAATAATTTAGGAACCACAATCGCTTTTTGCTAAAACGAATCTATTTCCTTATTTTATAGCTCATTTCTCAATATGTAATGCTCCAAGGCAGGGCTGTCCAAAATAAAGCTCGTTGACGATAAATTTTCTTTCTACTATTGCAATTTCAGTCGTCCATATTCTAGTAATTTGAGCTGAATATCGATCAACGCATACGGAATCCATCAATTTTATACTAGTTTTGATACAAAATGAAGCTTCCTATGATATTCGAAGTCAAATTTCGCCATCAAATCGTTTTTAATACTATTGCTTATATGCAAGTATTATGCAAGGATGTTTGAAGTGAATATCACTCATTTGCGTTTGTAATTGTCATGCAAATATGAAAAGTATCGTTAATATACATCTAACAAACTTTAAAGTAGAATATTTTTGTTGTAATATGTTCATGTGAAATATTGTCACAACATAAAAATTTCGCCAAGTAAAGAAGAAACTTCTTGTCATGGATTACAGAGGATATTTCTTTCATAAGATCATACGGATAATAATGTCATATTGATTTGAATTCGTGGAATATTAGTTGAAGCTTCATAACTAAATTGGGATTCACCTGTCACCATATTATTTCCTTCAGTATATCTACGTACAAATTTTTGGAATCATAAATCGTAATATCGTGAATTGGAATAATCCAGACCATCTAATCCATGTATTTATATTGTCTATTTTGATAATAGTAATACTTAATTAGATTTTTTTCTACATATAAAAACAATTATCTACATACGTCTGAATACGTATTTCAAAAGAAACATTTTATGATATAATATAAAAGTTAACAAAACAAGTATCTAAAGAAATAATATCAAGAAAAAACTAGAGAATATAGTATAAGATTCAATACCACAAGCCTGCAAAAAAAATTGGCAGTGCTAGCGGTTTTCTTGCGTAATTCTTATGTTTTTTGATATGCTGAAGCCGAACATGTTTTTCATGTCGTCATACAACGTCACATCTTCTGACAATGTGTCTATGTAACACAGATTATCATATATTTTTTTTCAATTCAGTGGACCTACAGTTAAACGCCAGTTCCGAACGACCATTGGACTATTAATCAATGTATATATCATTATTATTTAAACTACTGAAATCATAGACAAACACAAAAACCCATGCTATCAGCGGGGCTCGAACCGGAGTTCTACTTCATCAGAGTCGGGTGTTCTGCCGACTAAGCTACGGAGACCGGCATTATCATCTTAAAATGAAAGATAAAAGAACGGAAACATTTTTTGAATTTGTAATCGCGTAACGAAACTTATTTTTTTTTCTTAAATACAATCATTAGTAATGAATTTTGTGTTCCCATTGAGACTTTACTTTCTTTTTGGCACATTCTCGCTTGTGAAAACATTAGTGGACTAACACTAGTTTGCCATCATTTCGATGGCAAAAAATAGTCGAGATGCGAAAGAAGCAAATGTACTTCAAAACTAATTGACAACCTAAAGCTTGACGATTTGCTTTTGATTAGTTTCTTTGTTTTGGTTTTAAAAATCTCAATGACATATCTAAAGGCGATTCCTCCTTCTCTTCAAGGATCCGTCAAAGTTGTGATAAATTGTGTAGTTGCCATAGGCCGTCTAATATCTGATCCAACAAAAAGCACTACTCTCAACTTTGCCAAGAGATGAAGCACTTTTCATCTCTTGGGATTGACTTTACAAATTGCTTCATCAATCCCATCATCGTTTATGTGAAGCTGTGGTAGAAGAACTTTATGATGAAGCACTAAAGTTGCATGAGGACGTCATTTCCGCCAATTTTAGGCGCCCTCAGATGCCACCACTTTTCAGTTCAATGATTTTTTCAGTCTCTCGTATACCATATATACAAATGGCAACGCAACTTGATGTCCACTTGAACACTGATGTCCACGCAATATGCACAAGATTTTTAAATATCTACACACTTGCCAACCGCAGACTTTATATTACAATTGGATAAAAATGAAATTAATTCTAAGTCCTTGTAGATTTCCTTGAGTTGTACGGAATGACAAGAATAAAAGCATAGAAACCATCACTCTGAAGAAGAACTCCTTTTATGTAAAATCCGTTAAAATACGTAGGTGTTGGAGACCTGATATGTAGTTTAAACCCTTCAATATTGGTACATTCGAACAATTTGTTTTCTTGGGAAAAATATGAAGTGAACTGTTGCTCACGATACCTAAACAAGAAGAAATTATTTTTACTTAACTAAATCTACTAGCAGTTTGAGTTATGAAATGGACTGTTTCGTTTTGAATTAATAGCCTTTCAAAGTCTCGAACCAAATCAACAATCATCACTTTGGTTGTCTTGCTTCCGCCATACCATAAAGCATATCAGAAAGCCTCTTTCTTGTCCATAAACCGATTTCGAAGGCTCACATCAATTTCGACCTGAAGTCTGCAATAATTCGTTTGGAGACTTCATGAGGTACGCCAACTTCAAGCCAAAATACACCACTTTTCACGTACGTAATAATGAGATGTTGAATTATATATATATATATATATATATATATATATATATATATATATATATATATATATATATATACATATACATAACATATACATAATGTTATCAGATAAAAATTGATGACAATTTGATAATTTTAGATCGGTATACTAAACCAACTTCCTCAGGCAGATTTCTAAATTTCTATTCAAACCAACCACAAAAACAGAAATATATATAGCGTTGTAGCAATGAAGAACCGAGTAAAAACCCTTTGTCACCAAAGGTTCTTATCGTCTAATTTGAATAGACTCTTTGACTTGTTTCATGATAATGGATACCCAAAAAGACTACTGAGAAGATTAATCTTCCATAGTAATTCATATGATGGCCAAACCGATGACCAGGTAAACGCAGACGTAAAGTTTTTAAAGATTTCCAACATAGCAGGACTAACAGACTCAATAGTAGCAATGTTTAGAAAGTTCAAAAACATAAAATTGGTGAAATACAATACGATTAATGGTCGCGATCTCTTCACTAAACTGAAAGATAAAACTCCAACAAATTATCGAAGTAATGTAGTTTATAAAATATCTTGCTTGGAATGTGACTGCTGTTACATTGGTCAAACCAAACAATGGATGGGACAACGTACTACTCAACATAAGAGCGATTGTAGATTGGAAAAGAGATCTTGCGCCCTGGTAGAACATCACATGAAAACATGTCACCAGTTTGACTTTCAAAACGTGAAAATTTTAAAACTGGAAAGCAATTATAAAAAGAGACTATTCCTGGAAATATACCATATCAAAAAACAGAGAACACCGTTAATTTCAAGAAGGATACCGAACAACTAAGTAATATTTATTTCAACATATTGAATAAGAATAAAATTCCCAAATAGCAATTTTATTTGGGTGTTATCTGTTGTGTATTACATGTGTTTCATCCCCTTTGGAACTGATACCGTTTACTATCAGTCAGTCTGTTTTAAATCTGTTCCTGAGATCATATCTGTTTTATTTCGTGAACTATTTATTATGTAAGTCATATAATAGTAATTTGTTTGTCTCATACTTTCAGATTTATATTATTTTAGTCTCCTGATGAAGCCATCAAATAAATGGCGAAATATTGAGCAGAAATAAAAGAATGGTTTTCACTTATTACCACATTAAACTGACCGCTTCCCAAAAAATTTTCCATTCATTAAATTAAATTACGGTCGAAAGCATCTGTTACTATATATATATATATATATATATATATATATATATATATATATATATATATATATATATATATATATATATATATATATATATATATATTATGAAATAAGGTGATTACCTGATTTATTATTTATTCGAATTTAGTATGATTGGTTGTTTCAGGTTAAATATATACAAAATTGTGTTCTCACTTATATTTATACGTTTCGAGAGCGTTTACTCTCTTCTTCAGCAGTTATAATCTAAAAATACAAGCAAACCTTTAAGTATTCAATATCATCTCAAAAATATTGTACATTCAATAATTACCTTAGTTTAACGTTTATGGTTATATAAAATGGTCAAGAACATATAATGTTTTTCTCGTCAATCTATTTGTTTTAAGGATTTATACTTTTCTCGAAATTTCCACTCTTCCAGGTGTCTGTCAGTGAAATGTCAACGTTGTGTCAGTTCAACTTTTCTTTTTCATTTGTTTTTCTTGGGTTCTTAAGAACCAACTATCTACCACTTCTTAAGAACCCAAGAAAAACAAATGAAAAAGAAAAGTTGAACTGACACAACGTTGACATTTCACTGACAGACACCTGGAAGAGTGGAAATTTCGAGAAAAGTATAAATCCTTAAAACAAATAGATTGACGAGAAAAACATTATATGTTCTTGACCATTTTATATAACCATAAACGTTAAACTAAGGTAATTATTGAATGTACAATATTTTTGAGATGATATTGAATACTTAAAGGTTTGCTTGTATTTTTAGATTATAACTGCTGAAGAAGAGAGTAAACGCTCTCGAAACGTATAAATATAAGTGAGAACACAATTTTGTATATATTTAACCTGAAACAACCAATCATACTAAATTCGAATATATATATATATATATATATATATATATATATATATATATATATATATATATATATATATATATATATATATATATATATATATATTTGTTATGAATTTATTGTTATGATATTATTTATCAAAGTTTTATTGTTATAATTATTTGAATTAATTTTCTAAAGAATTTTGAATTTTAATTTAGTTGACTCTCTTTCTCAGGGTGGATTCTTTTTTAATTGAAATCTTAAATGTTTGTAAATAATATTTCTGATTAATTTCCAAACATACTAACTTTAATTACAACAAGAAATAAATAGTTTATATTTAATCGAGGTACCTTGTTTCTTCGAGCTCTCTTCTTTATACTAATTTTCATGAATTTTTTATATTTCAGCTTCAATTCTATATTCCTCAACTTCTTTCAAACTTCTTATAAATTTGCAATACTTATATTTTGCAAATAATTTTTCTTTTTTCCATATATTCTTACAAATTTTATTTTCCAATTTTTCAACTCAACTTCCAAAACTTCTTCTTGGCGTCCCTCTATCGATTGTTCTCTAATTCCTCTTGATTCTTAGTCTGATATATTTCAAAACAATCTCTGATGTCTAATTTTCGAATTTCGTTCCTAAAGTTAATTTCTGTGATTCTCATCTATTTTAAACTGATATTATCTATGGTGTGCTTCTGCCTCCGAACTTCCGAACTTCATATTTGAGGATATATTATGATTTTACACATGTCAACAATTTTCATACTTATAAATGAAATCATGTATACAATATATTTGAATATCTTAAATAATTATACCATTTTGGTAAGGTTGAATATATTTGAATTATGTTTATTATATATATTTGAATTTTCAGGTTACTGTTAACTGTTACTGTTACTGTTAAAAGTTAACTATTCTTTACTATTGACTTAATAATTAGATCGATTTCATGAAATTTTGGAAATGGATTTCACAAATACATTATATGAATACTCTTAAATGAGAAGAAATGATTTATACAAGAAATACATAATTATAAAGAATCAAAATAAATGAACATTACATACTTAACTACATACAAGTGATGCTATTGAATTGTGATGTGTTTAAACTGTGAATAACACAACATGAATTATCAACTTGGAAAGAAATTTAACTAAATAAATCTTATTATTTTAAATGGAATTACCTATATCTACAAAACTGTATATATGTTTAAAATCTTTCATAATAAAGTAAAATGCTTGAAATTTGACTTTAAAAAACTAACTAAACAAATCCATTGGCGTCTGTTCAGTATCTGACGGCCAGTGGTCAGCGTCTGTTTCTCTAGTTGAGGCGGCTGTATTTTAATCTTCTCGAACTCAAAAATCGAGTCGTACTCCCTGTGGTCTCAGCTGAGACCACCACTTAGCTCTATTCAGCTTGAACGCATGATGGAAAACAAGATCAAAGTATCACTACCCCAGGCACCAGTCGAAAGACTGGCTTCACCTGATCATCGGATTCTGGGGGATCAGGGACACCATGCGGAGAAGAATCGGAGCTTCTCAAAAACCTTCCATTATCTCAAGATCAAACAAAAACATCACATCGGTACAATTAACGTTAATACACTCGCTAAAACAGGTAAACTGAAGCAGCTCACCAACACCATGAGAAAGTTCAATCTCAAAATCACCGCTCTCCAAGAAACACGATTCATGGACGAGAATCATTTCGATACCGACAGTTTCAGAATCTACAAGGGGAAACCTGCCGTGAAAGTAATAAGCAAATTACCGCTTTTAGGTACCGGATTCGCGATACACAATTCCATACTAGACTCGGTTATTAACTTCACATCGCCCATTGAGAGAGTCTCATTGCTTTCTATTAAATCAGCTAATAAAGCTTACACTTTAATCAACGTGCACGCTCCCATTAATCACCACAACAAAACCGTTCCAGAAAGCGTACAAGATTTTTGGGAAACATTGGAAGAAACAACCAATAAAATACCAAAACACCACGTGAAAATCTTGCTAGGAGATTTTAACGCACAGCTAGGTAAGGAAAGGAAATTCAGAGATACTACGGGTCCCCATATTAAACACAAACGTACCAACAAGAACGGTGAAAGGTTAATCGCGTTCTGTAGGAAGTTCGAACTCAAGATCATGAGTACTCAATTTCAAAAACCTGCACATAAGCTAACTACTTGGAGATCGCCCAGTCTCAAGCAGGGTGAATATCAAATTGATCATGTCGCAATTTCCAAGAACAACGTAAAGGAAATTTTAAATGTTAGAACTCGTAAAGGCGTCTTTGATTCGGATCACTATCTCCTCCAAATAAAAACAAAATTTCAACCCAACAGAAATAAAAAATTTAAACCCAGAAAAGTTAGGTCCGATCCCGAATATCTGAAACTTCACAAGGATAGAATCATTGCACAAATCAATCAGGAAGAATCGACGAATTGGGAAATCCTTACAAAGAATATTCAGAAAGCCATCACACTAGGCAACCTCCTCGAACCAGGAAATACCGCTGGTGGAACTTAATCTGCGACCAAGCAGTCGACAAGAGAATAACTGCATGGAAAAAATTTAACGGCCATAAAAATGACGAAAACTGGGAGAATTTCCTTACAACTCAAAAACATGCCTCCAAAGTAATTAGAAGAGAAAAACGGAGATATGATAATAATAGGTGTCACGAAATACAGAAGGATTTCACTAATAATAATACTAGAGATTTTTACAAAACTTTCAGAGAAAACTTACGAGGATACCAAGCGCCCACTCTTTGCTTCAAAAAAATCCGATGGCGCGTTGGAAACTAACACAAAAAATAACTGCAAAATGTTAGCCGAATATTTCAGCACCCTTCTCAACTGCAATCCACCCCAAGAAAAACTTAAGTTCCACTTTTCGGGGTTTACGCATCCAGACTCGCAAGCCCCTGATATGGAAGAGATTACGGCAGTTATCGAGCAACTCAAAAACAACAAAGCAGCAGGAGAAGATGGGATTATTGCGGAACTCTGGAAACTGAACGATAGTACTTTGACCCAAAAACTTCATCATTTAATATCAGAAATCTGGAGAACGGAACAGATACCAGAGGATTGGAAATGCGCGTTGATACATCCATTGCACAAAAAGGGGGACAAAATGGATATCAATAATTACAGGGGAATTTCCTTACTCCCGGTTGCGTACAAAATACTTTCTAAAGCACTCCTAAACAGAGTAGAACACCAAGCGGATCCACTAATTGGGGAATACCAAGCTGGATTCAGAAAAGGCCGATCGTGTGCTGAACAGATCTGGACTTTGAAGACGATATTACAGATGAGGAAATGTAGAAATACAGTGATCACATTCATTGACTTCAAGAAAGCATATGACTCGGTAGACCGCGAAACCCTTTTCGAAATCATGAAAGAATTTGGAATCGATCGAAAGACCCGAACAATTATAGAACAGACACTTACAGGTACAACTTCCAAGGTAAAATTTATGGTTGAAATATCAGATCCCTTTGAAATCAAAACCGGTGTGCGGCAGGGGGACGGACTTTCGCCAATTCTTTTCAATATTGTTTTAGAAAAGATCATAAGGGAATGGGAACTTCAGGTGAAGGGCATACAAGTGGGCATCAAAAAAGAAAATAGAATAAATGTCAAATGTCTCGCCTTTGCAGACGATATTGCTATCATCACAGACAATGAAGCCATTCGCGCGGTAGAAAAACTACATGAAATTGCGCAGAAAACCGGGTTACAAATTTCTTATGATGAAACCAAATACATGGAAAGAAAACCAAAAAATAAATCTTCTCTTATGACAAAACATGGTGAAATTCTGCAAGTAGGCCATTTTAAATACCTCGGGGAAGTTATACAGTCCTCAGGTTTAAACCGAATCGCTAATGAACAGAGAATAACCAAGCTCCAAAGGGCCTACAAACTAACATGGGCTCACTATAACAAAAAGTGCATTTCGAGAGGCGCCAAATTGAGGCATTATAACACAACGAGTCTTCCAGAAGCAATCTACGCAGCTGAAACAATGGTTATTGGCGGCCATTCAAGAATTAGAGAAATAGAAAAACAAGAACGAAAAATTCTCAGAAAGATTTACGGGCCAATCAATAGAAACGGTATTTGGATGAAAAGACTTCAAATTGAACTGTATCAAAAGACAAATACGATAACGGAAGAAATCAGAAAACGACGAGCAAAGTTGTATGCACATGTCTACAGAATGAAACAGTCCAGAATACCGAAGAAACTACTCAATATAATCATAAATAGTAAATGCGGAACAGAGTGGCTAAAAGAGGTCCAAGAGGATCTACAACAGATCAATATAAAAAATCTCGAAGATCGCACTGAATGCCGCTATAAAATCGCATATATAAAGTTTGAGCAAAAAGTAATTCGTCAACCTGGAGTAAAGTGGACAGATGAACGGAGGAAAGAGCATTCAGAGAGGATGAAGCGTTTTTGGGAGGCAAAAAAGATGAAGCAAAATTCCTAATGATTGCGAATTCAAGTTCAGTCGCTCTCCTCATGGGGAACAATCGAAATAATAATAATAATATATATATATATATATATATTTTTGATTCAGTGGACCTACAGTTTAACGCCGGTTCCGAACGGACAATGGGCTTGTACTCAATGTATATTATCCAACAATCATTCATCATCATTCAACTACTCAAATCATAGGCAAACAGTTACACCTACGTCTTCTTATCGATGCTCGCACACGAATCCTATCGCATCATAGTCGGGTGTTCTCCCGACCAAGCTACGGAGACCGGCATTGATTTAATATATATTCATATATATTTACATATATTTTCCACAAATATAAGATAAGCGACAAAATTCTGACACTTCCGTACTCACGATAAAGCACTCAATATATTGAGTTAACATGACCTCTCCATGTTAACTATTCGACTAACCAAAGCGAATGATTGGCTTTGAGTGAAGATTCATAAAATAATGACGAGTTAACATGGCAAGGTCATGTTAACTATTCGACTAACGAAAGAAAATGATTGACTGTTAACTATTACCATAACTAAAATTTCTGGAATAACGAACATTTCTATTTCCCGGGTGATTTTATGAGATAATTGATTCTGGAGTACTTAATGAAAAAGCTTGATTTCATCGTGAAACCTGTCTAGATACATGAAAGCCTAAATACAAGAAAGGTACTTATAACAATAACTATTTATTCTTTGAGACAATACAATATGCATACCACGAACATATATACGAACATAATAATATGAAAGAAAAAAACATTAACACAGTTATGTAGATAAAAATCACTCAAATTATAAAATCAGAATTTATATAATATTTTTCCATTTTTTTTTTGAAACATCAAATTTAGGGACTTAATACATTGAGCAAGATGATTGTACAATTTTATTTCTACGTACCTTGGGGATAACCCAAACTTGCAGGTAACATATATGGAAGTATACAACGTGTCGTTATTCCGCGTATTATATTCGTGAAAATTAGGAAGTTTGTTGAAATTCAATAACATGTACCGAACAAACAACGAACTATGTAAAAGATAAATACAAGGCAATGGGAGTATCTTCTGCCACATGAAAATCGGTCGGCAGGACTCCTGTGATTTCAACAAAATATCAGGCGTATAATCCTCTTCTGTGCAAGAAAAATATTTTCACGAATCAAACAACCCCACATAACAACATTTTAACTCAAATGACTGTGAACGAGTGCATAATACACCGTATTGCTCCAACGGCAACGAAAAAGACGATTGTTAAAAAGACTGAGCGCGTAGAACGACTTGCTTAACTTTTTACTGAAAATGTTTCTGAAAATTAATAATCATTGCTTCATTAGGATTTGTTACACGAAGCTGAACTTGCATAAATTCCGTTTCATGCAAGTTTAATATCCAATAATTGTAATAATACGAATTATTTAACACCAATCCGAAAATTTTTGGACGAGTCTATCACATTTAAGGTTGAGTTCTACAGTTGTCCGAGCGAATACCGCCAAAGAAGTGTCATCCGCGAATAAGGTTATGGAGTCAGCATCGATGAAATCAGTACAATATCGATAAATAACGGAAGATTGACGGACCCAATACAGAGTCCTGAGGTACCTCCATAGTCTGAGGATAATTTCTTGATTTACCTATATTGTTCACAATAAATTGCGGTGTGACAAAAATTTGTTCCATACTAAGTATACATTTTCTCAGTTATGAACACATAACACATAATATTAGTTACTATTAAACTATATATATACAAAGTAAACATAAACACTAAAGAGCGTTCTCTGAAAAAAAAAAAATTTAATTTGAAACCCCTGCTCATATGGAAACGAAAAATAGTTCTGAATATATTACTTAACACAGACAACAAAAACACGTTTTCTGCAAAATTCTTTTAAATCTCATTGATACTGTACTCTTGATTGTACTCTTGAGTACAATACCTACTATTTTTATCGGTTTTCGAATTTATTCATTTGGGAAGCATATTATTCTCTGGAGTGGTTAGTGGTTAGTCGATAATGTAAGTGAAGAAATTCTGCCAATATATTTCCGGAAAAGAAATTACTTTATGCGTTTCTCGTTGTTTACTATAAGATATACATAAAAAATCTGAATTTTATTCTCGGAAGCTCAAAGACATTGAAAATTAATTAATGGGTGGGTCGAATAGATACATTCACCTCTCTTGAGCAGTGATGGATTTAGGCCTAGGCCCATGCGGCCCGGGCCTAGGGCGGCATAATTTGAAGGGCGGCAAAATTTTTGAAACGCCAAAATTTTAGAGGCAAAAAAAAGTAGAGACAGTCAATTTTAAAAATTGGTTCAGATTTATTTTTATAAAAAATTTTCTATAGAATATTTTATGATTCCATTAATTAATTTACTTCTCAATTTGTATGGGTAAGATGTTAATTTTTTAACAGATCAATTATAGTGTTTATCAAGTAATATTCTTTACTTTCTGTTCCTTTAGTGACATTAATCTCACGTGTATGAAGCGTTTTGAATCTACTAAATCTGAATAACTTCTCAATTTATTTTTAGTGTGAAATAAAAATATCGTAGATTTGCATGTATTGAATATCATTTTGATACTCATTCAAAACGGTCAGAACATTTTTTGTTTATAAAAATAATTTTTCATGAAAAGTAAATCGCGTTTTTTTCCATATTCAATTTTTTGAATCATCAAAATAATTGGTACAAAAATTAAAATTGAAACTTTTATCTGAAATAGAAAAAATCATTCGATATTCCTCATTTCAAATTTCAATAATTTCTGAAAATCCAAGAGCAATAATTTCGAAATTTTTTTAAATTGAAGTATGTGAGTTGATATATATTAGAGCGGTCGACTTATGATAGAGTTACTTTATGTGCTTATTATAAATATAAATAAAATGTTTTACGAATTTTATTTATTATCCGAGTGTTTTATTTATGTGATCGTCATCTCAATAACTTGAGTGAAGTGGGAGTATTGTGCATTATTGAGACTTGTAAGCAGTTCCGGTGAGTGTATTTCATATGTTTACAGGAAACAAGAGTGCCACGCTTGATAGGTACTAACGCGTTTGACTTTGTTTTGTTTAATGTACACAACCAAACACCGCGCTATGGAAAAGTCACAGCAGTCATCATTTAAGTTTTACGAATGCTCTTCATGTGAACAAGTCTCGAATTATTTTATTCTGTTTCTTAACACTTAGAAAATAATTGATTGAAAGCTTCTAATTAAGCACTGGTTTTTTTATAATTTGTGGTAGTTTTGATTTTATTTTCGAATTAAATATGAGTGGCCATCGAAAAAAATTTAGCGGTGCAGAATATCGTAAAAGAAAAGCAGAAGAATCTACGAAAATCGATAATTTACTTTAAAAAATTCCAAAAATATCTAGTTTTATGACAAGCTCAAGTAAGTCTTCTAATAATGACCAACAACCATCATGTTCATCGGTCGTAAGTATCTTCTTATGATTGCTAATAACTTTTTTTTTATATATATATATATATAACGTTAATCGGGATAATCATTAAATAAATACCAGTTGTTGAAAATGATTATTTTTTCTAGCCGGAATTAGAAGAGACTTCAGAACAAGATATCGAAGAAGTACAGTCACACCCTTCTCTATCACAAGATACGAACGAGACGCCGTCAAATTTTCCTTCATCACAAGATACTGAAGAAATCCAGTCAACAACTGATATTTTAAAACTTAATACTGATCCCTTTTTATGGAATTTGAATGAAGAAATACGGGATTTCATAACTATAAACGGTATACCACGAAATGATAATGCGGACTTTAAAAATTCCAGAAATGTTTAAAGTGATAAAATGAGGTACCGTACCAAAAGTTTATTTCAACGTACTTTAAAAAACGGAGAGATTCAACGCCGTGAGTGGTTAATTTATTCAGAAACTAAAGGGTCTGTATTTTGTGCTCCATGCTTATTATTTGGTAAAATTGGTGAAATGAACGCTTTTACTGGTGAAGGATTTCGTGACTGGAAAAACTCAAAAGCACGCATTGAAAGTCATGAAAATTCTGATTTTCACAAAACTAACGTTAGTCATTTTAAAGCTCGAGCAGTAGTTCACGGGCGTATTGATCAACGTCTAATAAAACAGATCGATGAGGAAATAGCGTATTGGAAAAAAAATTTATACCGAGTAATTGCAATTATTAAATCGCTAGCAATAAGAGGGTTACCATTCCGAGGAAATTCAGAACGAATAGGAGATCCCCATAATGGAAATTTTTTAGGAACAGTAGAGCTTCTTGCTGAATTTGATGCATTTTTATCTGAACATTTAAAATTGTATGCGCACCCTGGTAGTGGAAATACGTCGTATTTGTCTAAAACAATCTATGAAGAAATTATATTGATGATTCAGAATAAAGTACTACAGCAAATTTCCAGTGAGGTGCAATCTGCTAAGTATTTTGGTATAACTGTAGACTCTACGCCTGATATTACACATGTCTATCAACTTACTATAATTATCAGATATGTACGTGACAACGGTGAAATTGTTGAAAGGTTTCTAGAATTTCTACCAAATATCGGCCATAAAGCTAAAGATATTGAGGATGCTTTGTTAAAATCTCTAGAAAATAATGGTTTGGTCATAATGAACTGTCGTGGTCAATCTTATGATAATGCGAGCAATATGTCAGGCATATATTCAGGCCTTCAGACACGAATCAAAACAGTTAATCCTTTAGCAGATTACGTTCCTTGTGCCGCCCATTCTTTAAATTTGGTAGGATCATGTGCAGTTGAATCAGTAACAGAAGCAGTCGACTTCTTTGCTACTTTGCAAGAACTATACAATTTCTTTACTATATCTACACATCGTTGGGAGATCTTGGTGCAGCGTACAAATTTAAGAGTTGAGAGTCTTTCTCAAACCCGTTGGTCTGCTCGACACGATGCATGTTACGCATTAGAAAAAGAGTGGTTAGAAAGCAGAGACGAGAAACCAGCTACGCGATCAGAAGCTACAGGATTGCAGCGAAAATTGCAGCATTTAGAAACAGCAATCCTAGTCATTGTTTGGAATGTAATTTTAGATCGTTTTAATGCTGCTAGTAAAAAGCTTCAAGATTCTCAAGCTGATTTATCATCCGTTGTTCAAATCTATAGTTCTCTGTCTCTATTTCTTGAAGACATGAGAGATAGACAATTTACTGAATATGAAGAGAAAGCCAAAGCACTATCCGGAGTTCACGATTATTATCGTTATGATACTCATCGCAAAAAAACCAGAAAAATTCAGCCAGATGAGTCACGGGTAAATGAAAGAACACCTGTTTCTGGACAAGAAAATTTCCGGACTAATGTTTATTACCCTATTCTAGACACTCTGAGTGTGCAATTGGCCAGGCGTAAAAGTGCATTTGAAAAGCTCTACACAAATTTCAATTTTTTTGATAATTTATCTGGAATAGATACAAATGAATTAAAAAACCTAGCTGATAAATTAGTCAGCAAGTATCCTGAAGATTTGGAAGAGACATTAGGCAATGAATGTATTCATTTACATTATCAACTCGAAGATTCCTTAGCAAATACAGAAGATGTGCGCCCTGCACAAAAAATATGCAATGTATTGCATTCAAGGAGTCTTCGAGACGTTTATCCGAATGTAGACATTGCTCTACTTATTTTTTTGAGTATTCCGGCTACGAATTGTTCCGGAGAAAGATCTTTTTCCACTCTCAAAAGGGTTAAAACCTATTTACGTGCAAGCATAGGCCAAGAGAGACTTAATGCTCTTGCATTACTGTCCATTGAAGCTCAACTAGTCCAAGAAATCAGTTATGACGATATAATCGACGTTTTTGCGCGGACCAAAGCCAAGAAAAAGAAACTTTCAAATTGATTAATATTAAAAAAAATATTTATTATTTATCGGACTTAAGTTTATAACTTATTTATTTGTAATAATGTTTATTAGTTATATTGAAAATTTTTATTTCAATAAATAAAGTTATTTTTAAATAAAAATATTGGATCAAAATCAATAAGTTCATTTTTCAAAAAGGGCGGTACATCGAACGGGGCCTAGGGCGGCAGTAAGCCTAAATCCGTCACTGCTCTTGAGTATGTTAATTATTTTGTGTTTAGGTTGGTATCAGAAGAGATCTTCTGAATCGCATCATCCATATTTAAATTTATGCATTCAAATTCCATCATAGTATAATAATGTAATTATTTCCAGCTACGATATCAACTCAATTGTTGTTTAGTTCCTCTTTCAAGTAAAATACAGTCGATATTAACTCGGTTTGCTTAATCTCTTTCTTCAGAGTAAAATGCAATAATAATAGAAATATATAATATCTGCGTTCATTCCATCATTCTTTGGATAATGTTTTAGAACATTAATGCTAATATCTCACAAGATGTGTTTTCTACAATTCACTCATAAATTGTGCTAGATATTATGCCAAATGAGGCAATAAGCAGGCTCATAAATATCATTTAGTTTGAAATTGTCTAAATAGTTGTACCCGACGAGTTTCCATTGAAACATTTGAATTATTCAGTCCCATAATACTTCCGTGTCTTTATTGCATTATTTATTTATTATTGAATAATTAACAATGAATTCTGACGTGTTCACCTGGTAGATTCTGACGATGTAACATTATTTGTCCATTCCACCTCTACCTTACCCACTACCGCTTGAAAAGCATCTTCTAATGCTTTCGAAGCTATTAGCGTGCCAAAAAATTGATTCTCTAAGTTTCTGTTGACGTATAACTACGTGCATCCAATCAACGAGAACATTGAATTAAAATAAATTTAATGTTCTCGTTGGTTGGTAACTGAAACAGATTTACGTCTTGTTTTACGAGGACATGTCCTAATTTTTGTAGTGGCCTGGGCTACCCTGGACAGCTTTTAAGCATAATAATTTGACGAGTGTTTCGAATTGAAAAATTATGGAAGAAACTTTAATAACATTATGTTTTATAAACTTAAATGTATTATGTGTTTTATATATGTGTACCTTTATAATACTATTATGTGAATATGTATTTAGTATACAGGATAATGTCGAGAGAATATTTTCTTTCGTAACTTCACGGTCATCAAAAAAATGAAATCGACTAACAGTAGCTGCAATCTTCAAAACTAATCCCAATATATATATATATATATATATATATATATATATATATATATATATATATATATATATATATTTCTTGAAATTGATTTATTGCCTGTTTAAGATATTTTATTTTGAAAGTTTTTAGCAATAACAGGCTTTTTTGATATGAACAAGTTTATTTTTGTTGATGTTTCGTTGTTATATTACAACTTTGTCAAAACTAATGAATAATTGAATTCTATAATAATTATTATATTATTATATATTGAATTCAATTATTCATTAGTTTTGACAAAGTTGTAATATAACAACGAAACGTCAACAAAAATAAACTTTTTCATATCAAAAAAAGCCTGTTATTGCTAAAACTTTCAAAAAAAATATATATATATGTATAAAACTTGGTTCTCGGAATTAGCCGCGTTCTAGATTTATATAATCTCGACGTTTCGGCTTCCGTTGTGAAGCCATCTTCAGGAGTTGGAATAAATTAGTAAAGGAAAGGGTTACTCGGTTACGTGGCCTCAATCTGCCTACTCCACGAACTGAATGAAGGAAAATGAGGAAAGGTTACCTGGTTACGTGACCTCAATCTGTCTACACCACGAACCAAATGAGGGAAACTAGGAACGATAAGAAATGATTCGGTTGCGTGGCCTCAATCTGCCTACTCCACGAGCCAAATCTTTTCTAATAGTTAACTCCGAAGTCTCAACCTGCCTACTCTTCGGAGTCAACTATTAGAAACGATTTGGCTCGTGGAGTAGGCAGATTGAGGCCACGCAACCGAATCATTTCTTATCGTTCCTAGTTTCCCTCATTTGGTTCGTGGAGTAGCAGATTGAGGCCACGTAACCAGGTAACCTTTTCCTCATTTTCCTTCATTCAGTTCGTGGAGTAGGCAGATTAAGGCCACGTAACCGAGTAACCCTTTCCTTTACTAATTTATTCCAACTCCTGAAGATGGCTTCACAACGGAAGCCGAAACGTTGAGATTATATGAATCTAGAACGCGGCTCATTCCGAGAATCAAGTTTTATACATAATTCTGACCGCGGAAACCTTTCTGAACATTTCATATATATATATATATATATATATATATATATATATATATATATATATATATATATATATATATATATATATATATATATATATATATATATATATATGTAGTAAAGGCAGATATATGTATATATATATATATATACATATATATATATATATATATATATATATATATATATATATATATATATATATATATATATATATATATATATATATATATATATATATATATATATATATATAATTTTTGGTCTTATTATCCCGAAAAGTATTTGTTATCCCGATCACAGATACTGAAGGAAATTGGTAGGGTTGATAAGTATAGTAAAAATAGTTTAGTAATATCAGAATTAATATTTTTATTATTTTAATCAACTTATGTTTGAAGAATTTGTTACAAACTCAAGAGCTGTTTATTATTTTAATAAATCGTATAATTTTGTTCCAACAGTTTCATCAAAAATTTCATTATCATTAATTGATCATTGTCATTTAACCTTACTACATAAGTATGTAAAAGTTCTTTAAATTTAACTGTTGCAACTCAATAACTCCGTTCTGTTTTCAAATTGAATTGTCGTGATTTCCACAACTCCAAATTCTATTTTCTTTGGTTTGGTGTTGGTAACACTACATCCTTCTAGAGCAGTGGTTTCCAACCAGTGCTCCGGCCAGAACCTAAAAGTGGAACGCTAATGATTCTAAAATTTGCGGGCGTTCTATCCGCGTGATCATCGTCTCAAATATTTTATGAAATAGGATATAAAGGAAGTGAAATTATATTGCGTTAAAACGTGGAATAGTGTCTGATCACTAGGTACTTCTCTTTTATATAGAACTTCGCATTCGAAAGGTAACACGTGGAACTCAAAACCAAGGTGGCTGCTTTCTGAAATGGAGAAAATTTTTTCTTATCAGACATCTCAGAATACCATGCTTATCGTGCCAGTGTTTTCGAACAGCTAAAGAGAGTTCAATTACAATTTTAAGTCCCCGGAAACACCACAACACAAGGATCAGTAGAAAAACGTAGGAAATATTTTTTTCCCTGAAGATAAGTTTCGTGTTTTTATTTGCAAGAACTGCTTTTTGTAAAATCCGTTAAAATACGTCGGTGTTATGAGATGTTATATGTAGCTATCGAACCTTCAATATTGGTACAATCGAACAATTTGTGTTCTTGGGAAAATATGAAGTGAACTATTGCTCACGATACCTTAACAAGAAGCTATTTCTATTTAATCAAATCTACTATCAGTTTGAGGTATGAAATTGAATGTTTCGTTTTGAATTAATAGCCTTTTTAACCAAATTAACAATCATCACTTGGTTGTTTTGCTTCCGCCATACCATAGGGTTCGCTTATCAGAAAGCCTCCTTCTTTCCCACAAACCGAATTCAAAGGCTCAAATCAATTTCGACCTCATAAAGTCTGCAATGATTCGTTTGGAGACTTCATGAGGTGCGCCAACTTCAAGCCAAAATACAAAATACACTTTTTACGTCCGTAATAATAAGATGTTCTTTAATTCAGTGGACCTACAGTGTAACGCGCCGGTTCCGAACGGACAATCGTCTTGTAATCAATGTACACTACCCAACAATCATCATCATCATTGAACTAAGAGTTGAAGTTTCGTTTAGATAAGTTTCGTTCTAAGATAAGTTTCGTGCTTTTCTTTGCAAACTTAAGTTATATTAAAACAAAACTGTTTCGATATTTGCGAGTTAAAGGAAGCTTGAAAATAGAAACGATGCTTTCAGGCATATCATGCAAGAAAATATGAGTAACTTCTCCACAATTATTCAGTACGTTATGTGTCTTCCTGGAAGTAACTCATCTGTTGAAAGAGTTTCTTCCATAAATGAATAAAATATAGATAAGTAATAAAACAGTGTTAAGTGTCGTAGTAATGAAAACTATTTTGATTACGACGATAAATATAACTTAATCATATACTTAGTTCCACACAAATCTAAAAACAGGACACCATATTCTGAAAGAAAATTACAAATACAAAAAAGGAATTAAAATTCATGTCACTACTGTGGCTTAGTAAGCCGTGCTACTTGAATATTTTGTGTCAATATATGTGCATATATTGCCGATTGGAATTTTTCAACCATTGCCAAATGTTTTGCAATCATCAAGAAACTTTTTTCAACATTGTACATCCGAATTGTGGCTGTTTTTTATATTGTCATCGGCAAGTTTCCACCAAGCTTCATCGAAAGTTTGTATTCTGTTATTGAGAGTGAACCTTTATCGTCTATTGACGCCCTACAGTCAACTAAAAAACAATTTGGCAGACAAATCAGTTTCTTCGTTTGACAGTTCGTAGTTTATTATCAAAATCGAAATTCTATGGCAGTGACATTGATGAAGGATTTGTAAGAAGTCGAGCTAGCGAATTTGAAAAACTAGCAGATAATATGAGCAGACGTTCAGAAAGCATTAGATATTGTGATTGAAAATGGAATAGGTATATCGATTTCAATAAAGACTGAGAAATGATTGAAGTTTCTTGAATTCTATTCTTTTGGTCTGATAAATACGAAAATAACTTTTTGGAAAATATTTTGCATGGTAGTTTCAATTCATAATGATAAACCTTTTTTAAAAAAAGGAAATAAGAGTGTTAGTGGAGTAAAAGCGGTTTTAATAAAGCAAAGTCCCGTTTTAAACTAAAAAAATGGTCACTTTCGATATGCCTCATATCATTGATGTGCCTCATATCTGACGTAGAAACTATCCACCGGCACTAATGGAACGTCAATGATTATGTTAGACGTATGACAACATATAGTACAAACAAATATTCTCCATTGGAATATGGGGCGTTTCACGTGAAGTGGACAGGAAAAAAAGTGAGGTTCTGAAAATCGATCATATTCGGCTCGTTTATACTTCTAATAGTATGAATGTAAACAAAAAATATTTTTTATGTATAATGAATATTTCACAAGTTATGGGTTTCTAAAGAATTGACGTAATTGTAATATCAATTTTTTGAAAGTAGTTTTTCCAATTGAACAAATTCACGATAAATCATTTAACATAGCGATACATATTAGAAAAATACGGTTCTTTTTAACAGTAGAATGAAATTTGAAAAAAAAAATTTTTTTTCATGTCCAAAACCGGAAGTAAACTTTTCAAACTTGAATTTCAGTCACTTCAACCCATTTTTTTTCAATTTTGTTTTCTCAAAATATAGCCTAACGTATATTAAAAAAACCCTAGAAAATTCAAAATGGGTTCTTTATTAGTTTAGGAGTTAGACTGATTAATGTACATACGCGTCGCAATGGCCGTGATATCTGGCGCTAGCTTAGATCGGTTGGTGTGCGCGAAACAACATGTCTTGTATAATTGCTGTGATATAATAATTATTACATGATAAAACTTCATTGTACCAACGCAAAAACTAGTTTATTTTGTAATTTTTGCAACTTTACAATGGGAATATATGCTAGAACTAGTCCTTTTCACAAGAAGGCCAGTGGTTGTTGGAATAAAGCTGTGAACTCGTCGCAATGGGCGTTTATATCTGAAGCTTGCAAAGTCAAGTAGTTTGCGCGATATTGTATTAAAACTCGCAACTTTATACGATTTTATCTCGTTTCAGCGTATTTAAGCTCTTACAAGGATGTGGAATAAATATTATTAATATAATATGCTAGCTTTCGCACGCCCGGTATGTCCAATCTTTATAAATTAAAGCCTAATGTTTTATTCTGATGTCTTAGATATATTACTGCAAAGTTTCATAGAAATAATTATAATAATTAATTATAATAATTATTGTTATTATAATGGCGCCGTACGGTGATCGATGTTTTAACTCATTTCGCTTGGTACTTCATCGAAAATATAGAAATTTAAGGAAAATATCTGATTGTTTAGCTCAAAACTAGGGCTTTTCACGAGAAATTTATGTACCTCCTGTAGGAAACGACTTTCAAACGAAACACCTCCAGTAGCTAATGAAGACATTATGCAATGCAGTCAAACATCTAGTGAAACTTCGCAAACTATTCAAGATGAGTTTTATCTTCTGATAATTTTGTAGATGAGTTATGCGACGCTTTGGACCTTTTGAAACCTCATGCTTACATTGCAGAGGAACAGGCGCGTTATTTTAAAACTCCGAAGGAGACTATCGATGAAGGTTAAATTCCCGTACAATGTGATTTTGCTGAAAATTGTAGTTTTGTTGTCCAAGATGCTGCTCAATGTTTTCATTAGAATAACGAACAGGCAACACTTCTAACGTCGGTTTTTTACTACAGAGACGGTAGTGAAGTAAAGCACGGTAGCATTGTTATGATTCCTGACGACTTGAAACGTAACACAGTCACCTTCTTTGCTTTCAAAAAGGTACTACACAAGCATCTTTTAGAAAAATCAATAGTTGGATCTAAAATTTCATTCACAACCGACGGGGCTACCCAACATTTCAAAAACAGATTACACTTTGTGAATCTGTTTTATTACAAAGAAAGTTTTAATGCAGATGCAGATTTGCATTTTCATGCCACGTCTCACGAAAAGGGGCCATGCGATGGTCTAGGAGGGAATCTCAAACGTTCTGCTGCGCGTTTAAGCTGAACTGCCAAGTGAAGCAATTGTAATACCAATAAGATTATACGATTGGGCTAAATCATCTTTAAAACAAACATCCATTTACTAAAGACGATATAGAACGCCAGAGAATTTTTTTGCAAACCCGGTTTGCGTCTACAGTCACCATTGCTGGAACCAAAAAGTTTCACAGCTTTATTCCAACAACCAGTGGCCTTCTTGTGAAAAGGACCAGTTCTAGCATAGATTTACATTGTAAAGTTGAAGAAATTACAAAATGAACTAGTTCTTGCGTTGTTACAATGATGTTTTATCACGTTATAATTATTATATTACAGCAATTATACAAGACATGTTGTTTCGCGCACAACAACCGTTCAAAGCTAGCGCCAGATATCACGGCCACTGCGACGCGTATGTATACCTATTAATCAGTCTAACTCCTAAACTAATAAAGAACCCATTTTGACTTTAGGCTGTATTTTGAAAAATAAAAATTTCAAAAAAATTGGTCGAAGTGACTGAAATTCAAGTTTGAAAAGTTCACTTCCGGTTTTGGAAATGAAAAAAATTTTTTTTTTCAAATTTCATTTTATTTGTTAAAAAGAACAGTATTTTTCCAATATGTATCGCTTTGTTGAATGTTTTATTGTAAATTTGTTAAATTGGAAAAACTACTTCAAAAAAATTGATATTACAATTACGTCAATTCTTTAGAAACCCTTAACTTGTGAAATATACATTATACATAAAAAAAATTTTGTGTTCACATTCATACGTATTAGAAGTATAAATGAGCCGAATATGATCGATTTTCAGAACCTCACTTTTTTTCCTGTCCGCTTCACGTGAAATCCCCCATATAATAATTTTTAATTTTGAAATAATCCTTTTCCTTATGTGTGTCAAACAAAAAAAGTACATACTAAACGTCACGTGACGTCATAGGTCTTCTAGACGAAATGCTTGTTAGATAAATATTTATCGCACTAAACTATCATTAGTTTATCTAATGGATGAGAGAGTGTTAATCAGGTTTTGAGTACGCACGTGAATATATCACGAAAGGCCATGAAATCGAAGCGAGCGAGAGTTTGTTTGTAAAAGTAATCAAAGCAATTCGCGGCAAAATACGAAAACAGTTTTGATTTCGTTCGTTTCGGTAGCAATCTGTATGTACACAATTATTGCAATCGATCCTCTTTTATCTTCGAATTATTTTGACCTACTCCGGACGGAACTATCCACGCGTGATGATCATACTGTAATGTGTTTTTCAGCTTCAATGATTCGATTCGAAATGGTATTAACGACTTGCCCCTGAATGCAAATTAGGCATTGGCGTGCCTACAGATGACTAAACTGATTCAGGTTATTTGTTGAAATAGGCCCGAATTCTTCATATTTCTTCATGTTTTGTAGTAAATATAATTGATTAAACACGTCTTTTTACATTTGAATACTTTATTTACGTAACATAAAATTCAATACGTTAGTACTTTCGTATACAACGCTCCAAAAAAGACTAACTCCCTTTCTTAATAAGTAAGAACTACACAGTGTGGTCAAATATTATGAACATATAAATCTTTATTCTCCTACTGTGCAGTCTTCATATCTTTGAGTACTGCACGTGCAGGAACATGGATCTTTAAATCCTTGACAAAATAATCCTAACTTGACAAAAATAATTCCTTACATTTGGCCATCCTGAAAACATCCTCACCTCAGGCTTGATAAGTATCTGTGAAAATAAAAATACCTTAACACTTTACAGTGTTAGATCTTCATGTCTGTAGAACCCGTTGGTTATATTAGTCGGAACTTAGCCCTTCTGCCAAAGATTCAGGATTTTGCCCTCCAGGCAAAAATACTTCGATCTTAAGTACTCGTCCTTCGATCATATGAACCCGATTGGTTCCTAAATCATTAGGCCCGTTGGCCAGACATCCTTTGATCTCTATTACCTTGAAAAAGCTTTTTCTTATTCGTCATTCGTCTTGTAACATAATCTAACTTCTTCAAATGGTTCTCTCGATCTTCAGAAGTTTCCATCGTTTGAAACATTCTCTCATGTCGTCTTCTTTGTACTTGTAACGCATTTAGTAACCTCTGCAAACATATGTAGAATCGTAATAATTGTTCAATCTATTTGTCCACTACTTGACCATCCTTAGAGAGATCAAAGACGGAAATCAAAAACGTTTCACCTGGACTCGTTATGGCCGGTGCTCCCTGACTGTTCTGTAAATGAGTGATTCTATTAACCATTTCCATCCATTTCTTCAGTTATTCAGACCTTAAAGAGCTGAAATTTGAATTAGATCTTGTAGCACCTGAAGTGATGGATTAACTGGAAAAATATCGGCGTCCCTCCTATTCCTCTAATTTTAGCGTCGTTTTCCCATTTCCTTTTTATTTCCACAACTGGTAGATGTTACCGCAATTGAAGTTACAAACTGTTAACACAATTACAAAAAAACTTTTTGCGTGATTCACTAGTTCACCATCTCACTTCTGACAGTTAGGTGAATACACCTTATTAATTAAATACGTCTTTTTACGTTTGAATACTATTTTACGTATCATACAATTCAATACGTACTTATGACTCCCGTGTACACCGCTCCAAATAAGACTAACTCCTTCTCCCAATCGCGTCGTTTCTCCATTTCCTTTTTATTTCCACAGCTTGTGGATGTTACCACAATTGCAGTCACAAACTGTTAACTCAATTAGAAAAAATTTTTGCGTGATTCACTAGTTCACCATCTCACTTCTGACAGTTAAGTGAATATACCTTATTAATTAAATACGTCTTTTTACGTTTTAATACTATTTTACGTATCATACAATTCAATACGTACTTATGACTTTCGTGTACACCTTTCCAAATAAGACTAACTCTTTTTCCCAATCAGTAACACTACACATTGGAGTAAAATATTATATACACATAAATCATTATATTCCTACTATACAGTGTTCATGCCTTCAAGTACAGCAGTGCAGGATTACGGACCCTTAAATCATAGAGGGAACAAACTATCGGTAACCATAAACGTCTCGCACTTATCATGGGTCACAAAAATAATTACTTACACTTTTAACATTTTTTTGATCTGAGTAGGAAAAGCAACTGGAAGAAAGAAAATATGTCAGTCGTCTTACAATTTCACAAAAAATCATTCGATTAATACTTCACGTACTGTTGAGTTATTTTTTTCAACTTTATTAGTGCTTTGAGCGTAAATATGCTATAACTTATGGGATTTTAACCTTTAGCCATTTTCTGTGCTCCACAGAAAACCAACCCTTTATAAAATTAGTGCTTCAAGATATAGACCCTCAATAGTACATATAAGTAAGTAAATTCTGTCCAGCGAAAACACCTTCCGTTAAAGGTAGTTGGATATTCTTTTCATAAGTAAACTTTCAATGAAATAAACTAGAGTAAGAAATAAACTTTCAATGACTTTTCTTTTTACGATAACTTACTATGTTTACGGAATATCGAAGACTTTAAAATTCGGCGATGTCAAACTCATTTTAAAGATTGAAATTGAGAAATTATTGGAGGCTTCCCACTGAAAGTGTAACCATCAATTTTTAAACGCATTTGAAACAAATAATATTCACTGGGTATTAATAAATATTTGTCTGAAAATCACTGACTTGTCTGTGTTTTTATTATTACCTCATTTAAATATGAAGTACACAGACTTGATTCATCAATCATTGAATTTATTAATTATACTATAACTAAGTCTCTGTAGCGTAGTGAGAGAGTGAGGGACCCTCACCAAGGAGATCTGGGTTCGAATCCCGGGCAAGACATGGACGTTTGTGTATGTGAATGAGTTTCAGCGGTTAAATAAATAAATGATATGAATGGGTAATGTCCAAAGATGACGAACCCAAATTAAAAAAAATTATACTATGTATAAACTTTGTCGTAGTGATTAAGTAGTTATATTTTCGAAGTAGTTATAGTATTCGACTTTTTCGAATTCTAAAATGACTTGTTTATTTTCAATCTGATCGTCATCTGTCACAATGTCAAAAAAGTTATGTTAAAAAACTAAATGTTAAGACTACGCGCACTTTCATTGCTTCTTTCAAAGTGTTCACCCTGGAAACCCTTTTGATAAATACGGTACTGTAAAAAAGCATGCTTTTGTTTACAATGCTCACATTATAGTTGATGTACGATAATATTAGTACTGATAATTTATTCGTTAATAACTATGCACATATGATACAAAATATTCAAGGTATGATAATCAAGATGATGCAATATCTCTATGGTTATAATCGACACACGAGTCGGCATAATAATCAGCAAATACACACGAATTTAAATTGAGATCACACAAATTAGAGATAGGTATTAAGCCTATGATTTCAACTCGAGATCTGATTAGTGTTGTATCTTCAATTCGTTATCATTCAATGTCTAACAAATAGATAAATAATAATGCGATAAATGTAGCCTTCAGATAACGAAATAATCTTACTAGTATCGTTAAACGTAAGATTTATTGTTCGTTACATTTACTGTAAATATTTTATTATATTCCATAAATATAATGAAATAACATTGAACGCAATTTTCCTCGATATCCGATAGATGGCAGCAGCAATAGCTTCAGAAATATATTTATATGTACATTTCTAACACATTCACATTGACATATGAGTACTGCAAGCTGTATGACATAGATATAACAAAAATGTAATTCGGAATTATTATTCTTATTCGAATACAAGGAGATTGCAAAGCAATTGGTAGTGCCATAAAGAAGTTTTTGCAAAATTTAAGAGTTTCAAGAACTTTTTCACAAGTTACTATAGAAGGGGCTTTCCATCACCGAAGCACACCAAAAAGAATGAAAAAGTTCTCATGGCAGTAAAAATATGAAAGAAGGTTCTCTATTGTTTCAAATTTTCAGAAAGGCATTGCAATTTAAAAGCCTTTTGTTATGCACAAATTTCATGAGTTTTCAAGGGATCTAAAGCAAGTTAGCCACTGTTGAAAGGAATAAAATATTTGTTTTGATAACTGAAGACATTTCACATTACTTCTTCATTAAATTTACTAAAATGAGTGATTAATAAATAGAATATATGACTTTGATTTAATCTCGTTATTTGAAATTGTGAATTATAGTTAATCAACAATTTTATTTCAACCATTGACAATGATAGCAATAAATTCAGATTATCAATATATTATATTGATAATATATATTTTTCTTCAATTATATAAAGATATATATTTATATGCAGGGTATTAAATTAAATTAAACTCTTGGCTTAATGTTTCACGATTATATTTAACAATATGAATTTGTCAACATGTTTCGAGCGTTAGCTCATTTTCAAAACTAAAATACAGTAAGGAACGAACAACAAATTTATATCTATACAATGGATGTAAGGAGGGGGTATAATTGAAAATCTAAGTGTTCATTTACGATGTCTTCTTTTTTCATCCAAGAACTCAATATTTCAATTGTCTCTAAAAGGTCTAAAAGGTAATTGAAATATGCAGTTCTTTGGAAGAAAAAAGAAAACATCGTAAATGAACACTTAGATTTTCAATTATCTCCCTCCTTACATCCATTGTATAGATATAAATGTGTTGTTCGTTCCTTACTGTATTTTAGTCTTGAAAATGAGCTAACGCCCGAAACATGTTGACAAATTCATATTGTTAAATATAATCGTGAAACATTAAGCCAAGTGTTTAATTTAATTTAATATTTAATTATGTTTCATCAAGAGTTAAGCGAGAATTCAATCTCAGTCATTATATGCAGGGTGCTATATGGACATTCTTCGACAATTCTAGGGGTTTTTTTTAGCAAATTTTATGAATATTATGTCCTATGATGATTTTTGAAAAATTCTCTGCATCGCAGATACTGCATTTGGGAGTTTTTCTGCGTTTTTACTGAGGAAAAAAGTGGGCGAAGGTGACTTTTCATTTTTATCAAGAAATATCAATTCACTCATTTTAATCTCGTCGAAGTATTCCGTTAGATACAACACACTTATGCCATTCCTTTTCCAATCAGCACAACACTTCTAATACGCACTTTTTGATATATACACACTTGTTTCTTTCAGATTATCCAGATATAAGGTCCTTATGTCCTCAATCGTTGCAAAACGCCGTCCTGTCATAGGTTTGAGTCATGCATCTCGAGTTTCGGGAACAGGAAAAACTCGCAACGCGCTGAATGCGGTGGCTGTGGCATGCTTACGATGTTTTTCTTGGCCAAAAAACTTAGCAATTTGGAAACAAAGTTCGCTGATATACATTTCATGCCCGAAAAAAAGTTAAAATTGCTTAGCGAGAACCAAGCGAGATGCTGATATCATTATGGTATTTCGACGATTCTTCAGCACTGTTTTCATTTTCACTTATTCAACGTCATCATATTTGTACATTAAATACGTACTGGTGCGTCCAGAGTGAGGTTCGTAATTGGTGTCTTCACGGCCTTCCTGGAAGAGTTTATGCCTCTTGTAAAATTTTTGTTTATTTGTAGTATAACCTCACCGTACACCACTGTGACTATGTTTATCGAAAGTAGAAAATCGCTCAGCACTCAAAACATTTCTAACCTATTGTAGCTCATAAACAAACAATAGATGCTATATATTTCTAATGTTATAAAGATGTTCAAGGCAAGTGGATCGACATAACAAAAAAAAATCGAAGATCGGACGGACGTAGTTCTCGAAATTTGAAAAATTACATTACCTTTCGACCATTCCTAAGGTGGATAATTCAGCTTATAATTCAAAAAATACAAAATAAACTGAACATCGGATTGATATCACGCGGTCGGTCGGTAAAATAAATTTTCTCTGTGCACTGCATGTGTGATATCACTATAATGCCACACAGTTAATGAGCGAGGTACGATGCTTCTCTGGAATAAACGTGTTTTAGATATGTGCATCTCTTATAAGCATTGTGTGAAGCCTCTTGAATATTTCGCCGCTCCCTTATTTATAACCACGTTATAATTTTGCTGTTTTCATTGAATTTCCTGAACGACATTCAGACGATTGCAAAGTACTTTTCATTTTCCTTGGCAAGCGTAAATGAACACTAATGATATTGATAATAATTAGGTTGATCTGGATCAGTCTTTCATTGAACAGAAACGATTTAATGCATTTCCTGGCATCTACGATGTTCCACTTCCACTATTGTTTTGTATTATAATAATATAGGTCAATTGGAACCTATAGGGCAATAGAAAGCCGTTGATGAGATCCGTTTCAAAAGACATCACAGAATTTACACATAAGGCTTCCCCTCATATGTCTAGGCTCACCTTCTAAGGATCCAACAAGACTATGTTCAATGTAAAATAATAAAGGGTTATTAAATATACCGTTAGAAAGATATTTTGAATTTCTTTCCTCAAAATAGGGAAGTTTCTTCAAAAGTATGAACACTTTTAATTACCTTCACTACTCAAATTTCAAATAAAAATGATTATCGAAATAGAATCAGGAGACCTTGAATGCTAATATGAATCATTTTTACCTCATAAATTTTCATGGGAAAAATTTATTTGAGTAGGTTCATCGGCGTAATCTGGGGATTTTCAACTTGTTGAAATCACAAGTTACACGAAATTATCTGATTTAGTTGTAATGGCAGATAACACTCAAAATATCCTATTTTGGAAAAATTCACAATTGAGTTCAGTCGAAGAAATATTAGGAATTTCATCTATTGTCTCTTGTATATCAACAATGCTTATCAATATTCATTTTACAATATTAATTCTTAGTTATACATATCGATATACCTGGCATTTTACTTTGAGTACAATAGAATTTTCGTCTCAAAAAGTATATTTTGTAGGAAACTACGATGTTGGTTGAATATTTCTTTGATGGGTTTGCGGAAGTCGTTCTTGTATCATCTGACATCTGCTGGTTCAGGTGAACTTAATATTGATACAGCTTCTCTTTCATTCAGCATTATTATTTCTTGGTGTGAATAACTCAAATATAATTTTCTAGGAGCTAAAGATTTTTTTTTTGCATTTACGACATATTTTTTGTAGCCTCGAGTATTTATTTACGACATATTTTTTTGTAACATCGAGTACTGATTCCTACACAAATATCTTTAGAGAGGTGCATCTCAACTCTATTTAACTTCATGATTGAAAGACATGACCTTTTGACTGAATTGTTTTTATTCTATCTACTTAGAAAAAATCTGATTCTGTGAATTTTATAAAAACACTAGCTGGCCCGGCGAACTCTGTACGCCCATTTATTTTCCTCTGATTATTTTTCGAAAAGCCGGAAAGACTTGTTCTACTATTTGTGCTACACTATCTTGTTTTTAATATTTATCCCGTGTGGAGCCAGGGACTTACTCAATTACAAAAGGACTGCAATACATCCTGTTATTTCGAATCCGTTGAATTCTAAAAAATTCCTATATTAACACGTTTGATGTATTGAAAGTACTTGTCCCATAATATCTCATCATTAATTATATGAGATATTTGCTGGATATAAATCAAAAAAGAGAAAAAAAGTTCGGAATTAAGTCCATCCTCGGAAACCAATAAATATAGTGGCTCTGGTGGCTGTACCAATAGCGTCTATTTGAATTGACTCTCGCGCAATATTTTGTCGCATCATTGGTAGTATTTTCTTATCAATAACAACGAAACTTTGCCTTGCAATATTGACACACAACGTTCATTGGTCCAATAGCAACAATTTGCTGTGAACTGTAATCTATTTCAACGTTATAATTGAATGCAGGTCGATAGGAGTTCAACGCAACCTTTTCATATTGTTAATTTCGATTCCATCGATTCCGTTCAACTTCATTCCGAGCTTCGCGTTGCTCGTCAGATTGACTTGCTCTTTTATATCTTTGACTTGCTGCATTGCGAGTTCTGCTGCTTAAGTTTGTACATCTGATAGCTATCATTTTTAAAAACAAAATTTCAACTGTAAATCTAAGAAAACCATGTATTCTTCTTCATAATCAAATAGAAAAGTGCTATGTTAGTAACGTGTATGTTAGTCTATTAAAATTTCAGCTCTGAACTAACCGTGTTAAAATATTCGTTTTTTGACATCCCCTTTTTGAGTATAAATAATTATTTCTTACTTATATTATTAATTAATTGTTCTTGAATTTTATAATTTTACACGGAATTCTTAAATTTTTTCCCTGACAATAACAAACACAACAAAAAAAATAGTGAAATCGGTCTAGCCGTTGACCCTACATTTCAGTTAGAAAACGTTTGTATGGGAAAAATAAATAGGCTGTTTTTAGGGTTTTCCCGGCAATTTTTCTCGACTTAAAAACCATCCTTGCACTTCAACGAACATTTTAAAAAAAGAATTGGCAAAATTGCTTTAGGCGTTGTTGAGTTATGCGCTTACCAACACATTTTGCGATTAATTTTTATAGTATAGATGATACCTATTCAATTAAATGATGAAATAAATCTGTAGTTTAGGATACGAATATCAGTCAATATTTCTGGGATTAGGTACCGAAAAATGGCTGGCTTCAACGTTCCATGCGTCATAGTTATGGAAAAAATGAATGAGAAATTGTTGTGATTTACTTTGTAGGAGCATGTGCACAATTTACGTAAACCCTGTAGAAATAAAAATTCCAACAGACAATTTTGCCAAGGCAACGAAAAACATTTTCCATCAACAACGCTAATTGTCAACTTAACATTCAACGAAGATCGCACTTAGTACACACTTTCGAATGCACATCATGCTAATTGTTCAATACATAACGGAAATATTATTTATAAAGTTTCATTATGAATACTAATTTTTACTAATGGCTTCATCAATCATTAATTATTAATTACGTCACTAACTACATCAACTTCAGCAATATAACAATATTCAATGACCCTGAAAAATTTAAATTGACATGCTGATTTTGTTTGAAATGTCCACTTTTGAAATGGGGTATTCAATAAAACGAATTACAAAAATCAAACAAAGTAAAGAATGTGTGAAAACTTCAACAAGTGTTTCGATATGGTTAAAATAAATCAATGCCTAGAAGAGGTTGACGTCACACCTTGTTGAAGCATTTTGAGTTTTTGTCGAGAAAAGGAACTGATAGGTTTAATGCAGTGGTTCCGAATCTATTGGCAAATGTGCCACCTCTAGTTTACGCTAAAATACTACGCCCCGTTGTCGCAACTCAAGTAGGTACGATAAAAACAAAACAAGAGATGAAAACATCAATGGACTCAAATGATCATACAATGGGCAATGAATATCTGCTCGTCGCCCCCATATCACCATGTGCCCCCACTGGTTGGGAACCCCTGGTTTAGTGCGTCAACGTTGCAATAGAATTCGTAGTTTTCAGATGAAAAAATGAATTCAGATCATATCAAAGTGAAATAATGAAATGTTAAGCAAATATTACGTCAGAGCAAGTTCAATATACACGAATCTGATGATTTTGCAGATCATTCAATGAGTTTAACTTTAGTCTTGATTCCACAAATCATTCATTGATTATACATATCGCAATAAAACCAGTTCACAACAGCATGATATATTGACGACGACGGCTTTAGTAAATTCAAATAATGACGCATAGGGAACTATCCTCATCAAACCTTGGAATTTACTCGTATTATGGAAAATACACATATCAGCAAATCGGAATCGCAGCCGTCATCATACTGATAAATTATAAAATTCCTATAGAAATATGATAATTCGGTTTCGGCTGTAAGTAGGTACTAAATTTCAAATAAAAAGAATTTTTCCGTTCATCAGGTAACTCGATCGAAGTTTGCACATCAAGCGTTAAAGGTCAGGAACAACAGTGAAAGTAATCTGCGATGACTGTTAATATTGCCATGTTGAGAAATTGAGTGTTTTGCATGCGCCAATCCTTTCTCCAGGCCAGAGAGATAGCAAGTAAACAAATTTCTATAAATACGAAATTTGCCTTCCTCGTTCGGATGAGGTGATAAATTTTGAAACTTTCGAAAACTATGAATTTATTAATAACTTTCTTGAATTAAGTATACAGATTATAACTAACTTAGTGTTTATTTCAATAATAATACGCGCTATTTGCTTTTTATATCTTATCAATTGGTAGACTTTTTCATTGATTGAAGAAATTAAAAAACTAACCTTCTTCTTGACGGTTTCGGTGATAAATTTTGAAATTTCCGAAGGTTATAATTTTAAAATTGTTTTATCTTTCCTGATTCGAGTTCAAATTTTCAGAGTGAACTAGTGCTCATTTCAATATTGATACATAATATCCGCTTTCTAGTTTTATCAATTGTTGACATTTTGACGAATTTTTAATAAACAAATTTTTACAAATACGAAATTTGTGTTCCACGTGCCGACTGATACTTATATCTTTGAAACATAGGAATTTAATGGTAGGTTTAATCATGTGAGTAGATTGTTTCCATTAGTGTTCACTTCCGTATTTTAATAAACTATTTGTTTGTTAATTCGTTGATTCAAAGTAAAATTCAAATCAAAACCAGTGTGCGACAGGGGGACGGACTTTCGCTAATCCTTTTCAATATTGTTTCAGAAAAGATCATTAGGGAATGGGAACTTCATGTGAAGGACATACAAGTAGGTATCAAAAAAAAAATCGAATAAATGTCAAATGTCTCGTCTTTGCAGTTATTGATATTGCTATCATCACAGACAACAGAACTCTCGCCAACGAAAAACTACATGAAATTGTGCAGAAAACCGGGTTACAAATTTCTTATGATGAAACCAAATACGTGGAAAGAAAATCAAAAAATAAATCCTGTCTAATAACAAAAAAAGATGAAATTCTAGAAGTCGACCATTTTAAATACCTCAAAATACCTTATAAAATACCTTAAAAATAAAGTTATACAGTCCTCAGGTTTGAACCGAATCGCTAAAGATAAGAAAATTATAAAGGGCCTTCAAGCTAATATGGGCGTACTATAATAAAAAGTGCATCTGGAGAGGCGACAAATTGAGGCATTATAACACCACGATAAATCCAGAAGCAATCTACGTAGCTGAAATAATGGTAAATGACGGTCATTCAAGAAGTAGAGAAATAGAAAAACAATTCTCAGAAAGATTTAAGCGCCAATCAATGGAAACGGAAATATTTGGATAAAAAGACCTCAGAATGATCTTTATCAAAAGACAAATACGATAACGCAAAATATCAGAAAACGACGAGCAAAACTCTATGCATATGTCTACGGAATGAAACAGTCCAGAACACCGAAGAAATTACTCGATATAATTATAAAGACTAAATGCGGAAGTGGCTAAATGAAAAGTTCAAAAAGATCTACCTACAAGAGATCAATATAAAAATCTCGAAGATCGAACTGATTCGCTATAAAATCTCATATGTGAAGTTTGGGCAAAAGTCAACGCGCTAACCTGGAATAAAATGGACAAATGAACGGAAGAAGGAGCATTCGGAGAGGATGAAGCTTTTTTGGGAGACAAAAAAGATAAAGCAAAAGTCCTAAGAATTGCGAATTCAAGTTCAATCGCTCTAGTCATGGAAAACAATCGTTATTATAATAATAAGATTTATATTATTATAGCGATTATTCCGCAACAAGAGAGCGATTGAACCAGAATTCGCAGTTTTTAAGATCTTTGTTTCAGCTTTTTCGTCTCCCAAAAACGCTTCATTGCTCAGAATTCTCTTTCTTCCGTTCATCTGTCCATTTAATTCCAGGTTGGCGAGATGATATTTGCTCAAACTTCACATGTGTGATTTCAATGCGACACTCAGTGTGATCTTCGAGATTGATTCTGGCAAGATCGTTGTGTTATAATGTCTTAATTTAGCGCCTCTCGAAATGCACTTTTCATCAACCACTCTCATGTTATGGGCCTACTATAACACATATTTCGACGAGTCAGATACAATCGGTAAAAACACAATGCGTCTCTCAAACAAAACATGAAAGTACCATCCTAATTATATCACTGGCGAATCCAGACAGTCAATTTTTGAGGGTGACGTCTTTTGAAAAAAAATTTTTTTTTAAAATATTAATTTTTCAGTGAAATGTTAAACAGTTGAATAATCTTCACGTTATTGAAGGTGAAATTCATGAAGAAATTTCCCTTATTTCCTTTTAAGTGAATCCGCCCCTGGAATCTATAAAAATAAAATCCTTTGTAGTTCCTAATATTCTATATTAAGAGAGCACGATAATAAATCCATTGTTGCGTTTCTTTGAAATGAATACTACGAATTGGCTGATACTACGAATGTTTTATTATTAACATTCATTGATTACGTACTACGCAATTCAATTATGAGTAAAATGTTGTTTATAATACGAGATAATTAATAACAATAACAAAGACCCGTTCGTCAACGACAACGACAGAAATAACATGTAATATTCGAAAATATTATTTATTTACCATGAAATACTCTTGACTTTTCATGAATAATTGATGAATTTCATTGAATACATGTCTATGTCACGAAGTCAAAGTTAAATATAACTCAATGTCTTCATTCATTTTATATACGCATAATACACACAAAAACTAACAAAATGGTATAAAAGATATTCAAGAAGCTTTGATGTATCTAGCGGAATGAAAATAAATCAACTGAAAAAATTTTTCTTGTGTTTCACTAAATTTGAAATAATTGAATATAAACTTAAATCCAAACACTTGAACTTATGATTTACACTTTATTGACTACATGGCATGACACGTTTCGTCGTTAAGAACGATTTCTTTAGATGCTTACAGAATAATGCATTGACTAATATGACTATATGACTAATATGTAGTAAATAAAGTGTACCTAAATGATAAGTTCAAGTGTTTGAATTCAAGTTTATATTCAATTATAATGGATTTACATCAAGTAAACGCAAACACTATTGAATATTTAAAAATTTGAAATATATTGAAAAAAATTTGTAATGATGATTGAAAATTAATTTAAAATTTAATGACTGATTCAAACAGTCTTTGGACACATTTCATATATATTTAACACAGTAAGTCTGAGACATGGGAAACAAATTAGTTTCATTTGAGTTACAAGTTCATGATATTAATATATCTGATCATGCTTTCGGAAAAATGAGGTTCTATTTTCCTCTTCATTATTTCCCAGTCATTCTGTCGTTACTTATAATCGTTCAATTACTTAGTTGAAATTCAAATGGTAGGCATGGATATTAAAAAGTCAATGAAGTGAAAAAAAAATCTCAAGCGTTTTTATTAAATAATAATCGGATGTGATCAGCAGAATATCAATGCTTTTTTGAATCAACTTGAAAAATAACAGTTCGGTATTGAAATTGAAATAAAATATCCAATCAAAATAGTGAGAAAGTTGGAAATTAAGAAAAGTTGCGCTTACTTTCACTCCAAATGCAAAGTACATTCAAAGGGCAAGTGGCGTACATTGGAGCAAGTCAGCGTTGTTTTAGGAGTGTAAATCAAGAGGCTCACGAGTTCGCTGCCACGAGTGATCAAGTGGGCGCTGCCACTGGAGTGAAATACTGGAGCAGTTCATAAGAATGAAGTCGACATTTATTTTTAAAGCTGTTCATCTACGCAAATATAATTAATTCAAGCGCCAAGAGCTTTCAATATTAAGGAAAAAATAATTGCAATAACAGTCAACATTAGAACGAATAGAGAGGAAGTTGAAAGAAACGGAAAACATAATTATCATTTGATTCCAAAGTTGGCGCTGGTCTGAGACAAGGTGGCTCTAAATCATCGATCCTATTTAACATAGTGTTATTGAGTGTTATACAGTATATATCACAAGATATAATAATTATGATCAGAAGCGCGTAATAAATGTAAGAGTCTGAAAAAACCACGATAATCAAAATCAGCAAAATAAATGGGTTTGAAATATAATGAAAAAAAAACATCATACAAAATGAAAGAAATTTTGAGAATCATCAGAGGACGACTTGTATAATTTCAAAGAAGTAGACAGGTATACTTATCTTGAAACAAGATTTAATAAACGCAAGTCTATCAGTAGACAACATAGTGCAGGCGCCAAACTACTCCCTTTGGCGCCTATGCAAAAGTATGCAAAATGTAAGGACCGGCAACTAAGCTCAGATTAGTTTTAGACCAGGGTCGATAATTTTGAAAATGGTAAAAAGTGAAAAAAATAATAGTAGGATGAAACCCGTTAAGAAAGGACGAGAATATAACAAAAATGAAAGGAAAAATAATATACGGGCGATCTGAGGTAGGGAATAGTGGAAGAGGGTGACTTTTTAAGGGTAAAAAATGGTGTACCTCGATTTCCGGTAAAACTAAAAGTCCTATGGAAAAAAATTAAATGACAAAGTTGTAGGTAATAAAGAGACCTACAACTTTTGTGATCACACTTTTTCACATAACTTATGCAACAAAATTTTTTTTTCACAAAAGTTGGGAAAACTCACCTTTCTATGTCCTAAAGACACTGATTTTTTTGATTTCAAATATTCATTTTTTAACCTGATTTTGACTTAATATCGAAAAAACACCCTAATTTTCAATCGAAAATTCTCGCGTAAAATATCAGCTTTTTAAAAAATGTCGGGGAGTTTTTAGGTCGTTGAAATATCTTCTTTCTGATAATGTAAAATAACATATACATTACTATGGCAAATGTTCTCAGAAAATGCAAAGAAAGAACTTTTGAGCTATTCAGTAAAATTTACACTTCAATTACTTGAAAAACGTAAGTTTCTTTGTTACATTGATTAACAAAAAACTTCAAATCCATAAATCATAAAGATTGCAAGAAATATAGGATTTCAAGGGCAGAAAAAAATTTCGGATTCGAATTTTTTTTTATTTCTCTTTTTTTAAAAAGCTGATATTTTGACGCGAGAATAATTCGATTGAAAATTACGGTGTTTTTCGATATTAAGTCAAAATAAGGTGTAAAAATAAATATTTCAAATCGAAAAAAATTACAGTGTCATTAGGATATAGGAAGGTAAGTTTTCACCAAATTTCATGAAAAATTTTTTTTTTGCATAAGATGAAAATAAAAAACCAAAAACGTGATTATTTGAATTCTTCACATAAATTTTGACTTTATGTGAAAAAAGTGTGATCACAAAAGTTGTAGGTCTCTTTATTACCTACAACTTTGTCATTTAATTTTTTTCCATAGGACTTGTAGTTTTGCTGGAAATCGAGGTACACCGTTGTTTACCCTTAAAAATTCGCCCCCTTCCACTGCCCGACCTGAAATCGCCCGTAAATTATTTTCCTTTCATTTTTGTTATACTCTCGTCCTTTTTCAACGGGATTCATCCTACTATTATTTTTTTAATTTTTTACCAATATAGTAGACATAATCCAGTAGGAACACCAAAGCAAAGATGGAAAAAGACGTTACCAACTGAAAAGAAAAAGCGAAAGTACGAAGAAAATGGCGAAAAATTGCAAACAAGTTATGAGCCACGTAAAAAATTATTATTGATTTCTTTAAATTCTGGGTATTATACACAAATTTCATCAAAAACTACTAACAAGAAATTTGAGTAATCTTGTGACATAAAACTCTATGCATTTAGAAACTAAAGACGAACTTCATCGGTGCTAATATATCGTATTATTTACTCAAGTTTCGTACAAAATAGGTCAGCAATAGTTGGTCCGCTATAACAGCTATATCATATAGTTAGGTATATTCTTCGAAATACATGTAAAGTCTATCTAAAACATTCCAGAATACCGACAACACCAATCGGATCATACTTCGCAAATTCGCCTGAAGGACAAAAATAAAAAAAGGATTGAATAATACGATGAATACCTACGAGGCATTCTAGAAAACCTATTCAACAGAAACGAGTTGGCGTTGTATTTTGTGAATTTTGTTCACAGGATTGTTATCAAGCATTCAAACATCTTCGAACAGTCAAGGAAAATCTTTTTCGAGTAAATTCCTGCAATGTGTAACGTAGGATCTATTTTACATACAGAAATAACGTCATTGTTATAAAAGTTAATGTACGTTAACAACTCCATATAATTTCGAATAAGTACGTTGACAGAAATGTATGTAGATGGATGTATTAAGATTGGTCTTCCCTTATTTTTTTTCAGTTATATTTTGTGGAACATTGTTAAAAATTATGATATAATTTAAAACACTTAGGTATAACGAAAAGGAGCTAGCCGAAAAATTCCACAAAAAATGGTCAATATGCTAACTACATATTTGTTTTAAACTAGCGAATAATCCATAAATAATATCTACAAATGTATCAGCCTTTGATAATGGGTAAGTAATCCGAAACGAATCTACAATCAATTTTTAAGAAATTATGGAACGAAGAATCATAAATCGCAAAGTTGTTGAGATATGAGACAGTACCTAGTTTATATCACGTGTTCGATTATTCCTTTCGATTTCTAGGTATTAATTTTTCATATGATATCTATATTTTGGCAAATGTCATTCATTTTCATTGTACTATATACAATGATTATTGACTTATTTATCTTGGTGTGATTGTCTGCGAAAATCTACAGATATTAAATTCTTAGAATCATAACGGCTTAAAGGCGCGAGTAAGATAAAATTACCTATAAAAATAAATATTGTGGTTCATCAATATCGCAAGTTGCGTAACCGATCAATTGTATAACGGATAACTGCGTTGTTACTTTCCTTATCATTATTGACAAACAAAACAGTGTTGATTCACATATCACATTTATGGAACCTCAAAGTAACCAATGAAATATACAAAATAGAAAATAATAAATATATCTTCTAGATATGGTTGAATGACCTCTACGCAAAACGAAAACATTCAATGTCAAAAACATACTATAACTTTCTTTCGATAATTTTTTCACGAATTATTCAAAAGAGCATTATATCAGAGCTAGCTCTGTGAAGCATGAACTGTGTGATCTCTCCACAGTTATCCAGTTATTTAACATTTATCCTTCTAGGGATAAATGCTAGAGAACATTGATATCCGTGCAGACATTTATTGGAAACGTAGGACAGTTCATTGTTTCATACTATAAGGTACTCTTCAGTTATGTCACGTCCAACAAACGAAAGCCTTTCGTTTTACATGAGGGTTTTAATTTTGTATATTGATTTATTGTTTTTATTAATACATTTTTATATTAACTTCAATGTAAAGGTATGATAGGTATTGACACGAATTCAAAATTGTTTTTTGTAACATAATAAACTGTGTGTACCAGTTCAGTGAAGAATTCAATTTACGGAAAAGCAGGAACTACATATATATATATATATATATATATATATATATATATATATATATATATATATATATATATATATATATATATATATATATATAAATACAATTGTTGTGGGTTATAGGCAAAATAAGAGGCCACTATGAATAGATTTTATCCAATTTGTCTGCCTGGTCTATATTTCGACTGTGTTTACAGTCTTCATCAGGACTCTGAAAAAGATGTTAATACAATTGTACTGACAAAAATTATGATTTACAACTTACGGCTAACTAGGTTAAAAGGTACGGCCAAAAACCATCAAACAGGAATTGTTTCTTAAAAATAAGTTGAATTAAATTATAGATGTAAAAATATTCTTATGTACTAACTGAAAACGATAGATAAATAATAGAATAGAAATGACAGGAGCACAGAGAAACATTGACACTGAAAAACGACACAGAGATGAGAGAGTAGAATCACCGTAGTAACAAATGTCATATTATACACGTACCACATAAAAGTCCATTAAAGATTTCCATCTTTAACATCAGACTGCATCTACAGTGTTCCTTGCTTAGATTGTGAAGGAGTTTATATAGGTCAAACGTCTCAGACCATTAAAAGAAGAATAACTCTTCATAAGAGCGATGTTAGACTTCGCCCTGACAGATGTGCCTTAGCACTACATTCCTCATAACAGGGACATCGTTTTGACTTTGACAATGTAGGAATACTGGATGTAGCTGGTAGTTACCAGAAAAGGATTTTTTTGGAAATGGTCCACATTAATAATAACTCCAACAGTATCAATAAGAAGACTGACGTTTCCAGACTTAGTTGCATTTATAGTTACTTACTCTCAAATCATTTTAGGTAACCTTCGCAACTTCGCAGACATCTCACAACTTTAATGGACTTTTATGTGTTACTTGTATAATATGACATTTGTTACTACGGTGATTCTACTCTCTCATCTCTGTGTCGTTTTTCAGTGTCAATGTTTCTCCGTGCTCCTGTCATTTCTATTCTATTATTTATCTATCGTTTTTAGTTGCGCATAAGAATATTTTGACATCTATAATTTAATTCAACTTATTTTTAAGAAACAATTCCTGTTTGATGGTTTTTGGCCATACATTTTAACCTAGTTAGCCGTAAGTTGTAAATCATAATTTTTATCAGTTCAATTGTATGTGATCAATACAACAAATCTAGCTTATATTCTGAGAAAAATTGATTAGAATATAGGTGTCACCTGATTGTTTCATAATATTGCATTATTCTGATTCTTGATTTATCAGACCAATTTGTTGTTATACTTGCCTTAAAAGAGCAGGCAATATCGAGCTATTCAGAGACATCTACACTTTTATAGGTGAGAGCATTTGATCTCTATTCAAGTTATCATGGCCAAACCATTTACATATAAGTATTCCGCAGCAACTAAAAACGTGTATATGATTGAAATCTAATTTGACGATTAACCTTCTAAGAAATTAAAATGTATATTTCTATAATTACTTATGTATGCAACATTAAAGAAAAAGTGTGCTTTCATTTGAATACTCTTGTACACGAAATTTAGTTCCTTTTTCATAACTGGTTTCTTTTATTCAAATCTCAATCATATACCTATAAAATATTTGTGATAAATAGATTTTGGATATCACTGAACACTTTTTATTTAATTTTGGATTAGAGTTTGTTCGTCATCTATTGAGCCTGTAGAATATCAATTCTCCTTTTAATGCTCGTCCACCCTTAACTATGCTTAAAAAACACGATTTGTCCCTTTCCAGTTTTTTGTGTGACCAATCCCAATTTTTAATTTTTTTCAATTCAGTGGACCTACACTTTAACGCCGGTCCCGAACGGCAATTGGGCTTGTAATCAATGTTCATTACCCAGCATATATCATTATTTAAACTACTTAAATCATAGACAAACACAAACACCCATGCCTTCAGCGGGACTCGAACCCGAGTTCTACCGCACCAAAGTCGGGTGTTCTGGCGACTATGCCATGGAGACCGGCAACGCAATTTTTTCTTTACGTTATTTCCGTTCTCTTTTCTTCTTTATGTTTGATTATGTATTGATATTTTTTATTCTACATGATTTTCTTATATCCTCATTGTTTTGTGTATAGAAAAGCCGGCCATACTGCGAAGTAACCTCATATCTGCTGCTCTTATAAAGAAAAACAACGTGTTTTATGAGAAAAACAATTACCTGAATGAATTAATTAATTTCCAAAAACATTGTGTACTATCACTACAGTTAGCAGTATTATAACTTCTGACAAGTAGAAATATTGCCAACATTCGCCATTTTTCAATTTATACCATACAGAAATATACCATATACCTACCTTAACTATACGAAAAAAGCAAAAGAGTATTTATTCCGAAGATGTTATGCCATATTCTGATAAACAACACCGAGCGGATATAATCAGATCGAAATAGCAGTTACTTGTTGTATTTTCCATTTACATAGGCTAGGTAAGAGCTTATTTTTATTCGTAAATTCATTGGAAGATTATTTGATGATTTTCAGTCACCGGGATTTCAGTTCAACCGGAAAATTTTGAATGGATTTTGAATGGATTCATTTGAATACTCACTCGTTCTTACATTTTCTACGAATATTCAAATGATTACCTTGAACGAAAATCGATGAAAACAAGATTTTTAAATCAACAATTCCATGTAAATGTGAAAATGTTTCATGAATTAATGATGTTATTGTATTTCAACAGAATTTGTTTGAAAATGTCGTGTGTACACATTTTTAATAATTTTGATTGGAATTCCAGATACTTCTGCTTAGGAAAAATTGATGAATATTTCGATTTCTTGTTATTACGTTTCCTTGTAGGAATATGTTTGTTCCTAATGCAACATTTTCATTGAATCCAATTTATTAAGCGAATATAATTCATTTTCTGTGCTTGAAGCATTAATATTCAGCCTTATTATCAACACTTGATAACGAGCTGCCCGCTCGAAACATGTCGACTCAACGTTGCAATTTTATTGTATTACTATTCAATATATTTGTGAAACATCAAGTCCGGAGTTTGATTCAAATTGTTAACAAAAATGTTACATACGTTCATGATACAGGGCTATAATACTAGAAATAGTAAATTTATGAATGACCCAATGAGGGCATTAGATTAACTAGTTTCTGAAAAACTAGGACCAGCATTACGATATTCCAGCGTAAGTTATAAGAAAAAGTATATTTCAGATCTGAGACATTATGTTAAATCAAAATTTTTGACGTCTTAATACACTCACCGACACAAGTAGGGGAACACAAAAAAGCTTGATTTTTTCTAATATTGTCGGGTATTTTGATAAGTGGTTTTTGTTTAAGTGTTAATAACTTCACGACAGATTGCTTTTACACCCAACTATTATTTTCAGTATTTTGACAAGAATTGATGGTTGTTTTAGAATTTGTTCATTTGGCGTTTTTTACTTATTCTGGTCTTAACCATGATCGAAGAAGGACGCTCACTCAGTCGTGCATTGAGTGTATTGCCATCGGTGGTGGTTCATCGCGTCGTCCGACGTTATAGGGAGACTGGATCGTACGTGCGCAGACGAGGACAGGACATAAATCGAGCAACTAACGCCTTAGATGACCGTTTCATGGTCATGCAGACTTTACGAAATCGTCGTCAAACAGCTGTTCAGACCCGAAATCGTTTAGCAGAAGTCCGTAACATCAACGTCAGTGAAAGGACTCTTAGAAGACGGTTGAATGGAGTTGGCTTCAACTCTTACGTGCCAGCAAAGGCACCAAAACTCGGGGTAACTCATCGTGTTGCAAGATTAGCATTCGCTTGATAGACAAATGGGTGGGGCCGTATTTTTGTCAGTGACGAGAGCTGTTTTTTTGTAAATTTCTTGGATGGTAAGGGAATAATATGGAGACATCGAGGGAAACGTCATCGCCAGACAAATTTCACTGAAACGGTGTCGTATGGTGGAGGGTCAGTGATGTTATGGGGTGGCATATGTTTGGGAGCCCTCATGGAGCTAGTGATCATCAGTAATGGATCGCTAACTACACGGTACGTAGCACGAGTCTTAGAACCCCATGTTATGCCTTTTGACCTATTTATGGGGGAAAATTTCATTTTCATGCATGATAACGCACGCCCCCACACTGCGTGACTACCTTAATGAAGTCGGCATCATTCAAATGAACTGGCCAGTGCGGTTGCCGGATATGAACCCGTTAGAACATGTCGGGTACTACCTGGGAGAGAAGGGTTCGACAAAGAAATCCAGCCCCTTGTAGTGTGGAAAAACTTAAATTGGCGTTAGTGGAAGAGTGCCACAATTTACCCCAAGAACTCATCATCGACAATGTTGTCCACAGCATGGGAAATCGTGTACAAATTCTTCATCAGCAGAACGTTCGATGGCTGCCGTTACATTTCTAACTGACTCCACCTTTTAGAGCCCGTGGCGGCAATACCCGTTATTAAAACTCTTTTTGTGTGATTTTTTAAAATTTTAGCAGATTTCAGTTTCAAGCAAAAAAGTTCAATTTTCATTTTAAGTAATTTTCGTTTAATTAGTTCGAGTGCAACTAATTGTGAAGTAACAAAAAATATATGTACTTCATAAATTTGTTAAGAAAATCGAACTTTTTTTGTGTTCCCCAATTGTGCCGGTGAGTGTATATAGAAGCTTTCGAAGAGCTTTTTCTAAATAAATAATATCACTATCATAAAAGTCAGTTTTTCCAGGGCTCTCAAGATCTACGTATGGCATACATTGAGGGGTGGGAATCATCTGAGGAAAATTCAGTTATTTAGTTAATAACAGACTTGACAGCCGCTATCCTTTGTGGTCTACACGTCATTGAAATGTTCTTGTGAAATGAAAAATACAAAACATTTCCAGGTACTTTTATATTAAATAATAAAATTCCTCATAGTTACTGTTTTCCTTCAGTGTTATATGTAACGCTTATCCATCCAATTGTAAAAATGCAACATAAGTTAAGCAAATAGATGTTTCTTTATCCCTAATGCGAATAACGGATTTATTTAACGTTAAGTTTCCAAACCTAATTGTTGTTGGAATTATTTTCTGAAACGATTAGTGCTACCACTTTTCCAGAATTTTGTACACGGTGATATAGGAATATATCCGTTACTTCAAGAGCAAAGTGAGTACACTTTTCAAATCAAATCATTATTAATTATTATAACTTTCAAGAGGCATTTGAAAAATAGTTTATTCAATGGACGATAATCATATAATTGTCAGTTTATATAGAGTTATCCTCTCATGATTTATTTCTCTAATCTTTTTCAGTAGAATTGAGTTTTTGTGTTGTAGATTCAATGATCTAAATAGACAATGCATCGAAAACTTTATTTCTATATGATGCTTCTATAAGATGTATAAAAAATTTCTATAAAATATACATATCGAAAACTTTAGTTTATAGGTAATCAACATTTGTAATATGTGCTACTCTTTTATAGGACAGTTTTAAACTATCTGTTGAGAGAACCCTTGCGTGTAAAATATAAATAAAATGAAATGAATGATATTAATCCTAGCATTTTCTCAGGAGAAATGTGAATTTTCTACATAAATAATGTCTTCTAAATAACTATAGTATAATGTATATTATTATAACGATTGTCCCCATGAGGAGAGCGATTGAACTTGAATTCGAAATTCATAGGACTTTTGCTTCATGTTTTTTGCCTCCCAAAAACGCTTCATCCCCTGTGAATGCTCTTTTTGTCGTTCATCTGTCCATTTTACTCCAGGTTGACGATTTGATTTTTGCTCAAACTTCACATGTGCGATTTTATAACGACACGAAGTGCGATGTTCTAGATTTTTTATATTGATCTGTCGCAAATCTTTTTGGACTTGTTTTAGCCAGAAGAAGTTTTCTTCTCTGTTCCGCATTTACTCTTTATAATTTATCGAGTAGTTTTTTCGGTATTTGGGACTGTTTCAATCTACGATGGGTGCATAATACCGGTAAACACATACGGCTTGGAAACAATGGTCATATCAAGAAAAGTAGCGGAACAGCCAAAAGTTACACAACGACCGATGGAAAGAGACATATTGAGCATTACTTTGAAACATTAAATACGGAACAGTCAGTTTCGAGAGAAGACCAGGATAACAGATTTTATTGAACGAGTTGCGGAACAACAATCGGAGAGATAGACACACATAATTTGGAGGTCCCAAAAGACAAGTAGTGTGGGTCGTACCCCAAAAGATGAAAGTGGTGGGAAGTGAAAGGATGGTTAAAGTTAGAGATCTAAAGGCTCGGTAAAACAAGGAAGAGGCCAATATCCGACATTGGATGAAACCAGGCTAAAAAAGAAGAAGAGAAGAGAAGACGTAAACCTTATGCTCCATTGACAAATCGATCTTAACACAACTTTTGATTCAATATATAAAATGATAAGTACTAATGACTTCGTTTGTGTGTTAAAATTTCTGATAACATTGTTATAGACGATTAAAGAAAAAAATTGATATATTATTACATTGACGTTATAAAATTACTAAAGTAATTTTTTTTAAATATGAAATTGATTTCGATTAACTCTTGAAATCAAAGGGAATAATGATTCAGCATAAATGAAATTTATCACGCCACTCTCATAAAATTACACAAAGCGAAATAATATCATAGTTAAAAGTACTCCCAATAGATGGGGATATATGTACTTTCTTGTATAGCATTACGTGTTAATAGTTCACTTGAACTCTATATATTTTTTAAACTTTTTTAATATAGATATTTATATTCATTAAATGCTAAATCTCTAATATTTGTAGTTTTCCGTAAAGTGTACCAGAGAAATGAACCGATTCGGGAAAGTTTTCAGACTCATTTTGCACGCCCTAATTGAATACAAATGTAAGAAAAGTAAAGACATCGAAGTAGAATATTCACTGGAAAAAGTATCAATTGTACACTCAAAAAAATATATTAATGTATATATATAATTTAACATTTGACTAGTGGTTTCTACGATACTAGCAATATTTTCGAAACTGTGAGATAAATTCGGATTTCATGATCTTTTCATATCTTATTGAATATTATTTCAGTTTTGTAATTTAGTAAGTAATTGTATAACGTGGGGTACATATCCAGTAACTATCAGCAAATATGAAGCCATTAAACAGGCTTCCAACCGGTAAAATTCGAGTTGATAGTACTTTCTATCGTTACACACCAGAAGTTGAATTTTACGAACGCAAAACTGGCTCCAATGTCACCGGTTCGGTGACTGGAGTTTGATAACACCAAGGCAGCAGTGAAAGTAGAAAGTTGTGCATTGGTAACTATAACCCACACTTCGTACTACATAATGTAGGAGCATATCAAGTATGATTTGTTCGAATGATAACGAACAAGATAGTTTCTCCCTAATGAAAGACACTCGGAAAATGTAACTGTAATAACAATTTTGGATGCCCAAACATAAAGAAGTACAGAATCCGTTATCCAGCATACCTATTGCATTCAACGTTCTATTAGCTGAATATATGTAATGACTTACGTCGTTTCGTATTTTTATTTCATACTCAATATATTTTCTTTAATTTTAGATATCTAGAGTAGCATTATCTATTCAGACTATGTCATATGTACCGTATGTCATATATGTAAAAATGCATATAACATTAAGTTCAGTGAAAACCTTTCGTGATAAGGAAGGGTCTAATGACTTTTGTACTTCTTTCCTCGCTTATCCTTCTCCGTTGAACATAACATATTTTTCAAGAAGGCAGTACTTTTCGGAATAATACTTATTTCTTCGAAAAAAATTTGAGGATTATTCCCCAAGTTCGTGGGCAAAATGTTTAAAGTTCCGTTTAATATTCGTTGTTTTGTTAAATAATGATTGATTATGACACATTCTTCGACTTGAAATATTTTTTCGGAGTCTATGACCATACACAGGAGAAAATATTAATGATACAACTTGACATTAGTCTAAATACGATAGTTTTACTTTTGTCAGAGGAGATTTTGTGGAAAACCTGAAACCAATACGGAAAGATATGTGTTTTGTGTAATGCTTTTCTAACGAGTCAATATCAAATACCCCCAAATAAGTGGATGTTGGAATCAATGAATTTTGGCCACTTGCCAAAGATTTTGATAGAGGTTTAATTTGGACCGAAGCCATCGATTATGATTTGAATATCGTAAAAAGCAATGCTCTTGAAATTCCTAGTGAAACGGAACATATTCACAACTATTAATCACGGTTGATGAATGAATAAATTAATGTATATTGAAGTCACACAAAATTTTATAGAGTTTTCTGCCAAATATGACCGGACTTTTTTACCCAGTATAGGGGTGAAAACCAGTGAAACGGATAACAAACGGAATTGATGTAAGAATTATATTTTATTTAATTCAACCTGCTGAAAATATCGAATTCATTGCTGAAAAATTTTTCAGTTTGGAAGTAGTTAATTATAACCAATATGCAGAAGGTTAAATCTCTTGAATTGAAGATATCTCCGTTTTATTTTTAGGGAATACGGATTACTGTCTAAAGGATATCATGTATGTTGAAAATTGATTGTTTGTATGACCCACTTCACCAAAAAACCAATGTGTCTTAATCAAACCTTTATGCCATCAATTCAAGCACAATGCTCATATATTATAACACAAGATATATATAATTATATATATATATATATATATATATATATATATATATATATATATATATTTATATATCGAAATTAATTTTTTGTCTCTTTCAGATAGTTATATTTTTAATATTTTTTAACAGGCTATTCCCAATATTGAAAGCTTTATTTCCGTTGACGTTTCATTGTAAATCACAACTTTATCAAAATTAATGAATAATTGAAATTTATGAACTTATTTTCATAAAAGTATCAAATTGGCCTTTTTGTTTGTTTAGTATTCAGAGGAAGATTTCTGGCTTAGCATTCGCTTCGGAAGTTTTATTCTTCTTCACCATGAGGAAAGAGGAAACCTCTGAAAAACCCATGGTAAGCCAGGTGATTCAAATGATTAGGATATATATATATATATATATATATATATATATATATATATATATATATATATATATATATATATATATATATATATATATATATATATATATATTATATATATATATATATATATATATATATATATATATATATATATATATATATATATATATATATATATGTATATATGTACATATAATTTCACATAGTTGAGTTTTTATACTTATCCAGAATATGTGTATTGAAATATTTTCATGAGTTTATGTGTGTGAAATTGATGGTAGATCAGGAAAGAATGAGTTTTGGATTTGATGTTTGGTAATTGTTGTGTATATATTTTATGAGTGTTATTTGTGAGGTTTATCACATCGTTATAAATTATTATTATTATTATTAATAAACTCAATAGACGATGAATCAGCTTTGTGATAGTTCATATTTAAATAAAGGGTAATACGAAATACTTGTCTAAAAATCTCTAACTGAACAATTCTTTATTCAAGTAGTTTCGTCTTTTATTCGGTTAGCTATTTTTAGACAAATATTACGTATTACCTCTCATCTTATTATATTATTCATCAGTTTTGACCAAGTTATGTTATATTTTAGTGTTTATGTTATGTTATATTTTGATATAAAGCGGAAGGTCAACGGAAATAAACCTTTTAATATTGAAAATAGCGCGTTATAGATGAAAATATCATATATATATATATATATATATATATATATATATATATATATATATATATATATATATATATATAATATGGATATACCTAAAAACTATTATTGAGATGTAACATACAGTGAAAATGGAAAAATTCATTTTTTGTTTAAATTTTGTAAGAAGTTGTAGCTTGACATGGTCAAAACTTTGAAAATAATAATTCTGTCTGAAAAAAATAGAATATTATGTAAGTAAACTATTAATTCCTAAGTTTTTAGAGAAGTGAATAGTGCACCAATAACAAGAACGCAAACAGAATTGTAGATATCATTAAAATTCACTTCACCTTCTATCAGATATAAAACACATTACAAAAAATTAATACATTACTTATCCATTAGAAATAGCCTTCGTAGCTTATGTTGGAGTTTAAATAAATGACAATTTACCTAGATCTTTAATATCCACACAACAAATATTGAAGAGTTCGTTATATATATATATATATATATATATATATATATATATATATATATATATATATATATAAGTGTGAAGGTTTCTTGGGAATGAGCACAGTTTAAACTTGATGGAGTAATTATTTATTCGACATATGTTTCGGCTCTAGGCCTTTTTCAAGAATATTATAGGTTCATTGTTGGTTGGAAATTGACTTCAATTTCACAAATCTTTCGTAAAACCCACAACCCACAGAGACACATTCAATGGAAATACAGCAGAATACCTCACATCTCTAAGGACAAGGAAATTAAAATACATCAAACAAAAAAACAGAAGAATCTTCCTTCTTCAATGCAAAAACTGGGATTTACGCCCAAAGTTCCTTAATTTCAACTTTAAACATATCATATTTGTAGACTAACAACTGGAAATTGACTTCAAAAAAACTGTAAGTAAATTTCAACTGAAAATTTTGAATTTATTGATTAAAGACACAACTAAATACATCAATAAATTAGACAAAGATATAAATTTTAATACTTCAAAAATTCTTGCATTAAATAATGACGATCTAATCAAAAAATAATTAACTGATCAAGACAATAAAATATAAAGAGAATTCAAAATAATTCAATCGAAACAAATTAAAAAAATTAAAAACTTACGTCAACAACTAGAAAAACATTCAAACCAAAATTCAAATGATAAATGGGTAACAAATCTGTCAGATACATCCATTCCGGAAAATATTCTAGAAATTTTGAACTTAGGACCAAAATTCTGCATTGAATATGATACAAATAAAAATATGCCAATAAATAATATAATAGCAAACCTCGAATCTGGAATATCGAGCCTTGATACAAACATTCAAACAGAAATTCGGACCAATATAGTTAATAGTATTACCAACTTTCAAAGAAAAACATTTAAACAAAGCAAACAAGAACAATTAATTCAATCTAAAATCAGAAAAACAAAAAAATTCATCAAAGAAAATCCACAAATAATTATACTTAAACCAGATAAATCGAATAAAACTGTCATAATGAATACTAGCGAATACAATAACAAAATGGAAAAACTATTGAATGATAAAGAAACATATAAAACATTAAAACACGATCCAACCAATGTTGTTCAAACTTAAAAGGTTTTACGAAAGATTTGTGAAATTTGTGAGATTTGTGAAAAAAAGTCAATTTCCAACCAACAATGAACCTATAATATTCTTGAAAAAGGCCTAGAGCCGAAACATATGTCGAATAAATAATTACTCCATCAAGTTTAAACTGTGCTCATTCCCAAGAAACCTTCACACTTATGTTATTAAGCAAAGCACAAGAAAACTAAACGAATTATATATATATATATATATATATATATTATATATAAAATATTCAAGTGTACAAGTGACAAAAATCGCACTGTTTTGTGGAATAAATGTGGAAGAGAAGTTATGCATTCCTTGACGACGAACGTGGCACAATTAATGAGTTCTTTGTCATCTTGTGCTTCCATAGAATGTGGCTTCAGTTTGAATGTTCTCTTACATTATACCTTGAACCATAATGCAGGCATCACATCGTACATACACGCATAGTCAGCTAGTCATTATATGAGCCAAATTGAGTTTTAAACCGATTGAATTTTTCTTTTGTTCAACTAAAACGCAAGTTGAATAAAATTGATGACTATTCGTGATAACAATTCAATTCAACAAATTATCTTCATTTACATTCACATACAATAAAAATTGTAATTTTGCAAACAATACAGTGTGAGAATATTATTTTCAATGAAGACAGATTTACAAGATATTCGCCTATGAATATTGAATATTCCTCGAAAGTTCTGAGCCATTAATTTAAAAATAACAGCATTCGATGAAGACTGGTGCAAAAACATATGTCTTGCATCAATTCAAATCAGAATTAGATACATCCTATGATATGTTTTCTGATAAATAACTTCCTATTCCTCGTTATTGAGAATCATTTACCACATTGTCACTAAAGAAACTATATCAAACGAACCTTAACTGATTGAAAATATTAAGTTGGCAAATCATATAACGATTTATTACTTTATTATATAACTCATTCTGAGATATACCTGACCTTCTTTCTTCGACACACCCTATATGGAAACATCTGTGAAATAAAAAGATCCTTTGTTTATGCAGAATTAAACATACTTCAAGATAGCCTTGTACCGAAGGCGATACATCTGAACTTAGCAATTGAAATTAAATTCTAGCCAAATAAGAAATTCACATTGGCGATATAGCGGAATAACAGACTTTACAAAAAAGTATTTTTTCATGTAAATTATAGAAAATAGATAAAATTCATAGAAAAATTTTATTGGATATTATCATTTTGGTGACACGGATAAATCCAAATAAACTTAAGTAAATAGTTAATATCTTCTTACATTTTTGCTTTCGCAGATTTGATATTTGAATTACTAAACCTATATTGATGAATCTAAGAGGGAGATATAAATGAAGAAAAATTCTGAATTGAACTGCAAACTTGCAAGTGTATATCATATATGCATACACACATACATTTATTTAAGTATACATATCAAACATTAATTTTGGTTTACAGGTACTTTAATTAATTGATATATTAAAATTTGAAGAATGTTACACTGGACGTTTCGATGGAGTTTCCATCTTCATCAGCAGAACGTTCGATGGATCCCGTTACAGTTCTCACTCTCAGTTTAACTCAGTCTAACTCAGTTAGAATGTAACGGCAGCCATCGAACGTCTGCTGATGAAGATGGAAACTCCATCGAAACGTCCACTGTAACATTCTTCAAATTTTAATATATTAATTATACCTGTAAACCAAAATTATTGTTTGATATATTGAATGAATTAGACAGGTAAAAACCGAATATTTGAATATTACATCATAGTCATCATCTTCAGCCTCTGTTAGTCCACTGCAAAACGAAGGCCTCAGCCTGTCTTTGCCAAGATTCCCTATCAGCAGTCTCTTTTCCAGCCAACGCCCAGACAATCCACAAGCTCCTTATCCCATCGATCGTGAGGGCGCTTTCTTGGTCTTACCATGCCTCTGGGCTCCCAATCACTAACCACACCTGACCAACGCTCATCTCTTGTTCGGGCTAGATGGCCTGCCCATTACCACTTTGACCTTTTTACACACTCCACGACATCCCTCACCTTTGTTTGACTTCTTATCCAGCTGCAACGCATTCTATCTCGTACGGTTATGTATCATGTATCTTTCTATACTCCGCTGGGTTGTTCAAAGCTTCTGTTTGTGAGCAGATTTCAGGGTCCCAGTTTTGCTGAGTTTCACAATGCGTATCGCTGGTGATATGCATTGGTCAAACACTTTGCCCTTTAAGGATAGTGGCATATCTGATTTGAACAAGTGCTGCAGTCGGCCAACTGTACCCCAAGCTGTTCTGGTGCTTTGCATGATCTCCGCTGTAATATTCCCGTCTCCCGTGCCAATCTGTCCCAGATATGTGTAAGACGCTGCTATTTCTAATGGGGATCCGTTCACCACCAGTTGCTCTCTGGTGCAGAAAGGGTTCAGCATCATATTTGTTTTTGCGGTGTTTATTTTCAGACCTATTTCCTTGCTCACGATGTTCAGTTTATTGATGCGTTCTTGAAGATCGGTAGCATCGTGAGAGAACAGGACTATATCGTCAGGGAACCTCAAGTGGCTAAGGTAGCGGTCAGTTGTGTTGATTCCTTTGTCGCTCCAGTCTAGCTTCTGAAACATACACGCCAAAGCAGCTGTGAACAGCTTTAGAGAAAACCGGTCTCCCTGTCTGATGTCTCTCATTATTGGCCATTTTTCCGAGTATTCGTCTATTTTGATGGTTGCTGTGGCATGTTCGTATATATTCTGGATCAGCTCGGTATAATATATATATATATATATATATATATATATATATATATATATATATATATATATATATATATATATATATATACCTATATATTTTTTTTCAAATTAATTTATTGCCTGTTTAAGATAGTTTATTTTCAATGTTTATAGCAATAACATACTATTTTTTACTATTATTTATATTTATATAAATTTATATTATCATAAATCACTTTCATTTGAATCACCTGGCTTACTTACCATGAGTTTTTCAGATACTTTTAGTCTTCTTCATGGTGAAGAAGACTGAAATATTCGAAGCAAATGCTAAGCTAGAAATATTCCTCTGAATATTAAAGAAACAGAAAAACCAACTTGATTGTTTTAAAAAAAATGAGCTTGACGTTTGGTATCTACGGTAATTCATAAAATTCAATTATTCATTACTTTTGACAAAGTTGTGATATACAAAAAACCTCAACAAAAACAAAGTTTTCAACTTTATGGGAGAAAATGAAAGTCGGCCTGTGTCGACGTTTCGTTTCATTCCTGGTCCTTCAACAGAGCTCTAATATAAACACTAACATATAAACAAATTTCTCCAGCTAAAAATCCAGTTATCCATCGAATACTAGAGGTTAACAAAACCTGTGTATTTGAAAAATATTATTCTGTTATCCCTATGATTCAGTAAGTAACATGGTTTTTAAATGGAGGGAGTTGATATATTCTAGAGTTCTGATAATGGGTTGATAATGAACCGAAACGTCTGCAAAGAATGAAAGTTGAATACGAGAAGGCGTAGACCCTCATTTCCACACACCCCTACAATTTAACGCCGGTTCCAAACGGCCAAAGAGCTTGTATCAATGCACATTACTCAAAAATTATCATCATTTAAGTACTCATTAAATGATAGACAAACACAAACACCCATTCCTTCACCGGGGCTCGAAATCGAACCTACCAAACCATAATCGGGTGTATTCCCGACTAAGTCACAGAGGCCGGCTTCGTTACAAAAGGTGTCATTGCCCGATATTATGCAATTTGTGAAATGAATTGAAATGACTCTAAATTATAGTTTGATATGCTTGTCCCTAGACAAAGATATGATAATAAAACATCAAATCTCATTATCTTTAGCGAGAACAATTAATCATTTGTGACCCTCCCAAGAACATTCCGTATTAGGACTTTTGATTTCATCTTACATTCTGGTGAAGCAATGACGAAGAACACATCAACGGATACTTCCATATGCGTACAAAATGGCTAACTTGCTTCCTGTTTGTCCGATATTTTCCCAGTATATCCTTTCTATACTGTTATGTTCCTAGTCTGAGAACTCAAAAAATCAAAAAGCAGTCTTCACGACGACGCACATAAGATACATAACGAGTGCTATACGTTGTTAACAACAACTTCACATTTATATATATATATATATATATATATATATATATATATATATATATATATATATATATATATATATATATATATATTTCGAAAGTTTTTAGCAATAACAGGCTTTTTTGATATGAAAAAGTTTATTTTTGTTAACGTTTCGTTGTTATATTACAACTAATTAATTAATTAGTTTTGACAAAGTTGTAATATAACAACGAAACGTCAACAAAAATAAACTTTTTCATATCAAAAAAAGCCTGTTATTGCTAAAAACGTTCGAAATAAAATATCTTAAACAGGCAATAAATCAATTTCAAGAAATATATATATATATATATATATATATATATATATATATATATATATATGTGAAATTTACTACAAGAAAAATAATTCTGTAGCTCACGTACTATATTATCGCACTTGTAGATATTCGATATCAAGGTATACTATAACTTCCTTTCGATAATTTTCTGACAAATTATTCAAAAGGACATTAGAGCAGAGCTGGATATGTGAAACATGGCCAATGCCATGTCTCCATTATCCTTCTAGAGATAAATGTTAGAGAATATAAAAATCGATGCCTACATTTATTGAAAGCGTGAGACAGTTACTGTTTCGTACTACAAGGTACTCATCAGTTACGCCACGTTCAACAAATGAAACGCAACTACTTCAATCCTCCCACACCGTCCTTTTGATTGTAAGACAGAAATATATAGTAAGTCGTATGCATATATAATGCATAGATTAATGTACATCTCAAATTTATGGAATCAATTGAAAGCACATGAATACATCTAACATTGAACATTTCACACGTCCTTATCAATTAAAATACAACATATTACAACTCTAGTTTTTTTAACAATTTCATCTAACTCGATGAAGTAATGCGCCATCTAGGTGGCGGTTGTAGAGTTCTTGTTATAAATTTTTTTCTAGTTTTGAGTAATGACAACGAGCGTTTCTACAACCGCATTCCAGCTAGAATTACTTCATCAAATTAGATTAGGAGGGAGTGCGAGGATTGACGTCGTTGCGGTTCATTTGTTGAACGTGGCGTAACTGATGAGTACCTTGTAGTACGAAACAGTAACTGTCTTACGCTTTCAATAAATGTAGGCATCAGTTGCAATATTCTTTAACATTTATCCCTAGGAGTATAATGGAGAGAACGCATTGTTCGTGTTTCACATAACCAGGTCTGCCTGCTCTAATGTTTTTTTGAATAATTTGTCAAAAACATTATCGAAAGAAAGTTATAGTATACTTATATATATATATATATATATATATATATATATATATATATATATATATATATATATATATATATATCTGAGAATTTGATATTATTGGAATTCACATCTAAATTTTTTAAATGAAGATCGGAATTCAACGAAAATATAATTCGAAATGAAAACGGGGCCTATTCAAATATGGATTTGGTGATTCATTGTGAACAGTAGAATAGGCAGACTCCGTAATTTTCATGGTCATATGATTCATGTATCTATTTAGTTAAAGTCTTATTATAAACCAATAATGCTTTCTAGAATTTCCACACATTGGGATCTCTTCATATAAACGATTTAAAGCCGAGTTATATAAGTTCATATATCTAGCACATCCTCATACTTAATTCAACTACTAGACATTCTATTAATTGCAAATAATGACAAGTCTTGTGTACTTGATGACTCTCTTATTATTGAAATGATTGTAATCCGCGCAATTCTAGCATTTTGTCCGAAGTTACGAAATAATGGAGTTGGTTCCGCTACCGATATGCCAACGGTCTATTGTTTTCTTTTATTTCGAAGAAATGAGTGTCTATTGTGTTTGTTTATAACTTTTTACCTATTTGAAGAAGTGATACATTGAAACATTAAAATCCTATTAGCAAAAGAAGAATTATACCAGAAGGAACAAAATGCATAAATATCGAAATTACCTATTTTTGTACATCTGTTTTATATGCGTGTTAATAATAATATTTGTGCTTAGACACTTATAGTTTAGTTCGTCATTTAAGTATTTAAAATTTAAAGAAGAACAAAGATAATCACCACAAAAACGTTAAATAATTTTTTTTCAATCAACTATGTGTTATTTTTTACCTGCTATAATGATAGTTATCACTTCTCGTGGAGTCCTACTTGAGTAATCGCAGTCAATTCGTACAAATAGAGAATTGCATATCGAGAGACTTTCGAATAACTTCGGGGGTGGCGCAGGGATACAATCTTGGACCCCTACTATTTGTCCTGTTTGTTAACGACCTCTTAGAGAGGGTGGATTGCATGAAGGTAGCTTATGCGGACGAAACTAAAATTTATAAGAGTGTGTCATCTATGTATGATTGTTTGCGGCTACAAAGTGACCTGAATGATATCAGCCGGTGGTGTAACAATAATTGTTTACACTTCAATGTCATGAAATGTTATGTGGTTAATTTTACTGGGAAGAGAAATGGGATATCTTTTGATTACAATATTGAAGGTGTTATTCTGACTTCAGGAGGTTAAGGATCTCGGCCTAGTATTTGATCAAAAATTCTCATTCGTACCCCATATCAACCAATAAATTTTATCATGTAGCAAAGTTTATGGTTTCATCGTCCGCAATGCCAGATTGTTTTTGAATTCCTCAACATTTGTCCATTTATTTAATGCCCTAGTGAGAAGCAAACTTGAATATGGCTGTCTTGTTTGGCTACCAATATATAATTGTCACATAAACCGACTGGAGGCACTACAGAGGACGTTTTTGAAATGGCTCTCATTTCGAGACGATGGTGTATATCCACCTAGGGGTTGTGATAACGCTTGTTTGTTATCGAGATTTAAACACTTGGAGCCTCCACACCAGGAGAAGTTTGAATGCATTGAAATTTTTATTTAATTTGTTCAATGAAAATCTCGACTGCCCTGAGCTTCTGGGTAAACTTCATTTCTTCGTTCCTCCGAGGTGTTCTAGAATAAGCCGGACATTTTACTCAAAAATCCACAGAACCAATCTTCTCTCGCAATCGCCGCTTAGCTTTGCATGATCTATTGATAACCAGGAAAAATCTGCTGTGACTTGCACTGAGACTCACTTGTTTCTATCATAAATGTGTATTTAAATCTTAACAGTGAGGTATCTTGATTTCTTCCGAATGGAGTTCTGAGTGATTTGTTTTCTTGATTATTATTATAATTGAACATTTACATATTGACATTTTTTTCCCCTTTTTGGAGGAGTATTTACCTGTCATATTTGAATAGTATTTATTGTAATTATTTGAAGTGAATTGCAGTGTGATAAAAATTGCTCGTTTGGAATGGAACAATGAAGATTATCTTAATTGATTTTTATTACATGGTGAACGTGACAGATAACTAGAACACACGCTATTTGCTAAAAGATATCCTCAGATCAACCAGGACCCAAAGTTTTTTTTTTTAATTCAATGGACACAGTTTAAGTGGATACAGTTTAAGGCCGGTGCCGAACGGCCAATGGGCTTTTAAGCAATATACATCAGCATATATCATTATTTAAACTACTTAAAACATAGAGAAACACAAACTCATGCCATCACCGGGGCTCCAACTCGGTGAAGGCATGTTCTACAGCACCATCGTCGGGTGTTCTCCCGACTAAACCACGGAGACCGTCGTCTCAAAGTGGATAATACGAAGAGAGCATTAAACAATTTTACACAATTTGATTGTGGAAAAGTGAGTTTGCTAACTCACTTTGCTAAGTGAGTATAATGATAATAAAATTAAAAATTTAGTTCTGTTCGCTGTATTATTGGAGCTTATGTTGTCAAGTTTATATGTCGCTCCACATTTTATATTGTGTGGATTCTCCATGAAAATAAGATGGATATTGTTATATTTATAGGTGAAACTGACCTAGAAGGTATGAGAAAAAACGACAAGAAGAATGGGAAAAAGTGAGAAAAGAAATTGATTCCTTAGAAAGACCAGTGGAAGTGTATTCCAGAAATTGCAAGAATGAAAACGGAAGAAAGAATTGGAATATGAAGAGGCACATACACTAAAAATATATATAATAAAGGGTTTTGATGTGATAAAATAGAATTGCTTAACTTTGCTGACCGTAAAAAATTAGAAACATCGTTGGAAAGAATTGAAAGAAGTCAAAGAACTAAATGATTTCCGAAACTGGGTATCTATTTGAAAACAAAAAATTTGGAAAATTCACCTTTTAAATCTAAATATACAGCTCAAACACATGTTACTCTCTACAGAAGAAGCTGTAATAACAAAAAGGTGAGAACTATGTGAAATTGAGCCAACTGATAAAGACTTACTTATTAAAAGTTCAAAATTTCAAACAAAATAGACTTGTTATGAAGGAAAATGAAAAAATTGAAAGAGAAGAAGAGGCATCCTGAATGTGTAATAGTTCATGAGTTCCATATAGCGGATATATTATCATCATATAAAATTTAGAATTATTATTTCATTCCTTTGTTGTATGACACAGTTTTTATGATAAACTAATTACATTGTTTGTTTTTATGAGTTTTTCGCGTTTTTCAATGGAATTACGTGAATTACAAGAACGTATTACAAGTGTTCAGAATTAAGTCCTTTAACCCTCAAGTAAATATTTCGTAAGCCTTTTTACAAACCTTGGTTTGTTGCTCATTCCATATTTCCTAATTCAAAATTATAAATACCTTATAATTACAAACCAGCCATTTCTATCACTACACAATGCAACTGATTTAGAATAATAAAAGAATGAACACAGAATCAACTTGAAGATATTCTACTCTTTTTAATTTCAACTTTTAATTATATTTTCAACAATCCTGTATAAAAAAATAAGTTTTCGACGTGTCACGAAATAATTTGATCGTCCTACTAATCAAGATCTATTTCATTTGGTATTGGGGATGTTAAACAGAAAACAGGGATACTTAGTTAAAGAAATAAATAAAATTATACTGAACATGCTGTGTTGCATTTTTTCTAAATAATGAAGTAGTACACGAGAAAACCGAATCAAAAATAAACGAAGAAACCTGAATACTTTTACAAAGTAGGTAAGTTGTTGGTTGCGCTAATCAAAAATATGATAATTATTAATACTTAGGTAAGTAATTCAATTTCAGTAATTCTTATAGCGTTCTTTTTAAGTTCTGTTTTCTCTCAAATAATTGGACAAATTTGGTTAGACAACTTTTATGTAAATAAAGGTATTAGAAGTATTTCTTAAGCAGTGAGGCTTTATCGAAAATATTGTTGTTGTCTTGTTTATTCTAACATTTTTCTGTTACAGGAGTATGTGCAGGAATATATTTTTCTTCTGTTCCCAAAATACATAGAGTTGAAATTTTGGGAACAACAAAATTTTTAGGAGAGTAGACCAAGAATATTGAATTTGGCAACGACACTTCGGACGACTCATGGCCTGTTTGAAGTCGGCAGTGGCTCTGCTAAAGCTTCCAAAAATTGGAAAATGATTAGTATATCGGAAACATCAACGGTCCTAGGATTGACCCATGAAGTACACCTGTGTCAAGTTGACCCTCCAACGATTGTAGCTTCTCCACATAAAACTCTGTCTTCTATAAGACGAACAAGAATTTATTCGATTGATGCTTTCCAAAGCATAATAGTTTCTTTAACAGCATTAAACGAATAATACAGTCAAAGGTTTCACTCAAATCTAATAATATCGAATGAGAACAAAAACACTCCTCAAAACAGTACAAAGTAAAATAAAAAAATCGTAGTATTAACTATGTCAAAACAAATAAACCATGCATCTTGAAAATTTTGACAATTGCCTATGTATGACGGTCTCAAACACCTAGAGAAGACCATTGCAACTTTTGTATCAAAAATCCATACATCCGTGATTTGGTATTAAGTTTTCTATTGTTGCCTCTTCATTTGGAACAATGGCAAAACTTGATATTTTCTAGATATTTCATTCAAATTTTCATCCTCAAATAAAGTTGAATCAAAATTTATATAAATATAATGTTTCAAAGGAGAACAAAATCATTACTTTTTTTTGAACAGTGAGTATTTCAAAAGCGTTAAAAACGATGGTTACACTTTCAGGGGGATTTGGTCTGTAATATTTTCATTTTAATAAAGGTTACAGTGGATAACCACATGTTTATCCACTGTAACCTTTATTAAAATGAAAATATTACAGACCAAATCCCCCTGAAAGTGTAACCATCGTTTTAAACATAGAAATATGTACATACATATTTCTATGTTTCATTTATATGAGGTAGAACAATATTAAATAAGGTGTACATAAGTAAATGAACACCTTTCAATATTCAATTTTTATCTCAAGAGAACACATGCTTCTTCCCGAATGTGGATATTGTGGAATGAAAACGAAACGAATTTTATTTGGAGCTTGAATGATTATGAGAGATGCCAAATTTTAAAAAATTATCAACGTCCAAACCAGGCTTACTTGGCTTCGAAAATATCTATTAGTCCAGTAAATTCAGGTTTTATCTGCGGAAAAGTGAGCTGAATTTTTGTAAACACCTTTATTACGGCATTGTAATGAAGTTGTGAAAAATGGACATTGATATCGTGCCGGCTAAAAAAGTTATCAAAGTTAAAGGTCAAATGATCACAAAAATCAGTTTTTCGCAAATATCTCGCGATCTATTACTCAGAGGTCAATAAAGGTCATTATAAAAATTGTTTGTCGTGAAATTGTCTACAACAAATGTCTGTTGCATTTGTCTGTAAAATTAACCGTTTTCGGAGTAGAGCGCCGAGAAAGCGACTATATTATAACGATGCACTCGTTTCCTCGCCACCTTCGAGATAGAATGCAGGGCGCGTTTTTTTTTACATGGTTTCCCCGTAGGCATAATCCATAATATGTAATAAGAGGTTTTTTTTTATTTACGAGTGAATAATTTTTCATTTGAATACAGAAAAATTAACAAGTATATAATTTTTTTTTAACATTCATTGTCGATATCTTCAGTTTCTGTGTCATCAACAGTTGCTGACAAAACGTCGAGTGGACTTATTCCTATATTTAAATCAACATCGTCATCATTTTCATCATTGGTTGACTCTGCGTTTAAGCATGACTGGTCACGGCAATGTCTACAAACTTTTGAACATCTTAATCCAATATTTCTGCATCCACATTTGCCGCTGCAACCTTTTGTACAATTACAGAAGATTGTGTTTAGTAGATTATCGGGTGCTGGTGGTAATAAAGTTGTTATTGGCTGCAGATTATTATTTTTTAACTCCCAACCTCACTGTTCTGGATCAATTTCTCTTCCTAGCCAGGTTTGTATTTGATAATACACTCGATAAATATGCTGTTGAGCTGCTGAAGAAGTAGGTGGTAATAATGGAAATTTTACAGCTGTACTTTTTATATGTACTTTGAATGATTCAGTCTTTAGAGATTCAGAAAACCACCCTCGCGTCGCTACCAACGCTGTATTTTCGAGTAATATGACAGTCCTATTGAGTCCTTGTATTTGCAGGTGTTGAGGATGCTCGGCTACTTTTGGGCTCTATTTATAAGTTTTATGAAGCTATAGGACTAATGATTAAGCAAACATTCAAAATGATATTTTCAAAAGGTATAAGTGAAAATGAGGAAAATATAACGCGATAGTAGCTCGATTTTCTCGAGATGTATAAATGTTCATGTCAATAACTCTACCGTAGGAAAACAGTTTTAGCTTCTGAATTAACGAACATACATTTTTCATTTCAAGTAGAACGCGATAATTTTGAAGCGCATAAACGCTATACGCCCGTTCAATTCACACTACGTCTATTTTAATTCTTGGTTATAATTAGAACTAAATATATTTTAGGAACTGCATAATAACATTATAAGATATAACCATAGTTTTGGATGAAGAACTCCAAACTTTACAAAATATTCATATAATAAGCAACTAGTTACGCCGATTTAGGCATTTGTGATGATATACAGAAACAATTCAGTTAAGAAGGTAGTTATTTTGGATTTGTTGTTAGTAAATTTTCGTTTAGTTGCTACAAAACAATAATTCTCCTAATTCGTAGGAAATAGGACGAGTGGAAATAGATCGGTCTTTATATTTCGTAATCAACACCAAGTGATTGACGTAACAGAACGAGTACAAACAAGAAAATTACAGGTACCTTGGAATAATTTTCTTTTTTATTCAGTGGACCCAAAGTTTAACATTACACCCATACCTTCACCGGGGCTCGAACTCGAATCCTACCGCACCATAGTCGAGTGTTCTACCGGCTAAGCCACGGATATCGATAACCTTGGCATAAATATTAAAAGAGAAGGCTGATACTTGCAAATAAATGAAAAGAAAAAATCTATAAAGGCGTTAAATCCTATTCAATGAAGTGGTGAAAATTCTAGGAGCATAGTGTAGGATTTGTATAATTCCATTGAAAAAACTATACCTCTACTTATATAGATGTATGAAGAAAGGATAATCATGGAGAGAGAAAAAACGAGAGACGAAATGGATTATAATGGATTTACATCAAGTAAACGTCAACACTATTAAATATGACGAAATGAAACGCCAAAAAACATTTAAAATATCAAAAAACAGGAGATTAATAAATGCAAGAATCGAATAAATGCATGAAATCATACTATGAAGATTACTAGAATAAGCGTGAGAAAACTTAATGAAAAGATTACGAATGAGTTTCAATTGAGAAAATATTTCAAAATTGAAACGTTGAAAACCACCAGAGAATGGAAAAACACATTGTGGAATAGAAGTTCAGAGAAGAAATAGATCCTTGATTGACAAAACTAGGATTAAATAATCTTGATTCGTAATATAAGGAAAGTTATGATTATAATATTATGTACTATGTGAAATACTACTAAAAATTGATTCATTTATGTATAGTTCTGTTTTATATCTATTCATTGAAAATTAATATTGAGATTGTGATAAGAAGGAGAATGAATTCTCGAAAGTAGATTTATATATATATATATATATATATATATATATATATATATATATATATATATATATTTTGAAAGTTTTTAGCATTAACAGGCTTTTTAATATGAAAAAGTTTATTTCTGTTGACGTTTCGTTGTTATATTACAACTTTGTCAAAACTAATGAATAATTGAATTTATGAGTTACTATGGATATCAAATGTCAAACTTAATTTTTAGAAAAATCAAATTAGTTTTTTTGTATATTCACTTATTGATTTTCATTATCAGAGGAATATTTCTGGCTCAGCATTCGCTTCGGAAGTTTTAGTCTTCTTCACCATGAGGAAACCTCTGAAAAACTCATGGTAAGCCAGGTGATTCTTAAGTGTGATTATATTTACATATATACAATTACATATAGTTTTTTATATATACTTATCCAGAATGTGTATATTGTTCGTTTATGTGTGTGAAATTGATCTGGAAAGAATGAGTTGTGAGATGTGATGTTTTGTGATTGTTGTGTGTTTATTTTGCGAGTGTTATTTGTGAGGTTTATTAAGTTGTTGTAGATAGAATTTAGATGTTTAATGTCCGTTCTTTCATTGACTGTGTTTTCCAAATTTTTACGAATGTGTAACATTTCTAAAATTTCTCTACATTTTTTGTCTCTTTCAGTTGCCAAAATTTTCGTATTTTTGTAATCAAAATCATGTTTTTCTGTTATTTTATGTTTATTTAAGGCTGTGATTTGAGTTTTCGCGTATTTATGTGCTTTGATTCTTTCTTCGAGATTTTGTGCTGTTTGACCGATATAACTTTTATTGCAATTGTTACACGGAATATTATAAACTGTATGAGTTTTTCTCTGAATTACAGTTTTACTTTTTAATTTTGTATATATTTCTTTGATTTGACTTTTGGCAGTATGTGCTATTCTTAAATTATAAGGTTTTAATATTTTAGCAATATTTGTACTTAGTTTTGGAATATATGGTAAGGGAATGTAATTATTTTCGTTAGATTCATTTCTTTTTGAATTTAAAGTATTATATAATTTATGAATTCTGCTTTTCATGATTTTGTTGATTAAATTTGATGGGTAATTATTTTTCATGAGAAGAGTACGAACTTCTTCAAGTGTTTCATGTCGTAAACATGGTGATGTTAATTTTAGTGATCTATCTATAAAATTAATTATTATACCTTTTTTCTGGGAATAATGACGATTACTTATATAATTTATGGTTCGTTGCGAATTTATTTCTTTTCTGTACCATCTTGTAAAAATTTTGTTATCTTTTCTTATAATTGTTATATCAAGAAAATTTAATTTTTCATCTTTTTCTTCTTCAAGTGTGAATTGTAATTTATTATGAAAACTATTGAAAAGTTCTAGTATATTATCAATTTGATCTTTATCTGCTATTATTAAACAATCATTTAAAATTTAAAAATGATTGTTTAATAATAGCAGATAAAGATCAAATTGATAATATACTAGAACGTTTCAATAGTTTTCATAATAAATTACAATTCACACTTGAAGAAGAAAAAGATGAAAAATTAAATTTTCTTGATATAACAATTATAAGAAAAGATAACAAAATTTTTACAAGATGGTACAGAAAAGAAATAAATTCGCAACGAACCATAAATTATATAAGTAATCATCATTATTCCCAGAAAAAAGGTATAATAATTAATTTTATAGATAGATCACTAAAATTAACATCACCATGTTTACGACATGAAACACTTGAAGAAGTTCGTACTCTTCTCATGAAAAATAATTACCCATCAAATTTAATCAACAAAATCATGAAAAGCAGAATTCATAAATTATATAATACTTTAAATTCAAAAAGAAATGAATCTAACGAAAATAATTACATTCCCTTACCATATATTCCAAAACTAAGTACAAATATTGCTAAAATATTAAAACCTTATAATTTAAGAATAGCACATACTGCCAAAAATCAAATCAAAGAAATATATACAAAATTAAAAAGTAAAACTGTAATTCAGAGAAAAACTCATACAGTTTATAATATTCCGTGTAACAATTGCAATAAAAGCTATATCGGTCAAACAGCACAAAATCTCGAAGAAAGAATCAAAGCACATAAATACGCGAAAACTCAAATCACAGCCTTAAATAAACATAAAATAACAGAAAAACATGATTTTGATTAAAAAAATACGAAAATTTTGGCAACTGAAAGAGACAAAAAATGTAGAGAAATTTTAGAAATGTTACACATTCGTAAAAATTTGGAAAACACAGTCAATGAAAGAACGGACATTAAACATCTAAATTCTATCTACAACAACTTAATAAACCTCACAAATAACACTCGCAAAATAAACACACAACAATCACAAAACATCACATCTCACAACTCATTCTTTCCAGATCAATTTCACACACATAAACGAACAATATACACATTCTGGATAAGTATATATAAAAAACTATATGTAATTGTATATATGTAAATATAATCACACTTAAGAATCACCTGGCTTACCATGAGTTTTTCAGAGGTTTCCTCATGGTGAAGAAGACTAAAACTTCCGAAGCGAATGCTGAGCCAGAAATATTCCTCTGATAATGAAAATCAATAAGTGAATATACAAAAAAACTAATTTGATTTTTCTAAAAATTAAGTTTGACATTTGATATCCATAGTAACTCATAAATTCAATTATTCATTAGTTTTGACAAAGTTGTAATATAACAACGAAACGTCAACAGAAATAAACTTTTTCATATTAAAAAAGCCTGTTAATGCTAAAAACTTTCAAAATAAATACCTCAAACAGGCAATAAATCAATTTCGAGATATATATATATATATATATATATATATATATATATATATATATATATAAGGAAATGAAATTTTTTTGTGCTTACGGCACCGAATGAAATATTTAAGAAGATGAACACTAGAACATTCATTTGAAAAATTCAAATTAATCAAGAGAATGTTATAGTAGAATATGATATAATGTTATAACCACGTTCACATATCTAGCTCTACTATAACATTCTCTTGATTAATTTGAATTTTTCAAATGAATGTTCTAGTGTTCATCTTCTTATATATATATATATATATATATATATATATATATATATATATATATATATATATATATATATATATATATATATATATATTCGTATATATTTGCTATCAAAGTAAACTATAAATCGATAATTTTTTTGAGAAATTATTCAAAAGGACATTATTAGCAGAGCTGGCTGAAAATTATCGAAAGAAAGTTACAGTGTACTTTGATAGCGAATATCTACATGTGCGATAATATAGCACGAGAACTACAAAATTCTTTTTCTTATATATATATATATATATATATATATATATATATATATAAATAAATATATATATATATATATATTATATATAAATATATATATATATATATATATATATATATATATATATAAAGGAAAAGTTTATCGAAAAAATCTGCAGACACTTTTGTGATTGTCAACTTTCATTTCAAGATGTGCATGTTTTGACGTTTTAGTGGCATTGATGGCTCGATTAATGTTTCGACTATGACGGCAATGAATTTTTTTGAAATTGCAACCTCTATTTTTTATAGTGCCATTTGAAAAAGCATATTTTGTCCGAACAGCATTTCAAAAGTTTCGTCATGTGGCATAAGGAAATTTTCGAGAAAATTAATGAATTCTTGAATTTAAGTTAACTTATTTTATTCGGGTAATTGAACTTTATCAATTGAGGGTTCAATAAAAGTCCTAGCTTTGTTCACAATTCTTCAGAACACCACGTAACTATTTTAGAAGTCCTAAAAATACACTCTTTGTATTATCGTAAAAAGATAATTTACTGTTTTGATTACGTTGCTGAATTAGCTGTGTTTGGCATATGACACAGTTTCGACAGTTCATATTTAATTTATACCCTGCTCTTCGAAATATTGAGAATGAAATGCCGTTTTCTGTTACTCAAAGTATGAGAATTTTGATGAAGATTGGAAACGGTGTTGAGTACGAAAGCAAGAAGAACTTAAAATGTTTAATACTAAATGCCCTGATAGGTCATTTAACTCAATCAGCAGTGAGCAAAGTTGAGAGGAAGTTACGAGACAGTGATGGTGTTGATGATCTTCCTAAAGCTGCGCCTCCTAAAACCAATGAGAAGGTCAAATTGAATGTTTTTCTAGAAAGTATTCGAGGATGATCTAGTCTAGACCGACGGATGCAGTTCTGTCAAACATTGTGAAATGCGGATCCTTTTCTATTAAAGAACATTGCTTTCTCTGAGAAAGCACCATTACAATAACAGGAACAGAGAATTGGCAAAATTGTAGGAACCGGACTAGGGAAAATCCAAAATGGATGGGAGGACATCACACACAGTATATTCAGATAATAAATGGGAGGCGATTGTAAAAAATAGAATTATAGGACCCTACTATTTTGATGAAAACTTAAATTGTCCAACCTTCAATTCCTACAGGATCATGTTATACCCAGTCTCGTGATCTTATTTCCTAAGGCAAATAGCTCTGCTATATTGAATGAAAACGTATGCTACCAGCAGGATGGTACACTGCCGCATTACGCAAATGATGTTGGAAGGTATCTTGACCAATACATTGCCAACAGGTGGAGAGGTAGGAGTGGTTCCTGATCTCCGGACCTTAAGGCATAAGATTTTTCTGTGGGACGATCTGAAGAATTTAGTGTACAAAACTAGACCAAATAATATCACAAATGAATGTAAAAATATTATTCAATAAACTGTCACTAAGGTCCAACGGAAATTTATTGACCGTCTTGGATATTTCCAGACACAGGAGGCACTTCAGCTTGAGTATTTGATCAATCAGTTTTTTCAATCAACTGTGTAAAATAGATTACTCAAAAATAAATGAAAGCTTGATTTTCTCGAAAATTTCCTTACGTCACATGACAAAACTTTTGATATGCGGTATAGAGAAAGATATACTCTTTCAAATGGCACTATCAAAAATATCGGTTGAGATTTGATATCAATGACATAGCCAAAAAAGTATTGACGCCACCAATGCGACTAAAACGTCAACAGATCCGCATCTTGAAATAAAAAATTACGTATACGCGGAATTTTTGGAAAAGCTTCTTTTTCTGGATAATGAATTCATTCCTTACTTTATATAAACACCGAATTTACAGCGTCTGTAAATTCGGTCTCTAAGAATCCCTACTTTACTGTATATTATTAGAGCATATCAAACAACCATCCATCTTGCATTTGGAAAGTGGGGAGGAGTTGCAAATTAGAGTACGAAAGTCATTATTACCTAATAAATATTATTATTAAAAAATTAGTATATAAATTATGTAATATAATTCAAATGAGAGGTAATAATAAAAACTTGTCTAAAAATCACTGACTGAACAATTCTTTATTCGACTGTTTTCGCCTTTTACAGCATTATCAAGAATGATAATTCTTGATAATGCTGTAAAAGGCGAAACTAGTCGAATAAAGAATTGTTCAGTCACTGATTTTTAGACAAGTTTTTATTATTACCTCTCATTTAAATATGAACTATCACAGAGTAGATTCATCGTCCATTGAATTTATTAATATAATTCAAACCGAAAATAGTTTAGTAGTTAATTTGAAAATATAATTAATTTCTTGGATCCCAGACTAATGACTGCCCAATGAGAGAAAACTTAGCGAGGTTCATCTGAATTACATGTATAGATAGAATTCCATACAGAATTCCGTCAGTAGCCGGAATAAATCAAACATTGAGGTAGACTCTTAATCGAACGGTTTTAACGGTACTTATATAGTTAAGAGCTTACCAGTTTGTATGGCGCGACGTGATCATTTTATAGACTCGCTGTGGCACAAACAAGATGTCTCTTGTTACTTGATTGTTTTGTTGTCTCTCAATCTATAATATAAAAATGAATTGCAAAATGTGTTGGTAAGCGCATAACTCAACAACGTCTGGAACAATTTTGACAATTCTTTTTTTTATTGTTCGTTGAAGTCCAAGGATGATTTTTACGGCAAAAAAAATTCCAATAATTGCCGGGAAAATCCTAAAAACAGCCCTTTTCTTTTTCCCATTCAAACGTTTTCTAACTAAAATGTAGAGTCAATTTGAACTTTATTGCTATTCAACAAAGTTCATATCACTGTTGTCTAAGATCTCACTATTTTTTTTTGGTGAGTTCATTATTGTTAGGAAAATGTTCCTATGAAAGTGAAAATTAAAAAAATTGTTCGGAAAATTAGAAAATTGAAGAATACTAATTTAAGAATACCTACTTAACTATAAAATATAATATTATTTTTAAATTACCTATATAATATAAAATGAATCCCTATTTCCCTTGGTGACGAAATTACGCGTGAACGGCTGAACCGATATCACTATTTTTTTTGTTGTGTTGTCAAGGAAAAAATTGGAAACATTGTGTGTAAAATTAGAAAAATTCAAGAATGATAATGCTGTAAAAGGCGAAATCTTCAACAGTAATGCCAACTTAAAGTTCTATAACTCTAAAAAAACACCCGTTACCTGTTGAGAACAAAGAACTTATTATAATATTAGTATCGATAGTTATATTCTGATGTTCATGGAGATTTTTCACATATATTTTTGATATAGTTTTTCATTTTAACGCATTTTTTTAATATATTCTACCTCTGGCATGCAAATTGTGGAAATTAACAATATTCTATATAAAAAATGAAATTATGACTCAATTTGGAAATTTTCTTTCTTCGATAACTATATCAAAGTACCAGATTACAGACACTCATAATAACCTTCTGATTTTCATGCGATTATTTGCGAAATATAAATAAAATCAAATAATCATGCTGATTTACCGTTTTCATGGCCAGTTATTTCGAAATTAAACCTCCGTTTATTAAGTGTAACTATTAGCTTTAGATTTCAGCCAATAGAAAAGTTTCAACAAATATTTTTCAATTCTCAATTAGGTAGTTACAATTATATTTCATTGTTCCGTTCTTGAACTTGTTATCGACATGACTCGACCAAATAGCAAAAATGATTATGCAATTATGAGGAATTGATTCGGCGTATCTAAAGTGCTTATTTGATGCGTAATCTTTTTCAGTTTCATAATTGCGATATTGTTTTGCGAAGGTCACAGTATAACTAGAGTTCAAATAAGTCGTAAACGATTGACAAAATATGATATTTGTTTTCCTGTTGTAGGTGTCCAGGTGCGACTATAGCATGTATAACAAACTTTTTTGTGTTTGGTGACATTATTTCACGTCACCAAAATTACTCTTGAATATTGTTTTTTCAAAGAAGTTTTAATCTCGGTAGAGACTAAGATTAGTTTGGTTCAGCAACTAAGCTTGAATGCAAATTTTGCATCAAATCTTGACAATGAGTTACTTATGTCAAAAAATTAATCGACAATAAAAATAGGTTTTTATTATCGATTAAGTTTTTTTATAATCGATTTTTATAGTAATATCAATAGATTTTCAATAAATCGATTATACAAATTACACTTATATGTACGATCATATTAAATGGATTTTCGCCATTTTTGTCTTCTGATCGTTTAAACTTAAAAATTGTACTAAAAAACATATTTTTTCACCTATAATCCTAAAACACATTGGTGTATGCTTTACAAAGCGAGTTATATTGATTATTCAAAAAGATACAGGAACACACATTAGATTGTGTAATGAAGAGAAAAAAAATGTGCCAGAAAAAATTTCCTAAATTTTTTATAAAAAAACTGACAGATTTCAAATATAATTTCAATTTTGTCTAGCACACTTGTTCCTCTCATTTAGACTATTAAAAACGTTTTTTGAATCATCCATAAAATTCGTTTTTCATGAACAAACCATTCAATATGTTTTCTTATTATAAGAACAGAAAAATAATTTGATGAATCATGAGGATTTTTTTTAATTCAGTGGACCTACAGTTGAACTCCGGTTCCGAGCGCCTATTGGGCTTGTAATCGATGTGCTTTACCCAGCATACTTCATTATTTAAACTACTTAAATCATAGACAACCCAGACTTCAACGGGGCTCGAACCCGAGTTCTACTGCACCATAGTTGGGAGTTCTACCGTAAGCTACGGAGACCGGCTAATCATGAGGAAAGTTCAGTTTAAATTTTATCTTATTAAAATTGTCTCATTTCAACGGCTTCATCTAATTTGACAAAAAAAGTCTAATAGTAGATAATGAAAATTGGACTTTTTTGCTATCCAAAAGAAGTGTTATAACCGAATAGTTTTTTCCATTATTCACAAAATTAGGTGCAAGCACATGAAAAAAAATTTTGCAATATCACCAAAAAAGTTTGGAAATTTGGTATATTAGGGGAAATATTGGAGCAGTACGAGCGGAAATAAGATAAAACTTCACATTCTTCGACGATTGTGCAAGTTTATCGTAAGAGTCATATTGGTTTAGTGGGCTTACAGCATTTCTAAATATGGGCGTATGATTAATACTGAAGTGGATATCAACTTAGTAGAATTTCATTTCAAGTCCTCCAAATGGCGATTCCGAGAAATGGAGATGTATTACCTACTAGAAACTCCATACCTACGTCAGATTATTCAATAGACTCTCACGAAATTGCCAGACACTTAATCATACTCAAGTCTTGATCCACCGTGCAAAAAATCACGATAGTATTAACATGTCGTTAAGAGTAAAGACGATTTACATTCATCCTAACGTGATAATATTTCGCCTAACATATAGAATTTTTGAGAATGATTCTAGTAAGACTCATACTTGGACCGGAAGCTATTCGAGAAATTGTAAACGTTTCTATATACCAAGAAACTAGTTCAATTACGGGAGAGGGGTAAAAAATTTTCGGACGATCACAGAGATGTGTTCCTACAAACATAAAATTTTTCTTTTGCTTTATTGACACAAAAACGAACACTGTATTTTATTGCCTACTTCGGGAAGAGTTGCAAATATCCTGGTTCGAATTGTTTTTGTTGATATTATCCTTGATAAAATTAAAATATTAAAATGTCTATTAAAAAATTGGGGATGGTGGTGGAAGAGTGAAACTTTAGGGTTGCATGCATGTTTCATAATGGAATAAAAAATAAAAAATTTCGACAAAGAAATTGAATTCAAAATATTCAAATGGCTATTGAAAAGCATGGATTGATGGTAGTGGGGTGCCAATTTAGGAGTATGTATATGTATTTTTCAATGAAAATGCCAAATTTTATCGAAAAAATTAAATAAATATATTGGGGGGTAGGGAACCCTTGTCATTTAGAAGTATGGAAAATAGATGTTGGCCGATTTTCAGACCTATCCGCTATGCACACAAAATTTCATAATAATCGGTCCAGCCGTTTCGGGGGAGTTTTGCAATAAACAACGCGACAGAAAATATTTTATATATATATATATATATATATATATATATATATATATATATATATATATATATATATATATATATTCTCACCACCGCAAGAAACTTCTTCATTCCTTTTAAATATATATATATATATATATATATATATATATATATATATATATATATATATATATATATATATATAAATAAATTATTAAAAAAACATTAAAAAAATAAATTTATTGAAAAAACATTACAGTAGTGTATATTGACTGCACTTACGGTTCATGTCGAACATGTTTGAACATAACTCATCTAACTCGAGTTCTTGAATAAATAACAGGCATACATTTCAACGAACAAAAACATTTTTCAAATTATTAGCCTAGAGGTGGGAGTGAATGTCCGTTAATGGCAAGATCTGCGGCCGAATCTCGGATGATAAATGGATATTTGTGTATGTTTCAGAGTTCAGTGGTTATAAAAAAGTATTCAAAATGTTAATGTTTTAGTTTCCAAGCCCCAAACAATCGAGGTCAAAAAAATTATGTGCCCATAGCACAGAAAATCTGAGTGACACATAAGAAGATATTCATGGATGAAATTCGTTTATGTTCAATCCATTTGGTATTACAATAATCATCAATGAAGTAGACAAAATTTATATTTATATAAAATGATTGATTGTCTATGCCCAAAGATTGGGTTTTTATGCCCACAAAATATAACTGTGGTAACTATTATCAATGTTGATCCCTCCATTATCTTCGGGAATTTCAGGTGAGTATATTTATTTGAGTGCGCAATTTCAATCGTGGCTGTATTTTATTGAATTAAACGTAGCAAAATTAATATTGAACTTCGATAGTACGGTATATAAGTTTGCCTCTGATAAGTTTATCAGACAACCTAGTTTTCTGTATATAACTATCACAAAATATATCAAAATGTTTCATTTATGTTAAATGGCAAAACACAAATGAATAAATTTAACATATATACAACTGAAAACTAAATCGGAACGTAGCTTGATTATTCAATAAGAGCTCACGCTAAATTTCACAACAACTTTCTCTAGAAGTCTTGTTTGTGTACCAACACCTACATTTCATGAAACACTCCTCGATTTATTTTAACTGTCGATTATTTTCAACGCACGTTAATATGAGCAATTCTGAAAAAAACATTCATTCTATGTATTCTACAATTGAAACGTTCACAATCTTCTATTTCACATATCCCATATTATAATTTGTATTTACATATATTACACATTGAAGGACGACACCATAATAAAATACAACGAAATTAGTCGTTATAAGTCAATGTTTTTTTTTAATTCAGAACCTTACAGTTTAACGACGGTTCCCAACGGCAATTGAGCTTGTAATCAGTGTATATAAACCCAGCATATATCATTATTTAAACTACTCAAATCAAAGACAACACTCAAAGACAATTTAGATGTTACTCGTAATATTCCAGTAAACCAAACCAACAAAAATAGTACTTAATTTTTTTTTTCTTAAAGACGTTTCATTATAAGTTCTAAAATACGCATTAAACCATATAAACACACATTGTAATCTTCTCTTCTGCTTCTATTGATTAATTACACCTGAAATCAATTTATAACCAGATGCCGCCAATTGTAATCAAAATAAATATTTAATCTTTCCCCTTGAAATTGTCATAGGATAAACGTAATCAAAATAAATATTTAATCTTTCCCCTTGAAATTGTCATAGGATAAACAAAGTTTAAACCAATATCAATTTTACGACAGCTAACCAATAAAAATAGTCATTTTATGAAGTTATAAAGTTCTAAGGCTCAGGAGTTTCCAAATCAAGCCATTCTTGAAAATTGATGAAGAGATTAAACTCTCTCAAAGTAATGAGAATGATTGTACCAATATTGAAAAATTTTTAGATATTTAAATTATTTCTTCATTATTTTTTAATTAAAATTTCAAACAAAAAGAAGTTGCATATTCAGACTTATTTGCTGCAGTGGTATATTTAAGGAGAGAAGAGAAAAGGAAATTGTAACTCAATCAAAGAATCCTAGACATTTATTATCATTATGTTACACTTTATTATTCATTATTATAACGAAAAAGATCTTAAAATTATTGTTGTGTATACATAACACAGCCAATGTAAAAAACAATTGACCAAATGAACACTTTCTACTTATCTTTGATATCTACATAAAGGCCACTCGGTGTCAAATAGAACATCTCAGAAGTGAAACAAATAACAAGTATTACAATCAACACTATACATCAATTTTAACAAAACTGGTTGGTGAAGATTTTGAACGAGTAAATTGAGGACAAGTACCACAAAGTGTGGTACACAACTGAATGCTCAAAAATAATTTGAAAGGGCACATTTAATTTTCAACAATTTGTGCATAAAATACTCAAATAGCTACCTAAAACAATTTAATTTTTCATATAGTCAATATGGTCCCACTATTTTTTTTTTGTAAAGGAACTAATTACCGCAAGTATGTACATAATTCACAAAAAATTAAGTAGAATGGGACATTATTTAAATTAAAATTTCTTTCACATGCTTTTGATTTCAAAATTTGATCTGAATATTTGAGTAAATATTCATTACAGAAATCAGTCAAATACAAACATTGAATTATAGAAAATACAAATATCTATAATATAAAACCTGATCCAACAAGTGATAAAATGTCACAATATAATATTGTGTTTTCAATTAATAGGAAATTACAAAAACATTTTAGGGGCAGCACTAATCTGATTAAATTACAATATTTATTTTACATGTGATTCTTAAATGGAATTGTGAGAATGAGTTACCTGATTTATCTCTCAACATTTTATTCAGCACAGATCATTATTTTGAGATCAAAATATTGAGAATTGATCAGAATTAGTTCTTATAAAATGAGATCGACTATACATTTGTGGAAATTATTTAAATATTGTGATTCAATGAAAAATAAAATATCGTACAAAAATACAATTTCAGATTTGTATGTAAAATCAAACAGCCAAAATATCGTTGTTATCACTTAAGACATCACATTTGAATTAATTTCAAACTAGTAAAATAATATGATGAGATTCGTCACAAACTTTATCTTATACATGCTACTTGGTATATTTTATATCACACCACATGTACATGGGGACAAAATAACCTTTTCAGCTGCATGTCTTATAGGTGAATTAAATGAACAAAATGATGAATGCAATAAATAAAAAGCAAGAGATGAATGATATGCAGAGATATGTGGGGTGAAATTCACAATGGGGAGTGTAACAATTGTTAGAGGGTTGCATTACGTCTTAACAATCCATGACATCTTACATCTCGCACTATTTTCCACAACATCAACTCCATACAACTAACAGCGTCTTCATACGAATCGTGTCCATTAACAGATGATTGAATTTCTTTTCTCAAACACCTCCAAACAAGCTGTTTAAGAGAATAACGATATGGATATCCACGTTCATGTGGGAAGCTCAAAGATGTGTCAACAATGCAATTATGCAAAATCTTGAGAGCACGTAGGTCGTTATCCAAGGCATGTCCCACTAGAATTGTTTCGTCGTTAATAAAAGATAAGAGATCTCGTTGAACCTCTTTCAATGTCCTACTATTCAGTGTCACATCCCTCTCAGTCACTCCCGAAAAACGAGTGTTGTAATCAATCACTTGACACTCCGGCCTGACAAAACTATTATATATGAGCCTACCATCCATGCCTACAACAGTCACCTTACACAACTCCAGTCCTTTGATGGTATAACACATTTCACAGTCCAGAGCATATATTCCAGGTTTTACCCTTTTATTCTTTTTTGGTAATGTCTTCACAAACCCTTCTAACTGGTCATTTAGGCCATTTTTTAAGCCATTCCAAACATGCAAAGGACCCACAGTACATCCCTTAGCATTTGGTGGAGCTCCGCAGCATGTATACATTGGATCTCTACAACCCTTTTCCCACTGGCATCTCACTTTCCCATAATGATAGATGCATCGTTCCTGGGTCAAATACTCAGTGCTTGTTGTGAAAAACCCAGTCCCACATCGGGCACATGTCCTTTCACATCCATGAGGGTCAGGTATGCTTTGATTATAATTCACATGCATAATATTTGGTTTAGCATGTTCTGTATCTTCTTGACCGTCACTAGAACTGTTTGAAGTTTCATCTATATCAGAGTAAGGTGGAGGTAATCCTGACTTCTTCTTATTGTAATAATTTTGGGCGTTACTTGGAGTAGTAAAAGTTTGTTTTAGAATCCGAACTTTGTTTTCAAACTGTTCCGGAAATCCTAAACTGAATAACTGTTGAGGTAGAAGAAGATATCCTCTAAGAAGACTGCAAAAATCTTCTTCATATAAATGTAGCTGTTCAAACTCTTCCAGTATAGGCATTTTACAAAATTTATTAATTTTTATATTTTGGACGCTACTATTTTGCTTTCTATCTTCCATTTTCACTTTTTGTTCTGGTAATGAAGCGTCAAGACTCCGTCGATTTTTTTTCTGCCTTCTTGATAGGCCTTTTCGTGGGAACGTATTTCTTGAAGTGGACATCAAGTTTTCTTTGTTGCCCTCTGAGGAACTGATGCTGCTCCCGCTACTATCCTCTGTTGATACACCACCTGGATCGTCTGTACACAAAAATAAAACTTTTTAGCACACACTTCACCAAAAATTGTTTTCAACTAAAACACCAATTTCACTTCAAAGTATGAGTTAAATTCTAAAAGTTTAGTAAGTATTGCTAAGAAATTTGTTCAAGATAAAGCAGTGAAATTTCAGTACTTAATAAAATATTTTTACTCACCGTCACTACAAGTTGCCAGATACTTTCCGTTAGAGGAAAAATCCAAATCAAGCACGTTTCCAGTATGCCCCTTAAAGGAGGTTGAGTGCCAAGGATGGGAAAAATGTTGTTGCTTTCCACGGTTTGACCAACGGTGAGTAACTGCTCTCTTTCTTGGTTTTTGATTTTCAGGCTCTTTGCGCTTTTCAACATGAATCGGTGGTTGTTTTTCTGAAATAACACTTATTTTGAATATCTCGCAATTCTACCATTTCAAAGTTGAATAGGTGCAAAAAATTCCTATGAAATTGCGTATTTTTAACACTGGTTAAATAAGTAGAACAAATATTTTATAAGAGCAAATATTATACTCCAGCAAATATTTTACCAACATTTTAATTATTTTAAACTGTGTATGCTGATTAATAATAGCACAGTGAAATTATTCTGTTCGTAATCACGTATTTTATATCGAAGGTTTAATTGAGACATGTAATTACAATTATATTAGTAACGACAAGGAAAACATAATTCGTATATAAAGAAAAATTTCAGTCCTTGTATCTCGTAGTATGAGAAATTTAAGATACCTGATCAAGTGTTCGAAACAATATAACCTAAAACCACATGTTTATAAACACGCGTAATATACAATAAAAACTAGTATATATATTTCCATTTTTGAGGTACACAGAACTCAAACTGTAGGTACAAGCAGAAAAAAAATTCAATCAAAACCATTATATAGGTACTACAAAATAAATGAAAATAGCAGCACTCACTGGTCACAGTATTATCCATTTTATCAGTTTTAAATGACCTCAAAATATAACTGAACAATAGAACACATGCACCAATAATCAAGCCGGCAATGACGGTAGAATTCATCATTATATCAAAATTTTCCATTCTGTTTGTTGCTTAAAGTCACTTTTCAACCCGCACGACGTCTCTACAAACACTACAAACCGCAGCAAGAGGTAAACTAATTCCTATCACCTAATAATACCACCTCAAACACGAGACGCAACGCGAGAATACAATTTCGTACTCATCCCATCCATCGAAAAGGGCGGTAAATTTGAATTGACAATTTAAAAATTTTCAAACGTCTTTTGAATATCACTAGATTATTTGACTTTTTGAAAATACATCCTGCACTAGACCAGGGACCCATTCGGTCACGATGATATAAAGCTAACACGAAACCTAACTAAACGAAATGCAAAAGCAAACTGTCATTTTGTAACGTTACATGCGAGTATAATACCGTAAAGAAATTGGAAGCGGTCTGAACTTGCGCGTAAAACTCGAATTGGAAGGGTTTAATTCTGCGTTCATTCTTCATTCGCAAATGTGAGAAATCCACGTCTGTCTACCGATTCTTACGATGAAGTCCCGAATATCAATAAATAATAATTCAGCGTATGATCGAGATTCCACAGACTCTTTCCAAGATAAAATGATGACGTGTCGTTGCTTGACGAATGTTGGAATTCCGTGACGCTATTTTTATAGGAAAACCTGATAAACGTAACCACTGTATAAATTACTTGAAGTTGATCAAGAAACCTAGAAACCTACAAGAGCTATGGCTCTTCATTGTCGGAAAACATTTAATTAATGGTATGAAATTCTTTAACTACGATTAAATTAATGATAAAAAGTAGGAAATGAATTACAAGCATTTGTAGAGTAGATAATGAATTCAATTTTTACCACTTTTATTGCGTCAGAATACAGTATGTCATGTTGAAAGAATTAATCAAGGTGTACCTGTATGTGTTATATGAAATATGAAGTAACAAATTTTATTCTTTTCGGCGAATTATGAATGAATTGAAAACGTTTAGTGAATTTCATGGATATTTTTTGTTACCTTTTTGTGATGAGTTGCTATTTTCGCATCCATCAACCTTAGAAACAGAATCCATACCTACGCACACGGAGCTCGAACATAATACGCTACAATAAAATATCGAATTAGGTATATTCACCAACTAACTAAATATAATGAAATATGAAAGCGGAATGAGACATTTCTCATCTTAGTTATATTCATTATCATTCAAGACGTCTTTTCTATGCCAAAAATTGCATTAACAAAAGAATTTTTTATATAAGTATACTGAATCGAAGATCAGTTTGGAAAGATAGATGAACATTTCCATGATTCTCATCGAAATGGACATCATCAAATGAATGAATGAAGTGTAAAAGGTACCTAATACAGAGTGTCCATTATTCAATAGTACCTAAATAGTTAAACTATAGATTGCAACGCAAAAATATGGAGATTTAACATAGATATTCATGATTTCTCGAATTTTAGTTATTTTAACACAGCGAAATAGGAGCACGGAATAGGGAAAAAGGAGGTTTTTGAGATGAGAAATTCATATTTATTCTCATACATATTAAAATATCTATGATATATGATATTTCTAGTTATTTCTATACTGGATGATAGTTCTAGTTTCAAAGCAATACCTAAGCAAAGCGCACCATTTTCGGTGTAACAGATCGTTTCAAAGTAATCAAACTTTTTTGTCCCACATTCTATCAGCTAAATGTTGAAAATATAGAATTTCCATGTTTTCTACAAAAATTTGTTTGAATTTTTTTTTTAATTTTAAATTCGAAATTTTTGCGTTTGAGTTAAATAGTAGGTAGATATGCCTCTTAAATTTTTTTAATATCATTTTGTTTATGGGAGTTTCAATTCTCCATGATCAACCTGTGTTGGGACGATGTAGGTAGGTACCTATTGATTCATTAAAACGCAAATACTCTAATAATTTGAGATATTTCAATGATTTCAAATGAATTACTGAGGTTACTATATAAGTAGATTCATTTTTTTTAAGTTTTCCTCAAGTTACTTCCAGTTGAAATGATGACAAGTATTATTTGATCGATTACATATGCAAATAGCATGAACTCTCTCAATATTTATTTAGAGAAGGTGTAATAATTAATTCTCTTTTATTACAAAGAATACTTCGCTGGAACCTTTTTTGCACTAATATAAAACCCCATAATTTGGTTTTTACAGAACGCCAAACAATATTTCAATCACATTTTTGGCAGGCACTTTTATATTACGTGTGCATGCATACTGATATAAGATTGATGTATTAAATATAACGGAAAAGGTACTTATATTATGGTAAGTACTTGTTTTTACATACTGGAAATATTTTGGGCAATAGGCAAAGTTTACCATACAACATCCTAAATTTCATAAGAATTAGGTTTCATCTTTTAAACAAAAATTATAATTCTCTTATATATAATCAATCAATTATATTCTGTTAGCTTCTGAAGAAGTCGGTAAGCCGACGAAAAGCGTAACGGTATGTTACATAATAACATAAAAGTGAAAATCAAATTCGAGTTTTTGAATTTTATATATTATATATTAGGATATTTGTAATTAATACTTTTTATATTATTATATATTATATAATAATAATATATAATATATCATGTATTATTCATAATATGTAATTATAATATTTATTTTAAAATAAATATTATCCTATTTTTATTTTAATCGAATTTGTGTGCCACTTTTCTAATTTGGATCTTCTACTATTTTTTTAACAATTTTATTGTGGAAGCCATCTAAGTATAATTATAATCATATATGTATAACGATAATGCGAGAGCTACAACTGCAATAAACATATGCCGCAACAAGTAATACTCTAGCAGCAGAGGAAGTTGTATTGTGTATTGCCTAAATATACAATAAAATACAATGACTGGGTTCTATATTTCTAGTAAGAGATGGCGGCGGAGCTTGTATACATTCGACAAAACCGTGAAACGTGAACCTTTTCTATATAATTCTTATTCAGATTTGACCACAAAAATAGGGACTATCTGGATGGGATGTGAACAATATGAAATGTGGTTGCGTCAAGACGTTTCTATACGTCATGGAACATTTTAACAAAATAATGCATGTGTCGGCAATACGTTGAAGGTCATTTGGACGAAGCGTTGTTAACCCTAATGGACTTTACATTTCTATAAAAGATAGCCCTATCTGAAGACTGAAAACTGTATTTCTTTCAATTAAAAATATATGAAGATTTATTAGCAATTAATACTGTAAATATGTAGATACAAAGGTAATTGGTGGTATTTTGCGGTGGTTGCTACTTGAATAAGCAAATGGATAAATCAAATGAAACCATCTCAATCAATTTCCAGTCGATTAATTAACATCTAGTTCAATTGTCAACTTTCAATTAAATATGTCTGGGATATGGTGAGCATTCAGACATTGTCAACAACAAGACAATTTCGTTTTTTTTTATTCTAAGGACCTACATTTTAAGCTGGTTCCGAACGGCCATTGGGCTTACACAAACCCTCATGCCATCAGCGAGGCTCGAACCAGAGTTCTTCCGCACTATAGTCGGGTGTTCTCCCGACTCTGCCACGGAGACCGACTACAATTTCATTATGTTGTCATCAGATATTGTGTCTGAAAATATCTCATCACTTTTTTTTTAATTCGAGAAAATTGCTATATCTAGTTAAAAGTTTAATTATTAATTTCGATGTGAATTGGGGTACGCTAGTTCCTTAGGAACTAGCCTTAAAAATTGATGAAGTTCTTTATATTAATATCTAAATATACAAAATAATATACAGAAATATGTTACTTTGTAGATGCAAAGAAAGCCCAAATAAAACATGTGATATATAAAAAGAGGTGCGTTAAACGATGATTTGATAACAATTTGAATAATCCAAATGAATTTTAAAAGCCGAAATTTTATATCTGAATCATTTTTCTTATGTATAGGTTTTATATTGATATTTGATCCGATTTCTTTCGTGTTTTCAACAATTCTCAGTTTTATTTCTATAAAATAGCCATAAACGTCATCATTCGCTGAACTCTAGATATTTTCTTATTTTATTATAACGTTATGCATATGCACTACATTCGATTCAATTTGCCAAATATAACAAAAAAATTCCTGTAACTGCAGTACAGAAATCATGAAAATATTGCCTATAATAATACATTTATTATCATTATTATCGAAGATAATATCAGCCGCAATTGAAAATCAACGTTATAAATCCAAAAATATCTTAAAAACTAAAAGATTAATTTCACTACCTGCAACAATTTGAATGATGCAATAGCCTATATAGGCAACTGTCGTTACTAAATTGGAGAATTAATATCGCTGTATTCCTCAAATCTTCTGAACATTACCAATCTACGATTTAGGGTTGACCTGAAATAAGGAATAATTATATTAGGTATTTCACCTCCAAAAATTGTGAAATTATAGACACAAGCAATAACATACATAAATAGTTACAACGTTTCGTTTTTTAGACTTATGTAAATAACTAGATTTATATTTATTTTTTATATATCTGAATTCTATATTGAACGGTATAAGTAATTTACCTATAAGTGACAACGTCACACTTTATAATTGACATTAAAAATGTTTCTACCAAATTAAATGAATATGTTATATTATATATATATATATATATATATATATATATATATATATATATATATATATATATATATATATATATATATATATAATCGAGACAGTTATCCTAACTAGGATAAATATAAGCACGAGAGCAGAAAGAAACTAGAGTACGGATATATAGATATAAATAATCCCCCGTAATATTTATATTTTTCAACAAGGTTCACCTTTTACGACAAAAGAACAAATCAACCAACAAAATAAATTAAACTTCATAACTTCTACGTCTATGAAGTTATCAGCATTGATTAAAGCTATTAAAAATGTGACGTAGCTGCTATTGAACAATAAATCTCGAGGTCAATTTGAAAAACAAAACATGTCATTGAGCTGCGAATTACTGTCGTAAGTTTGTTTATCATCAAACATTTGAAGGGATGAACGATTAGAACTCGAGTTTTCATAGACCTTTTCAACAACAAACGCATTGAACAAATCTTAGGTGTTGTAACATGGACGATTGTGCTAATGTCAATTTGATTTTGTTTTAAATATCGACCGCGAAAATTTCAGATCAGATAAGATAATAATTATGATTGAAAGAAACAATCAATTCAATGTCTCCTAATGATTTGAGTATTAACAAGTACAAGTATAATTTAATAAAATTTGACATTATGATATACGAATAACAAAAATCTACTAGAGAATATTACTTAGAGAACCCGTTCATAAAACATGTTATAGTAGGTACATAGTTGTACATTATAGTTGTACCCTTAAGTTTTCTGTTCACTAACTGAACGCTTCACGTTTCAAGATTTCGTAAAGCATTAAATTTGCTTCCATGCACATCGAATAACAAATCTTCTGATCATGGGATGCAAAAATGCGCTTGTTGTTAACAGAGGATGAGATTTGATATTTTTGGTTCAAATATTTGTATATATATATATATATATATATATATATATATATATATATATATATATATATGTAAAATGATAAGATACTCTTCAATCATTTGTATATAGTTATATTATAGTTGTATATAGTTACTGTAAAGAAGAATAAGAATTATATCTGTGAACCGGTATCTTTCAAGAGGAAGGGAGAAACTTCATTTCAACAGACAGAATTGAATAGATCCCTTTTCAAACTAAGAGAGATATAGATAAGATGAAGATGTTAAATAATTGAAATAGATAGTGCTAAGATTGTATAGGATATAAGGACATTAAATTGATTTATAAGATTGTACTCAGGTATATCTCAAATGATTGATTTATTCTAAAAGAAATATAACTTTTATTTACAATATTCATTAACATTATGAATTTTAACTTACCTAAAAGAAAAATCAATTTAATGTCCTTATATCCTATACAATCTTAACACTATCTATTTCAATTATTTTACATCTACATCTTATCTATATCTCTCTTAGTTTGAAAAGGGATCTATTCAATTCTGTCTGTTGAAATGAAGTTTCTCCCTTCCTCTTGAAAGATACCGATTCACAGATATAATTATTATTCTTCTTTACAGTAACTATATACAACTATAATATAATTATATACAAATGATACGAAGAGTAATCATTCATAACAATTTGCGATATTTCGACACTTTTTCTGTATTCTTCAGGAGAAAAACAGGCTACGAAGTAATGACCAAAGTGATCAAATTGAATATGTATAAAATATAATACCACTTACAATTAGAGTTTATGTAATGATAAAAACAAAACTAATATTATTTAACATTATAATATGTAGATAATATATATATATATATATATATATATATATATATATATATATATATATATATATATATATATATATATCAATATATATATTATATATATATATATATATATATATATATATATATATATATATATATATATATATATATATATATATATATATATATATATATATATATATTGAATATTTTTAGCAATCACAGACTTCTTTTAATATGAAAAACTTTATTTTTGTTGACGTTTCGTTGTATATTACAACTTTGTCAAAACTAATGAATAATTGAATTTTATGAATTAGTAGATTTCAAAATGTCAAACTTATTTTTTAGAAAAATCAAATTAGTTTTTTTGTATTTTCACATATTGAAATTTAGTATCAGAGGAATATTTCTGGCTTAGCATTCGCTTCGGAAGTTTTAGTCTTCTTCACCATGAGGAAACCTCTGAAAAACTCATGGTAAGCCAGGTGATTCTAATAAGTGTGATTTATATATACATATATATAATTACATATAATTGAGTACTTATACTTATCCAGAATATGTATATTAATTGGTTTATGTGTGTGAAATTGAAGGTAGATCTGGAAAAAATGAGTTTTGAGATGTGATGTTTGGTGATTGTTGTGTATTCATTTTATGAGTGTTATTTGTAAGGTTTATTAAATCGTTGCAAATAAAATTAAGATTATTATAACTTAATAATTTTAAGATTTAATTATTTTAATATTTTACTATTTTAATTACATATTTATTTTCTTTAAATAAAGTTTTTCATATGAAAAGAAGCCTGTTATTGATAAAAATATTCAGAATAAACTATCTTAAACAGGCAATAAATCAATTTAAATAAATATTGAAATTTTAATATATATTGAAAATTTTAAATATATTGAAAAATAAGTTAGTTCTTTGCATTGTCATTCACGGTAGGCCATGAAATCATTTAGTAATATCGAATAACAATTCAATTGTTATTTTATAGCCTAGCTCGTGAATGCGAACAACAGAGACCAGGGAGATTGATAAGAATCAGAAGACGTTTCTTCTATAAATACTGATATAGAATCTAATTTGTCATTAAGTGACAGCACAAATGAATCATTAAATGAATATATATATATATATATATCCAAGAAGTCAACAGTCTGAGAGCTAACAAAATAGGGAGGTATGTATAACTACTGTTTCCCTGCGTACTTGCAAAAAAGATTTCCACAACAAATCAAAGATTCCATTGAACTATTCACTATATCGTTCTTCAATGAAAAAACTTCGAAGCACAAAAAATGGACAACACTACTGGCCGCAAGGAGACTAACTGAATCGAACAATACCGGAGATGTAAAAATACTAAAAATAAACTGCTTGTAGCCTTGCATCGAAACATGCTGGAGCACTGACCCCGCTCGACCGTTTTTTCGATAAACACAACCTTCAAAACAACATATCGAGACAATGAAGGAACAAAAATGTTTTTCTAGATGATGAATAATTCAAATCTGCTGATAAATAAATATCGCAATAAACATACCACGGTTTAATGTACCTTTCAATAAAGTAAAGCATAGCTTTGGAGCACAAACTAATTCGAAATGAACAATTCGGTTGGAAGTTTGAAATACAACTAGATTTTTTCATGGCAAATGTTGAATATACCGATAAATTCTGACAATTAGGAATGGTCACTAGAAGTAGTATTTATTATATTATGGAAGCCGGTTTTGTCCTTCAATGCCCAGTCTGATAGCTGGTTCCATTAGTTCATAGGTAATGCAAACATAGTAATTTAGAAATATTTAAAATTCAATCAAACCCAAAAGCAATATTATTTATATCGTTTTGCCTGGTAAACTCAAGGTTACCGTTCGCTAACCTAAGAAACTCTTACCGTTTCTGTTTGAAAACTGTTGAAATTTTGGGAATTTGATGTTTTCACACACACATAAATAGACATAAATAGAAATGACGTTCATTTATGTATTTTACGACACAGTTATACAAAATTGAAGCACTAATTGTAGACACTCATTATGGATTTTATGATTCTAAATGAATGAATCATTTGGATGTCACAGTTTACAGTAGCTTTTCGTTTTAATCGTAGGCAACATCACGTAGACTTGCGTTTAGTTGATTATATTCACACCACGTGGTTGAGACAAAATAAAAACAAAGAGTTGATAAGCTCGTAACCTACTTCGATCTATGCGATAGTTATTCGATGTTACCGTTCGACATATTGTCCACCTATTACTTTACACAAAGAACAATAGGTTGGTTAGTGAGTCAGTTTCGTATTCATGACATATTTCATAGTATTGTCAGGTTATATTAAACAGAAAAGGCAACATCTATCTGGAATACTTAAAAAACATGATAAGGATTTGTAGTTTAAACAAAGCGAAATTTACAATACGGAAATTTGAGTGTCATTGAGAGTTGAGCAGATATGGTAGGATCACTCATGGAATAATTGAACGATGTACTAGGGACAATGTATTCCACATCAATGTTCCGGTAAATCACTTCCTGTCTAGCCTATTTAATTTAAATGATATTTTTAATGATATTCATAAAATATGATTTACAATGCCCCATTATTTTTCTCATAAATACCTTCATTTCAACGATATTTTATTTATTAATCATTAAGTTCGAATTTGCCATTGCTAACGTTGAAATTATTTCCTTTAATTTATAAATATCAATAGTTTAACACTATACATAATTACGCAGTCATAAATTAAAATTTATTATTTCTGTGTATTTAAATATTCAGTGAAACTTAAACAAAGTGCTTTAATTTTATTTAATTATTAGATTTTATTGCATTGTGAATCACATGAGCTCCACATCTAATGCATATAACTGGTTTTTTCAAAGGTGACTGTGATTTCATTAACACAGTTTCTCGCAAGCAGCATCTCCAGAATTTGTGTTAGCATTCTCCAAAAGTCTCATAACTTTTTCAACTGCAAGTGGAAAGTTCAAACTTTTCCCTTGCCAATTTTTCACGTGAGCTCTTGTCAACCTTCGTAAGGTTTAAAAATGGGCAAAACGACAGGAAACATCTTCTTGGTACCATGGTTTGATGCGTGGTTTAAAATTGTAACGCAATCAAACTTTTCATGGTCTTCTTTCAATTCTTTTATGGAGATACACTATTCAACATTTACTACAATAGCTTCTGTTTTCTTACATGAAAAAATTTGGTCTATAATATAATAATATAATGTTCATAAAATATTTGAATCAACTTCGTTGCAAAATCATTTGATCGTAAGCTGTGGTGTTCTTGTGCTGTGTGATAGGCTTGACAGGTGATTTTAACAGGCGATTTCGACACCTTCAGCCGTGTCGGAATCCAAATCGCTAAACGTGGCCCGATTGTATCTTGAAGAAATTCATCATGAAGAGTTTAAAACGGCGCCGAAATCGACGTTTCTATTAGGGTTTATACAAAAACCGACATTTTAGAAAACCGGTTTTCGAATAGTAATTTTTCCAGAAAATCGGTTTTAAACAGTTTCGAATTTTTATAAAAATATTTTTTGCTCAAATATTCTGTAATTCTAACAAAAAATTTTAACAGAAAATTTAGAGTGATTAAAGCAGTTTCTGAGTGAAATTATTTACTGTTCAATTTTATTGATAGTTAAATTTTTTTATGCAATTTAGTAGAAGGAAGAAATAATAGTTGTTCAGGATTAAATAACTTTAATAACAATTATTCCTTGTTTATTCATAATTTTTACATATAAGGATGTAAATATTTCATAATAGTGAAACGAGTTATTCAGAAAAGGGTTCGAATAAATAAAAACCATATATTTTCATAATAAACGTTTAATTTTTTTCTTTAACGTTCAAGTCTGTTATTATAAGTTTAATTACTCGTCCTTTCGATAGTGTACCCCGGCGGTCAGCAGTATTAGTCAAAAGATGGCTGGTGAAAGCTGAACCATGAATTACCAGTCCGGGTCTGTGATATTCGGAGAATTGCTGCAATTGAAAATAAAATACAATACAGGGCCGCCGTAAGCGGGCGTGCAAGGCGTGCACCGCACGCGGGCGGCACGACCAGGGGGCGGCAAATTGAGCGTCTTCTCACGTACCTAATTCAAGTCATTGTCATAATATCTATTGTTCAAGAAAATAAATATTAAGTCATATCAATTCGAAAAATTTGACCGAATTACGTTAACACCGCCATCTATTGTCATCCATCAAAACTAAGATGAAACACCAAATGTCGTCTCTGCCATTCTATCGAAAACGGGACTGTTAGTGTTGGGGGAATTACCTTTGAGCGTCCTCTTCAATTTGCTCACTATGGTAGTATAGATAAATGGAACTATTTTATTAATAGTTCTTTTGAGGTGGATTTCGGTTCAATTCATTGATATTTAAACTTGTCTAGTGTGATTATAATTCAATCATGCGTCAGTATAAAACAGAAGTGCAAAGGAATGGTAATTATAGTAAGTATTAATCTACCTTTATTTTATGGTTAAAATTTTGTGGTAAGCCAGATAATAAGGTAACGAAATGCCAAGAAGATATGGAGGTAGCTTGCAGCAGCACAGCCTTAAAACAAAGAGCTATGGGCGTAACTGAATAGAGAGATATATTATGTTCTTCGGAAGAACTAAACTAAAACAAGATAAGGTACGACTGATGAACCTAAGCAATTTATCTTCAAAAGTAACATGCAGCACTTTAGATTGTTGTGAGGATCCTGGTTTGTGGCCTGCAAGTAGGAGTAATGATATTGTTCATATTTTGGTTAATCGTGTCCGGTAAAGGCGTCCAACTGCAACTTCCCTATAAGTGATGACGGAAGAAAATTTACAGACAATTATTATTATAGAAATCTTCCCAATGGAGGAAAAATTGAGAGAGAATAGTTTATTCACTCTATTTCTAAAGATTTCATTGTTTTTGTTGTAAATTATTAAGTAAATCTGCTAGTAGTTTGTCTGCTTTGAACGGTTTTTCTGATTGCAAACATTTGTCATTAACATTGAAAAGGCATAAAACGTGTGTTTCCAACAGCGAAAATGTGAAATCGTGGGTAGAATTCATTAAAATGTTGAAAAATATAACTATTATAAATCAGATGAAACTGAGACTGTTAGAATCGGAAAAATAGCAATGGTGTGATGTATTAGAAAGAATCATAGGAGTAATGAAGTATTTATTTCATCAGTGTCTGGCATTCTGAGGGTCCTCAAAAACATTATATGATCATGATAATGGCAATTTTTTAAAACCAGTCGAAATGATAGCATCCTTCGATTCAGTCATGCGGGAACACATTCACAGAATTGATTCCTCGAAATCAGATTCAAGTTGTATGACTCACTATTTAGGAGATCAAATTTAGAATGAAATAAATGAATTGCTCGCCAATACTAAGTTTTTTTTAGCAATAGTTTGAACATGAAATTTTAAATAGTTTGGACGGAAAAAAGTTGATAAAAATTTTCGCAAATTTAAAGGCAAGAAGAGTACATTTTTTGTAGATAAATAGAAATAGAAAACGTAAGTTTAGAATTTTTCATATTAGTAAACAAAAATAACAAGTTAATTGTAGAATATTGTATTGAATTGAGAATAAATGTTCTATCTTCGTTTATTTTTTTTCTTTTTCCTCGCCATAATAAAGAAAATATAAGAAAGAGTTATCCTTTTTTTTGACAAAACTCTTATAGTAGGGCGGCATAATCGGTATTGCACGCGGGCGACGAAACAGCTAGTGGCGGGCCTGATGCAATATTCTAGAATAGTACGAATGTATTCAGAAACGAGCCTGAGAAACTAAAACGAGCCGCCACAGAATCATATCGGACCGATATGATTCCAAGAACCAAACCGCTTGCAACAGTGTTTTCATCAAACTGGTACGTTTGACTACATTTGTGATTTTCAAATTTTTTCAAGGTGTAATTCATACATTGAAAACCGATATTTTCTACTAAAAAAACCGGTTTTCGAATTTCAAAATTTTCTTCAAGAAACCGGTTTTTAAAAACCGACAAACCCTAGTTTCTATGTTTTCTATGGCTTTGAATTCTGTTCAATATCACCTTCAGCGACAACATGGACGATATTACCTGCACCGCTATGAGCAAGAGTATGCTTTGTGCCATACTTTACGCATCTGCTATCCTAAGAAATATTTATGTATTGGATAAAGGGCCTGTATTCATAATGCCCGACTCAATTGGACAATGTGATTAAAACAGCATGATTAATCACTTTTCCAGGACATTATGAATAATGCCCACCCTATGTTGAGCAAAGTAATAAAATAGGTGAACTGTAGCGTTTTTGTTTATTAAATGAAATTAAACTTTTCATGAAAAAACAAAAAATAAACTATTGAACATAGTATTTAAAAAATAAACAGTTGAAAATGTAACAAAATAATAGTTACCTACTTTTATTATGATAAAAATATTAATTTGAATTGCAGTCACCACTACAGTTGCAATAATGGAAGCCTTGTCCATCAAATTGAGTGTTTCCTTGAGCCATTCTCGAAGAGTACCTCGTCGAACATCGTCGATCGAAATGAACATTTGTTTACAAACAGTAAACTAATTTCTGGAGTAATGTTGGTTTAAAATACCGTGTTTAGTTCCAAGTTTGTAAAGTTTTTCTTTTTCGACAGATATAATAATAGCATTTATATTACGACTAACCGTCTTGGCTCGATCTACATCTGGTATCCTTACTCGAACGCTTTGACTCATTTCTGCAATAGGAAATTTTGAATTTGAACGGCTACAAGTAGGGAATTATTCATACTACCCGGTCCAAGTGATAAATTCAAGCTATCTCAAATACTGACTTATTAAACATGGACCAGGTGCCATCGGTCATTATTAATAATGGCCGAAATATTATAAATGATAAATTAATCACTTTGCCCATCACTCTAAGGGAATTATTAATAATGGCCGGTCCTTATTGATAATTAGTGTCCGACCGAAAGTTCGGTTTCGGTTTCGGCCGAGTTTCGGCCAAAAATCAAGTTTCAAAAAATTGGCCGAAACTCTTGCCGAATCCGAAACTGATTTTGGAAGTTGTCGTTCACGCTCTCCTAACTTCGTTTCTCGCGGCAACGATTTGGCGGACGCTGGCGGCCCTGTTCGGGGATTGTCGTGCGCCGTTCGGATAGCTTTGTAGCAACAAAACTTAGTCAGTGCGTTATCGCCCGACGCAAATATTCTTCAGAGATTATGTTTTGATGGAACTGATTACATGTATGTTTTTGTTTCGTTTCTGAACTTGATTTATATAGTTAATTAAATGTTGAGTCAGTTACTTTGTTTAGTTGTTATTAACAAATCAAGTCACATGTAAAAAAGAGAAAATTAGGGTTATTAACTTATTATTACAGTTTTATTTTTATTTTTAATTGTTTCAGAGAAAAAATGTCGCAAAGAGAAAGAAATCCAATTTGGCAGTACTTTGACGAAAGTATTACTGATACATCAAAAGCTGTTTGCAAGATATGTAACAAGTCCTATTCGTTAGGAAGCCACAAACCAAAAAAACAAACATTACTTGGACTGAAGCTGCATTTATCAAAATTTCATGACAAGGAATACAGACAAGTACTAAAACAATTATCAGAATTGAACGATTTCAAAAATGAAGCAAAGTTGAAACGACTTAAGCGTATCATTGCAACAATCGAGCTCAGATCAGTCGCCTCTTGTTCAGACAACCATTCCAAATTTGATCTCTAAACCTAAAGTTGTTCTGTGGCCTGATGATCATGAAATTACAAAAAGGATTGACAAAACTATAATGGATCTCATAATCGTGGACATGCTGCCTTATACTCCGAAGCATTCCGCCGACTTAATTTATCTGATCCTCAAGGAGTTCGCAAATATCGGTTGAAATCTGAAAAATATTTCAGAACATAACTTATGCCCAAAACACATGAAAGAATAAGATCAAAAGTACAGGATTTAATGGCACAGAGTAAGTGGGCGAGTGCTACTACCGACATTTGGACTAACGGATGTAAAACATGTTCACTACTCAGTTTCACACCGCATTTTATCATAAATGATAAACGTCTTAAAGTGATTTAAGGTGCATGCGTGCTAGAACAAGACCATACCAGTCAATATACCGAACAAAAATTTACAGATATGGTAAAGGAATGGGGTTTGCAAGGCAAGATTTCTTCAGTCCTACATGACAATTCCGCTAATATGATTCGCGCGATGCGTGATCAATATGAATCTATAGGATGTGTCGCACATACGATTCAGCTTGTCATAAAACAAGCGCTATTTTCAGAAGACGAAATATACCACCTCTTAAAGAAATGTGAAAAATCGTCGGCCATTTCCCTCGCAGTGAGCAACCATGAAATTGACGGAATGTCAAAAACAATGCGGATTGCCAGATTATGCATTGGTAAAAGACATTGGTGTGAGATGGAACAGCACGTATTTGATGCTGCAAAGACTTTTCGAACAAAAAAAATGCAGTAAACTTATACTGTGTTGATACTTATGGTAAGGTTGATTTTCTTCAATCTAATGAATGGGTCATTGTAAAGAACTTCACATCCGTATTGAAATTTTTTTTTGAAGCCACCCTTGAGTTATCATTTGATATTTCGATTGTCATACCTTTGATATCGTTATTAAACCGGAAATTGCAAGTTCGCGGTGAAAGTGACAACGGAATGATGACCAACATGAAAAAATTCCCTTCGTTGATGGTAGCTACAATATTGGACCCAAGGTTCAAGTCTAAATACCTCAATTCCAATGAAGTGGACATTGCTGTTACAGAGCTAATGTATTTCTTGACTGAGTCTGAAGTCAGCATGCAATCATCCCGCAGCACTGATAACGCGAATGTTTATTCGGCTTCAACTACATGCGTCTCGCAAGCTCACCACATACAGCGAGAAAAAGAGAGTCTTTGGGATGTGCACGATAATACGTCTAGTCAAACAGAGACCACAGAATCTGAAGACATAACACACTTTCTGAAAGAAAAGATTCAGTCTTACCTGTCGGAGCCATTATTACAACGCAA